>OZ024860.1:20274464-20351964 GCA_964017155.1 Oasisia sp. SBJ-2009
CACAACACTTTTTAAGCAGCACAGTTGTGTCTAGTGTAGATTTTGAGGTTTACACCTTTAAATAAACTTATGAAAATAGTAGCATATTAACGGCTACCCCGGGGAGGTAGTGCACAAGCAGTACTTGGATAAAAATACTTTAATGCCTGTCTTAAAACAGGAAACATTTCTTTAGTATGTATGTATCAGGGAGTAATAAGGGTAGCAGTCTGTAGGGAGATTGTTTGGTGTCTGTCATAGTCTGACTTTCACTCCCTTCTGTGTGTTTCAGATGCGACTTGTGATCCTGGATGACTATGACAAGGCCAGCGACTGGGCAGCGAGATATGTCAAGAAGAGAATTCACGAGTTCAAACCAGGCCCTGACAAATACTTCACTTTGGGCTTACCAACAGGTGCTCATAATTTTGTATAAATTTGAGCAATTCAGTATTTACTTTGTTATCACTTCGCAGCAATATATATATATATATATACATATATATATATATATATATATATATATATATATATATATATATATATATATATATATATATATACATATATATATATATATATATATATATATATATATATATATATATATATATATACAGTCGTGTATATACAAATGTAAATTTAACAAGTAAAAATACTATAAAATATAATTACAAGGATAATTAAAAACACAAATTCTAAACTACAACATCTGCAAAACATGAATCAGTTTGCTTTAAAAATAAATAAACATTAGTGAATTAATGATTTAAAAAAAATTACTGTATCAACAGCTATGCAGGCATGTCTGTTTGGAAATGTTCCCAGTTACATACATATTTCCAGAAACGTTTAAAGAATGGTGTTTTGAGTGAGGTGTACATGTAGACACATGTGTCACTGATGCCTCTGGGCTGTTGTACAGGGAGCACTCCACTGGGCATGTATCAGAAGCTGATTGAGTTCCACAAGAGTGGAGATCTCACGTTCAAGTACGTCAAAACATTCAACATGGACGAGTATGTCAGTAAGTAAAATCTTTATAAGCACACATTTATATGTACTGTTAACATGATGGTATGTTTTCAACATTTTCAAAATAATTATATAGAATTTTTTGTTTTTTTACCTTACTGGGTCTGCTTCATTTGTGACATCAGACAGCGTATTATACACAGACATTCTAACTGTTGATTAAATCAATAGCTGTCGCATATCAACATGTCGTAATGTGGAAATATGCCAGGCAGCCTAATAGCCGAATCCAGATGGCAGATAATTTCATTGGTTACTGCCATAATTCATAAATAAAGAGTGTGCCCGATCGGTTGCATAGGTAATTAGATTGTTTGCACCTGGTAAGTGATGTTGGGCTGCAGCTAACATCAAGTGGGAGTTCCAGTGTACACTCTCTGAGTGGGGTGGCAGGACTTGCAGAATGTCTTCACTTCTTCTTGTCCTCAGACCTTTCTCTTCCATCTCTTTCAATCTTTCCTAACTCTGTCCTGCCGTCTCTATTTTGGCCTGTTTCCCATCTCTCTTCATCTCTACAGCGGCTCTTAAGTCTTCTGTTTCAATCCTTCTCTTCATGTGTCCAAACCACAGTCTAGTCTTCTTCCCCTCATGGTGACAGCAATACTCTCCACATCAGCTTCTTCCAAGGTGTCCTCATTTATTCGGCGCTTCCTGAACATGATTGTGCAAAAGAAATATCAGCAGCGACTGCACGTTCTTCGAAAGTTCCAAGCTTTCAACGTTGACCAAAACCTCCTTCTATGTCTCTACCGTAGCATCATTGAGCCTCTCATAACATATTGCAGTACTTGTTACTATCCTGCTCTTTCCGCGAGTAACGTACCAGCCTTCTAAAAATCTCCTGCTGCCAAGATCATTGATTTGCCTACACCAATGTTGTCCCAAATGATCGACCATGCAATCCTGAAGAAAGCTTGTGCTGTCGCTGCTGAGTCTGGTCACCCGCTCTTTACAGATTTTCATGTTCTCCCATCTTGAAGGAGACATCGTTGTATAAAATGCAAAATAGCTCGCTACAGCAGGAGTTTTGTGACAATCTTTCTTTTACATATTTTAGATACGATTATGAGTTATGCTATGAATATCCTTTTAAAGGGCATTAAATTGAATTGTCATTGTTAATTAGTTTCCTGATGGTGTTTACAGAGCATAGTAGAGTGCAATGTCTCAGGGGTAGAGCTTTGTACTCTCGACTACGAGAACCCGGGTTCAAATCCTGTGCTGTGGTGTTAAAACCTTGGGCAGGTTTTTTCACTCTACATTGCTCCAGTTCACTCAGCTGTATAACTGAGTACCTGGCTATAGACAGTAGTGGATATGTGTACGTGCAGTCTTCGCACATTAATTGTAGCATATGGCTGGATGCTTCCCAGAGAAGCCGAGATGGTGTCTGAGTGAACAGGTCTGTCAGGGAAGTAAAGTGTAAAAGCGCTTTGAGTAATCCTGAGGACTGGATACTGCGCTATATAAGAACTTGACTTTACTTTTTTCCAGACCTGGAACGGAAGCACCCGGAGAGTTATCATTCCTTCATGTGGAATAACTTCTTTAAGCACATAGACATTGATCCTGAGAACGCCCATCTTCTCGATGGAAATGCCCCGGACCCTGTGATTGAGTGTGACGCTTTCGAGGCCAAGATCACAGAAGCGGGCGGAATAGAGCTGTTTATCGGGGGTATGTAGAGGCGGGATATCGTATAAATCTGAAATGTTCTAGCAGTTTGTCAGGATAAAAGTAAATTATTTTAGTTTTCGTGTGATTCTTCTTGATATATCTCACAAATAAAAATCAACTGAAATACATGTATTCAATACAGCAATTTTATTTATACTATCTAGGTTTGACCAGATATGTGTTTTCATAGGAACTTTTTTTGTTAAATACACTCTATATAATTACTTTATATTAAAATTAGTTTGATACGTTTTTAGTACTGTTTGTATAATTTATTTCTGAATGATATTATCCATATACAGCTGTATATATATATATATATATATATATATATATATATAAATATATATATACATATATATATATATGTATATATATATATATATATATATATGTATACTGTATAGAGAGAGAGATTGTTTATTATCAAAATGAATTTGTTTTTTCTGTAAATTTCAATTAAAGTATTATATAGAAAATATTTTAAGTATCTTATTTCAATCATCCAGGTATTGGTCCTGATGGTCACATTGCGTTCAACGAGCCAGGATCAAGTTTGGCGTCTCGTACCCGCATCAAGTCACTGGCCCTCGACACGATTCAGGCCAACGCCCGGTTTTTCGGAGGCGACATAAACAAAGTGCCACACCAAGCCCTCACTGTTGGCGTGGCAACGGTGATGGACGCCCGGGAGGTATGTTGGGTGTTCAGTATGTTTCCATGGTATAAATAAAAAAGTAAAGGTAAGTTTTTATATAGCGCATTATCCAGTCCCGAGGACTACTCAAAGCGCTTTACTTCCTTGACAGACCTGTTCTATCAAATACCATCTCAACTTCTCTGGGAAGCATCCAGCCACATGCTACAATTCATGGGCAAAAGGCTGCGCATACACATATCCCCCACTGTCTATTGCCAGGTACTCATTTATACAGCTGAGTGAACTGGAGCATTGTAGAGTGAAAAAACTTGCCCAAGGCTTTAACACCGCAGCACAGGATTCGAACCCGGGTTCTCTTAGTCGGGAGTCCGAAGCTCTACCCCTGAGCCATTGCTCTACGGTATATGGGATAGACAGTTAGACAAATGTCCAGGGCTGGGGTCAATTCAAAAAGAATTGGAATTGATCAATTCAATTTCAATTCCATTCTGGAATTGGGGCGGGAATTGGATTTGAAAGATTTGGGAAAAAAGAATTGAATTGGAATTGAAATATTTTGAATTTGAATTGAATGAAAAGGAATTAATCATCGGATATTTTTGTGATGCTGCATATATTTGCAGGTAATGGTGTTTAGTGGCCAAAAAAGTTGGACAATGAAGCTGTTGGTCAACTTTACCCAGCAAGTAATCAGTGGATGAAACTGATGAATGGGAAGTCAGTTAGGCTTATCCTACTGCCTTGTGTGAAATGAGTGCTGGCTTGCTTCAAAGAACTATTGAAATTGCCCAGATAACAATCAAGCTTTCCCAGTACAACTATGCACTTCTTTGTTATGCCTTGGTGCAGCGTCGGCACATAGTTCTGGTGTAGGCGTCTGTCATGCTTTCGTGATTGAACAGTTCTGCAAGATAAGACAGCGCCAAACCATTGGTGCATTTATAAGTCATTACCATCACCCTGAAGGTGATTTGGCGGTCAATCTGCAGCCAGTGCAACTCCTTCAACACTGGTGTGGTGTGGTCATGTTTGCTATATGGATATGTGTAAAATATTTTTAATCCTTAATTTATTCTTTAGATCTATTTATTTTAATGTTTTAAAGTATTTATTATTTTAATAAGTTTAGTCAATATACATCTCTACATTTTAATTTATATTTATGCTAATGTCTTAAATTATATATTATTTAAATCTATTTTAACCAATATACTTTGCATGTTTTATGTATCCATAAAAAAAACTATATATATTATACATGCATGTATTATTATATTTATTTTGTACTCATTACCCTATTTTATATGTATTATTGCTGACTTTTAAATACTCTGTACGCTTGTTATGGTTTTATGTCGTCTCGTTGCTTTACTCTCGTTTGTCGGAAAATAGCTCAGATGAGCTAATGTTACCTAATTATCATGTAACCGACGTTACATAAAGCTTCTGGTATCTTGTACTGGTGCGCTTATTTACGAAAACATCTGATACTGAGCTGTCACTAGTGAGCTAGGGTGATTGTGAGGAAGGTTGCCATGACCCGACGGAAATGTGGTAACATTGACCGTAATATCTACCTTCAAATGTGACACGCTGCAAAGTAAACAAACTGTATCCTACCAAAACACTGGAAATTTAGCAACAACAAAATTAATAGTTCCTTAAAAACATTTGGATGTTCACTATGTTGTAATAGGTATAGTTTATACCAATTCCCAGTGTGGAGCAGCAGGACTGAATCTCTGTACATTGTACGCCAGTGAGATTGATATCATGTCTTGGATATGTATTAACAATTTTTTTTCATAACTTATTAATTTATTTATTTTAACTTGTTAAATGGTGTTTATGTATGTGGATAAATTGCATGTTTACCAATTATATAATAAGTTGTACTGCTCATTATCAGCTATACTACGCTTTTACATTATCTATCTTATAACCTTATTTAATCTTTATCTACTCATATTTGTACCATATTTCCTTTTAAAGGCTATTTATGTGTATTTATCAATTATGGTATTTTGCCTGAAACAAATGTACATGTATTTGTATACTGTGTCACTTAGTCATGACAAAACAAACAGATTTGACAAGCGTGCTGTGCTGTTTGTCACATCAGGTGATGATCATCATCACGGGGGTTCACAAGTCCCTCGCCCTCCATAAGGCGATTGAGGAGGGCATCAACCACATGTGGACTGTGTCTGCCTTCCAGCTACACCCTCGCACCATCTTCGTCTGTGACGAGGACGCCACGATGGAACTGAAAGTGCGCACCGTGAAATACTTCAAGGGACTGATGAATGTGCACAACAAACTCATACAGGAGTGAAAGAGTGTCACTAAGACAGACGCATACAGGAGTGAAAGAGTGTCACTAAGACAGACGCATACAGGAGTGAAAGAGTGTCACTAAGACAGACGCATACCAGAGTGAAAGAGTGTCACTAAGTCAACATTGTCTCTTACCTGGAATAATCGTGGTGTGGTAATTATTGGCAGTATGCAAATGTGTCTTTATACAGACAGAGCCATTGTAGCTGTTTACAAACTAATTGTTTTATTTACATTTTAAACAGTTCGCGTGGGAGATAATATTATAAATTAATGCACCATTACGGACTGATTAAATACAAGTTGGCATGCATCACATCATCACTATAACTAATCTAACATTAAGAACATTATATTTAAAGTGAATAAATGTCATCCTTAGTATAATCAATGTAATTGTCAAACATTTTCCACTATTCATAGCTGGTCTTAGTTTGAAATTATCAAAATGTTCTCTCTCGGACAACATCAAAATGAACAGTTCTATACTTCATTTTTAAATATTCATTAGGTTGTGTGATTGTCATCATAGATAGTTTAAAACATATCTTAGAAGGATTGTTACATGTTGTGTTTCTTAAGGATTGTCCCGAAACTCTGACCTGCAAAATAAGACATGCACATATTAGTTATTCACTTCACTCTAACATGTTGTTATAGTGCCAATATTAACAAGGTTTGATCGCTAGATTTCGCCAGTGTAGCAATTTTTTAATGGTGACAACTAAACCACTAACTAAGTACTAGAAGTCGGCATGGTTAGCAAATTTGTGTTGCTAGATTTTTTATATTATGCATATTATTAATTACATATGTGTTTCCTGTTACATTTTCTCAACCAGGGCTGGTAGGTAGGGTTGACAAAATTTTTTTTGTAGGGGCAGTATTTTAGAGTAGGAAGGAATTGTAGTATTTTTGTGGTAATGTGTGTGTTCAAAGTTCTTCAGACCTATATGAAAAACACGCACACTATATGGGTATGTGTATGAATATTGTCATATACCTTTGGTATATACAATCACTGCCATATGATATGGACTTTAGCATGGTTGGTTGCATAAATGGCAACACAGATATTGTTTGAAAGGCTATACTAAATAGTGTATGGGCTACATTATTGACAAGCAAGTCTTTAAACTGTGCAAAATTCAAGTCTTAGCAATGTTGTCTTTTGATGTCATTTGAAATATCCTGTGTAATATACGACTTAGCATTGTGCACAGTAACATTGCACAAAAAACAATAACTGTGTTCATGTACTTGGCCTTTTTAAAGACCTTTATGTTCATGAAGATTATTATATTCTGATGGTTTGTTTTGACAGTAACGTGGTACGCCATGAGATTATCCCCATGATTAAGTTGCACAAGAAACAGTTATGTACAATTGTTTATTATATTTTAATTGTTTATCTACACTATGCACCATTGTCATACCACACAAATGGCACAGTTTTAATTTCTTTTTACTGGTTTACATTATTATAAATTAATCCAGCATGTTTTGTGCTGGTGTCATCTGTCTAATTAATTGTTTTTAACCATGTTGATCTGACAAATGTAGCCGTAATGATGACACTGTACTTGTGATCCAAAACTTAATAAAACGTTAACAACCTCCGAAATCAGATACCATAAATTACAGTCACATACCGTTTAGTCACTGTGGTCTTCCTCTATGTTTGAGTCGCCAAGCTTTGCGGCAGTTTACTTCAGATAATGGGGTTCCACAAATCCACGTTAGTTGATAGAGGCGTTAAATACGCAACTAGACCCTAGTTGCGTATCAGCGCCTCTAGCGACTAACGGGTATTTGTTTGCATGTTTTGCTGAACGCTTGTTTAGAAATTAATCATCCTCAATTAGCTATTAACCGTGCAGGCGCATAGCCAGCGATAGTTTGTATGTGTATATTCCGTATGTGTGGTCAATATACAGAACAGCATGCCGTAAGTGTGGTCAATAGATAGAACAGCCAAAACAACGCCATTTTGTCATTGAATTAAGTCGAACATCCCGCGACGTTTCATCGACTGTAAATGTATATTAATGTAGACTTATGCTTTCATATTGACGGACATGTTATACGATATCAATATGTAACTATGTGTGAAGACGTAGCAGTCTCGTGAGATGCATACGGTGAGCTGTAGATGATTTTAAACATCCTTTCCGGCATCGAGCCAGCACACCTGTCGTCGGACCACCAGTCGACGTTCCATCGGCTGTAAATGTACATTTACATAGTATGCCTTCACATTGATGATTGACGGACTGTATCCATATTTAGCTGTGTGTGAGGCTTCGGAGTCATGCGAGTTCAACAGCTGATTGTACGGTGATTTAAACAAGCGTTCCGTAAAATGCTCCGCAACACTGAGCAGTGTGCTGCATTTTACTCACATCAAGAATACGTAAAAGACGACACAAAGACCCTAGTTGCGTCAGAGAGCCCTCTGTCGGATTAGTAATTGTGGTACCTCATTCAAGCAAAACAACTGTTTATTAGTCTCAATTGATTCGGTAGGTGGCACCACGCACTGATGGACACTCGGTAGGTGGCGGTAATCGTGAGATAGAACGTTCGACGTTCCGTACAGTCACACTGTCGCCGCGTTTTCTGTCTGTGACGTCATATAACAATCAAATCGGCCAAATCCAATAAACAAACCAATGAAACCTCCAGAAATTCAGATTTTTAGAATTGTTAAATTTAATTTCGAAGGTCATAATAATAACAGCTGACATTTACTAAAGAGACTATTTTACTACGGATTACAACACTTAATACTGTCACAGACATGTTAAGGCTGCAACTCAAAATACATTTTTATACCGGACTATATCAAAGAATTAAGAAAATGTCAAAGTATTTCCTTTCTGAATGTACAATCACTTTTAGTACCTGTCAAATTTGTATTTCTGCTCGTTACCGCTATTAAACATAGAGATAAAGTTGGTAAAACGAAATTGATCTAAAATCAATCGGGATGTCATATTTTAGCTCAGATACCATAATTTCCGGTCCCATACCGAATACTCACATATAACAATCAAATCGGCCAGATCCAATAAACATATCAATGCAACGTCCAGAAATCCTAGTTTTTTAATTTGTTAAATTTCGAAGGGCATAATAAAATCATCCGACAGATACTACAGGGAATATTTTACTAGGGAATACAGCACTTAATACTTTCACAGACATGTTAATAATAATAGTAACTGTTTTGCGCCAATATCCTCGAAAATCAAACTCAGTGGCGCGACAAAACCAGGGGATTAATCAATCTCATAATCGAAAGCAATGCGTGAGTCGTCAACGGATGGACGAAGAAGCTAGGAGGCTAAGGAGGATAGGCAGCATTAAAGAGATAAGTTTTTAGACGTCGGCGGAATGAAACTATGTTACCTTCTGATTCAACACTGGCAGGAAGCGAATTCCACACCGTTGGTGCGTCAACCGAGAAAGCTCGGGTCCCGGCTTTCGTTTTCACCCGAGGGGTGTAAACAGGGTTACTACTGGTTGAGCGTAGCTGTCTGGACTTTTTTGCTGGAGTTAGCATTGAATTTAGATATGCTGGTTGTGTAGATGAGAGTGCTTGATAGGCTAGTGTACACATTTTGAAAATGATGCGATAGTACACAGGTAGCCAATGCAGTGATTTTAGAAGCGGCACTGAGCGAGAAAAACGAGGAGAACGCGTGACTACCCTTGCTAAACAATTTTAGACACGCTGAAGTTGTGCTATGTCGTTGTTTGAGGTATTGTAAAGGAGGGAATTGCAGTAGTCAAGTCTGCTGCTTACTAGAGCTGTGGCGATGGTTTTAGCAACGGAAAATGATAAAAGCCGGCGGATACGGCGAAGATAACGGATATGGTAAAAACAGCAACGGCATGTTTTCGAGATATGTTGTTTGAAATTGAAGTTTTCATCAAACGTTACTCCGAGATTTCCAACTGAGGCGGCTGGTGTGATACTCTGACTCAGAATATGTGTCGGGAAAAAGCCATCGAGTTTTGCCCGCTGCGTTGAGGTACCAATGATGAGAAATTCGTTCTTATCTGCATTTAGTTTTAATTTACTATTTTTCATCCAAAGGGATACACATTAGAGACAATCCCTGAGCTGGTTTAGGGAGGGACAAGTGTCTGGTGTGGTCAGAGAAACAGATTTGTGTGTCATCTGCACAAAGGTGGTGATCCATGTTGTGACTCTGGATAACTGAGCTTAATGGTGTTGTGTACAGAGTGAAAAGCAACGGACCCAAATCAGAACCTTGGGGGACTCCACAAGAGGTGGGCAGCATGTCTGAGAAGCAGTTACCTATTTTAATAGCTTGGCGTCTGTCAGCAAGGTATGAAGTAAATCAGCTCAGGGCTGTGCCAGATATCCCGTTCCACGTTGATAAGCGTTTAATGAGAATGTCGTGGTCAATGGTGTCGAAAGCGGCGGATAGGTCAAGCAGGGTCAGTGCAATAACTTTGCCATTATCAATGTTAGGGTTTATGTCATTGTGTACTTTTAAAAGAGCAGTTTCTGTTGAGTGAAATTGTTTATACGCGGACTGTGATGCGTTGGTTAAACCATTTATGTTGATATGAGAACTAAGTCGATTTGCAACAACCTTTTCAAGTATTTTGGAAATGAAGCTAAGGTTGGAAATAGGCCTGTAGCTGTTTAGTTCTTCTTTTGACAGAGTTGTCTTCTTGAGAATTGGGTTTACATGTGCACATTTAAAGTCTTCAGGAAATAAGCCGGAGCAGAGTGATGCATTTATTATGCCTGTTATTGGTTTAATTAAAACTTGGGGATGACATGATTATTTTTCTTACTTCAGTAGTTGTGGCCGGTTCAAACGATGCGAGTTGAGAATTTAGTTGTGTAACCATCTATAACATCACGTGTGTCATCGACAGCAGCCACGCATACATAAGTGAAACTAAGAGAACATTCAGCCAGAGATTCAAAGAACACACATACATGAAGGTACAACTATTAGCCTTCCTGGAACTCAGTCATGATGAATGTTCAATGCTGAAGAGGAATTAAAAATATATCTTCGAACTATTTTCGGTAGAAATTGCAGCCATCTTGAATTTGTGTCACGTGACCACAGACAATTATTACATTAAATTCCTCATATGTTGGTGCATTGCATGTATGTATTTCATGTATAATTAAGGCCGCACAAGTATATACCAGTACTATGTTCTTGCCCATATGCTAAAACGTAGGAATAGGCACAAAATCGTGGCTCTTGCATATGTTTGTTAAAATGACGGCCATTTTGAATATTACTCGGTTTTCTTGGGCGGACATCAGTTGAAATGCTTCCTTTTAAGTCCTGCTATGGCAAAACATAGGAATGGACACAATAAAATCATATTTATATAGCAAAATGCAATCAAATTATGCTCGATTTTGGCTATTGTTGGTGAAAATGTCGGCCATTTTGTATTTTGGTCATGTGAACATAGTCGGACATTATTATAAACGGTTCCATTCAATTCCTCGTACCTCTTAGCATGCGTGTGCCTACAAAAATTATGTTCCTAGCATGATGTAGTGTAAAGATGAACACGTTATAATTTACCAGGATCACGGCAGCCATCTTGGATTTTCGTGGTTCCCACGAGTTGCCCAAGGATGACGCATTGCCATCCCGCGGATTTGAGTTCAGGGACACTTAATCTATATGATTCAGCAAAAAAACCTTAGACGACCAACTCGACTAATTGCGCATAAAGACATATGTATTGCATGCATTGGAGGGAACGTCTGCCACTTGTGACGTCACACTCATCATAGACACTTTGACCATGTGATCAAGCTTAAATTACGTACAATTTGAACGGTCTTATAACTTCTATAATAAACCATCATCATTACACATTCAGTCGTCAATGTTTTCAAACAACGGTCGGTGCTGTAGTTTTCCGGGAAATTATCGCCAAAAACCTCGAATCAACTCACATTACAATTAAATCATTTGATACTGCAGCCACCTTTCGTAAAAACTCGAAACATATTTATTTGAAATTGCATTGTCACCATACAGTGAAGACTTGCCTGTCCTCGTTTATGACAACATAGGGGAGACTGGGGCTAGTTGTAACACGGGCAAGTTGTAACGGAGGGCTTGTAGACAAAACTGCTAATTCAAATTATTCATGTGTAATATCGCGTGACTCCGTCGAGACGCCATTAAATTACGCCATTTTAAAAGAAAAGATATACGTCCATACCAGGGTAACTTATTACACTTTAGGACACCTCATATAACTCATTATGTCACACATTTGTAATAAGCCAGGCATTTAATTGTGCACCAATTATCTGTGGAAGATATGTGGGGACCCTTTGGCATGACAATAGTTTCGACCGGTTAAGAAACTCACCCGCAATCCTGAAATATGTTATTATTGTTACAACGTACTAGCCTCGTACCTGGGTAACTTATAACATTTTAGGACACCTCATATAACTCGTTATGCCGCAAATATGTAATAAACCAGGCATTTAACTATGCACCAGTTATCTTCGGGAGATATGTGGGAAACCAAGTCGTCACCAGACCAGCATGATAACAGTTTCGATCGGTTAAGAAACCTACCCGCAATCCTGAAATATGTTGTTTTTGTTTCAACTAGCCCCGGTCTCTCCTACCGTTTTTGTTTGTTGCACCTCAGGGCTTGAATTTCCACGAGCATATAACTGGTATGTAATAAGTAGAAGACTTGCTAAGGACTATGACTAGCACTGCCCTTCCCTATACAGTGGTTATACATTGGGTTGGATTAAAAATGATTTGCTTCTTCCTAATTTAGTATTATTAATATAACGTCCTTAGGCATAATGTTTGAATAATGTGTTGAAGGCAACTTGTGCACAATAAGCACGGACCATTGTTCACAATTTGCCTGCTTGAGAATACTGCGCTTTGTCAGAATGCGCGCAATATTGTCGTTGCATTCCTGACATTCCATGAGACATTCCATTCGTTGCATTCCTTGCTTGCACAACATTCCAAGTCTTTATTACTACATGTTTCCTCGAAAGTTGTGTGATAGCATTTACCTGTTAGGCAATAGCAAGCTGGTTAGTCACCGTTCAATGGCGTGTAGGTACTACAAACGATGGGCTAATAATGACCCGGTATATACGATACCGGGTAAAATGGCCAGTTTGACGTTCAAATAACGGGGTATGAACGAGAGACGGTGTTATTTATGTGACGTGAATCGACAGGAGACGATAGTTCGTGTTTTCATCGCACGGGGCAGGCAAGTATGTTACGCAACTCTTAAATCATGACGGTCCAAAGTTATTTGGTTGAAGAGGTTAAATCAGTGTCCTGGTCGTTATTAGGTACTAAAGGACGTGGTGCGTATGTATGACACATCACGTGCTTGTTATGCTCTGATACTTGTTAACAAGACGTCCCACAACGTGTATTATTACTAGGGTGGGCGGGACGGGAGATTGCCAACAACCCGTGAGGCTCCACGTGAAACCTCCGCAGCAAAACGACATAATCAAAACAGACAAGATTGTTGGGTGTCTGGAGATTGGGAGGTGCCAAAACATTCCACAATTGTCCAGCATGGTTTGAAAACATGTATTTTAAATTGTCAGTGCACATTTGTATATGACCTATCAATATTGTATACATACATACATACATGATTGTTATTAAAATATACAGAGGATTATATCGATCTACATATGTACATACTTGTACACATACATGTGTACATACATGTATAATTACATACATACATACGTACGTACGTACGTACATACGTACAAACGTACATACGTACTTACATACATACATATATACATACATACATACATACATACATACATACATACATACATACATACATTCATACATACATACATACATACATACATACATACATACATACATACATACATACATACATACGTACATACGTACGTACGTACGTACATACGTACATACGTACATACGTACATACGTACATACGTACATACGTACATACGTACATACGTACATACGTACATTAACCTTTAACCTATCACGCCACCATGAAATAAAATTTCGACCACAGATCGTTGTGTAGGGTAAATAAGTGGTTCTGTCGCGAGGTGATATATGTCTGTACTATTCAGGTCAAGGTACGACCTCAACAGAACATAACACACGTGCCGTTCTCCTTTTAGCACATACACAACGCAATGTCTTGTGAAAATATTCAATGATGCCAGAATCAACATACGAAAACCGTTCTCCATACTGTAACGATGTTTACCTCAAGGTGCCCTAACGACACTTTAATCGACTGCATCGTCACGCCCCATTTTCCCCCTTGAATGGCTTCACTGCACGCGTAGAGAGAAGACGGACGTGAACTTAATGAAGTTCATTACAAGCATGGCCAATAACCCCTCCACCCTCCTTGCCCCAGACAAGTGGAATTGATGAACATATGAATGAGGCGGGTAAATCGAAACTACCAATTGTACCACGCTGATCTCAATGTTATTAAATAGTCTTCTTGTAACCTGACCTGCTGCTGACGTGGACAGGTCAAGCTGCTTTACTGACCGTGATATTGGCCGTGACAACAATGACGCGAACAAATATGTCACTCAACAGCCAGACCACGTCAGTGTGTGTGTCGTTGTCAAAGGCGGGACAATTAAGTGTAAACCTGTTTATAGTGAAATCATGTCTTGAAGTTCAAAATATAAACTAATATGTATCCAAGTATTGGTCTAAATGTGTGTCGCGAACTGTGTTTAATATAACGTGACCGTTCTTTTTAGCAATGTTGATTTTGCAGTTCAATAGGCAAAGGTTTTCGGGATGAAACATTTACATTTAACAAAGAATTCAAGTAGTATCTCGAGTTTTATCTCATTAATATCCATCTGTGTAGGAAAGGTACCACAGTAAACCTTGTATTTGTGTATATTATATAACATGACTTGACGTAAACAATACCATTTTGTAGGGCTACCGCCAAACCAGAACACGGCTAATTGAACCAGTTTCCAGTAAACCGTTATTTCGCAACTTTCGCCAAGTGAATGTGGCGGCTGAACAACAACCACGGGTCGTTGTCGAATTGAACACGTACACAGCGCCCCGTGGTGTGGCAGATTGCAATGTACAGACTGTACCACAGTGACACGGCGTCACACTATCGTGTCTCCAACGTGGTTGTAGTCGATGTGTCCCCCTCCCCCGCCGCCGTAGACTAATGTGATCGGGGGCGGCGAGGGCGACCACGTCGGCTCGTTTTCGTCTATCGTCGACCACTCGAGGTCCCACTCGTAGTCGGCCTCAGACACGTACACGAGTATATCGACCTCTCGTCCCTCCGCCGGCTCCAACTCTAACTCCTCTAACACCGTGCGGATGGCGTCGACGTCAACCTCGTCGTTGTCCAGTTTAGTTCCTTTTGTACCATTGCTGCCCGGCTTCGTATCGCCATTGTTCCGTTTGTCTTTGTCCTTGTCTTTGTCTTTGTCCTTCTTCTTGTCGTCGTGCTTCTTCCCGCTGTTCTTGCCCTTGTCGTGGTGTCCCTTGTCGTGGTGACACGCGCAGCACGAGCAGCACCGTCCGTTGCCGCGGCTGCTCCTACTGCTGCCGCCGCCGCCGTCGTCGTCGCCGTCGTCCTCGCTGTCCGAGGAGAGCGGCTCTCGCTCGACGTCGAACACGAAGTCGTCCATCGGCCACGGCTGGCAGAAGTTGATGATGATCTCCTCCAGCTTGCTCTTGAAGCTGACGAGCTTCGTCTCGACGAGCGGCGACGCCGGCTTGAGGATGTTGCTGAAGATGAACGGCATGAAGCCGCCGGCCATCGTCGCCAGCATCTGGTGGAGGCAACGCGGGGGACGGTTAACGAACATTGCAGTCAGTCACGAACAATACAAAAAACACAAACAACACGAACATACGAACAACACGAACAACACGGACATCAAGAACAACACGAACATCACGGACATCACGAACAACATAAACAACAAGAATATTATGAACAAGACAAACAATACAAACAACACGAATAGCACAAACAACACGAACAACACCAACAACACGAACAACACCAACAACACGAACAACACGAACACCGAGAACATCGAGAACATCGAGAACATCACGAACATTATGAACATCACGAACATCCCGAGCAAACCGAACAAAACGATCAAAACAAACAAAGCGAACTTCATGAACAAAACGAACATCACGAACAAAAGGAACAAAAGGAACAACACAAACAAAATTACCAGAACGAACAACATAAACGTCACGAACATCACGAACATCACGAACACCACGAACATCATGAACAACACGAACCTGATTCGTCGACGAGATCTTGTACGTGTCTCCGAACGACAGCACGACGATGAAGACGAAGACGAGGAAGCAGACGATCATGAGGAACTTGCCGGTGGCCTGCAGTAGACTGCGGTAGACGGGGCCGGGACTTCCGGCCACTCGGATCTGACACACGTCGTCGAAGAGTTTCTTGGGAATCCGGGGGTTGTCCTCGCTGTCGACGAACAGGATCAGGTCGTTGATGTCCCAGTAGTAGGAGGTGTTGTCTCCCCGGGGCACCGTGTCCGAGATGTCGTCCGTGCTTTCGTAGTCCGCCTGTTGACTCGCCTCGCACGCCTTGAAGCCGCGGTTCTCCTGCGGGGAGTGGGAGGGGACGGCGTCGTGAGCCGAATGGCCAAATACGGGTTGTTGGTTATTAGGGAAGGTTTTGATTTCGGGTGATGTGGTAGAAGATGTGTGTGAGTACTCAGGTTCGGGCGTGCGTGCGTGCGCGCGTGCGTGCGTGTGTGTGTGCGTGCGTGTGTGTGTGTGTGTGTGCGTGTGTGTGTGTGCGTGCGCGCGCGCAAACATGTGAATGTGTATGGATGTTTGTGAATGCATACATGTATTGATGTAATAATGGACAGTGTGTTTTTATATGGAAGTACACGTATTGATGTAAGAATGGACACTGTGTCTGTTATATGTAAGTAATACAGGTAAGTTCTTACATATATAGCGCAGTATTCACTCATCGGGATTGCCAAAGCGCTTTACACTTAGACCTATTCAATCGAACACCGTCTCGACTTCTCAGGGAAGACGGAGATTACGGCATTTTAGCAAATTAAATATGCATTTCTTATATTACATTAGTAGCACTGCGCGAAATCGGGGTATTAGTAAATGCAATCAAATTAACTCCAAGTGAACACCATTATGACTACCTACCCCGCTACCGATAAAACGGCAGACACATTTGAAATGCAGCCCTTGCTAATACTGCTCTGCACGTGAATTGTTATAGTAAAGTCGTGGGAAACTGCATATAAGACAGTTTAGTTATAAAGTGACCCGAGAACCCATAAGAATCGACCCGAGAACCCTTAAGAATTGAACCGAGACCCCATAACAGTTGACCTAAGACCTACCTGGAGGTACGACGGCAGACTGGTGAAGTCGTCAATGTCCCGGCCGAGACGTCCCTTCACCTCGGAGAAGAGGTCCTTGTTGAGCTTCAGGTACTTCTTGTTGACGTTGTTGTAGCAATCGTAGCTGTAGATGACGACGAGGAAGATGAGGGAGCCGTACTTGAGGACGTTCGACGCGTTCACGATGATCCCCATCAGTGTGAAGCAGAGGACCTGTGGACAACATACACATGATCTGTACGGGACATCACGAAGTGATAACGTTCTCGCAAACTCGTATTCGCTCCGTCAACGAAACGGTCATTATTCCCAATCAAACTGACACAAACAAACACGAGTATTTACATTTTGAATGCAACTGCAAAATGCAAATTGAATTGCACGGCAGTGGTTGTTTAAGTGTTTCAGTCCCCATTTAATATAGGGTTAATAACTATGCATGATGTCGTGTCTTAAAATGACGATTTTTTTAAATATTTAATATTACGTTATTGTGACTACAACATTTAACAAGATTTAACAAGATTCAACTCTAGATGGCAGGTGGACTAGAAAGCCCTTAGGCTTATCGAGAGTTCAACCTATCTATCTAAGTATACCCCGCCCGTCTTAGATATATGTCGATTTTATTTTTAAATATATTAACACTACTAGCACCTACACAATCAGTTGATAATCTGTTCCATTCGTTTACTATTCTTTGTGAAAATGAAAATGTTCTAATATCTAGTCTATACTGCTTCTTTGCAAATGTAACTCCATGTCCTCTAGTCCTTCTCTCTTCCTCGAAAGTGAACAAAATATTTCAATATTTTCATACCCATTCAATATGTTTAACACCTCAATCTGATCTCCTCTCAATCTTCTGATCTAACATACTGCACACCAAGACAGGTGATGAAAGGAGCCAGGCCTACACACCACAGCGTGTCACACGTACCTCGGCAATGAACCCGATCACTTCGGCGAGCATCAGCATGACGGAGTAGAGCGTGAACAGCGCCGTGGCGGACAGGAACAAGTTGAGTGCGTGGCGGTGCACCTTCAGACTGCAGTAGCAGTCGCGGGGCGGCGCGATGAGATCCCGAGACTCGATCGTCTTGAGCAGGGTCTCGGCGGCGAACGTCTGCACGCCTTCCGTGACGCTCGTGCGCGTGTGACTGCCGAACGTGTGACGCACTATACGACAGGTGAGGAAGACGAGAGGCAGGCAGTAGACGACACACACGACGGCCGAGATCGGCATGATGAGCGGCCAGTACACGATGCCGATGAGACAGCCGAACATGCCAAAGCGCTTGAAGGGCCACAGACAGTTGGAGATGGCGAGGCCGAGGGCCTTTAACATCGACAGCTCCTTCATGTCGACGAAGGCGTCGATGACGACCTACGATAAGATAAAGATAAGATAAAGTTATTATGTGGCAACTTTGCAGTTGGATTGTACATGTACATTCATACTAAAATCAACAATTCCATACAATATCATATCAATGTACAATGTTAGTATATCTTGTTAAAAATTTAAATCATCATTAGAAACCTATGTAATAAATTTAAAACATAATACATTGTACATTGAAATATACTTTACATAAACATTGTTATAAAATAATTAAATACATTAATTAATTAAATCAAATTAAAATACATGTCCATTACTAGCCGATCTGAAAATGCTCTAAACACCACGGAATTAAAGAATTTTTTTAGCGGTTAGTTTTTGCCTACGGGATAGGTAACTTGTTACACAACCTCAAGGCATATGGCACACTTCGACCATTTGGTAATAACGCATTCAGTTTTTGATCATTACTCTTCATTTTAGCGCAATATACTCTACACAATGTATCGCGTCTGCGGTGCAACGTCGGCAGGTTTACCATCTGCAGGATACTTTCGTATTGAAAACCTGGAAATACAGTTTTGAGACACCTTTTTTGAATTATTTCTATGTTATCCGATAAATATTTAGGCAGGTTCGTATGTACCTGTTGGAAGCGGGTCTTCTTGTCCTTGCCGCTGAAGTAGACGAGCATGAGGCCCGTCGACAGGAAGATGATGTAGGCGGCGACGAAGATCGGGTGTGTCGGGGTGAGGTACTGCAAGATAACACACGTACAGACGGGTGAGGTACTGCAAGATAACACACGTACAGACGGGTGAGTAGGGGTGAGGTACTGCAAGATAACACACGTACAGACGGGTGAGGTACTGCAAGATAGCACACGTACAGACGGGTGAGGTGCTGCAAGATAACACACGTACAGACGGGTGAGGTGCTGCAAGATAGCACACGTACAGACGGGTGAGGTGCTGCAAGATAGCACACGTACAGACGGGTGAGGTGCTGCAAGATAGCACACGTACAGACGGGTGAGGTATTGCAAGATAACACACGTACAGACGGGTGAGGTGCTGCAAGATAGCACACGTACAGACGGGTGAGGTGCTGCAAGATAGCACACGTACAGACGGGTGAGGTACTGCAAGATAACACACGTACAGACGGGTGAGGTACTGCAAGATAACACACGTACAGACGGGTGAGGTACTGCAAGATAACACACGTACAGACGGGTGAGTAGGGGTGAGGTACTGCAAGATAACACACGTACAGACGGGTGAGGTACTGCAAGATAGCACACGTACAGACGGGTGAGGTACTGCAAGATAACACACGTACAGACGGGTGAGGTACTGCAAGATAACACACGTACAGACGGGTGAGGTACTGCACAGATAACACACGTACAGACGGGTGAGGTACTGCAAGATAGCACACGTACAGAGGGGTGAGGTACTGCAAGATAACACACGTACAGACGGGTGAGGTACTGCACAGATAACACACGTACAGACGGGTGAGGTACTGCACAGATAACACACGTACAGACGGGTGAGGCACTGCAAGATAACACACGTACAGACGGGTGAGGTACTGCACAGATAACACACGTACAGACGGGTGAGGTACTGCAAGATAACACACGTACAGACGGGTGAGGTACTGCACAGATAACACACGTACAGACGGGTGAGGTACTGCAAGATAACACACGTACAGACGGGTGAGGTACTGCACAGATAACACACGTACAGACGGGTGAGGTACTGCAAGATAACACACGTACAGACGGGTGAGGTACTGCAAGATAACACACGTACAGACGGGTGAGGTACTGCACAGATAACACACGTACAGACGGGTGAGGTACTGCAAGATTACACACGTACAGACGGGGTGAGGTACTGCAAGATAACACACGTACAGACGGTTGAGGTACTGCACAGATAACACACGTACAGACGGGTGAGTAGGGGTGGGGTACTGCAAGATAACACACGTACAGACGGGTGAGTAGGGGTGAGGTATTGCAAGATAACACACGTACAGACGGGTGAGGTACTGCACAGATAACACACGTACAGACGGGTGAGTATGAGAGAAGTACTGCACAGATAACACACGTACAGACGGGTGAGTATGGGTGAAGTATTGCAAGATAACACACGTACAGACGGGTGAGTAGATATGAAGTACTGCGCGGATCAGAGACATGCATAGACTGTTGGAGATGTTGTAGCAATAGGGTCTACAGTCTGACTCAGGGCCCAGGGGAGGGTGGGTAATGTTGTACGGCATGTTTAGTTACGTAGAATAAGGCTTTGTGAACTACGGCATAGTGTAGTGCACTACGACGCAACAGACAGTAGTTGTATTGCAGCACTAATCCTAACCCCTGACCCCTTTTCCCCCAACGATGACGTCACCGACCTGCAGCAGACGGTAGTTATAGTGCAGAACTAACCCTAACCCTTGGTATTTTAAATTACCGTTGAGAGTACCACTGCATCCTTGCAAAAAATAGCCAATTGTATACCACTGATTACCATTGAATAATATTCAATATCAATGATATATCAGCAGGACTCAGTGGTACTCTCAACGGTAAGTTAAAATACCAGTCAATACCACTGAACGCTACAAAGAATCCAAAATAGCATTCAAAATATCATTCAAAAAACCATTCAGATACCGTTGGTCATAATACCCCCTAGGACCAATCAAGTACCATTCAAAAAACCATTAAAATAAGTGGTATTTGGATGGTATTTGAATGCTATTTTTGTGTAAAGGGTACGTCACCGACCTGCAGCAGACGATAGTTGTAGTGCAGCACTGACCCTGACCCTTAACCCCGACCTTTAACCCAACGACGACGTCACCGACCTGCAGCAGACGGTAGTTGTAGTGCAGCACTGACCCTGACCCTTAACCCCGACCTTTAACCCAACGACGACGTCACCGACCTGCAGCAGACGGTAGTTGTAGTGCAGCACGAGCCCGAGCCTTCTGGCCGCGGCGTGCCGCTGGGTGATCTCCGGGTGCTCGAACAGGTAGTAGAGACACAGGCGCACGTAGAAGGGGATGGGCACGAGCAGCACGAGCATGAGGCGGCCGATGTAGTTGCACACGTGTATCCACGGCACGGTCGGCGCCGCCCGACACCCCGTCAACAGGTTCGCGTCGCAGCAGTCGCGGAACGGCTCCAGGTCGCGCAGCTTGCACAGGAAGACGGCCCGCGTGATGCACTCGACCATGCCGACCGGCACCTGCACGACGAAATGCCCCGATTATCGCCCGTTTACGATTTATTTACATTTTGAATCGACGCTTATGTTAGTGATGTCAGAATCGGAATCCTCGTGGTCGACGTACCCGAAAAAGTGTCTTCATACATGCTTCTAGGTGCTCTGGTGCAAAAGTTCGTTTTCGTTCTATCAGATGGCGGCCATCTTGGATTTATGGGTCAAAATTATGTCACAGCGTCAAACTGATGTCAGAATCTGCATCCTCGTGGACGACTTACCCAAATAAGTGTCTTGTGATTTTGGCGCTTTGGTTCATACGTTAATTTTTCGAGATGGTGCCAGCGGCCATTTTGGATTTGGCCCTCTGGCTGAAAATGCCGGTATTTTTTAGAGGGACCGTGGGGCTAAATCTTGTTTAAATGGTCCATAGAAGTCAAATCAATCGTCAAACCTTAGTAGCCAGAGAATGGTCACGAAACTGCAATTCTAGACCCTACTATTATGAACAAGTCTGGTCCAGCAATTTCCGGCCTTTGGTGTAGCCTATCCAGCCACACCTGCCCTATTTGAACAACGGTTCACTATCATACGAGTAAAGAATAACGGAAATGACGTCACCTTGTTCTCAGGCAGTAACTTCCGGTAGTTGACGCGGATGTCGAAACGTGAGATCTTAATAGGGATTTCCATGCCAGCCGGGAGTTCTGCAAGAATCTTACGGCATCGGCGGAAGTTCTTCCGGCTGCGCAGGTCAAGTACGTGCTTTGCTTTAACATCCGTTTGAACGCCCTCCGTCCGACTGACGCACCTGGCGGGGACAGTTAGGACGTATGACACAGCATAATGCAAGAGAGTGTGGCGATGCTGACACGGAGATGATATGACATGCGAGAAAGGGATATGGGACAAACAGATAAACTAGTAGGCAGCCGTGCACGCACGCACGCACTCATGCACGCACGTAAGAAGGGAGATAAGACAGAAGGACAGAAGGAAGGAAGGAAGTAAGGAAGGAAGGAAGGAAGGAAGGAAGGAAGGTAGGTAGGTAAGTAGGTAAGGTGGGTAGGTTGGAAGGAACGAAGGAACGAAGGAACGAAGGAACGAAGGAACGAAGGAACGAAGGAACGAAGGAACGAAGGAACGAAGGAACGAAGGAAAGAAGGAAAGAACGAAGGAACGAAGGAAGGAACAAAGGACCAAAGGAACGAAGGAACGAAGGAAGGAACGACCTATCGAACGAAGGAAGGAAGGAAGAAATGAACTCAATGAAGGAACTATAAAGGATAAAGGAAGGAAGGAAGGAAGGTAGGAAAGAAAAAAAGGAAGGAAGGACGACAGACCAATAAAGGGGGCGGTGTGTGTGGGGAGAGAGAGAGAGAGGGAGGGAGAGAGAGAGGGTGAGAGTGAAAGAAAGAGATAGTGTGTGTGTGTGTGTGTGTGTGTGTGTGTGTGTGTGTGTGTGTGTGTGTGCGTGTGTGTGTGTGTGTGTGGGTGTGTGTGTGTGTGCGTGCGTGCGTGTGTGTGTGTGCGCGTGCGTGCGTGCGTGCGTGCGTGCGTGCGTGCGTATATGCAACATAGACACAGTCTCCAGTACGCCGGAAAAGTAGACCCTATCCGAGACGTACATGGTCTTGTAGAGCGGCTCCTTCAGCTTGATGACGTAGTCGACGGTATCAAGGACGGCCGTGTACATCCAACCCGGGATCATGACGGGCCCGAACACGAAGACGGCCATGTGAAGAGTCGCCAACAACACCTCGAGGATCTGCAGCCATTTGTTGGGGATGCCCGTGAAGCAGAGTGTGTCTCCGTCCGCCAGGCGGCGGTAGCAGCAGCGATCCGTGAACTTGGCGAAGTTCATATCCGTCTCGACAATAACCTACGCCAAACACGGGGTAACGTCAATTATAATTATTAATTTGTTGATTCAGTTAACCCCACTAACCTCATTTTGTTTAATTGACTTTCTAGAAAACCACGGAATAGTTCAGTTTATTTAATTATCTTCATATAAAGAGGTTAATGTAATTTAATTTATACAAATCTCAATTAACTTTCAATTTATTTTTTATTAAACAATAGTAATTTATATTTTTTACTTGCTGTAAGGAACCTTCGTGACTCAGAGTGTTGTTTTGACACTATAGCGTACGCACGTAGTTTAAACAGAAATATTAGCGATACACAGTTAATATCAAAACATTCGATGAGACACACGTACAGTTGGTCAATACAATGTCCGTAAATACACTAGAAGTAACACGCACGCAGCAACCGTTGTATTTAGACAGCAGCACTCGATAATAGCAAATAATTAATTTACCAATTACGACTCGGTCGACTGAGCAGGACCTTGGCTTAGTTATTGCTTCTGTAAATAACAGTGACGGTGATTCTACAGCTAATGGCGCTCAGGAATGCCCTGTAGGTGCAGTCAAGTAGCAATATGTAGCGTGCACCTTACAAACGCGTCAACGACTTCGACGTTGTCTGATCTGTATTGTAAGCGACTGGTGAAGTTTTAATCGGATTTTAGGAAGTTTGCCTTCTGATTGTGTCATTCATTAGTATTTGACGAGTTAGGCTAGTGCAAAGGTTATCAATGTCGTCTTAGTGTTTCCCAGCACGATATCGAAGCAGATTTCCGCAGACATTAGTCAAATAAGCTCGTCTATATTAATTGCCAAGGTACAGTTGAAGCAAACAGTGATATGAAGGTTTTGCAAGAATGGGAAAGCTCAATAGTTCTGACGTTACTTTTTGTTTCACAGTCTGTAAATGATGCACGGACACACACACACACACACACACACACACACACACACACACACACACACACACACACACACACACACACACACTCACACACACACTCACACACTCACACACTCACACACTCACACACTCACACACTCACACACTCACACACTCACACACTCACACACTCACACACTCACACACTCACACACACTCACACACACACATACACACACACACACACACACACACACACACACACACACACACACACACATACTGTGTCTTATACTGGACGGACGTACGTGACAATGTGCATGCACCTGTCCTGATTCGCGTAAACAAAGCTCGTTGATTTGAACCGTGTTGACCTTGTACGTATGTATCAGCCCGGTCGGCCGTCACTCAAACTGACATGTCACAATCGGCGCCTTGTTTGAGAACCTGTGTCGCAATGGCGAGAATGTCAGAGGAATTGTACCTCAGTGAATGTTACTCCGTATATGATCAAGCCGTATGTACGATCAAACTCCGTATATGATCAAACTCCGTATATGATCAAACTCCATGCATGATCAAACTCCGTATACGATCAAACTCCATGTATGATCAAACTCTGTATATGATCAAACTCCATGTATGATCAAACTCCGTTTATGATCAAACTCCATGTATGATCAAACTCCGTATATGATCAAACTCAGTGTATGATTAAACTCCATGTACGACCAAACTCCGTATATGATCAAACTCCGTATATGATGAAACTCCATGTACGATCAAACTCCATGTATGATCAAACTCCGTATATGATAAAACTCCGTATGTGATAAAACTTCGTATATGATCAAACTCCGTATATGATCAAACTCCGTGTATGACCAAACTCCATGTAAGGTCTAACTCCATATATGATTAAACTCCGTGAATGGCCAAACTCCTGTAGCGTCAACGAAAGTGGACAAGTCATCGGAATATGGTAGTTTGTCTCATTGTACTATGAAAAAGTCTAGACACAATGACACAACGACCACGTATAAATGTAATACATCATTAATCACAAATATGGAACCGATAGCCCCACCTGGTGACAGACGGTGGAGTCCCCCTCTACAACGGCCACTGGGCCGTTGGCGTCAAGGTCTCGCAGCACCAACTCGAGCACTACGGCCACCTTGTCCGTCTCGTTCAGTTTTCCTAGACACCCCTGCGGCTGGTCCTGTGGATGAAATAACCGAATATTGTGTCGCAATTCATTATTTCCACAACGTCGCAATCAATAGTAGCACATCTTTCAAATAGTAGTTTTCAAATGAATGGGTATGAATATATTGATAGAAGAATTGGTCCCAAGTAAGAACGATGAAGTACGACGGGACGGTCAATAGCGTTTGTGGCACAGCAGCGTATGTGAGAACGTATTCAGTGGCGTAGAACGATGTCAGCGCGCGGAACATGTGGCATTTGTTGTGTATATGTCAGCACTAGCATTAACTGATTAACAACAATTAAAATGGAGAGTCGTTATACGATACAAATGTGTTAAAAAAATTGTCCACTCGTCTCGATGACGATCTTGTGATTAAATCTGGCCAGTGCATACGGTCGTTCTGTAAGGGCGGGGAGTGCTGACAAGGGACAACACTTAATTCAATTTCTAGGAACGACCTCAAACTTTTCATTAGGTGACTTCTCTTCACAGGTTTACGAACATGTCTTTGAGTCATCCAGAGTCATTTACGTGATTGTAGAACACTGTTTTAATGTGCTGATGTGTTAACGTGTGTGTGTGTGTGTGTGTGTGTGTGTGTGTGTGTGTGTGTGTGTGTGTGTGTGTGTGTGTGTGTGTGTGTGTGTGTGTGTGTGTGTGTGTGTGTGTGTGTGTGTGTGTGTGTGTGTGTGTGTGTGTGTGTGTGTGTGTGTGTGTAAATGTGTGTAAATGTGTGTGTATGTGCATGTATATATATATATATATATATATATATATATATATATATATATGTGTGTGTGTGTGTATATATATATATATATATATATATATATATATATATATATATATATATGTGTGTGTGTGTGTGTGTGTGTGTGTGTGTGCGTGTGTGTGTGCCATGCGTGTGTGTGACTGTGTGTTTAAGTGATATACACTATATGTACATATAAAGCGCTTTGAATAGTTTTAACTATATTTGGCGCTATATAAGTATACTTATTTGTTTGTGTGTGTGTAAGCGTGAGTGCGCGCATGCATGTGAGTGACTGAGTGAGTGAGTGGATATGAGTATGCGTGCGTGCGTGTGCATGTGCGAGTGTGTCACGCCTCCACATGTTCAACCCTACCTGCAATTGCACGGCAAACTGTTCGACCCCAAAACTGAGCGTCATCAGCGACAGGACATCGTAGTTGAAGGCCAGGTTGAGAATGGTCTGTCCGTGACTCGAGCCCACACGCGACCACATGTGACTCTAGTCGATAGCGGGTTGACGGTGTAGTTCTTCACGGAGAAGTTGTACTCGACCAACTTCGCCCTGCGCTCAAGAATGTCCACGACACGTTGTATCATACCCGAGTCTGTCGTCATAACCCGACATCTTGACGTCGCGTTCTCCATACTCGCCGTCACATTTGACGTCGTCGTTACGTCGCCATGCGACGTCGTGGCGACGACACCGCCGCTGGGGAGTAGACAGAGGCAGCAACAGACCAAGGCGACTGACAGGCGACGCACGTCCGCGGACACATCCTCAGTCGGTGAGCGGGGCGACATTGCGGCCGAGAAGCAACGGCGAAGACGACGGCGTATCGGACCACATGCGTCGGCTCGCTCGAGTCGGTCGCTTGTGTCGACTGGTGCCGGTGTGTACGAGCGAGTGTCCCCGCGTGAATGGCCTCGCGCGGACCATTGTAGTCGACCTCCCCCGCTCTGCTGTTGACGGCCGCCGGATGCCGTGCATGCCGCTCCCCTCCCCTCGCCTCGCCTCGTCTCGTTTCGCCTTCAAGGCGCGGGCGGCAGGAACACTTCTCGGGAACGCACTTAAAGACGAATTAAACAGCGCCGTCTCTACTCGTCGAGTGGTTTAATTACAACGGCCCGTTGCGTGTGTGGAAGTCTCTGTTACCGGCATTGTCGCACGTCGTACAGGCAGAGGGGCGAGCCAAGTTGACTTGTAACGGTCGACTGAAACTACGTCGAGTCACTCAAATGACTTATGCACAACGACTGTGCGCAATCAGTTCTTGAACGGGGCTCTGTGGTGTCGTGGGCAGAACTACGCACTCTCGACTGTCGAACTCACTTTGCCGCTGTTCGGAAGCTTGTGCAATTTCGTTCAATCCACATTGCCTTAGTTTATCAACTGTACAAATGAGGACATGGCAATAGGCAGTGGTGGATACGTGTGAACGATGAGTATTCATAGAGCAATTGCAGCGTGACGAAATTCTTCCCAGATAAGTCGAAAAAGTGATCGAGTGAACATTGCAAATCTTCCGGCGATGAAATGTAGGACCCTAAAGCAACTTGATAACACATTGCACGGTAACCTTCATTCATATAGGTGCATGCATTTGTATGCGTTTTTTGCATATTTATTGCAACATAAGAATTTTTTTAACATTCGTAATCGAACACCGAAGCTGTGACGAAGGTTAAGACATTCATACATAGATCAGAAGACAGCAATACTAGCAGTTATAGAAATTGTTTGGGTATGAGTATGTTTGTATTCATGTATGCATGTATGTAAGAATGTAAGTATGTAAGTAATATATATATATATATATATATATATATATATATATATATATATATATATATATATATATATTACTTATACTTATGTATATATGTACGTATATATGTACGTATGTATGTATGTATGTATGTATGTATGTATGTATGTATGTATGTATGTATGTATGTATGTATGTATGTATGTATGTGTATATGTATATATATATATATGTATGTATGTATGTATGTATGTATGTATGTATGTATGCATGTATGTATGTATGTATGTATGTGTATATGAATATGAATATGAATATGAATATGAATATGTATATGCATAGTTGTATATGCATATGCATATGCATATGCATACGCCTACGTAGACGCATACGTACAGGGTAGATCGGGTCTAGTATGAATGAAAACAACACATTTCAAGATTGCGAGTGGGTTTCTTAACTGATCGAAACTGTTTTCATGCCATATATATGTAGACATACCATCGAGTTACATATCTACTCGCTTTCAAATTCGCACATTTGACACAAGTACGACAAACACTTAAAAAGTACCTTTCATTAGGAGTTTTAATGCCCACACGCCGACAAGTAAACCATATGAAAAATGGTGACATATCTACGTCATTTATTTACAAAATGCCCTCGTCACATATTTTTAAAGCTTATTCTCTCCCCGTCAACACGAGATAAGCTGCTACCTGCTTTGCTAAGGTTGAACTGACGGGAAAATATTCGACTTTTTGTAGAAAGCTATGAGCGTCATAAAGTTACAACGTGTGTGCAACTTCTCCATTTCTTCGAAAAAAGTACAAACTACGTGAAAAAATAAGTTATCTCCCTACAACGAGATACGCTAATTGAGCTGTCAGTTGGTGGAGTATGTGTGGAGCGATAACCAAACAGTGTCATTGTCGTGTGATTAATGTTTGAAATTGCGCCACCCTGCAAACATATCAGTTGTCGGGTATACCTAAGATAACCTTTGGAAATTAGAAAGCCTGTTGTTTCCCTGTAAATATTGGCTACTCAGGGGCGCTATCGGGTGGTGCAATAGGTTAAAATGAAATTCAAACAAGGTCACCATCAAACGATGGATGTTCAAACACTTGTCTTATTGTTCCACACGAATAAAAGGATATTGACACATTTAAGCCAGAGGTTTCGCTTAGTTTTCCAAATAATGATATCGATTGCAGCACACGGGAGATAATCCACACCAGGACACATGCACTGTAAATGGCTAGTATAGTTAATTTCGGAATTAAATGTTGTATACCATTAGATTGTCTTTGGATACCGTTTTGTTTATCTTTCCATAAAATCATAATTATACAAATCATATTAATACAATTATGCGCTATTTGCAAATATAATAATATTGTTTATAAAGCTAAGCATCGGTAGTTATTATTCATTCGCGACAAAATAAAACATGGCTTTTGCGTATAACAATGATTACATAGTTTAATTCCAAGTTTTATTTTTTGTATGAAAACAAAACATGATTTGTCTGACGTGTCATTTATTGTATGACAACGAAATGTGATTTGTCTGAATAAACCAAATTTAGACATATACATCATCGTTATATACAATTACCATGTTGTCATTTTCGTCATGAATAATTAACTATTACAAAACATTACAAACTGTACACATTTGCGTTAAAATGTTTCGGTATGTAATTATTATTTTCGGAAAAGACAAAAACAGTGTCAAATAGAAATCAATTGTTCCGTGTTTGGTATATTCCGGGGACCTGTCGGTTGTTGTAAGTTACCATAACGAATTAATGTGCCTGCCAATTGAGCCACAACGGTCACCGGGGCTGCGGTACTTGCTTTAAATTATATTTAAATTATGTCAAACTGCTCTTCATATAACGACATTCGAGTGATATTATTTAAATTTACAACGTTTCGTCTCAAGTTAATACAATATTTAATTTGCAATATATATATATATGTGTGTGTCATGGTGTATTTTTAACTCTCGTGGGCTACAATTTAATGAAAGGCTGCTTCCATATTTATTTTTGACAAATGTTAGGCCTACTCTTTATGCACACATGGAAAAAGAATTATAACTAATGCCTAATTAGTATTTCCTTTAACTCAAAGTTGTTCAGTGTTTAAAGACAAATACATACATTTAACAAGTAGTTTGAAAATAGTCGACCAGGACTTGTAAAGAAATGTTATTTTCAGATTCATATAAAACAAGTAAGGGCGTCAGGCGTACACACCTTTCATACATCTTGTGTCACTTCCCTAATTATATCGTCACACCAGCACTTACGCCAGCAGGCACAAACCCGACAAACACTCCAAGGGAAAATAAATAAAAACCCAACTAACTACGCTCGGCTACAACACATCCGCGGGCATCTTTTGGAGGCATACGTAATTCCATCGTTCAAGACGCGGAGAGAAGTGAACGGTTTAACTCGGCCATTGTATTCGGCCACTGGTCAGAGATAGTACAAACTAAGGACGGTGCAAAATAAGATATGTAAGGTAGTATATACACATATATATATATATATATATATATATATATATATACATATATACATACATATATATATATATATATATATATATATATATATATATATATATATATATATATATATATACATATATATATATATATATATATATATATATATATATATATATATATATATATATATACTAGGGACGGTACAAAATAAGATATGTAAGGCAGTATATATATATATATATATATATATATATATATATATATATATATATATATATATATATATATATATATATATATATATATATATATATATGTAGTATATATATGTAGTATATATATAATATAGGTAGTATATATATATATATATATATATATATATATATATACGGTGCAAAATAAGATATGTAAGGTAGTATATATACATATATATATATATATATATATATATAGGTAGTATATATATATATATATATATATATATAATATAGGTAATATATATACGGTGCAAAATAAGATATGTAAGGTAGTATATGTATATATATATATATATATATATACTACCTTACATATCTTATTTTGCACCGTATATATATATATATATATATATATATAAATTATATATATAAATTATATATTACATATATATATATATATATATATATATATATATAATATAGGTAGTATATATATATACTACCTATATATATATACTACCTATATTATATATATATATATATATATATATATATATATATATATATATATATATATATATATATATATATATATATATATGTAATATATAATTTATATATATAATTTATATATATATATATATATATATATATATAGTTTATATATATATATATATAAGAATAATTGCATACAAATCGGGATTAGTTATGCCTACACATAATACCTGCAACCTGTGTTCTATTCCATGACTAGCACTTGCTACAAAACCAGTAGACAGACGAGAAAAACTACAAGTTTTGCTTGCGCCACATCGACCGGACATCAACTCACCCAAGGCGCCGGTCACATCCCGGGCCCACTCCGTCCGAGCCAACACCCAGTTTAATTAAAATCGTCGTCGACGCCTCTCAATCGGTCACAATAATTCACACCTACATGGTGCATTATTAACTCGAATCTATTGTGCGACGTGATTGTAAAGAACAACGCCTGAGCCATGGGCTGTGGTCGGCATAGACTGGTCGAATTCGTTAGGTTTACGACGATCAACACAAAGCGCGTTGGTCACCCACCTTTGTTGTCTGCTGGCTGGCAACGTACCTGTCGCGACACAGACCATGTCCTACGACGTATGTGCTTGGACGGACAAGAGTGAGCGAGAGTTATTTGGGGGCGTGGACATCAAGCAACTAAGGACGTCAACGCCTCTTTAGTGGCTGTCACCTGCTGTGATGAACATGACGTGGATCTATGGACGCGTTGTCTCTCGTCAATGGCGGAGTTATTTTAGTCGTAAAGTAGACCAAATGAAATGTCAATCGAATACATGTGTAACCTCTCCCGAACACCACAACTGACACGATTAGTATAATGCGGCGTGGGTAGAAGTTGACATGCCGTGATAGTTTTGACGTACGCCCAATATTAGATTTCATAGCGGCCTAATCGGTACCATGAAATAAATATTTCAAAACTTTTAATTTCGGATTTGTTTGCATGTTTTTAATTTAATGTCGACGTATTGGTTAATCAATCGTCCATTTTGGCAGAAGAGAGAGGGGGAGGGAGAGATGGAGGGGGGAGGGGCAGCGAGGTAGACAGACAGACAGACAGACAGACAGACAGACAGACAGACAGGCAGGCAGGCAGGCAGGCAGGCAGGCAGGCAGGCAGGCAGGCAGGCAGGCAGACAGACAGACAGACAGACAGACAGACTGACTGGCTGGCTGGCTGGCTGGCTGGCTGGCTGGCTGGCTGGCTGGCTGGCTGGCTGGCTGGCTGGCTGGCTGGCTGGCTGGCTGGCTGGCTGGCTGGCTGACTGACAGACAGACAGACAGACAGACAGAAGTAAAACATAATAATGTCGTCTTCTTTTCTTTTCTTTCTAATCCCCATAAAAGGAACCCGACGCCCAAGCCAGTGCCGTATCTTATTGTAGTTTCACCACAATGTCACAATTCTTGCAGTTCACTCGAAAATGTAACGGATGTTCTTAGTTATGGCGGCTTTGTGTGCGTTTCCAAATAAATAGTGTGTGTTGTTGCTACTGATGTTGCTGGTTAGACAGAGTTGCCTAATTGTGAAAGTGGAGTAATGTTGCTACCGCAATGCACGACTGCTGGTCTGGCAACGGCACGTCGGCAGATTTTGGATGAAGTTGCGTTATATTCTCACAACATTGCCACAACTGAAGCACCCTGCAACAGCGGGAAGAGAGGGTTGGATGCCGCCGACTTATTATAACAGCAAATGTTTTTATTTATACACACTTTTATGTATGTATGTATGTATGTATGTGTGTGTGTGTGTGTGTGTGTGTGTGTGTGTGTGTGTGTGTGTGTGTGTGTGTGTGTGTGTGTGTGTGTGTGTGAGTGAGTGAGTGAGTGAGTGAGTGAGTGAGTGAGTGAGTGTGTGTGTGTGTATGCGTGCGTGCGTGTGCGTGCGTGCGTGCGTGCGCGAGCGAGCGTGCATGCGCATGTGCGTGTTTGCTTCCTCGCATGCAAACATGCAAAAATGCTCCTACAGGTTGTCGATAAAACGTAATACACAGTGCAGTTTTCTATTTTAACCGATTCGCAACTTGCACAAGTTGGAATTGCCTGTTTCACGTTTTGGTTGTTTCACTGTAAATCAAAATAAGTTTCAACAAATATGCAACTTCCGCAAACAACGACGATACATATGTTTCAGAACATAGTTGCTGACTCCGGGCGAGTCTGCAACACCTCGTTTAGAAGGCGGCGTCACAAGGCAATGGCAATGTCGCCATGTCGAGTTATTTGTAGCGCTGCGTGATAATGTATATTTTCTGCCGTGCCACAAATAAACCTAGACAGGGTTAGGGTTATTGGTCTGCGTTTCTATGCGGCATTGTCAGGGTCGGCCAGGGACATACCCGGATGGTTTACATGCACCGATCACTTATTGAATCAAACTACATTCTTATTGAGCCCGGGCTCTTCGTGTTTCCAGCACAACCAGATCCGTAGGATAGGTGCGTGTACCATTCAATGGTATTTGAATGGTATTTTTTGTAAGGGAGTCGTGTTGGTATGCAACATTGAGATGATCTATATGTGAACATGACTCATGTTGACATAATCGTACGATAAGTTTGAACCAATTCCATTTAAAGAAGAACAGCTTAAGTGCCTACCAACTGAGCCATCGTCACAACAAATGATAAACAGACAGTTTTGTGTAAAAAACCTTACGCCGTCGGCACTTGTCAACCACATAACACGTGACATCAGGAGACACGAACGGTTCCGCAGAAACTAAGCATCTTGACACCGATTACTCGGGTCAGCGATATTAAAATAATGTCTGGCAAGCTTACCACCAATTACAGTGCACGCGGTTTGTATTCGATAATCGGTTTGTGGAGATTAATTCCATGTAGGCGTGAAAGATCACATTTCTCCGATTGTAAACCCTGCTCAGATGTGTGGGACGTGTTCAGGAGACGATAAAGAAGTTAATCCGCACCACGAAGCTATATTGGCATCAGCTTAAAGGACTATCTGACGAACACCAGGGCTTTAAGTCGTACCACTTGCACGCGGTACTCGGCTGCTGTCGTTGTACGGATTAGACAGAATTGCCTAACCGTGAAAGGGGAGTATTGTTGCTACCACAGTGCACGACTGCTGGTCTGGCAACGGCACGTCGGCAGATTTTGGATGAAGTTGCGTCTCACAACATTGCTAGTTGTATGTGTGTGTGTGTGTATGTGTGTGTGTGTGTGTGTGTGTGTGTGTGTGTGTGTGTGTGTGTGTGTGTGGTGTGTGTGTGTGTGCGTGCGTGCGTGTGTGTGTATGTGTGCGTGCGTGTGCGTGCGTGCTTGTATGGGGGCGTTTATTTATAATTATGCTACTGTGTGTGTGCGTGTGTATATGTATGTATGCATATATATATATATATATATATATATATATATATATATATATATATATATATATAGACATATACACACGCACACATATATTATATATTCCTCTATATATACATACATACTCTATCTACGTATATATATATATATATATATATATATATATTCACACGTATGTATTATATATATATATGTATATATATATATAACATATAAATGTTATATATATATATATATATATATATATATATATATATATATATATATATATATATATATGTGTGTGTGTGTTGCAAGTTGCATTTCACTCGTTAGGTGGCGTCACTGAAGCAATTCGTCAACTAAAATGTAAATTATCATATAACGTCCTATCCAGTCCTCAGGATTGCTCAAAGCGCTTTACAATTACTCCCCATTAGATCGGTCTCGCTGTACAAAGCAACTATACATGTGCAATCCAATGATGTCAAAGGCAAATTTCATATCAACACATTCTAAAACCTCGCCAATATATTATAGTGGATATCCATAAACGTTATGTGCTTCACTGGGACCCATCTGAAGTATTGCCTGATTCCTCTTCATTTAGTACTTTATTCAGTATGTTTTAAAAGTACTTCACGGATAAGACTACCTACATTCGGTCACGTTTTGTCGTCAATTATGTTGATTACGACGTTATTGAACAACCGCTTTTTTGAAAAGCAGTGCAACGTTGTACACCCAACAAAGTTCTACTAGTGAAGTTCGTATTATAATTCTAAAATATCCAAGTAAATCGTGTGATCTTGACCATTTTCCAACATTGCTACTGTCATGGACTGCCGTGACGCCATATATACACTATATTTATAATTATGTATTTTGGTGACTCCACCTGGTGATTAATGGTTAGTGTTGATAAGCAGTGACAATAGGTGTCAGTGCAGTTTGATCGGCGGGAAGATAGCGGGATTTGGGGGAAAGCAAGCAATGAATCCGAGGCATGAGGTGGTGTTTCTGAGAGAGATATTCTTATTTGCTTTGCGTGATTGCTTCACCGATGCTTTGGGAGCAAGAAGCATGAGAATATAGTCCTAACGTCTGACTGTGGGTAGGGTCTTGTGTAGTCTCGCTTAACCGACTGTCGGTCGGCAGCGGAACTACGCTGAGAAGACAGTCTGGTGAGTCTCTGGCTTTTGATTTTATCCGCGTGGTCTATACAATGCTCCCACCTCACGGACACTGCTGTAAATTATATTTTATAACCAACTGCACATTTGCATTTCTATTTATTTGGTGGTAATATAAGTTAAATTTAGAATAATTTTTATAATACAGCATTATTAATAATTTTGATAATAATTTATCCTTATTTATTTTGTATGCTATCCGTGTGGGGCTAGACAATGCTGCTACACGGATACTGGTTAATCCTGCCGTAATTCTTATTTTATAAACAACTGCAAATTTGCTTTGAGAGCAAGAAGCATAAGCATATAGCATTAACGTCTGACGGTGGGCAAGGTCTTATCTTGTTTGTGTGTCAATAATTTTAAATCCGAATTTTTAATTACGATGACATCACTTTAAAATCGTCACAGCTGTATGTCGTAAACAATTACACCTAGGCATTTTGTTCTAACAATTGCTTGCACAAAATGATTTGATTGATCATGTAACTAATAGACTATATTTTGGCTAGCATAGGGTGCAAGAACCATTTGCCTTCGAACAGCGTGGCTTGTCGACTTAGCAACGTTTCTCAGCATGTGATATGTGGTTGTCGTACAGAATGTTCTGAAGGCGTGACCCCACAGTTACCATACTTACCTATTCTGTACAGAAACGAGTAGATATGATACACGATACCAGTGAAACCCCAGTATACATGAATACACAAGAGACGATGGCACTAACAGAGAAACAACAGGAAAAGTTCCAAGTTTGCAAAAAACAACCTTGTCAGAATCATCGTGGGAGTTAAGAGAGCTGATAAGAGAAAGTGGATTAAATGAGAGTGGAGGTTGGAGTGAAGGAATGTTCTAAGAAAAATGGATGAGGAGTATATGGGCTGTTTATGTAAAAAAAAACGGGAGATGAAAAAGTGGCAGAGAGCAGATGCCCAGAAAGTGGAGGGGAAATGGAGGCAAGGTAGACCGAAATTGCGATGGGGGATTGCATTAAAAGTGACATAGAAAGAGTGGGAGAAGAACGGATGCAATACAATTGACTTTATTGTCCAAACAAGGATATTCGTCATACAACTCAGTAAATCGAATAAAAAAATGAAATACAATACATATTAGAATGTATGTGTGTGTGTGTGTGTGTGTGTGTGTGTGCGTGTGCGTGTGCGTGTGCGTGTGCGTGTGCGTGTGCTTGTGCTTGTGCGTGTGTGTTCGTTGGCAGACATCTCCACTAGTTATATGTGAATTGGGCTGATATTTGCATGTCATCTAGTGGGCCCATTAGGATGGTTTGAAGAATTTGGCTTTTTCAAAATTAATCCGGATGTATTGAGAACTTGCGGGACTCAATATTTGAAAAGTATTACAAAAGGTAATATGCACACACACAAAAATTCTACACCTACAACTAGATAATTATACCATCTACAACTACGTCACTGGATGTATGAATATGTTGCATGTACAACACAACCACAATTTATGTTCACGTTTAATATATATGTATCCAGCACTTCGTTGCAACTGAAATCATTAACTGCGAAGCAAACAAACGACAACGTTGACGACCTGGGAAGAAAACTGCGCGACTGTGAAGACACCATCGCCAGAGTTGAACGCACCGTCGACTACCAGGAGAACCAGTCCCGACGGTGCAATCTGCGATTCGACGGCATTCCGGACGCAGAAAACGAAACCTGGGAGCAGGCGGGAAAAAAACGTGCGCCGAGAAATGACAACATCGCTGGAACTTCCGGAAACTCAAGTACGCGCCATGACGATCGAGCGGGCACACCGAACGGGCCGCACCGGATCGAAAGCCCGGACCATCGTGGTCAAATTCGCTCAGTACAAAGACCGCGAGCTCGTGCTTGCGGCGGCCAAGAAAAAACGACCTCGTGGGATATATGTGAACGAAGACTACTCGCAGAGAATTATGGCGAGACGCAAAGAACTTCTCCCCAAAATGATGAAAGCACGCGAAGAAGGGAAGATCGCTTACCTGTCGTTTGACAAGTTGGTGGTAAGAGATCGTGATTAAAAGCATGTAAATGCAAAATCATTAAACGACGAACACTCATAATGCCTGTACATACTGAACTCTTTTACGAACACGAAATAGACACTGAATGTTTATTGTATAATGATTTGCCTACACAGTGCAGATATTTCACCCCTGCACAGTTTTCAACAAACGTTAGCGGTACTGATCGGGCAAACAATCTAAGTGTTATACACTTCAATGCCCGGAGTCTAAAAGCCAACTTAAATAAGATTAAGGACACTCTTCGAGAACTAGAGTATAAGTTCCATATTATTGCAATTTCGGAAACTTGGTTTAAAGAAAACAATTGGGATGGAAATGAAGTAACTAATTTTCATGACGCATTTTTAGGTTACAAATTGTACTGCAACTCCAGAAACAACAAAACAGGCGGTGGTGTTGCCATATTTGTATGCGAATCTCTACTTAGGAATTGTGAATCTCCTAATATATGCCTGCGGAACGTATCATATGCGATTGATGAATGTTTCGAAAGTATTTTTATTGAACTACAGATCAGTAAACATTCAAAAATCAATGTCGGCTGTATATACAGAGCACCGAATACTAGCATTAGCAAATTTAATGAAAATTTATCATATATACTAGGAAATCTTACTAGTAAAGTGGTGTACATATGTGGTGATTTTAATATAGATCTATTACACTGTGAAGAACAAACTGAATCGAAACATTTCGTTGATCAAATGTTCAGTTCTGGATTGTATCCCTTGATCACCAGGCCAACAAGAATAACAGGCACGACTGCAACTATAATAGATAACATTTTTTGTTCTGAGCTATGCAGAAACAAAATGTGCGGCATTGTTTTAAGCGATGCTACGGATCATATGCCAATTTTCGTTCTGTGTGATAATAGTACTTACGTGACCAATAATAATGATCAAAAAGTGAAGTATAACAGAACATTGGACGATGAAGCCTTAAGCAAATTTGAACAAGACTTAAGCCATACAAACTGGGAAACTGTACTGAACGAATGTAATCCCAATTTAGCATACTTGCAATTTATGCAAATACTAAGTAACACCTACAACAATGCTTGTCCTGTCAAAATAAGAATGTATACAAACAACAATAAACGGAAGGAAAAACCTTGGATATCAAGAGGCCTAAAAAATGCTTGCATTAAAAAAAATAACTTGTACTTAGCATTTCTAAAAAGAAGGTCATTGTTAACAGAAAGTCGCTATAAAAACTACAAAAACAAGTTAACAAAAATCTTGCGTATTGAAAAAAAGAACTATTATAGACAGAAACTGGAAGAGTGTAAGGCCAACGCTAGTGAAACGTGGAAAATTCTTAACACTATAATTGGCAAAAGAAAGTCGGAAGCAAAATATTCAAATGAATTCATTGTTGATAACGATCGAGTAACATTAGACAACGAATAAATTGCTAATCATTTCAATAACTTCTTTGTTAACATAGGTACAATATTATCTAATAGTATAGAGCCATGCCAAGGAACACAACCGACTGACTTTCTAAAAAACCAGGTATCAGAGTCAATGTATATGTATCCCGTTACTGAGAAAGAAGTAAGCGAAATTGTGTCAGGGTGCAAAAGTAAGACTTCGTATGGACACGACGAAATCAGCATGAAAACTGTTAAACATGTAATAAAGCAAATTGTAAGACCTTTAACCTATATATTTAACAGATCATTAATCACCGGAATATTTCCAAATGACATGAAAACGGCAAAAGTTATTCCTGTTTTTAAATCAGGAGATCGTCTCCAATTTTCTAACTATAGACCTATATCACTGTTACCCCAATTCTCCAAAATACTAGAACAAATATTTAATAAAAGGTTAATGTCATTCATTGAAAATCATCACGTATTGACTGACGGGCAATATGGCTTCAGAAGTAATCACTCAACTTCATTAGCGTTAACCGAATTTGTCGAAAAGTTAACTTCAGCAATAGATAAACAAGAAAGCACTATCGGGGTCTTTATTGATCTGAAGAAAGCATTTGACACCGTTGATCATAAAATACTGCTAAGTAAGTTACAATGTTATGGAATAAGGGGTTTGGCACTAGATTGGATTAAAAGTTATTTACCCAATCGTGGTCAGTATGTGTGCTATAACAACAGTAATTCAGAGCTAAAGAATATCAAGTGTGGAGTCCCACAAGGATCAATCCTGGGCCCAGTACTATTTATTTTATATATAAATGACATGTGTGAAGTGTCAAAATTGCTAAATATTATTTTGTTTGCAGATGACACTAGCATTTTTTACTCAACTAGGAATATTGTGGATATAACATGTACAGTTAATAACGAACTAGAAAAACTAGATATATGGTTCAGAGTTAATAAATTATCGCTTAATGTGAACAAAACCAATTTTATCATGTTTACAAATAAAAAACAACTTAGACCAACAGTAAACATTGTTTTGAATGGAAAGAACATTGAGCAGGTGTCACATACAAAATTCCTTGGTGTAATCATTGATGAAAACTTAACGTGGAGAGAGCAGATAAAAACGGTTGAAACGAAGGTATCAAAAAGCATAGGTGTTTTGTATAAAACAAAGGATGTTCTTGATATTCAAGCATTACGCACGTTATACCAATCACTTGTTGAACCATATATGTCTTATTGCTGTGAAATATGGGGAAATACGTATCCGTCTAGAGTAAGAAAACTCTCTCTGCTACAGAAAAAAGCTATACGAATAATATATAGTCTTGATTACCATGGTCATACATCTGTATTTTTTCACTGTTCAAGAATTCTTAAACTTCAAGATTTAATTACACATAGGACTATGGTTATGCTTTATAAAGCAAACAACCACTGTTTAGAAGGTCGTGTACAGGCGTTCTTTGAACCAACTGCAGCCGTACACAAGTATGATACCAGACAATCTAAACTATTTTATGTTAAAAAAGCGAACACCACCCATAGACTACTGTCAATTACTGTCAGAGGAATACACGTATGGAACGGTCTTGAAAGTAATATAAGACAGTTGCCAAGTTTACAACAATTTAAAAAAAGTCGCTGCTGTTAGTGGTTAGCTGAGAATGTGACTGGCGAAATGTTTACTGACAATTGGCAGGAATGCGTCAGAAAATAGTCGTGAGATGTGATACAAATAGCTACCGTCGCTGCACCGAGAAGCCTGTTTTGAATGGTTAAAATTAAGTTTAAAAATAATAAGCAGCTGAAAAATTGCTACGCTATTGTATCAATGTTGCACATATGATTTAACATGAGTGTGTCTACACCTGGGTTTGATTTGGTATTTAATATTACGTTCTTGTGACAGCAACATACATGTTGCAGGTCCACTGCCTGCCAAACTGTGTTTATTTACTTTATCAAGCTCGGAACAATGTTCGCAATTTGAAGGATTTCACTTGCAATATCCAGTTTCAAAACAAAATTGATTGGCAATAATGCCGAGGCGAACAGAGTTAATCGCAATAGCCTTTGGTGTTTATCTTTCCCACGTTCTAGTAGGCAGATTTCCTGTTACAAATTACTGCTCTGCCAATCCCGGACAGAGGAGCTGGCACCCTCCTCCCTTTAATATCATGGGCATTGAGCTGTTTTATTTAGAGCATACGACACACGTGACCTCCCAACCATCTCCGTATTTGGGACACGGCAGAGAGCCACATTTGGCCTCTGTGTTGTAGAATAGGGCGCCATTGTCGTTCGCACCACCGCCATCCATCACTTCTGGGGCGTTGTCCATGCAGACGTATGTTGTTCGACCTTTGTGCGTGTAATATTCGGCCATCAAGTAGCCCGAATACTCCTTTGTCCATCCGTCTGGACAGGTCAGTCTGGCCGGAATCATCAGTTTCGTTGGACGACCGCTCACAAGACAAACGGAACACGGAACGTTGTTATCGTGCAACGACTGTGCGTTCGCTTTGGAGAACGGGTCGTTTGGATTCATTTCGTATTCTGCACCATACAGAAAGTTATGCGATTGGAAACCTGACATTGTTTTCGGCCCCCATTCAGGGTCTCTGTGCAAGCACAGATAGTTCGAGCCGCCGCCAGTCTGTAGGTGATTTGTGCCACCGGCAACACCTGCAATAAAATCAAACCGAATGTTACGTTATGATCTTCACAGAGCAATTATGAAAATACCCAGTCTAGGTCTATATGTAAGCCGATAATTATACGCTCCACTAAATGGGACAAGGGGACGGAGGGAACGTGGAATGGGAAAGATTCCGTCGCAGCAAATATCAACAGTATGATTTTACTAAACGACTGGTCTTGTTTTCCGAAAATAGTGCATCGCACTGACACCCCCACCTCGTCGAAACAGTGAGAGTGACCTTCACCCAAAATCCCACTTCCGTCCGACACTGTCTGGACGTGTGGCGGTAAGAGGTCATCCGACATAGCTAAAAAACATCAGACATGTTGCTTTGTCGTACGGCAGTGCCTGATAACGTATCTGGGCTTTAACACAGAGGTAGCGGACTGAAATACTTACCCCAGTAAAGAAGAGCTGTGCCATTTCCCGGACACGTCTTCCGTCCCCATCGGGTGTACACAGCGCCCCCTGTTGACGAGGGTTGATTGGATGAGCCCGAACCTTAAAAAGTCAGTTTATACCTTTTTAACACATAATCACGTCTTGTCAATGCACGTTAAAATAAAATGTACAAATTAACACAGCCATATTGGTTGTTGTCACATACGCACACACGCACGCACGCACGCATGCACACACATACACATATGCATAGTCCAACCATATGTCCCATGATACGACTCGTTTATAACCAGTGTTTTGTTTTTATATATACAAGCGTTTCTCCCCTGAATACACTATACCAGTTGTATACTCTACAAATTCGTCTTTCGGTGCGTCATGTCCACCAACAACTAACAAATGGGTATGGGTTTTCCGACTAGGGTCCTCTAATCGATCCCTTCATATGGCACTCTATGGCCGACATCGTGGAGCCCAAACCAGTCCAGGTGTCCTATTGTATGCAGTTGTCACTGGCGAAGTCATTCGAGTGTGACCGACGAGATAAGGTAAATTCCTATGTGATGCTTTGATAAGCTTTCCTTTGAATAGTCGTGATACTTAGCCCAATTACAGGCACTTGTGGAATTATGATATGGAATTCTGTTAAACCAGAAGTAACTTGAATATCTTATTTTTATTTTAGGTAAGGAAATCGTTTTTATGTCAAATATACATTTGTTCAAAACCGTATTGTGGCTCTCAACATAACGTAACACATTGGTCCTACCTGCGTCACTGGTCGGTCGATCTTTCTTCAAGTTTCTCAGTTCGATGTCCTGCTTGTCATTATGTTCTTGTAAGGCTTTGACGTCACTCGCCAGCTGGCTGTTGTCACTCGCAAGCGTGTCCGAGACATTGACAAGTTTCTCGTTGTCACTTTTAAGCTTGTCAATGTGTTCACCCATGGCTCTCACTTCCTTTACCATCAGCCTGAATTGTGTTTGCAATGCCATCACGAAGCTCTTCAACACTTGGTCGTCGACGCTGGGGCCCGGTGTCTGGGCGCAGTCGTTTTCTGGTACGTTGAATGTGTACACACAGCGCCGATCGACCGACGTACTCTGCCCGTCTGTCAGATACATGACGGCCAGCAGTACACAAAACAGTAGAACCGATCTCACAATGACGTTTGTCGCGTGTAACTACCAAATTCAGTCGTGTGGTCTGTCCTCCACTAACCCTCTGTCGCTGCGACGACTGATACAAAATGGCGACCAGGAAGACTTGACTGCTGTTGAAGGGTGACTTGATTAGACCGTGACGATGTTATCAAGTAGCAAAATTTAGGCCCTATATCGCGACTTCAATCCCGTGCTGTGTGACCCCGCGGCAATAGAGACCTGCTCCTCAACAGCGACAAAAGTATTCATGGCTCTGCTTCGCGAATAATGATTCGTGAAAGAGGAAGTCCACGCACAAATCACATGAATGTATAGTGCGCCAAAATCCGTGACAGTGATTTTGAACAAACGTAATATTTTAATCTGTTGCCCGAAATGTTAAGCAACTCTTCACAACAATCACCAGGCACATGAGAGTTATCGAACAGCCCGTAGTATTTATATCATGAATGCTTTGCGCTTCGCTGCACACTGAAGATTTTACATTTATCCACGGATAGTTTATAACGCCCGAAAAATTGGAAGCGCGACACCAACGTTTAATCGGATGAATTTATTATATTCTCAATAATTCATAATATATTGATGATAAAAGAGAACACCACCGTTACAAAAAATACTGGCTCATCGACAGACCAATTTTGGACCAAACCACTATTCCAACATAGGGATGTGAGGTTGCGTGGCCGTAACAATGGGAGCCCAACTTGACTTGTATAAAACGTATTACCCTGACGGCCTGACCCTAACCTAACACACTCACACCCCCATTTTGGAATAGTGGTTCGGTACAAATCTGCATGTCATGCACCGTCAAACTGACATAGGCCTAATTACTAATACTTAATATCTTTCGACGCTTTTTCAACAGTGTTTGGCGTCATTTTCTTTGCCGCGTTCTAAGTTCAGGTGTCTCTCATATAAAACTGACTATGCATTTGTTGCTCACACAAATATAGCGCATTCTGCAAACGTTCTAACAGATTCGCCGATTCTAAACACGTTATGTGACACCAACAACGATGGCATGCGCATTCCCATGCTGTAATGTACATACGTCGAAAAGCTGTCGGTGTAACTATTGTACCGACTTTAGGTGCAATATACACTTCGTATTTTTAATTACCACTGACTGAGTGTACTATTTAGTTCTATTAAAATATAATTTAATGGTCCAATGGTACTGAATGGTATTCAATTGTACACCATTGGCTTTTTGTAAGGATACAGAAGTGATTGATACAGAGATCCAGCGCTCTGCGTCCATACTTGACACTACTAAAACGTTGCATCGGTCCATTGATTCATCCTATTACAACTATTATAAATATGTCATTGTTCCTGGTGATTTCAAGCAAGCTAAGGTTAATCCTCTTATTTTTGCCAAAATGAAAAGCCAGGTGAGTGAACTGAAATTGGGCTGGTGACAACTCAAGTGTCTAGTAGCCCAAGAGTGGAGGCCGTGCTATTTAATAGACGACTACAGCAGAACTGGCCACGAATCTCTGCTGGCTGGCGACTTCAATTAACGTCTACTCTACGAAAATTACGAGACTCAGTATCTGAAGTGAATAAACGCATCGTATCCATATTTTAGTAGCTTTGCATTAATTAGTTTTACGATCAAACAGGTGACGTAAGTGGGTCATTTCACGGTAACAGGCATATTTCGGCCAGAGTAAAAACATATTTTCGACCATAGTATTTATCGCATTTTCGGCGCTAGCTACTTAGCTTAATATAGTGTGTGACTAATCCAATGAACAGCAGTGCACTTTTGCATCGCTTCCTATTTATTTTATATTTTATTAGCATGACGTCATGAATGAATGTCATCTACGTCACGAATATATTTCCAGATTGATGTCCATTTATTGCCCCTTTTCCAAACATATTTTCTTATAATTTATGACCCACTTTATTTACGTACATTTGCAAAAGTTGTATTCAGTGTTTATTCGGCTCTTGTGACACAGCCAAATACCACTGAACCACTCGAAGCGTCTACCGTCTCATATATCTGACATGGGCGAAAATTAGGAGTAGTTAGTTACTGTTTTGAGACTTATGTTGCGGTAGGTTTATTCATGAAGGAAAACGAGTCGATTTTCTGTATGAACCGGTGTGTATTCATTAGATCAGTTAGTTAAATTTCGAGATATTAAATAAAATATACGCCGTGACGTAGATGACTTGTCGTGACGTAGGTGACACGCCGTGACGTAGATGACATATCTCCGTTGATGACTCGGATTAACAAAGTGATACTGCAACTATTCGTAGATTCCTGGGTGCAAAACGCATGCTTGCCCAATCCGCCAAAGTGGACGCTTTTGACTTCGGTAGATTGTCCACATTGTCTTCCTGGAGATTCTCCCTAAGGCCACGCAGAATGGCATAGTTCAGGCTAGTGTTGAATGTAATGTTTGTTAAGCATGATTTCAGCTTCCAAATCTCGTGTAGAAGTTGTTTTTCTGTTACTCATGCAAGATTCCTACAAGCGCATCTTCATGCGTTTTACTGATTTGTCTTCTAAATCCGTCTTGACCGACTCATTTTGTTAAGTTGCCAACTGGTCACAGCTTACGACGTTGTTGTTCGTTTCCGGTTTACCCAATAGTCTCGTCTCTTCTCATACAATCGTTATTCGTGCTCATATTGATTTGACAGATGATATTATATATTATACACCGGATCGTTCGGAGACGTTTTAACCTGAGTCGTCTCAACGTCCAGACAAAAGATATGTCGACTGTCACTACATACCTTCAGTATGCTGATGACTTGGACGTTCTTGCTCACACAGCAGAATAACTTCAAACTAGCTTATCAAAGTATATTCTTGACTTTCCATCAACATCAGAAAAAACAACACATCTACCAACCCGCTCCTGGCAACAATGAAGGACCTCATAACAATATGAAACAACCTTAGACACTGTTGAACATTTCTCTTACTTGGGGAGTCATCTATCCCAGAAGGCCACTATCGAAGCAGAAATTCACCATCGTAATACCCTGTACCATCACATCATTCATGGTCTGCGTAACCGAGTCACCCACAACCTCATGTAAGAAACAAAGGTGATGGTCTATAAAGCAGTTTGTGCTATCACTCTACAGGAGCGAGGGGTGGGTTACATATCGATGTCATCTGAAGACCATAAAGACATTCCACCAAAGTTTTCTAAGAACGATTCTTTGTATCCTATGGGAAGATCGCCGCCTCAACGCCAGTGTCTTCTTGGAGGCCAACGCAGCTATAGTAACGAGGCAATGATAATGCAGAACCAACTCAGCTGGGGACTGGACACTGTATTAGAATGTCGGATAGCCGCCTTCCCCGATAAGTATTGTTTTCACAGCTAACACATGATATGAGAACAGAACACATGGTAACAGCCAGAGAAAACGATTCTAATGGATTGCTAAACATTACACGAAGAAAAGCCGAATTTACTTGGGAAGAAAAACCTGAGGACCATTCACTTTGCCGCAGTAGCATATGCGAGGCAATTGCCAACTTTGAAACATATCATCTTCTTCACGAGGCGGAGAAACAGCAGAAGAGAAATGACAAGGGAGATGTCCAAATATTATCACGTCTCCCTTCCACCTGGCACCTCCTGCCCACACTGCAACAAGATCTGCAGATCAATAATACATGACAGACGTCTGAAAGACGCAATTCTCGTTTCGATGGACCGCTGTTGATGATTATATGTTCTCAATAAAGTTTCTCTTCCATCATCTCCACGCTATTGTGTCACTGTACATATACGTGTTGCGGTCGTCTTCAGTGTTTGCATGTAGACCATGCCAATGTCATTGTGCTCATCGGGGGCCTAATGCAATTTTGCATATGATATCATCATGGTGTCCGAGAGCAAACATTTCTTTTTCCTCAACTTATTTCATTTATGTGACGGTATCTTGCTTGCTATGTGTGATGTAACTGTAGTTGTTACGCTAGTAAAATCTACGGTTAACATATGCACTTGCTGTTCGCCTATCATGCTTTGAAATGGCGTTTACTTCGTGCCCTTTTCCCGATTAGCAGGCGAAATCGAGTTTTCTATAATCCAGCAGTTGATGCTTCTGGAATGTCTTTCCTGTAGTCAGTCTCTTGATGAACTGATTAGAATAGTACTAGTAGCAGTTAATATGATATGTCGACCCATTGTAATATATAGCTGCCATATCAACCCATTATTATAAATAGCGCTTCTTGTAGAGTTGAGATGGTCTCCTTCAGACGGCTAGACTTTCTGTCAGTTTGCCAATCCGTTTGTACGCCTTTGCTCGGTCTTGCAGAGCATTCTTTCGACCACGTTCATGGGTTGTGGGGTTGAGACTATTCAATGAAGCTGCTTGGTGATCGAAGGAATTTTGATCGCTTGATGTCTACGCGAAGACATTTGGTTGCTTCTCCAACTGCACCTAATTTGATGTTGCACGCATGTTTGCTTGTTATCTGCAACTTATGTGTACATAATTACATATGCCTACTGGTTTCTTCGGCATTTTCTTTCTTTCTAAAGAAATTCTTAATGGCCAGCCTGGTTCGCTTGTTTAGATTCTTTCTGTTATGTCAATGTCTTAAAATGGAAAATATCATCAGATATTAACTAAATTTCTCAAAGATGATAATTATCCAATTTCAGCTAATCCTGTCACCGTTTTATCTTAATTACAACTACGTTTGTCATCTACGTCACGCTCCATGTCATCTGCGTCACGACAAATATGTGACGTAGATGACGTGTCTTGCGAGTCATGGCCAATATCATGTCTGTCGTGAGCTTAACTGGCGTATGCAATTTCTGATTGAGATGATTGACACCACTTAACACGTGATTATCAATAATTATGTTTGTCTGACCTGTATAGCATACGGTGCGGACCGTTCGTAGATGACATGGAATAAACCTACTCATCCGACTCCTGCCCTGAAATGTCGAATATCTCGCGTAAATTGTAGCAAAAACGGTTTTGGTGTTGTTTCCAATATGCAGATATGGGGTTGTGGGGTTGCTTCCACGTGAATGTGGTAGTTCTTCCGACTCTGGACAGGCGTGGCAAAGTTGTCGTGACGTAGATGACATGGAACCAGGGGACATATATTTTTATGTTGGAAAACATCGACTACTCAAAAAATCTAATAAATAATACTGTTTTTTGGACAAACATGAAGAAAGACATCGCAAAGAGAACCTTACGAAATATATTTATAATTTAATGTGTAATTATTACACCTTTATAATAACGTGCAAATTGAAGACCAGGTGATGGGGACAGCCACTTTTCGATGACATTGACTGGGAGATATAACGAGAAATAACGACTTAGAATGCCATTATTATATTAGAAATGAAGAACAATACTGTACAAAGTGCCACATATAAGAAATATAGTTTTACGAGATTTCTTTATCGAATATTTCTATATAAAAGAGCCGGGACACCAAATAGCCCGGTTACCGTGAAATTACCCAAGTACTAAGTTCCGCTTCAACTAGTTTCCGGCGATCTCCAATTAACGTGATGCATATAATTATATGCCCAACAATACATTTAAAAACGACTTTGTTTATACTTGTTTTTAAATAATAATTATTCTTAATACTTGACAATTGCAATCAGGATGATTTGCGATTGCGTGATATTTGGTGTTGTATCCTAGCAACTGCCAGCCTTGGCAACACACAACGGCAAATGCTTGTGACCATCTGCACATCTTTGGTCGGTCACATGCCCGACTTTGCTGCGATTCCTACATGAAAAAGCTATGCCTATCTTAATCATATCGCCAACGCTAACCATAACTACGACTGATCCCAACCCTTACCTAATTAATCTTAAACCAAATCTCAATCATAACATTAATTGACCCTAACTCTTATGAAATACTTTGTTAGCTTTTCATATATTTTTTTGCAATCTGGCCAACCGAAGAACGTGCGCCAATCAGTGGAGTTTATGACGTTGCATGATAACAAGCTAACTCTAAAGATACCTTTCCCCAATACAGCTGCCACAAGCAATTCATAAATAACACTGAACAGAACACAGATGTAACATTGGTAAACCTTTATATGGTGCGAGTAAAACAACTGCAGAAAAATCACAAAACTTACATAAAGTGACATATGATAATGTAAATATTTCTTATACAAAAACAGTGTGAAAGCACATTATTGTACAGCCAAAAGTCATAATCTCATCAAAACACACAATAAAGTGACTAGAGATATACACATTATTAGTATAACATTTCATATATTTTTGCACATTAATCAAATCGGTGCTAAATCACAAAAAAGAAACATTGATACAAAATTGTGATCATGTAAATAGTTCTTATGCAAAAGCTGTTTGTAAGCACATTATTGCACAGCCAAAGGGCATATTTTCATCAAAACACACAATAGAGATTATTGACTAGTCATATACACATTATTAGTAAAACAAAACAACTTTGTTGTAGCATCTAAGACAACACAAACTTCACATGAACGAACATATGCCAAATATTAGTGATATAAGATGGAAAATAGTCCCATACAACACAAAGGTTGCAACACATTGATCGCCATCAAACTGTAGCCCAAGCATGTCTGCAGTTTCAGCCACTGTCGTCATTCGAACCCAGCTAATCTGCAGAACACAGGATGTTGTTCTGCAGACTAGCCAAAAGGTTGCGGTCAAGGTCATTGCAAGGTGACGAAGGTCAACTAACCTCATCCACCGCCCTGGAAAATAAATGCGAGATCATTTGATTGCTGATAGTTTGTGTTTACACTGTCAATTTTAAAACAGATCGTCTGGTTCTATTTTATATTTATTTATTTATTATGTTTTAATAATTGTCTAAAACAGAATATTCATAATCATTTTTTTCTTAAGGATCATTTTGTATCATATGAGAAACAATTCTGGCTACTTTACACCGCACCACATTAAAACTGGCTGATTTTTATGTAACAAAAAATTAGCTTATCCTGAAAATGCGAACTTCATTTGACAATTTTTGATTTTGGTGGCGATCTGGTCGGGCTGGTTATTGTTATTTGGCATGTAAATTGATGACACGTGGGTGCCAAAATCTGCCATAATCTTAAGTATCAGATGAATAGAAGAGGAACTGTTGCCCCTACATGTTGGGATTTTGGACACTCCCCCTACCCTGGCAGACCATATTACTGGACCAGACAATCTCCCTGCCCTGATAGTGGATCACACAATCTCTTTGTAAAAAAAATTGAAAATAAAACATAGAATATACAGGAAAAACCAAGAGTTGTAACTTTATCCCAAATGTCATTTGCTGGCCCAGCAAGTCGGGTACCCTCGTCAACTCCATGGCAGTCAAGAATACTTACTGTTCCACAAGAGGCGCCTGCACCATAGCTCCCATAGCCCGCGCTACCGTAGCTGGCATCGCCATAGCCGCCGCTACTGTAGCTGCCACCTCCATAGCTCTGTCCACCTCCATAACTTGAGCCAGTGGTGCGCTGGAAAAACAACGGAGACATGAGATAGAAGTGTCAATACCTTCCCAAGGTTAGCTGAATTATATAATGCAGCTATCATCGTCTAGCCATTGTCATTAAAAAAGTTAAAGTAGTATGTGCACTACTGTAACAATAGTCTGTTTTAGTGTCTTAGTCATGTACAAAAGTACATAAGTCACACATCAAGATGTAGTCCACATCCTCTGAGGTACCTGAGGTACTCTGATGTTTCTGTTCACGAGACACGAATAGATCCGATAGATCGGCGTTGTTTTAGTGGGGTCTGTGTCAGTCGCCTAGTGCAATCACACGTCCGAATAAAATAGTTGCTTGTTGGTATCAGGTTAATTGAAGAAATGTAATTTAGGATTTTAAATTCTTTGTTTTCGCAATTGTTGGTTGGTTGGTTTGTTACTGGTTATTTGGTTGGTTGACTGACATCCAGTAGACTTCAACTCCAGTGTAGCTCAGACCCACCCATGAACAGCCTCAGGACTTGTCCTTACTGCCACACAGTCAACGTAACTGTGTTCTCAACCTAGCCTCATTCCCACTGTCATTTAGTTTCTACGGTCAGAGGATGCATTTCCGGGAAAACTGTTATATGGCATAAACTATTTAGCTGATTTTAGCAGAAATAACTTTTTGGATTAAACTGCTAAAATGTTTATAAAAATGATCAAGTTAGACAAAATTCAAGGATCAATATGGGAGCATGATGATGTATCCCATTATGCACTTGGACATCTCATTGGTAATCAGACTGGAGGTCAGGTTATGAAAGAAGTGCTCGGCCATGGATTGTTTTTTACTCTGTAACTATAATAAAATAAAACACTTGGTCAGAGTGATAATTATATTAGACATATGATCTTATGATAGAAACAAACGGACAGCCTCTATGTGATGTACAGTACTCCCACCCACCGCCCTCCTCGCTGGCTTCCTTGTCACGGTCGTCCTGGTCTTCTGAGTCTGGTAAGTGGACGTCCAGCCGCCACAGCCACTCTCGCCACACTGACCACAGGCACACTGCTGACCACCTGCTCGAGTTCCACACTGACCACAACTACACTGCCGTGAGTCATCATCACTTGAGTCGTCCTCACTTGAGTCATCATCATCATCATCATCATCATACCCACACTGACCACACACACAGCCACCTTGGCCAGCACTGCCAGACCATCCGTTCGAGCCCCCTGACCAGCCACTGGAACCCCCTGACTGGGTGTTTGAACCCCCTTTCCAGCCTTGAGAATTCACAGCCTGTCCATAGCCAGTGCTGCCAGACCATCCGTTCGAACCCCCTGCCCAGCCACTGGAACCCCCTGACTGGGTGTTTGAACCCCCTTTCCAGCCCTGGGAATTGCCGGCCTGTCAATGAACAGCGAATGAATTAATACTTTTATTTAACATTAACACGAGGATGTCTGTTCATTTTATCATAATGCCATGTTCCAATGCAAAATGAACTATATAAATGTATTCAATTAAAACAAGAAATATGTGTGTACTGATATAATTAGACATCAGCTCATCTGCTGTTACCCTACTGCATCATTACGGGGAACAGTGGCAGAGTGTTTGAGTGTTGATTTTTTTAAATCTTAACTGTTTCTGCTTTTATCTGTATAGAAAATATGTGAAAATTTCATCATAAAAGTCCTCTGAGCAGTCAGAATAATGATGTTGACCCAGAAATGTCACCAACAGTGATACTGTCTCGGTCACTGTGACTGATACAGGTGACAAAGGTTGTACATACAAACAATCCAGTTCTGATTTTGTCAAACCTGTGTTCTGACTGTATGTCAACATATGTTGACAAATTACGTGAATAGCTGTGGCCATGGTTAGAACAGAGTATATACATTGTAACAAGTATTTAAAATAAAAACAAACACCTCTGCCTCTAAGACATAAGTATATACGAAAATTAATTACACATATAACTGGGACATTAAATCATCAATGTTCACAATAAAGTGCTGTACGGGACACATTTAGCTATTTTAACACTGTATTTAACACTTAACATTGTAAGTGTGAATAAATGATACAGACACCTGTTGACAATAGAGGACATTACGCTGTAGCACTTACATTTTTCTGGCGTTATAAACGTTCCGATTGACGTTTCTGCGCATGCGCGATAAATGTAAAATCATCAATGTGTAGCGAAAGAACAAAGCATTTATGATATAAATACTACGGGTTGTTCGTTAAGATGTATATAACCTCTCAGCATTTTTTATATCAAGCGTAAATCACGTGACTGTAGTGCGCCTTAATCCATGACAGTGATTTAAACAAATGCAATGTGTTATTGTATTGAACGACATTTTAAGCAACTCTTCACAGTAATCATCACAGGCGAGTTTGCGAACAGCCTATGGCTTTTATACAAAAAATACTTTGTTGTTTCTTTGTAAATTGATGATTTTACATTTATCACGCATGCGCAGAAACGTCAATCGGAAAGATTATAGCGACCGGAAAAATGTAAGTGCGACTGCGCGTCTGTGATAGCCGAGAAATTTCGGTTGAGCAGTGAGCGAGAACTTGTGGTTGAAGTGATCGAACATAGTCCAGGAACAACTGACATACAGAGAACAGCTGCAAGTGATGCAAATGGACACAGGGTATGCATAGCTACGAGTAATGCTAAACAACTATGGCTATAGGTTATGCTACTGGGTGTGTAGCTATGTTATGTTACTGGGTGTATAGATATAGCTGTAGGTTACATTACTGGGTAAATAGCTATAAGCCTGTAACTGTTATCAAAAGAATGATGCCAGCGTGTCACTAATTAAGTGATGTAAGACGTGTGTATACCATCATTTGTTTCCAGCCTGAACCAGTCCGAGCCACTTGACCACTCTTGGTTGACCGTCCTGATTTGGCTGCGGAGGATCCTGTGGGTTTACCTGGAGTTGTCCTGTCACAAACACAACAAGTCAGTGTGGTCCTTATCAGACCAGGGGACCAATAAGTCAGTGCGGTCCTTATCAGACCAGGGGACCAATAAGTCAGTGCAGTCTCTATCAGACCAGGGGACCAATAAGTCAGTGCGGTCCCTTTCAGACCAGTGGAACAATAAGTCAGTGTGGTGACTGCGGTCCTTATCAGACCAGGGGACCAATAAGTCAGTGAGGTCCTTATCAGACCAGGGGACCAATAAGTCAGTGCGGTCCCTTTCAGACCAGTGGACCAATAAGTCAGTGCGGTGACTGCGGTCCTTATCAAACCAGGGGATCAATAAGTCAACCTGGTCCTTATCAGACCAGGGGACCAATAAGTCAGTGTGGTCCTTATCAGACCAGGGGACCAATAAGTCAGTGTGGTCCTTATCAGACCAGGAGACCAATAAGTCAGTGTGGTCCTTATCAGACCAGGGGACCAATAAGTCAGTGTGGTCCTTGACAGACGAGGGGACCAATAAGTCAGTGCGGTTCTTGACAGACCAGGGGACCAATAAGTCAGTGCGGTCCATGACAGACGAGGGGACCAATAAGTCAGTGCGGTCCTTATCAGACGAGGGGATCAATAAGTCAACCTGGTCCTTATCAGACCAGGGGACCAATAAGTCAGTGTGGTCCTTATCAGACCAGGGGACCAATAAGTCAGTGTGGTCCTTATCAGACCAGGGGATCAATAAGTAAATGCAGTCCTCGACAGACCAGGGGATCAATAAGTCAATGTGGTCCTTGACAGACCAGGGGACCAATAAGTCAATGTGGTCCTTGACAGACCAGGGGACCAATAAGTCAGTGCTGTCCTTGACAGACCAGGGGACCAATAAGTCAATGCAGTCCTTGGTGGACGAGGGGATGAACATGCCAGTGTGCAGTATTTCAGACCAGGGACCAACAATATGGCCCTTGACAAACCAGGGGACCAATCAGGCAGTCCCAGACAGACCACGGGATATTTCCAATAACATACATAGCTCAACAATACAATTTGTTTATCAAATTCAAGCAAAAATCTCTCAAACGAACTGTATTATATTATTTTGTGCTCAACAAATAACTCTTTGTAAGGTTATACGAACAGCTATGTATCACATTAGTATGAAAAATATACATAATTAAGGCATATATTCTTAATATCTATAGAATATACGATATGTAGCTAATACATTCAACAAGATCTATCCGAAGATGTCTAATAATATACAATGTTACAATAGTTTTGCTTTGCTGAGATAACAAATGTTCTTATATTAGATATAAATTACAAAAAAATGCTATCATTGCAGTATATGTATACCCCAACTAGGTATGTTCAGACTGAATGCTGAGCACAAACTGACTGTCAAAATGATGTTTAATCTTACCGGAGACGAGCTTCAATAAGAGTGATTGCTGGTGTCACTTTGTGAGAATCCAACAGAACTATTGTATCGTCAAGCTGAAATGTGATAATAATCAATAATATGCTTCATAATAATATAAGTTCATTTTATATATTATATTTACTTAAAGAATAATTTATTAATAATATTTTAAAATAAAATGTAAGCATAAAATTGGATGAGAATAATATAAATATTGATACTTAGACATTACAGAGACCTTACATCAGTCCAATAACTGATTGTCTAATTTTTAATTGCAAAATAATTCAGATTTTCATTTACATAACATTTAAAAAAGTTCATTGAAAATATATTTACTTAAAGAATTATTAATTAATAATAAAGCATAAAAGGGGTGGGTGAGACATGGGTACAAAGCACTTACATCAGTCCAGCCGATGCTGTACATGACCTGTTGACCTCCGCCTAGCCTCCAGACCTTCTCACTGAAAGCTTTGTTTGTCTTTTTGATCTGTTTGTATGACCCCTCTCCTGGGTGCTGCTCCACATTCCTGCAAGGGGGGCAGGGTAATCAGACATGGAGTATGTGGAGGGTAAAGATGCTGTCACTGCACAGCCAAATTTAGGTCAATCCCATCACACAATTGACCTTCTCAGTTCCATAATGGAAATCAGTTTTCATGACTTGTATTAATCAATATTATGTCTGATGATGTTGCTATTGGAAATAACATACTAATAAAACGAATTAATAAAATCCTAAAGAATAACTACAATGCATTGTGAAGTGAGTTAATAAAATTCTTTGAAGTGGTACATGTTCTTATCATCTCTCCGACCCACAAAGTTGACAAATAGATAACAAGTGATGGAACAAATACTTGAGAATTCGAAGAATAGTTCGCAGTGCAGCGGTGTATTCTGCTGGTGAGCATTCTTTCTGAAGAACTGAGACACAACTGACTACAGAACCATGGAGCTGAAACAGACGCCATCAAATATGGGTAATCTTACACGTAACTGGCCTAAATTATTACGGCCTTTTAAACCCATTTTTGTCACCTTATATCGACGTGTATGTGTTTGCAATGTGATTCTACATCACTTCCGGTACAAAGAATTAAAATTAAACAAAATTAATTTGTGTTTTAGAACAATTTAAACAGCTCGCACCTCCGCGGTTCTGGTGCCTTTGGGAGGTGCCTACAGCCCGCGCCATATTTGCAGCGGTGACATCGTGTTGTTTACTTCGACTCGGCGTGTGTTTAAATTGTTCTAAAACACTAATTAAAGCAATTAAATCTGCCTTCTTTGTACCGGAAGTGATGTAGAATCACATTGCGAACACATACATATCGATATAACGTGAACAAACGGTTTTAAAAGCCCTTCAAAAGGCCGTAATAATTTAGGCCAGTTAAGTATAAGATTACCAAAAATACCCAAATATGATACACTAATTGTCACTGTGTAGTATGTCTATGGCTTAAGGCCTAAGCCCTGCTTTCATACACACTATTTCATACATGCACAATTGCCACCTTTGCCAAAGCCTTTGTACAGTATTCAGACAAAACCCATGATGATTAAAAAAAATGTCAGCTGTCATTTATTCATTGTGGCCTTGCATGCAGCAGATCAGTTTAATAAGCACCACCACCAGTGCTGTCATCTGGTGAACCACTGGCAAATGAGAGCCGGGCCAGGGCAGGTGCATTGAAAACATCAAAACCTAACTAGCAGTGCCTCAATTTTTGTAATGCATCGCCATCAATATATTTCAAAGGACTGGTTGACTACAATTTAGAAAGACGCAAATGGACCCAGTACCCTAGTCTGAGAGGCAGACTAGTCTTAACTCAAGTAAGAGATAACATCGACTTAAGTCTCAGCCTCGGCTCGGGTAGTCACTGTGTCGGTGACTGTCACTCAGGACGACTGTTCCAATTCCGATACAAAATCCAGGGTAATCCTGAAAATAACATTCTCATCCAGGGAGGACAGCAGACATAGTCTATAATATGCAATGGCCTATTTAACCCAGACTAGGATTATGTACCTGTGTTTGTGTATCTATGTTAATCAACATTAAAAAAGCGCAACATTCAAAATTACCGCCATGGTTGTCGTTCAGGAAGTGGTCGTTTAGCGCCACTGACAAAGGCGCCTCTTTATATACGAGCTCTACTTCACCATGACAACGACTACTGCACGCGGACGGATATTCTGAACTATAAACTACTAATGTTGGCTTTTATTAAAGATAAAACTTGTTTGTAATTTACCTTTTTTAAATATATAAAACATAAAGTCAAACAACTATCTACTGGCTATATAGTTTGTGTGCATATCATGTGGTATTAAAAGAGTTTATTTTTCTGGCGGATGACAAAACGAACACGGTGTGATGCGGTGTAAATAAAAACACGATGGCGACGCACATATCAGATTATAATTGACTAACTAAAAATCCGGTTATGCTATAATATTTTGCAATATGTCGGATACATTGCCAGGACATGATGTACCAGTTACAAAGTCAGCTGTATCGGCAGGAAGGAGACGCCATAAAACACCAGAACAATTATGGTACGTTACCGTTGCCCGCGATAATCCAGGGTAAACCTAACACAGACAGTAACAGCTAGGGCTATCATCAGTAATAATATTCCACAAATTGTATGGTACGAGGTTAAAAGAACTTTATAAAGAAGCCCTGCATATCTTTCAGCGTAAATACACTGACATAATGTTTAAGCTGATTGTGAGTATTCCCCTAACAAAATCACATTAAAAAGCAATTATTAAAATTACATTCACAATCATGCCATGGTCCATTCACTCGTGGTGTCTGCTGATTGGGGAGGTAGTTAATTAAAGAAGCCTAATTGTCCAGTCTTAGATTAATATAAACCACTGCTGCTGAACCTACCCAGATATAACCTGACACACCTCCAGACTGCTATAGAGTGTCACCAAGCTGGCATATACCTAATTGTCTACATCTTCACACATAACCCCAGTTACTAGTGCATCTGTGTTGGCTAGATACCTGTCAAGTAACATATGTATACCTGGCTATAGACAGTGGTGGATATGTGTACGTGCAGCCATCACGCATTAATTATAGCATATGGCTGGATGCTTCCCAGAGAAGCCGAGATGGTGTCTGAGTGAACAGGTCTGTCAGGGAAGTAAAGTGTAAAGCGCTTTGAACGGTCATGAACGAACACTGGATACTGCGCTATATAAGAATGTGCCTTTACTTTTTTACTTCTACGTATTCTTGTATATATATATAAGGCACTGCATGATTTGGTACCAGATTACCTTTTTAATCTATTACATCTGCAAACACATAACTGTTATATCTGGCAGCTATACAGTATACGCATATAACCATTTAGAGCTAGCAATTTCACCAACGTCCACATCCATTGCCAAATGTTCCCTTTAACAGAATTAGGTCTGGCAAAAGGAATATACTCCCACTGTGTCTCCTTCACCATACCTCCTACACTGTTTAATCGCCAACTAGAGACGTACTTATTTAAACATGTCCAGTGTATGTATGTTTCATATAATTTATATTTTCATGTTTGCCTCTCTGTCATTGGTTAGGTATAGCCTTGACACTAATCTTTCACTTTCATTTCTATTTCTTCCCCCTTACTGATCATTCAGTGCTCTCTTGAACAACTATCCCCATTTCCCTTTATCCACCATTCCCCATTCCTCTCCCAGTCCATCCAAATCTCTCTGTACACAATCCTCCTATTGCAGTCCCGATGGCCCTCATCTCATTTCTCCTTCCACTGTCTAAGCATCAGCAGCCCTCTTCCTATTCTTCCACATGTCTAGCCAATTTAAATTTCTTGAAATTTCCTCTGCACAAACTTCCACCCTCAGTTCATCCATTTTAATTTATATATTGTGCAGCAAAGGTTTTATTATTATAGTGGCCAAAATTACTAGCAGATGGTTCAGCCAGAACTAAAAGGAGCTACAGAATGCCAACTGTAAGAAACACAGTGCGCCCTTAAATCATTCATTCCACCCTCCATCAATTATTTAAACCAACAACCTAAAATGAATCGTTGACCGACTTGTCACAGTCCCCACCGCTGCCACTGCAATGTTGTTTTATCATATTTATTTATTTATCTTATAATATTTTCATATTGTTATAGCCTATTTATTCAAATATTTGATAATTAATTCCCTACAACTGCACTGCAATGTTGTTTTATCACGTTTATTTATTATCTTATAATGTCGTCATATTGTTTTAGCATATTTTTTCTAATATTTGATCATTTGTACAGCTACTGTTTACATATTTATATACTTGTGTACATACATTACTCTGCGATTTATATATAATAATTGTTATGCACGCTCCTATGTGCAAAGTGTGTATCTATTCTATGAATGCACAATCAAGTTATTATTATTATTAGCTACTCCCGTGGGGTGAAAGGTCAAGTAAATGACAGCGGAAGGACAACTGACTCAGGCCAATGACCAACAGTCTGTCCCAATGATGTCAACATGCACTTTGCCTGCAATTAAACAGGGTCATTATCAACACTTCATGCATTATTTGTTGCAGGCTGTTGGAACAAAAGAAGGTGGCTTCCAGCAATAAGGATTTGCACAAAGTAGGCTCCCGGTTTAGCTTTAATGTTGGCAAGCAGTGGGTCTTCATCAAAGATGGCCTGGATGACTTCAGAGATGGGTTGCCTCCACCTTCAAGTCAAGACTTCATAGACAATGTAGGTAGTTCTTTAGACACACGACTTCTAAAAGACACCTCTTTTGTGTACTTTATACAAATAAAATTGAACATTTTACAATACTTGATATTTAATTAACTAACTAATTTGTGTGTATTATAAAAAGGACATTGAAATATACATACTGGTAGCTCAAAAAGTCCAATGCATTGCATGTACATTGTTGGTATAAATCCTACCATATTTTGCTGGGTCATACAATTAATTCCAGTCCTCTACATTTCTTTTATGATTGTAATGGTTTATTATAGTGTATGTGTAAATCTTGGTTTTCCCGCTCAGTGCCGCTTCTAAAATCATTGCATTGGCTCCCTGTGCACTATCGCATCATTTTCAAGATTTGTATAATAGCATATCAAGCACTCTCATCTACACAACCAGCATATCTAAATTCAATGCTAACCCCAGCAAGAAACTCCAGACAGCTACGCTCAACCAGTAGTAACCCTCTTTACATCCCTTGGGTGAAAACGAATGCCGGGACCCGAGCTTTCTCGGTTGCCGCACCAACGGTGTGGAATTCGCTTCCTGCCAGTGTTAAATCAGAAGGTAATATAGTTTCATTCCGCCAACGCCTAAAAACCTATCTCTTTAATGCTGCCTATCCTCCTTAGCCTCCTAGCTTCTTCATCCATCCATTGACGACTCACGCATTGTTTTCGAGTACGAGTTTGCTTAATCCCTTGGTTTTGTCGCGCCACTGAGCTCGATCTTCGAGGATATTGGCGCTAAAGAAGTGATTATTATTATTATATTATTATTATATTGTGTATACTCTACATCAGATGTCATTGTGTGTGTCTCAGTGTGTAAGTCTACGACTATAAGTACAGTGTATATATGTTTGATGTGCTACATGTTATATGATTCTAGCAGTAATCTGTCGATTCTGCTACATTAACTGCTACCACCTATCTGGTACTCAAAGTCCTTTATGTAGAAAAATTATTATTTAATGAACAAATTCACATCCCACTGAATATATATATATATTCAGTGGGATGTGAATTTTTTCATTCAATAATATTTTTTCTACAAATATGTTCATATGTGAGTGCGTAAGTGTGCAATAGAAATGACATTTATTAATTAACTTGGTAGGAAAACATGTAACTCTAAAAAACCATACCCTATATGACACTGACCCCTGTCCAGTGTCACCTACTGGTTTCTCGGTGGCCAAACCTCACGAGACCATTCTACCTAAAAACTAATACATGCAACAATACAAACATTCCCACCAAATATACATTTTTTACTTTAAAAAGGTGGGGCCAATTCGCCTAACCTATATAAACATAAATAAAAAACTGATGGAAAAACACGAAGCCTGTCGGTGCACGAAAACCCCATGAACACTCGCTAAGTAGGAGATACACTCCCGTGTTCATCTAATTGCAAAGAAAGTGGGGAAAGCGTTACGACATGTTTAAACTTCCTAATCCCCCAACAGTGTACAATAAGATTTGTTACCTAAGCATTAACCGAAGGAAGATAGGTGGGGAGGAGGGCGGATTAAAAATTATAATTAACTGCAAATTCGGAGTACTACTGCAGACAATTGTACTGCAGTTGGTAAACAAACATTCTTGGCTCTGGCTTAATCTGGTACTGTGATTGGTTGGCTGTAATATGCGTAGTGATATGTTGTACTGAAGTAGTTCAGGGTTTGATCAGGCACATAAGCCAGAGCCTACTGAAGACCTGCCTTGGCAATTGCATAAATATTATTATGCAATTTATAAAGTTGCACAAACAGATTTTTGCAAAACATTGTGAATTTGTTTTATATTATAATGGTTCCGTCGACCTTTAATATATTTCAAGGATTGATAATCTTTGGAATTTTACACCAGTGAGCTACATGTTTCTAACTATTTGAGGAAATGTTTATTGAATATATATATATATATATATATATATATATATATATATGTATATGGATGTTTGTTTCAGCCCCACAAAGGTCTTGCTCCGAATGTGCAGGGAGGAGGACAAGGTAAATGGATGTACAGGGTGAAGCAGCCGGCCGTCCGCAAGCGCTACACCAAGGAGGAGTTGTGTTACACAAAGCTGACCCCGATACAACGCCAGCGCCGCACACACATACAGGAGATCGAGTACGGCCTCCTACAGCATCCACTCGCCCTCTTCCCGCACCTGGAGGAGTGTCTGCCGTCAGAGGTGAGGGCACGGACGGACGGACGGACGGACGGACGGACGGACGGACGGACGGACGGACGGACGGACGGACGGACGGACGGACGGACGGACGGACGGACGGACGGACGGACGGACAAAAAAGAGAAGTTATGTGATCAGTCCACAGTGATAAGTCTACACAAACACAATTATAACCAAAAATGCCACATTATGTGGATGTTTCATATATAGTACAATGTATGTTATTTTTTTAGGAATATGGCCATAGTATTTTTTTGTAGATTTACATAAATGAAAAAGTTTTGTGTACATATTTCCTACATGCATAATATAAATAACTAAGCATTCAAATAAAAAATCTGCAGATTCCCAAAAAAATTCTGCAGATTTGAACCATTTGATTAATCAGAACATATTAAATTAAATTCAAGAACATGCAAATAAATAGTGACACTAATTCAAAAACCAACAAATGCAGGATTGTGTCCCAATCCAGGGTATTTATGAATCAGTGTATACATGTTTGCAACTGTGTTTCTTCTTAAGTGCTAGCAATTATATTCCTTATCAACGTCAACAATTCTGAAGTCATCCTGAAGCAAATACTTTGGGATGCAGTAGTTTATTATTTGGCAAGCCTCACTTAGAATAGTTTACACATTGATAAGCGGTAATAATGTTCTAGTTATTCAAAATACATTTTAACTTCATCTTTTATTCTCATCATTTACTGTGCTCCATTCACGTGGAGGTTGTTTGATTCATGCCTCAAGATCTTCCATTGTGGTTATCATTAACTGTAAGTTCAGTTAATTAGTTGTCACTGTGGCACGGTACAAACATCCCAGACAATGCCCCTTACATCTGTTGCCCCAGATATTCAATGCCCAAGACAGTGACCCAGATATCTAATGCCCAAGACATTGCCCTATACATCTAAAGCCCCCAAACAATGCCCTGAGCATCTATTGCGCCAGACATCTAATGACCAAGACATTGCCCCAGACATCTATTGTTTCAGATATCTAATTCCTCAGAAAATGTCCTAGACATCGAATGCCACGTGCACCTATTGCTCCAAGCATCTAATGTCCTGGATGTCTAATGTAATGGATGTCTAATATCAGACATCTAATACCCTGGACATCTAATGCCCCTGATATCGAATGCCCCATATATCTGATGTCCCAAACATCCAGGGGTTTTGCAGTTGGCCAAGCTGGCATCTGCAATATTACCAATAAAATGTTTTGAATCTTAATATTTTGCTTACATTTATTTGAATATTTCCTGAGTGCTGTGTTCACAGTTTTTATTTCCCTACATGCTTTTCAAAGCATGCAGTAAATCTTCAACATATTTATTTTAACTTTTAATAAAAACATGTATCTAGTATGTTAATAAATAACGAAACAGATGTTGTATATGTCTAATGTGCGTGTGAGTGAGTGTGAGAGATTTGTTTCAGCTGTTTGAAGATGTCATTGACATCCTTGACCCAGAAATGAACCTAGTGACAGAAGACGAGGAGGATTATGAGGATGAAGAGTTTGGAGAGGAACGAGAGGTGAAGACGACACAGGTAGACACTGAGGTCCGAGTCGAAGAAGCTTCGATATCTGCAGATGACACCACCGTCCCAATGTCCTCGTGAGTCATCTGACATTAGTTCCTACAGTCTGTCTGTCTCAACAGATGACTAATATTTGGTGGTTATTAACCTTGTTTATTATCCACTCTTCTTCTTTGTTTATTATTTACTCTCTTTGTTTATTATCCAGTTTTCTTGGTTTATTATTCACTCTTCTTCTTTGTTTATTAGCCACTCTTCTGCTCAGATAAAGACCAGTCAACTAAGCTAATTTCCTAAAGCTGTTTTTATATTGTGACCCTGAAATCCCGAAATTGCAACCCTGGAATAAAAAACATAAATCAATAAACCACACCAGTGAGATTGCTAGACCAGATACAACATTTCAGCTGCCTACAAAATTTACAAAGTATTGTCCACAGATGACAAACACAGAACAGGGTTGTTTTATGATGGTACACAACAATATTTGTGTTGTTGTTTACAGCACTGATGAGCAGCACAAAGTGCGGAATCCATACCGCTGGCTGGCTTGGAAGGAGGAACGAGAGAAGAAGGATAGGAGGAGAATGGGGGAAAGGCGCGCAGAGTCGCCTTCCGAGGTGAGGCAATGTGGTGCTGACTCGATGGAGAAAACAATGTCAAATGTATCACTTACATATGTTGCAGTTAAAGGTAAATTCTTATATTAAATTTTTTCTTTAATAATAAAGCTTTATTGTCATATTCAACATGCATTACATGATGAATTGGAATGTAGTCTGACATTGACTCATATAGTGCCTATATATACAATACAATGAAATATGGCAAATAAATATAAGATATAGATATAAGATATACATTGTACATAATTTGTTCTTTAAAATGAAAAATATATTTTAATATAATAAATAAATAAAGACAAAATTAAAATAATAGATTATCTATTTAACAATAATCGTGGTGTAAACTAGTTAATAAATAAATAAATATATATATATACATATACAGCCTGTATATAAAATGTCATTTAAAATTGTATAAAATATATATATAAATTATCTTCTAAAAATATAATTTAAATTAGTAGACATACATTATAAGAGGACTAAAATATCATTTAAAATTATATTTACAATTACAATTGAATATGGGGTTGTAACCAGTCCTTAAGACTTTTCATTTACGTTGATTTACCCATGATCCTCTGAGACCTGTTTAGTTGAACTGTGTCTTGGTTTCTCTGGGTAGCTGGGAAACACCAGACATTATGCAAGTACTGTGCAAATAAATATCCACCATTGTGTATAGCCAGATGCTCATTGAGAGTGTTTATTGTGTCTAGGATGAGCAAGTTGTGTTTAATGTGGGTCTTTATTGTGTCTAGCATGAACGAGTTATGTTGAGTCTTCTCTTGGACGTGAGTGTTTATTGTGTCTAGATTGAGCAAGTTGTGTTGAACATGTTGATTTTGTTTAGGTTGAGCAAGTTGTGTTGAACAGGTTGATTTTGCTTAGGTTGAACAAGTTGTGTTGAACATGTTGATTTTGTTTAGGTTGAACAAGTTGTGTTGAACATGTTGATTTTGTTTAGGTTGAACAAGTTGTGTTGAACATGTTGATTTTGTTTAGGTTGAACAAGTTGTGTTGAACATGTTGATTTTGTTTAGGTTGAACAAGTTGTGTTGAACATGTTGATTTTGTCTAGGTTGAACAAGTTGTGTTGAACATGTTGATTTTGTTTAGGTTGAACAAGTTGTGTTGAACATGTTGATTTTGTCTAGGTTGAACAAGTTGTGTTGAACATGTTGATTTTGTTTAGGTTGAACAAGTTGTGTTGAACATGTTGATTTTGTTTAGATTGAACAAGTTGTGTTGAACATGTTGATTTTGTTTAAGTTGAGTAAGTTGTGTTGAACATGTTGATTTTGTTTAGGTTGAACAAGTTGTATTGATCATGTTGATTTTGTTTAGGTTGAGTAAATTGTGTTGAACATGTTTATTGTGTCTAGGTTGAGTAAGTTGTGTTAAACATGTTGATTGAGTGTTTATCGTGTCCAGGATGAACACATCAAGACGGTGACGCGAGACTTCTGTGAGTGGGTGGCGGGTCTTGGGGGTGAGGCCAACAACATTGAGGAGTCAACCATCACCAGTCTGTTCGCGAGTGGGTACGAGACCAAGCCCGCTCTCTCTGTACCCATCCACGTTGTCGAACTGACAAACGTCCCCCCTGAACTGCGCATGTCAACCCGCATACAGTCAGAGACACCTGCTGTCAAGGGTGTGTCTAAGGACACTGCAGACGAGACTGTCAAGTGGGTAGGTGCTTAGTGACTTAATGTCCCACAGCATTGTGTGTGTGTGTGTGTGCGTGTGAGTGTTTGCGAGGGTGTGTGTGGGGGTGGTATGTGTGAGTGTATGTGTGTGTGTCTGTGTGTATGTATGTATATATCTGTGTGTGTGTGTGTCTGTATCTGTGTGTGTGTAGGTGTGTGTGTGTGTGTGTCTGTGTGTGTGTGTGTAGGTGTGTGTAGGTGTGTGTGTGTCTGTGTGTGTCTGTGTGTGTCTGTGTGTGTGTGTGTGTGTGTGTGTGTGTGTGTGTGTGTGTGTGTGTGTGTGTGTGTGTGTGTGTGTGTGTGTGTGTGTGTGTGTGTGTGCAGGCAGATGAGTGTGTGCATGTGTCTGTAGATCAGTGTATGTATATAGTCAACCACCAACCATGACATGCTAAGATGATTTATGATATTCACTTTGTGGGTATTTACGTCTGTTATCTATCCTTCAGGGTCACACTGGCTCCTACGTCCCGAGCTGGTCCAAGTTCCGGTACGGAGCCTGGTACCTGCCAACAAAACTGTGGAAACGACGTAACATAAACGAACCACTAGAAGACCCAAAACAGCTGAAGATGGAGGAGAAATCTAAAGCAAAAAAGAATAGTCTGAACCTTGTATGTCTTCACTTTTAATTATGGTTCCTTGTTAATACATGTCTTCATAAGATACTTATATTTATTTTGTAAGCCTCTGCAAATATATGACACTAAACTATAGGTTTGTTTTAAATAAGAAACTTTATGATTACTCATGCCTTTAGTTAAACAGTTAGTGGACAAAACTGGAGATTGTAGGATACTTTCTAACTGGTAGTACAAAAATGCCTATGAATTAGTCTTGTATTTTATATCATTTCAATTCCAGGACACAGAATTAGCGACGATGCATGGTGCCAATGCCTTCATGGAGTTTATTGACAAGAAAAGCGTGCGAAGACCTGAGGTATTTCAATCAGTCATATACATAATAGTCACATCTTTCAAAATGTAGCATTATAGCATATAAAATTAAAGTCTTATTTAATTCTAGAAATGGTCACTCTTTATTCCTGTTCTGTCTCTCTTCACTCTTTCTTCCTGTTCTGTCTCTCTTCACTCTTTCTTCCTGCTCAGTCTCTCTTCACTCTTTCTTCCCGTTCAGTCTCTCTTCACTCTTTCTTCCTGCTCAGTCTCTCTTCACTCTTTCTTCCTGCTCAGTCTCTCTCCACTCTTTCTTCCTGTTCTGTCTCTCTCCACTCTTTCTTCCTGCTCAGTCTCTCTTCACTCTTTATTCCTGCTCAGTCTCTCTTCACTCTTTATTCCTGCTCAGTCTCTCTTCACTCTTTCTTCCTGTTCTGTCTCTCTCCACTCTTTCTTCCTGTTCGGTCTCTCTTCACTCTTTATTCCTGCTCAGTCTCTCTTCACTCTTTATTCCTGCTCAGTCTCTCTTCACTCTTTATTCCTGCTCAGTCTCTCTTCACTCTTTCTTCCTGCTCATCTTCACTCTTTCTTCCTGCTCAGTCTCTCTTCACTCTTTCTTCCTGCTCAGTCTCTCTTCACTCTTTATTCCTGCTCAGTCTCTCTTCACTCTTTCTTCCTGCTCAGTCTCTCTTCACTCTTTATTCCTGCTCAGTCTCTCTTCACTCTTTATTCCTGCTCAGTCTCTCTCAACTCTTTATTCCTGCTCAGTCTCTCTTCACTCTTTATTCCTGCTCAGTCTCTCTCCACTCTTTCTTCCTGCTCAGTCTCTCTTCACTCTTTATTCCTGCTCAGTCTCTCTTCACTCTTTCTTCCTGCTCAGTCTCTCTCCACTCTTTATTCCTGCTCAGTCTCTCTTCACTCTTTCTTCCTGCTCAGTCTCTCTTCACTCTTTATTCCTGCTCAGTCTCTCTTCACTCTTTCTTCCTGCTCAGTCTCTCTTCACTCTTTATTCCTGCTCAGTCTCTCTTCACTCTTTCTTCCCGTTCGGTCTCTCTTCATTCTTTCTTCCCGTTCGGTCTCTCTTCACTCTTTCTTCCTGTTCGGTCTCTCTTCACTCTTTCTTCCCGTTCGGTCTCTCTTCACTCTTTCTTCCCATTCGGTCTCTTTTTCCTGTTCGGTCTCTCTCCACTCTTTCTTCCCGTTCGGTCTCTCTCCACTCTTTCTTCCCGTTCGGTCTCTCTCCACTCTTTCTTCCCGTTCGGTCTCTCTCCACTTTTTCTTCCCGTTCGGTCTCTCTTCACTCTTTCTTCCTGTTCGGTCTCTCTTCACTCTTTCTTCCCGTTTGGTCTCTTCTTTCCATTCGGTCTCTCTCCACTCTTTCTTCCCGTTCGGTCTCTCTCCGCTCTTTCTTCCCGTTCGGTCTCTCTCTGCTCTTTCTTCCCATTCGGTATCTCTTCACTCTTTCTTCCCATTCGGTCTCTCTCCGCTCTTTCTTCCCGTTCGGTCTCTCTCCGCTCTTTCTTCCCGTTCAGTCTCTCTTCACTCTTTCTTCCTGTTCTGTCTCTCTTCACTCTTTCTTCCTGCTCAGTCTCTCTTCACTCTTTCTTCCTGCTCAGTCTCTCTCCACTCTTTCTTCCTGTTCTGTCTCTCTTCACTCTTTCTTCCTGCTCAGTCTCTCTTCACTCTTTCTTCCTGCTCAGTCTCTCTTCACTCTTTCTTCCCGTTCGGTCTCTCTCCGCTCTTTCTTCCCGTTCAGTCTCTCTTCACTCTTTCTTCCTGTTCTGTCTCTCTCCACTCTTTCTTCCCGTTCGGTCTCTCTTCGCTCTTTCTTCCCGTTCGGTCTCTCTTCGCTCTTTCTTCCTGTTCGGTCTCTCTCCACTCTTTCTTCCCGTTCGGTCTCTCTTCGCTCTTTCTTCCCGTTCAGTCTCTCTTCACTCTTTCTTCCCGTTCGGTCGCTCTTCACTCTTTCTTCCCGTTCGGTCTCTCTTCGCTGTTTCTTCCCGTTCGGTCTCTCTCTCCGCTCTTTCTTCCCGTTCGGTCTATCTCCACTCTTTCTTCCCGTTCGGTCTCTCTCCGCTCTTTCTTCCCGTTCTGTCTCTCTTCACTCTTTCTTCCCGTTCGGTCTCTCTCCGCTCTTTCTTCCCGTTCGGTCTTTCTTCGCTCTTTCTTCCTGTTCGGTCTCTCTCCACTCCTTCTTCCCGTTCTGTCTCTCTCCGCTCTTTCTCCCCGTTCGGTCTCTCTCCACTCTTTCTTCCCGTTCAGTCTTTCTTCACTCTTTCTTCCTGTTCGGTCTCTCTTCACTCTTTCTTCCCGTTCGGTCTCTCTCTGCTCTTTCTTCCTGTTCGGTCTCTCTCCACTCTTTCTTCCTGTTCAGAGTTCGGTTTGCTCAGTTTCTCACTATTATATCTGTTCCTAAGCCATGAAGCAGAGATGATATTTAGATGAAGGAGGAACAAGTAATGTTTTGTAGTTGTTAGTCCCTCAACCACATGGCTGAGATCAAGAAGGATCAAAAACTGTACTGTACTGTACTGTACTGTACTGTACTGTACTGTACTGTACTGTACTGTACTGTACTGTACTGTACTGTACTGTACTGTACTGTACTGTACTGTACTGTACTGTACTGTACTGTACTGTACTGTACTGTACTGTACTGTACTGTACTGTACTGTACTGTACTGTACTGTACTGTACTGTACTGTACTGTACTGTACTGTACTGTACTGTACTGTACTGTACTGTACTGTACTGTACTGTACTGTACTGTACTGTACTGTACTGTACTGTACTGTACTGTACTGTACTGTACTGTACTGTACTGTACTGTACTGTACTGTACTGTACTGTACTGTACTGTACTGTACTGTACTGTACTGTACTGTACTGTACTGTACTGTACTGTACTGTACTGTACTGTACTGTACTGTACTGTACTGTACTGTACTGTACTGTACTGTACTGTACTGTACTGTACTGTACTGTACTGTACTGTACTGTACTGTACTGTACTGTACTGTACTGTACTGTACTGTACTGTACTGTACTGTACTGTACTGTACTGTACTGTACTGTACTGTACTGTACTGTACTGTACTGTACTGTACTGTTTCAGTTCCTTGACCATGTGGCTGATATCAAGGAGCAACAACGCAAGGAGGAAGAAGCAAAGGCAGAAGCTGAAATCGCTAAAATGAAGAAACTTCACAGTACCATGGCACCAGTGGCAGTTTCTCTAAACCGATCATAATCATCAGGAACCATTTTATTACACCAGCGAAGACACGAACCATCCCATGATGCAACTCTGTGTTGCAACTTTCTCGGGTGATTCAAGCACATTAAACCTTCAGTTTCAAGTGATTTACTTAATTTGTGCAATGTTCAGTGAGAATGACACATTTAAAACGATGTGTCTGCAATGTTGTTGCTTCAACCATGTGACTCACTGAGTATGGGCTACAGTAGTCAGTCATTCTGGGGTGATTTGATAAACAGATGTTTAGTTCATTGATCGGTTTTTACCCAACACTGTCCATTAGAGAGAGAGAAAGAAAGAAAGCATGATACGAACGATGTACAGACTGTAACACCATTCAATACAGATCTTATCTGCGCCAAAGTCATTGGTTCGTCTGTTGGAGGTGTGAGAAATATTGCAGTTAATAAAAAACATATATATTATTTTTAGATGCTAATTAATGTAAAATCAATTCTTTTTTGTGTACAAATAGTTTCAACCAGAAATGTAATTTGGGTAAATAAAGTAAAACATGTCTATAAAGGGCGCATTTGGGACTGCGCAATGTGACTATTACACACAGGTTACCTCTATGGAGAGTTTCATGATTTTAGATACTAATAGGAACTCATTCAGGTCTATAAAGTGTCCCTCGTGTACAGGTGACCACATTGGACAGGTGGCTTCTGAGGAAGGTATTCCTGTAATACATGTGTTGTCAGCTAGAATGGTCGATAAATTTTTTTATCCATTCAACCAGAGGGCATAACATATGTACCGTATAATTTTTGCTAAACATGGTACTGCGCACTTAAATGGTTTGCATATGCAGCACCTTAGATACATACATATGTACCGTATAATTTTTGCTAAACATGGTACTGCGCACTTAAATGGTTTGCATATGCAGCACCTTAGATACATACATATGTACCGTATAATTTTGTTAACTCAAAACTCCAACTTATCTTAAAATTTCGATCTGATCTAATCAAGGGTACAAAACAAGTACAAAACACAAGGCATCCTTATTGCTGCCAATGCGTGTGTTGTTGTACAAAATGTTCTATAATATAAAGATGGATGTGTTGTATTTGCTTTGTTGTGAAATCATATTACATGTACATAATAAAAATTATAAGATAACAATGATTTCTATTGGGAAGAAAGAATGTGTGAACTGGTTCCGTACAGTGAACTGCCTGCACTTGTATGTGACTTTAGGTCTGCAGACATGATGACAATATGTTGAATTTAGCAGTTTCGTACTGTTGGATTATAACTTGGAAGTATTTGTACTCACAATTTAGGGATTTGAGCGAGAGGATGACTCATGTTAGACACTGAATTGCTGAAATGAAAAGTTGTTTATCGGTAAACATATTTGGGTGGTCCATGTTAGTGTGTATTGGCTAACATTAGTTTACAACAAAATAAAGAAATAACCTTCCTTTAAGATTAAGACCCACTGACAGACATAGCTAACTAAAAATGTGTTCCTGTTAATGTCTTAACTTCATGTTAAAGTTTTAATATGCACTATATACATCCTGCTATACTGAGAAAGGTCACAGATGCATGTATCTAGGTGGGTTTGTTGTCGAGCCTGAGAAGTAGAAAGAAAATGTGACATGAAGAACTAGACCTCGTCAAGTCCATGTACCACAGGGCAGAAAAACTAACAGAATTGTTACAAACTGTATACATGCTGTATATCCATGAATGATGCAATATTAATACAAGTTATTTGTGGTATCAGTTGATGTACCTTCATCGATCCTCAATTCCCGCAGTTATCTCCATAAGAGTAACATGTAGGAAAGTAGTTCCAGTAATACCATCACATCAGTATTCTGGTAACTTTGGCTCACTCCAGTAGTGATGTTGATAACTAGGTTCGACAATACTTGAAAAACTGGAACCTTTCATAAATGCACAGAGATCGATGTAATAACAACGTTATTAATTTGGTCTGGTTAAACAGCACATCATTTCTAACATTTACCTTTTCATACAAAATATACAGATGGGGAAAGTGGATTATAAAGAAGGGGAAAGATTTAACAAGATTGCCACATAGAGAATCAACTCTAGATGGCAGGTGAACAAGGAAGCTCTTTGGCTTATCGTGAGTCCAACTTATCTAAGTGTACCCCGCCCTTCTGAGGTATATGTTGATTTTATTTTTAAACATATTGACACTACTAGTACCTACACAATCAGCTGATAATTTGTTCCATTCATTTACTGTTTTGTGTGTGAAAATTATGATTGTTATCATACCTGTTTCTTAGTTAATGTAACTTCATGTCCTCTAGTCCTTCTCGCTTCCTTAACTGAGAAAAATATTTCTGTCAATATTTTCAAACCCATTCAATATTTTAAACACTTCTATCTGATCACCTCTCAATCTCCTGATCTCTAGTGTTGTTAAACCACTTTCTCTTAGACACACTTCATAGCTAATATCCCTGAGTTTTGGTATCATTTTGGTTGCTCTCCTTTGTATTCTTTCTAGGATATCAATATCCTTCTTGCGGGAGATGGCCTCCATGCTTGTGTATAATATTGTTCATAACTATTGTACAGCGGTATTATTAGATCTTTTTCTTTGTACACTATAATTTTTATTTCACCTAATTAATCAAAGAATTTGGTTTCCCTTCGCTGATGTAATTCCACACTATTCAGAGACCTTCATATGAGCAGTAATAATTAACCTTAAGTTCATTTCTTTTATGGTAGTACTTAGGGATTATAGAGAATTGGAAAGTGGATTACCTATAAGGGAAAAGGGGATCATATAGAAGGGGAAAGTGGATTATACAGAAGGGAAAAGGGAATAATACAGAAGGGGGAAGGGGATCATACAAAATGGGAAAGGGAATAATACAGAAGGGGAAATGTGATCATATAAAATGGGAAAGGGGATAATACAGAAGGGGAAAGGGGATCATACAAAATGGGAAAGGGAATAATACAGAAGGGGGAAGGGGATCATACAAAATGGGAAAGGGAATAATACAGAAGGGGGAAGGGGATCATACAAAATGGGAAAGGGAATAATACAGAAGGGGGAAGGGGATCATACAAAATGGGAAAAGGGAATAATACAGAAGGGGGAAGGGAATAATACAGAAGGGGGAAGGGGATCATACAAAATGGGAAAGGGAATAATACAGAAGGGGGAAGGGGATCATACAAAATGGGAAAGGGAATAATACAGAAGGGGGAAGGGGATCATACAAAATGGGAAAAGGGAATAATACAGAAGTGGAAAGGGGATCATATAAAATGGGAAAAGGGAATAATACAGAAGGGGAAATGTGATCATACAAAATGGGAAAAGGGAATAATACAGAAGTGGAAAGGGGATCATATAAAATGGGAAAAGGGAATAATACAGAAGGGGAAATGTGATCATACAAAATGGGAAAAGGGAATAATACAGAAGTGGAAAGGGGATCATATAAAATGGGAAAAGGGAATAATACAGAAGTGGAAAGGGGATCATATAAAATGGGAAAAGGGAATAATACAGAAGGGGAAAGGGGATCATACAAAATGGGAAAAGGGAATAATACAGAAGTGGAAAGGGGATCATATAAAATGGGAAAAGGGAATAATACAGAAGGGGAAAGGGGATCATACAAAATGGGAAAAGGGAATAATACAGAAGTGGAAAGGGGATCATATAAAATGGGAAAAGGGAATAATACAGAAGGGGAAATGTGATCATACAAAATGGGAAAAGGGAATAATACAGAAGGGGAAAGGGGATCATATAAAATGGGAAAAGGGAATAATACAGAAGTGGAAAGGGGATCATATAAAATGGGAAAAGGGAATAATACAGAAGGGGAAAGGGGATCATACAAAATGGGAAAAGGGAATAATACAGAAGTGGAAAGGGGATCATACAAAATGGGAAAGGGGATAATACAGAAGGGGAAAGGGGATCATACAAAATGGGAAAGGGGATAATACAGAAAGGGAAAGGGGATCATACAAAATGGGAAAGGGGATAATACAGAAAGGGGATCATACAAAATGGGAAAGGGGATAATACAGAAGGGGAAAGGGGATCATACAAAATGGGAAAGGGGATAATACAGAAGTGGAAAGGGGATCATACAAAATGGGAAAGGGGATAATACAGAAGGGGAAAGGGGATCATACAAAATGGGAAAGGGGATAATACAGAAAGGGAAAGGGGATCATACAAAATGGGAAAGGGGATAATACAGAAAGGGAAAGGGGATCATACAAAATGGGAAAGGGGATAATACAGAAGGGGAAAGGGGATCATACAAAATGGGAAAGGGGATAATACAGAAGTGGAAAGGGGATCATACAAAATGGGAAAGGGGATAATACAGAAGGGGAAAGGGGATCATACAAAATGGGAAAGGGGATAATACAGAAAGGGAAAGGGGATCATACAAAATGGGAAAGGGGATAATACAGAAAGGGAAAGGGGATCATACAAAATGGGAAAGGGGATAATACAGAAGGGGAAAGGGGATCATACAAAATGGGAAAGGGGATAATACAGAAGGGGAAAGGGGATCATACAAAATGGGAAAGGGGATAATACAGAAGGGGAAAGGGGATCATACAAAATGGGAAAGGGGATAATACAGAAGTGGAAACGTGATCATACAAAATGGGAAAGGTGATCATACAGAAGGGGAAAGAGGGACAGCACCATGGCACTAATTGTAAAATACTGATTGCATGTAAACTGCATCAATATAATGATTGTAAATAAATACTTGTGAACTAGTTTTGGTTGTTATTCCGTCCTTTCACTCCTTTGCAAGTGGCACACTTACTTATGTCTTGTTCCCAAAATAACCAAACTACTCTGATATCTTTGCCGACAAGTTCACCACAACATAATTGTGTAACTGTACAAACAAGTTGGCTGAGTAAACAATTCAAATTGAGAAAGAATTCAGCTTTAACATGTTTCTTTCTCAACCCATAAATACTAGCAAAACACTAAAGAAAACAGCAAGGAAAAGACGTAGGAAAATATTTATTAAAAAGTTTGTACAAAGGATTGACACACATTGCAGTCTTTGTGCAACTGATTGTAAATCTAGTTTTGTCATCAGAGAATATCAGCACACTCAAACATAGGCCAACAGCTATACAAATGCTGTAGTCACATTTCATAGCAGTTGTACCAAAGCAAATGGTCCATTTATTGGTAACCCCATATGAACATGATTCGGTTTGTCTTCAAACTGTGTCGGAACACTCCTCGACTGCACCAAATGAAAGTATAGATACTCAATGAAAATTATACTATACTAATTAATGTCTACTGACGCAAACCAGCAAATGTGAATTTCTACACAATGAAATTGTTAATTTTGTTATGGCGTTTGTTATAGTTTTTTGTACCCATTTTGTACCCAACTCACGCCTAACCAGTGTTGGTGTTCTGACACTAACTTTTAATAAGACATTATAATTTGGTTTCAATTACGATCATGAGATAATTTGCAAGTTTCAATTCAGACAAATTTTACAAACAGACCACAAAGGTTGGTATTTGCTGGCAACAAATGTGACAATGTACTATTTATTACACACAGCCTTCAGAGTGTGCGAACATAACTCAGTCTACAACCAACAAGATTTTATAAAAACACTAGCAAAAAGCTTCGGACAAGAGGCAAATATAGATGCTAACTATCAGTTTTGCTTCATCAAAATATTCTCACACATTTCACACTAACAGGTGGTTTTTTAAATCATATTTTTAATTTGTGTTGCCATGTCACATTTGACTGCAACAGCCTCTATCGCACATGCCTTTATCACACTGTTTGACAGGACACAGAGAAGGAACAGAACACTTTGGCATACACTCTATCCTATCATCTAACAATGTTGAGTGTAACCAGTGACCCATAAACAAAAGATCAACAATAACAATGATCTGTCTCATTGTTATATCTCCAGAGCAACTGAAACAATGGATTTTTTGATGTTTTGTTGGTGAAAATAAAAAATATTTAAGAAGAAAAAGAAACAAAAGTTATAAAACAGAATTGTAGTTTCAATGGTATTTATCAAATTTAGTTTTTTTTTAGAAATATTGGAACTTGGAACACTGGAAATATTAAAATAAAACATACGACACCTCCTCTTTAGTGAGAAGATGCCTACCTATGAATCAATTACTATATTTTATAAATTGGTATCTGTATTAATCTGTTAGCTGTCAACGACACATTTCCAATTGATTGGGTTAGGCAGGCATTTTTGTTAAACAATTACTTCTGTGAAATATGAATATGTTTAATATAACAATGCAGAGATTCTTAGTTTTCTAGTTGAGAAGGAAAAATCCTCCGCAATGATTACGTCTCTCAAGGATTATATGGACAATTTTTATATGACTGCATCCAATGTGAACACTTTCAGGCTATATAGATAAAGGTAGCAAATTATATTATGCTATGATAAAAACCTGAATAGTATTTGAAAACAATATTCTAAAAGTAGTATTTTAGGGCAGCTTCTGAATATAGATATACAAAATGCTATAAAAGTACACATTCCAACCTGCAATTCAAAAATTACTGCCTAAAACAGCAAAATAAGACAAAGTTATAAATATAACCAATTGTCCGCATATAAATATTATACTTATATATACACGATAGACAGATATACTGATAGGTATGTATATACACATACTGGCAACACGTCATAGCAAATAGTATTATGCAACTAGCTGCCTAGCATGGTTTAAGCAATTTATCTAGCTCAGATCATGGTTGTAACAGTTACAATGTCCTAATTCACAACCACTACAGATCATTGTATCATGGGATGTCACTCATATTAACAGAATAATCATATATTAAACCATTATTTGTTCT
>OZ024860.1:20356964-20369464 GCA_964017155.1 Oasisia sp. SBJ-2009
CCTGACCCGTATTTATGCCACCGAAAACTCCATGTAATATTGATTTTTGTAATGCAGAACATTTGGTGCAGAGTGCCGTAGCGTTTATTGCCATTCCATACCTGTTTCCTCCCCACACTGCTCCTGTCGTAGAGAGTGTAAACAGTTAGGTTTCTACAGTAGGAACAAATAAACAGTTTTAGACAGAGGTATCAGGAATAAAGAAGGGAGAACAATACCATGGTCAACACAGGTCGTTTTCCCTGACTAAGATAGTGTCAGATGTTAGTGAATGGTAGTAGCTATAAATCCACAAACTCCCGACGCTGCCCTAGTGAGGTAAAACAACACGTGTTGACCACCATTTTATTCTTCTTCTCCCTTCCTGATACCTCTCTCTACGACTGTCTATTTGTTCCTACTGTAAAAACCTAACTGTTTACCATCGCTGTATGTTCACTCAGCTGCTAAACGAGTACTTCGCTATACACAGAGGGGGATATATGTTAATGAACACAGTCTTCACACACTAACTACACATGGTTAAATTCTTCCCAGAGAAGTCAATGTGGTGTTTACGTGAACAGATCAACCAGAAGGTATTCTGAAAACTTTGTAAGGTATTCAAATATTTCAGATTTGTACTACGTCAGAAAGTTCGACACAAAACATAGTTAATGTACCTTGAAAAAGTACATTGGATACCCCCAGCAGAGCATGTTGATGATGAAGAACATGAGCGCCCCCTTCTGGCTGCCAGGGGGACCAAACAATATCGCCCTGAAGCAGAAAACAAACCAGGTTTAAAAAAAAAACTTTGGCAGTGAATGGACTTCCCTATTTACATACGAATATTACTGGCTTTGAACTGTGAGTCTTTTAGCTATTTATTCAATTGATCTATTTTATACTATTTTAATGAGTTGTGTAATTTTTTAGTCATGTTTGTATGTTCTACTTATAATAATCTAAATACTTTTTTATTTTTGTATGCTTTAATTTACCTAAATGTATATATTCATATTAGAGAACATTTACAGTTTTTCTATCCAACATTTTTATTGCTTTAATTTTACTAGACATTCTAATTAGTAACACTTTCATATATTGTTATGCTTTCATAAATAGTTTTACTAATATACATTAATGAATTTGTGTTCAACTATATGAATATGTTGTTATTGTACTATTCAGCCGCTTTAGCTGCCAGTAAAGTGAATAAACCTTTATTATTATTGACATCATGCCATCTACAATAACTATAAAAGTAAAATAACAAACCAAGGACTACAGTGGTTAGATAGACAGTGCTGGATATAGCTCTACAAATAATCTTTGTATATTACCCTGTTAAGTTACCCTGTAATTGCAGAGTGGCCTAATTGTTCCCTGAAAAATTCAGGTGATATTCCATTGAACAGGTCTGCCAGGACACTGAATGCTGCACCACATAAGAATTTAGCTTCACTTTCTATTTTTTTTCTGAATTGAAATTTATTTCAACAACAACAATTACTACTACTACATTATACACACAGTGCACACAATACAAATTGTTGAATAAAGGGTAAAAGAAGTACACTACTTATCATGTTTACCCTTATAATTGCTTAATTACATACATAAAGCATCTGAACAGTGCAATAGAAGGTGCGACAACACTATTTACATGTATAACCATACGATAATGTTATTTAATCGGAAAAAAAAGACATTTTGACATTTATTTATTTATAAATTAAACATTCAGATTGTTTATTATTATGAAGGTTTTTCCTTCATAATAATAAACAATCTGAATGTTTAATTTAGTTATCTAATTTATGTTGGCAAAATAGTCTAGGACTCTAACACATAACTATTCAACAGTCTATCTGTATAACACCTTTTGAAATGATGAACATTTTTACAATTAATCAGTGAATTATCGAGGGTGTTCCAAAGTTTAACCCCAGTAACAGAAATACACATATTTTTTAAGTTAGTACATACATAGATTTGCTTGAACTTACATTTATGCCTGGATGAATATCGTGATTCATGTATTCTGAATAATATTTGTACATTCATTGGTAATATATAATGATATGCCTTAAACATAATTATACCAGTTTTTAGTTTTACAAGATCTGGTATTTTAAGAATATGTACATTAAATTACCTATTTTGACATTTCATTACCAACTCTTCCAATGTTGCTGAAATATTGCAAGTCAGTTGGAACATATTGTAAATACATTTTAATATGGCAGCATCATAGGATATATGTTAGCAATGAAGGATACAACACAATAATGACTTTATGTAGTACTGTTTCCCAAAAAATATTCAAAATCTAAGTATATGCAAAATATTAAATATAACATAAATATGTGCACACATCCAAAATATAACGTACACAATGTAATATCATGAATTACAAGACAATTTTAATTAAAAAAATAAACAAACTATATATATATAAATATATATATATACATGTATGTATGTATATGTATATATATGTATATATATATAAATATATATATATATATATATATGTATATATGATGTTGGAATATTGTATGGCAGTGGAATGTCAAAATAAACCATCAGTAAAACATGAGCAGTAGTTTGCTTTGAACACGTGTGTGTCATTGTTTTGATTTGACTCACCACATGTCCAACTTTGGAATGAAGCAAAACCCAGAGTTCATGTTGAGTTCGTCCTTGAGGTACTTGATGACTGTGTAGTGTTTCCTGCCCACTGCCAACATCAGCGGTGTCTTCCCATTCGTGTCGGCTTCGTCAATGACTACATTTTCCTGGCAAGAAATCAACATAAAAACGTAAAGGCAAGTTCTTATATAGCGCAGTATCCAGTCCTCAGGACCGTTCAAAGCGCTTAACACTTTACTTCCCTGACAGACCTGTTCACTCAGATACCATCTTGGCTGCTCTGGGAAGCATCCAGCCATATGCTACAATTAATGCGCGAAGGCTGCTCGTACACATATCAACCACTGTCTATAGCCAAGTACACATGTGTACAGCTGAGTGAACTGGAGCAATGTACAGTGAAAAAAAATTGCCTAAGGTTTTAACACCGCAGCACATGATTCGAACCCGGGTTCTCGTAGTCGAGAGTCCGAAGCTCTACCCCTGCGCCACTGCGTTCTACATCATCTTATTGACTGAATATCTGGATCAGGATGATTACTGGGGATGTTTTACTATAGCAATATAATGGCAGCATACCAAATATCAAGTAAAGTCTAAAAATAGGTATGCCCCACCCATCACAAGATATCACAGACAGGGTGCTACAAGACCTATTGAAATTATCCATAATTTGCTTCTTCACATTTTTAAGACTGGTAACACCATCATCAAAATACCATCTAGTTTGAACTGAAAAAAAGATCGAAACATTTCTAGGTGTGACAGCTGAGGTGTAAGGACTGCGTGAAGAGGGTGTTTAGAAGATAAGAACGAGAGAGGGTTGGTGATAGGAGGAAACTAGGCAGAGAAAAACGTAAAAGAGCAACAGCCTCGTCCCAGTAGACCCGGGATGAAGCAGAAGTCCACTCACATGCTGTCTCAGTTCCTTGATGGCCGTCAGACTGCCACAGATGCTGGCCAGGTGGACGGGAGCCTGGCCGTACTTGTCCTTCTGGTGGGGACTAAGACCCGAGTAGATCAACAGACGCATGAGTTCACTGTGACCTGAAGTACACCAACAGACGCATGAGTTCACTGTGACCTGAAGTACACCAACAGACGCATGAGTTCACTGTGACCTGAAGTAGACCAACAGACGCATGAGTTCACTGTGACCTGAAGTAGATCAACACATGCATGAGTTCACTGTGACCTGAAGTAGACCAACAGACGCATGAGTTCACTGTGACCTGAAGTAGACCAACAGACGCATGAGTTCACTGTGACCTGAAGTAGATCAACACATGCATGAGTTCACTGTGACCTGAAGTAGACCAACAGACGCATGAGTTCACTGTGACCTGAAGTAGATCAACAGACGCATGAGTTCACTTTGACCTGAAGAAGATCAACTCATGCATGAGTTCACTGTGACCTGAAGTAGATCAACACATGCATGAGTTCACTTTGACCTGAAGAAGATCAACTCATGCATGAGTTCACTGTGATCTGAAGTAGATCAACTCATGCATGAGTTCACTGTGACCTGAAGTAGACCAACAGACGCATGAGTTCACTGTGACCTGAAGTAGATCAACACATGCATGAGTTCACTGTGACCTGAAGTAGACCAACAGACGCATGAGTTCACTGTGACCTGAAGTAGATCAACACATGCATGAGTTCACTGTGACCTGAAGTAGATCAACACATGCATGAGTTCACTGTGACCTGAAGTAGACCAACAGACGCATGAGTTCACTGTGACCTGAAGTAGATCAACACATGCATGAGTTCACTGTGACCTGAAGTAGATCAACAGACGCATGAGTTCACTGTGACCTGAAGTAGATCAACACATGCATGAGTTCACTGTGACCTGAAGTAGACCAACAGACGCATGAGTTCACTGTGACCTGAAGTAGATCAACAGACGCATGAGTTCACTTTGACCTGAAGAAGATCAACTCATGCATGAGTTCACTGTGACCTGAAGTAGATCAACACATGCATGAGTTCACTTTGACCTGAAGAAGATCAACTCATGCATGAGTTCACTGTGACCTGAAGTAGATCAACTCATGCATGAGTTCACTGTGACCTGAAGTAGATCAACACATGCATGAGTTCACTTTGACCTGAAGAAGATCAACTCATGCATGAGTTCACTGTGACCTGAAGTAGATCAACTCATGCATGAGTTCACTGTGACCTGAAGTAGACCAACAGACGCATGAGTTCACTGTGACCTGAAGTAGATCAACACATGCATGAGTTCACTGTGACCTGAAGTAGACCAACAGACGCATGAGTTCACTGTGACCTGAAGTAGATCAACACATGCATGAGTTCACTGTGACCTGAAGTAGACCAACAGACGCATGAGTTCACTGTGACCTGAAGTAGACCAACAGACGCATGAGTTCACTGTGACCTGAAGTAGATCAACTCATGCATGAGTTCACTGTGACCTGAAGTAGATCAACAGACGCATGAGTTCACTTTGACCTGAAGAAGATCAACTCATGCATGAGTTCACTGTGACCTGAAGTAGATCAACACATGCATGAGTTCACTTTGACCTGAAGAAGATCAACTCATGCATGAGTTCACTGTGACCTGAAGTAGATCAACTCATGCATGAGTTCACTGTGACCTGAAGTAGACCAACACACGCATGAGTTCACTGTGACCCGAAGTAGACCAACATTCGCATGAGTTCAATGTGACCTGAAGTATATCAACAAATGCATGAGTTCACTTTGACCTGAAGAAGATCAACTCATGCATGAGTTCACTGTGACCTGAAGTAGATCAACTCATGCATGAGTTCACTGTGACCTGAAGTAGACCAATACATGCATGAGTTCACTGTGACCTGAAGTAGATCAACACATGCATGAGTTCACTGTGACCTGAAGTAGATCAACTCATGCATGAGTTCACTGTGACCTGAAGTAGACCAATACATGCATGAGTTCACTGTGACCTGAAGTAGATCAACACATGCATGAGTTCACTGTGACCTGAAGTAGATCAACACACGCATGAGTTCACTGTGACCTGAAGTAGATCAACACATGCATGAGTTCACTGTGACCTGAAGTAGACCAACACATGCATGAGTTCACTGTGACCTGAAGTAGACCAACACATGCATGAATTCACTGTGAAGTAGACCAACACATGCATGAGTTCACTGTGACCTGAAGTAGATCAACACATGCATGAGTTCACTGTGACCTGAAGTAGACCAACACACGCATGAGTTCACTGTGACCTGAAGTAGATCAACACATGCATGAGTTCACTGTGACCTGAAGTAGACCAACACATGCATGAGTTCACTGTGACCTGAAGTAGACCAACACATGCATGAATTCACTGTGACCTGAAGTAGACCAACACATGCATGAGTTCACTGTGACCTGAAGTAGACCGACACATGCATGAGTTCACTGTGATCTGAATTAGACCAACACATGCATGAGTTCACTGTGACCTGAAGTAGATCAACACATGCATGAGTTCACTGTGACCTGAATTAGACCGACACTTGCATGAGTTCACTGTGACCTGAAGTAGACCGACACATGCATGAGTTCACTGTGACCTGAAGTAGATCAACACATGCATGAGTTCACTGTGACCTGAAGTAGACCGACACATGCATGAGTTCACTGTGACCTGAAATAGAACAACACACGCATGAGTTCACTGTAACCTGAATTAGACCGACACATGCATGAGTTCACTCCGCCAATCCTTGCCTTTTTTTACAATGCGCCAGTGAAATAAATGATTTGGCTTACGTCACTGGTGCATAAGTCTCAAGATGGCAGCGTCCTGAATCTAAGATAGCATGTTTTGATACCATTAAACTATAACTAATTGTTTTTTAATGATCTTTAAGCAAAATATATTATTATAAATGGAACATTCATGACTAAAAAACTACAACTCGTTAAAATGATATAAAATAGATCAATTGAATAGACAGCAAAAAGAATTCACAGTTTAAAGCCAGTAATGTTAGTAAAGCCAATATCCCTTTAACCAGGACCAATCACAGTCAGCTGAGTGTATTAATACCTTTAAATGCGGCCCAGTGTAGCGCCGTGTCACCGTCGGTGTCGACCAGCTGAAGTCCCGCCCCCTTGCCTATCAGGTAGGCCGCCAACATGGTCATTCCATACTGACAACTGACTATGAGGGGGGTCACACCCTTTCTGTCCGCCTCGTCTAGCGACACCCCGTTTTGCAGTAACAAGTCTACGATAGGCACGTGTCCGTGAACACAGGCCCAGTGTACTGGGCGCTGCTCAAGTTCGTTGTTGCTGTGTTCATTTATTGGGCCCTTGTGGTCTATGATACACTGTAGGATGAAGGTGTGACCTGAAGACAGAAAATTCCACACAATAGCAAGATTTGATTCCAGATGGTTTACCAAGTACTGAATTTAATAATCCATCAAAAATCTTGAACTAAAATATTACCAAAGGCTACCCTTCAATTGATTGAAGATCTGGTTTCTTGGTTATAAATATTAGGCAAGACTGCCTCACAGGAAACTTGGATGTATATACAACGTAATCCAAGATTCTTGTGAAATACCTGGTAATCATATCTGATATAAACAGTTAGCTGTATTAAATTAACAAGACAGTGCTGTCACATGAGGGACTGCAATCCAGATCACCACGAGTTTCCCCTGTTACAATAGCTCACATATTAACGCGACCTAGTAGTTTCTAAGGTTGTTAACATTAAGGAGTCACCTTCTATACGTCACATCAACTGTGTATATCTACACTATACATGTCCAGCATCTTGCAGGGTGGTGAGCCACTGCAGTCTACATAGATGGGATACTGGGTGGATTGACCACTGGGCTGATCAGTTGGCTGACCAAAGGGTTTACAAAGTCCAATTGGGATGCTTTGTGGACTAAATTAATTTTGCATTGATATGTCCAACAGTCCTGGTGACCGAGTGGTGTGTTTGGAAAAACAAACCACCTGTTGCCATAAAAACTGAGCTCAGTTTATTTAGGGCTGGGGTGATTTTGTGATGAATCGATCGTATTTATCCCATATGCCCAGTTGCCGCGTGATCAGTTGGCCCAAATTACTCCTCTTAACACCCTGGGGAGGGGTGTGTTATGGTTACCTTGTGACCACTTGGCCTAACTTACCCCCATAACAAGCCCAGTGGGCAGGCGTATGACCTTCACTGTCTCGACGTCGTAGAACTTCATCGCCGTAGTATTCCACACATCTCTGCACTGGTAGCAGCATGCTGCTCAACACATACGGAACAAATGAGAATTATATGAAATGTTCTAGTAAGCAATGCCCATATGTTAATTCAGTCTTATAAATCCCCATTAGTGACATGTTGTTTATGTGTTTACATATGTATAATTTAAAAGAATATGTAGCAGATCTACATATCATTATAACCTTTGTTTTGTATGCTAGCAATATGTACAGTAGAACACAGTGCAACTTGAATTTGGATGACTGGGGGAATGCAAGTTAGATTTAACAAAATAAACAGGATGGATGGTTTGGCCCAAGGAGTCTACTGGAAGTGGTTATATCAATGATAACTGTTTATGTTCAGCCCATGCAAGTGCAACCAGCCACAAATGACCAATCCTTTTGTCAAATGGATGTTTGGGCCCAGATCAAGGCCCAATGTCATAGTCTTAGAGTGTACTCAATTTCATAAATTGTCCTTTTTATAACATTTGTTTACCAATTGTATCTGACCAACCATAACCAAATAAATACAGAAGCCTGCTGTTGAATTGTACATTTAACGACTATCACTTCCTTATTGAAGACTGTCTCCCTATTGTTACTTAGATACTGTTATTGATGCAGTTTGAAGATGGACTTTGACTCTGACCTATGCACAGTGTGAAAGGGATAACCTGCCACCAGGTAACATTTCAAACACTGACACCGTTAAATATCAGTACAAGCCCAATTTGGCATGTAAAATAAAAGAACCAAGGTGCTGCCAATTAAAGATGACAAGCACCTTCACAGCCCAGCAAAAAACGACCCGTGATTTCACATGTTCTGTAAGTGAATTCACGAGTTCAACTGGCTCAATTGACATGTTTCCGTACATGAATTCTCAGGATTCTGTGAACAAATTTGGTGTGTCGACACGTGTTTACTGTGAAATCGTGAGCTTTTCACTCGATGACACGTACCAGTGAAACCATACCAGTTCTTACCTAGTACGACTCATGTCAAACTCGTGACAACAGACAGAACACGTGTATTCATGTGAATACACATGAAAACACGTACTGTTGGAGCGGTACCAATTATGAACCAGTATAACACGTGCCAACTGGTTCAGAAATGGTTCCTTGTTTGCTGGGAGACCCTGAGTGTGAACAACACTTTTGTAAAAACATTTATTTTTTAGCCACCATTGACATTAAAATGTTAGTCATGAATATGAATACGAATACTGTGTATCCTATCAACTGCTAAAATGTTCCGTATTGTGGGATGGTTGAATAACTATAACTAAGAGTACTTTTTTATTGTCATCTCAACAAAATACAATACACAGGGAAAATAACAAGTGTTAAGTTTCATGTAAGACCAAGACATGCAAGACATTTGAAACTCTGAATGGACCCATCTCCCTTTCAACAGTGCTCATACAAGCTATTAAGAGCCTGTAACAGACACTAAAGCCGACTTCAATTGAGCTACACGAGTAACACGCATAACCCAAGTCCCAATCGAACAGCCGAGATCACTCGAGCACATGACCATTTTTTACCTAGATTAGCAAGGTGAATCTTCAAGGCTGCTACTCGAGGCAATCGCGAGTTTTACAGGATTCACTCGAGTAACTGATGTCATTAGCAGTGACAGCCAATAGGGAACGTAGGCCCCTACTGCACAAGAAATTAATTAAATATTACATGACACAATCATTTAAATATGGATTAAACTCACCACATTCTATGAATTATAATTTAAGACCAAGAAGATGAACATCACAATTTACACACTAAACAACTGATTACTTTATTTTATTTATTTACATAAGGGGTTTATGTCCATGATCACGATCATCGCTGTTCAGTTGGATTAGTCATTACACTAGTAGTACTGCGCGCACAGTGTAAATTATCGTAAACCGGATACCACGTTGGGGGTTACACGAATAACTCGAGTAGCTCAATCGAAGTCGGCCTAAGTATCAACTCCACTTGAATCACAGATATATATACTACGACTTTAAGACTAAGTTAAATCATGAATAAACTATATCAACAACACAACCTGGGGGGGCCATTTTCTATAGGGATCCATTTTCTATAAGAAATATACAATATGGACCCCCATAGAATATGGACCCAGGGTCCATTTTCCTTGGGGGTCCATATTCTATATGACCCCGGGCCTAGGCAACGCCTAGCCTGCTACGGCACGTCACGACCCACGCCCAGGAATGGCAGGATGGTTCCAACTTCCCGTAGTTATAATATTACAATAAAACAAATAACGAACCCTGATTTTACAGCGTCAAATATTGTTGATGGCGACATTGTCGGATTGTCTACACTTGTATCACATTTGCAAGAATTGTTTCCACAAGAAGAGTGGCTGTCGTTGTGAGCGTTTCCACCCAAAACATTGTTGGTTGCCGCCATCTTGCCCGGTGGTACTTCCTTCGTGGTTACCATCTCAAATAACACAATTTTTATTATGATATTGCACGGGGAGTGATATTAAAATTAAAATATGTTTATCAAGGTTCAGCGTGTTCCCGTATCCTAAACCTTATTTTATATGATCCTACACATTATACAGCAGATAAATTTTGTGATATGTTGACAGCATTTCGTGGTGGTACCCTCTCCGTCCAAAAAACAGTCTTGGAAGGTCAAGAGTTCATACAGTGATACACCAGTCGCCTAATTTGACCCGTCACCTGTCCACTATGTGGCGCCACTTTCTGCAAAACGCTCTGTCTAGCTTTCAACTTTGATGGTAATGTTGATAACATTGTCGATACTCATGGGCAAGCTGTCACAGTTTTACAAAAGAGATTGATACATGTCAGGACGTGTGTCAATCGTGTGGGACTATATATATATATATATATATATATATATATATATATATATATATATATATATATATATATATATATATATACACACACACACACACACACACACACACACACACACACACACACACACACACACACACACACACACACACACACACACACACACACATATCATGACATATGCACCCACACATCGTGGTATGGTCACTGAAGTTTCCATTATATGGCATAATTAAGGCAACAATTTCAGTGTGTTCAATTTTGTTCTGATATAAAACGTCATTCCGTCGCCTTTTAAAAGTTGCGTATAACTTAAATTACGCAATGACGTGTGTCTCTTATGTCGTCAAATATCTTAAATAAACCAGTAGCATACTTCTATAGCGCCTACATCCGATGTATCGTAGATCAGGGGCGCGACACGCAACAATCGTTAGGCTTTGTATCATCAACGGTGACGGGCAAAGTGGTCGTCAGAGGTAGGGAACGTGGAACATTTACCAGGAGAAAGTGGTCGTCAGAGGTAGGGAACGTGGAACATTTACCAGACGAAAGTGGTCGTCAGAGGTAGGGAACGTGGAACATTTACCAGACGAAAGTGGTCGTCAGAGGTAGGGAACGTGGAACATTTACCAGGAGAAAGTGGTCGTCAGAGGTAGGGAACGTGGAACATTTACCAGACGAAAGTGGTCGTCAGAGGTAGGGAACGTGGAACATTTACCAGACGAAAGTGGTCGTCAGAGGTAGGGAACGTGGAACATTTACCAGGAGAAAGTGGTCGTCAGAGGTAGGGAACGTGGAACATTTACCAGACGAACGTGGTCGTCAGAGGTAGGGAACGTGGAACATTTACCAGACGAAAGTGGTCGTCAGAGGTAGGGAACGTGGAACATTTACCAGGAGAAAGAAGCAGGAAAATAAAACAATCTGCATCTTATTTGGTTTTAACCGCTGCCATCAATTTAACTTGTTTTTCAGTTTTGCTACATATTTTTTATGTTTAAAAAATAAATACTAGGTGTAAATTAAACATTGTATTCTCCATTACAACTACATATATCGATAATTTCCAGTGTTGATTAATTGTAATAACTGCGCACTTCTGTTCGTTCGTCTTTGTTATATAGTTGCTTTGTTCCCTTAAGGATCTACGCACAAAATTAACGTAGCTAGGCTCTTACGGATGTTGTTCCCGTATTATGCCAACGGAACTGCCATCGTGTGGTTTCCTCCACACAGCGCAAACATAGGCTAAAGCAGGAGTTGTCCTTCACTAGAACTAGTGAGTCCACTACATATTACACATTTACCCCCTGTGTGTGATTTTTTTACTTCCCGGCTCGACCGGCTTTTAGTGTCTCTTCCAAAAGAACGAGGAAAATGAGGGTAGGACGAAATTGCCTAAGTTTCGAAACGGGGGTAGGTGGGATTGAACCACCGTCCTCTCGATTGGCGGTGCGGCGCTCTACCGCGCGACCACCGCTCCCCAGATAAACACGCCGGAGTCACTCGAACTGAATGGGTGTACTCCTCCACGGCATATTTTGCCATTTGGGCTTTCATGACGACCACTTTGAATATCAGAATGCCAATAGCCAGGCCACCGGCTAAGACGACGGCCCCAAGTACAGATCCCAGTACTATGAAACTGCTCTTGGACGTGTCTGTATATATGCGGAGACCTCGGAGTCTCCGGATGATTGCTGCGGTGTTGTTTCCGCCACTCCTATCGGAGCAATGTGTGTGTGTGTGTGTGTGTGTGT
>OZ024860.1:20379464-20456964 GCA_964017155.1 Oasisia sp. SBJ-2009
GTGTGCGTGTGTGCGTGTGTGCGTGTGTGCGTGTGTGCGTGTGTGCGTGTGTGCGTGTGTGCGTGTGTGCGTGTGTGCGTGTGTGCGTGTGTGCGTGTGTGCGTGTGTGCGTGTGTGCGTGTGTGCGTGTGTGCGTGTGTGCGTGTGTGCGTGTGTGCGTGTGTGCGTGTGTGCGTGTGTGCGTGTGTGCGTGTGTGCGTGTGTGCGTGTGTGCGTGTGTGCGTGTGGGCGTGTGGGCCTGTGGGCCTGTGGGCCTGTGGGCCTGTGTGCGTGTGTGTGTGCAATTCTTTTAGACGCAAACAAACATATTTTCTATTAATATATCATTATCCACCAGAATATATAATCATACCATGTAGACAGCGTGTTTCGAGGATAAACCTTACAGCGGTTGCATTATGAGAGTCTCGCTCTAGACTCCCATTCCAGTTCGGCCACAATATTACTAAGTAGGATAAAAGCGCCATTCCGAAAACACAGCAACCGCACGTAAGATAATCAATCAATATGACTTTAACAAGATTTAACAAGATTTAACAAGATTGCCACCTAGAGAATCAACTCTAGATGGCAGGTGGACAAGGAAGCCATTTGGCTTATCGAGAGTCCAACCTATCTTTCTAAGTATACCCCGCCCGTCTTAGGTATATGTCAATTTTATTTTTAAATATATTAACACTACTAGCACCTACACAATCAGCTGATAATCTGTTCCATTCGTTTACTAGTCTTTGTGAAAATGAAAATTTTCTAATATCTAGTCTACACTGCTTCTTTGCTAATGTAATTCCATGTCCTCTAGTCCTTCTTTCTTCCTGGACCGTGAACAAAATATTTCTGTCAATATTTTCATACCCATTCAATATTTTAAAAACCTCTATCTGATCTCTCAATCTTCTGGTTTCTAGTGTTGTTAGACCACATTCTTTTAGACGCATTTCATAACTAATATTCCTGAGTTTTTGTATAATTTTTGTTGCTCTCCTTTGTACTCTTTCTAGCATATCAATATCCTTCTTGCGATATGACCTCCATGCTTGCGATATGACCTCCATGCCACTATTGTTTTATACAGCGGTATTATTAGTTCTTTTTCTTTGTACACTATATTTCGCCTAATCAATCCAAGTATTTGGTTTCCCTTCGCTGCTGCAATTCCACACTGCTCTGATACCTTCATGTCGGCACTAATGGTTATCCCTAAGTCCTTTTCCTTTACAGTAGTATTCAGTACAAGACCACCCATTGTATATTGTGCATCTTCATTTCCATGTCCTGTGTGGAGGCACTTACACTTTCCAAAGTTAAACAGCATTTGCCATTTCTCAGACCATTCTATCAACTAATTAAGATCATCTTGTAAATGCTGTCTATCTGCATCACTTTTAATTTTCCTAAACACTTTTGTGTCGTCCGCAAACTTCAACACCTTGCTTGTTATGTCATCATCCAAATCATTGATATATATTAAGAATAAAATAGGTCCCAATACTGATCCCTGCGGTACTCCACTCAAAACAGATTTCCAATTTGAAACCTCCCCATCAACTACTACTCTTTGTCTTCTATCAATAAGCCATTTTTCTATCCAGTTAATCATACCATTTCCTATGCCATGGGCCTTTAGTTTAAGTAGTAATCTTTGGTGTGGCACTTTGTCACAGGCTTTTTTTAAATCTAAGTAGATTATATCTACTGGTGATCCCTCATCTACCCACTTTGTGACATCTTCCAAAAAACATAAGATATTTGTTAAGCATGACCTCGCTTTTAAAAACCCATGTTGAGATGTGTTTATCAATTTATTTTTAACAAGAAAATCAACCAAGTGATATTTAATTAATCTTTCTAATAGTTTGCAAATCACCGATGTTAAACTCACTGGTCTATAGTTCTCTGACTTGTTTCTTGAACCTTTTTTGAATAATGGTATAATGTTTGCTTCTTTCCATTCTAACGGAACTATTCCCTCCTCTAATGACAAATTGAACACTGTCGCAAGCGATATGCTGATTTGTTCTACAATTTCCAATAGTAATTTGGGAGGAATCATATCTCTTATTTTCATAGCTACCATTTTTGGGGTTACACTTAGTTGTCCTAAATAGTCACACTCTCTCCCTTCGAACTTAGTCTCTAGTACTGGTAATGTACTAATATCTTCCCTTGTAAACACCGAACTAAAGTACTCATTTAGGTTTTCTGCCATTAAGAATCCCTCTGTTATTATGTTTTCATCACTACCTTCTAGTGAACCAACCTTATCCTGAACTTTTTGTTTACTTCGAACATACGCATAAAACTCTTGCTGTCGTGTTTTATATTGAAAGCTATTTTTTGTTCATAGCTTCTCTTTGAATGTCTAATTTCAGCTGTAGCTTGATTTAGTGCTTCTTTATAAATGGCATAGTCTTCGTCACTTCCAGTAAGTCTATATGACTTGCATTATATCTTCTGCGTATGTCGCCAAATCGTAGGTTAGAGGACGATGATCAAAGTGATTGAATCAATTTAGAGAATTTTGTAGATAGTAACTCACCTTCTTAACGGACGAGGGAAGACGAATCCTCCACGAACACTTCAGATTGTTTCCGTACGTAGTTCCGTGAGTGTAAATGTAACCATGTAGTGCAGTCATCAATGTGTATGAGTTACAAGCCGTCGTTGTGACGAACAAAACATTGATAATAATAATACCATACACACACACACTCACTGAGTTTAGCAGGCTAAGGGCAGCATCTTATCTTTATATATATAAAGACATATACATGTGCATATAGTAATAACAATTACTATTTTATAAATATTTCGTTATATATACTTGTATAGGTATTTTATTTTAGTTGTGGCATAACGTATACACATTAATACACTCAAATGATGACAGGATGACACAGTTTCATAGAAATATATAACAAATACTTACCATAGTATTTTGGATGTCCCGAATCTGCATATGATGTCTATAACATATATACTTAACAGTTTCGTTAATGTTAATACAGTGAACACATGAACATACTATTGTATTGCACTGCATTGTTAATCAATTGTTACTGCCTTCTCACCCAACTCATAATAATAATAATAACACAATTGCGTCATTGCATAATAAACGCATAGTTTAAATAAAATGAATAAATAAACACATATTTTCTAATCAGAGCGAAACATACGTAATACAGTAATTATGTGTACATACGGATAAATGTGTAACACTGCCTAACTTATATAATGCAGAAGAAGCTACATTTATTAAGTTACGCTTGAATGGGTTAATACAGGAAATGATTGAAGTCATAACAATAATAATAATAAACGTAACTTACGTTGCTTAAGCTCCTTGGAATCATAGCTAAGTGGCAAATCTAGGGTTTCTGTTGTAACCGCACTTGATCTTTGTTATGCGTTTGCTTCTAGACTTAGATCAGTTCCAAATATTGCTAAGTTCCACTGTCATTTAATAACATGCTTTTAATACCTTGCCTATACACCATAGCTCCCTGGCGTATCAATTAATTTGACGACAACTGGAATTGTTCTTCGACAGTGAGATCGATTAACCTTTTGTATTAATGCGCTTATGAATTTGGTTTCTAAGGATTGATGCGCAAAAGAAGTTATCTAATTACTATTATTATAAAATCAAGACAACAGAGCTAGTATACCTATAAATGTATAGGATAATAACACGTAAACATACGGGTAGATACACCAGATATGTACGAATGGTGGACATGACTGATTACAAATGTTTAAGTGATGTGGAGTGGTGGAATGCTTTCTACTTCTCTGGGGCGTATTGCAATATGTCGGCGCAGCTACAGAAACGCCCCAAATCATGTGCTAGCATTGACGCAGGAAACCAAAATCATCACTTTATCATCAAAGCTATATAGATAATGTTACAAGAGCAAGCACTGGATACAAATATTTTGGATGTTTGCATGAAGATGCCTAGTTTGTAATATGAGAGATCTTAAACAAAGTTTTGAGTAAAACACGAAGACCGTTTGAAAATATTTGCTAAGCAATTCTGACCACGTTGTGTGTATGGGATATCTTTATTGGAATAACAGTAATAGGTTGTACTAGTAAAGGAATAGTTTCCAACAGAAAGACGCAAATATCGACGAAACATTTCGTGTTGAACGTGCAAGTGTAACATATTGGATAAGAAGAGGTGTATAGAAAAAGGTTGATAATTATTTCACTCCTATTTGTGCCAGGAATAAGAACCTTTATCCTATCCTACTTGCATCTAACTTTCGTATATTCGTAGCCATCCAAACCTGACATTAAGCCAATTTCAAGGAGGAACTAACATCAGGAGAACACAAAGGAATACCAATCTGAACATCATTTGCGTCAGTGAATGTGAGTGTTAAATGAACATGTGATGTGATGTGATGTGATGTGATGTGTGTGTGTGTGTGTGTGTGTGTGTGTGTGTGTGTGTGTGTGTGTGTGTGTGTGTGTGTGTTGTGTGTGTGTGTGTGTGTGTGTGTGTGTGTGTGTGTGTGTGTTTGTGTGTGTGTGCGTGCATGTGTGTGTGTGTGTGTGTGTGTGTGTGTGTGTGTGTGTGTGTGTGTGTGTGTGTGTGTGTGTGTCTTATAATATAACATATACATCAACGGACGTTTGCGCGATTGCATGAATGCAGTTATGCATGAGTGTGAATATGTTGGGGGTGTTTATTAAAACAATCGTATTTAAAAGCACATCGCTGTTAGCTAGATCTCACGAACAGGGAAGCGTAAAACTCATAATTCCAGCAATCCCCGAAATGGTTTCAATCGCGTATTCCTGCATATGGACACTATAGAACCTGATGACATACCCTCCCTGCCGCCGCTACAGCCAGTGCGCTACACACCAGTAACACGACCACGGCTGTCCGCATTGTCTCGTGTGTGCAACTTCAACCAGTCAAAGAGATCCGCTGAAATATGAATGGATATAACAGTAAATTACCTGTACATTATAGGTAGTTTGAGGGAAGTGCCACCAATGAACGCATAATACAGTACTAACGAAACCATCCTTGCCGTTGTTAACAACTGACTCAGTATCCCGATAGAGGAAATATTGATTGGGTAACAAATGGTGAACCACACAACAAATGAAAATCAACATACTGTTGCTTGGACATAGGACAAAGGAACTGAACATTTCAGAGAAAGACAAAGTGTGTCCCGTTTTTCGTTTTCAGAACAAAACATGGCCTTTATTATTTCACCGAGCAAGCGGGAGACTAATATAGCAAGCAAGAGGCCCACTTGGAGTTTTGTTTGCAAACACAATTAGCCATAACAATGTATTAAAAATCTATAGAATTCTACAAAATTCTACAGAATTCTATAGAAATCTATAGAAAATCTATAGTTTTCTATAGAATTTTTTTGCCAAGGGAAAGCAGTCACCCGCAATAACACCGTTTCACCTGTTCGAAATCGGTTCATTTAGGCTATGCTTAAAGTACACTATGCGTTCATCTATATAACGCGAAATAAAAATGAACTCCAAACAGTATCAATAATAACTGTACCAATAAAGTACCAAGAATAACTGTGACGAAATCATACATAGGCAGTTCGCCTTGCCTATCCCGTAGTCTCAGTGGACCGTTGGGGCACCACAGATGACTTGGCAACCAGCTCCCTCCACTCCTCTCGTCTCTCGGCTTTCCTCATGGCGGCGTCCAGTGTCAAGCCCGTCCATTCCGGGATGTTGTCTTCCCATCTCTTTCTCTGCCTGCCTCGTCTTCTCCCTCCTTGGACCGTACCTTGCATGACCGTCTTGGCAAGCCCTGTTGATCTTGTAATGTGGCCGTACCATCTCAGTTTTCGTTGTTTAACTGTGGTCAGGAGGTCTTCGTGCGGTCCAATGGCTTGACGGGTTCTGTTTCGGACCTCTTCGTTGGTGATGTGTTCTCTGTACGTGATGCCGAGGAGTTTTCTGAGGCATCTCATCTCCATGGCCTGTATCCTTTTCTCGGTTTCTGCTGTTAATGTCCAAGACTCACAGGCGTACAGGAATATGGACATGACTAGGGAGCGCATCAGTCTGATCTTTGAGCTGAGCGCTATATTCCTGTCATTCCAAATGGTCTTGAGTTTGGCGAGTGCTGCTGTGGCCTGGGCGATCCTGGCGAGAATTTCAGGTTTAGATCCTTCATCTGTAATAATTGCTCCCAGATATTTGAATCGGTTGACGCAATCTAGTTTCTCGCCGTTGACCCTGATGTCAGTGCTGAAGCCATTGGTGTTGTTGGTCATCAGTTTGGTCTTTTCTGCATTGATCTGCATGCCGAAGGCTGTAGAAGTCTTATCAATGCGCTCCACCAATTCAGCTAGCTCGTCTTCCCTTCCTGCCAGGCCGTCTATGTCGTCGGCAAAACGCAAGTTTGTGATATTTCTGCCACCAATGCTGACTGTCCCTTCATGGTCATTCAGTGCGTCAGTCATAATTCTCTCCAAGAAGATGTTGAAGAGGGTGGGGGAGAGCACACAGCCTTGTCTTACTCCGACGGTAGTTCTGAACCAGTCCCCTATGCTGTTGTTAAGGTAGACTGCGCTGGTGGCCTTTTCATAGAGGTTCTGTATCATTCTGATCAGGTTGGCGTTGATGTTGAAATGCTTCATGGTGGCCCATAGTGCTGCATGCCATACCCTGTCGAATGCCTTCTTGAAGTCAATGAAGACGTGATAGAGGTCTTGCTGGTGTTGGAGGTACTTCTCGCACAATACCCTAAGGTTGAAGATCTGCTCTGTTGTGCTGCGTCCTGGTCTGAAGCCAGCTTGTTCCTCGGCAATGATCTTTTCCGCTTGCGGCTTCAGTCGGTTCAGCAAGATTTTCAGCATAACTTTGCTCGGGTGGCTGATGAGGCTGATGGTACGATAATTCTGGCATAGCTGTAGGTTGCCTTTCTTGGGGAGGGTGATGATGAGAGATTGGGTCCACGGCGTGGGCCACTCCCCTGTCTGCCAGATCTTGTTGCAGATAGTCAGTAGGGCGCTTATCATGTCTTCTCCCCCTGCCTGCACCAGCTCTGCTGGGACGTTGTCCGCTCCTGCTGACTTCCCCTTCTTGAGCGATTTCACCGCTGCTTCCACTTCTTCGCGAAGGATGGGGTAGTTGTCGTTGTCGGTTGCTGGAGGGACGTTTAGTACTTCTGGGTCTCCTGTGGCTCTGTAGTTGTACAGCTCCGAGCAGTACTCGGTCCATCTCTTTAGGATGTTCTGTTCTTCAGTCAGACATTTTCCATCCTTGTCCTGTATGGTGGTGGTTCGTCCTTGTTTTGTGCTGGTCAGGTCTTTCACCAGCTGGTAAGTTTTCTTGCTGTTATTTTTCTTCATGTTATTTTCGATGTCCTGGCACTGCTCTTCAATCCAGTCCATCTTTGCTTTTTTCATGCCTTTCTTGATTTCTTGGTTAACTGCCCTGTACTGCCTTATTCCTTCTGCATCTTTCTTCTTCTTCTTCAACTCCCTTCGTTTGTCGCACAGATCAAGTAAGTCAGCTGTGACCCAGGGCTTCTTGACTGGGCTGGCGGTGTTGGTCACTGCTGTGTTGAAGGTGTCGATCAACGTTTCCATGTCTGTACCATCAGCGTCCAGAATGGTGAGCGCTGCAAATTTTCCTCCTATCATTGCGTGGAAGGCTTCTGCTACTTCGGGGTCCTTCAGCTTCTCAAGGTCAAATTTGATCCTGGTGTGGCTGGGTTTCTTGACCCTCTTCAGGTGTAGTGTGAAGGTCATCATGACTAGCTCATGGTCGCTTCCAATGTCAGCTCCAGGAAAGCTCCGTGTCTTGGCAATGTTCACACTGGACCGGAAGCGCTTCCTTACCATGATGTAGTCTATCTGGTTGTGGTACTTTCCATTTGGGCTGTGCCACGTGGCTCTTCTGGATGCTTTGTGTGGGCCAAAGGTGTTCGCCAGCATAAGGTCGTTGTAGCTGGCAAATTCAAGGAGCCTTAGGCCTCTCTCATTTGATCTGGTGTTGCAGTATCTTCCACATGTGCCTCTCCAGTTCTCATAAGCATCTTCTCCTATCTTGGCATTCCAGTCGCCTTGCACCACTAGGATGTCTTTTTTTTGGAGTTTGGTCAAGGACTTCCTGCAGTTGTTCGTAGAAGTCTTCTACATCGTTATCGTCATAGTCTGATGTTGGGGCATACGCCTGTATGATAGTGATGTTGAATGGCGTTGCCCTCAGGCGGATGGTGATAAGTCGGCTGGAGATTGGCCGACAACCCATGACGCACTTCACAGTGTTTTTGTGAATGAGGAACCCGACGCCTTGTTGGTGTTTGTCGTCTCTACCACTGTAGAATAGTTTGTGTCCTTCCTGGGTGGATGTCTCTCCGATGTTTTTCCACCGTATTTCACAGAGTCCTAGGATGTTCCAGCGGTATCTGGTCATCTCGTGAGTGAGTTCTTCTAACTTGCCTGCTTCTCTCAATGTTCTTACATTCCATGTGCCAGTGATGATGTTGCTCCTGGCACTAATCTTGTTTTCCGGTATATCAGTCGCACACTTTTCACCTCCGCCCTGGTATCCAGCAGAAGGCGCGGCCCTTTGTAACCCGGGCGACGGCCGATCCGGTGTGAGTTGTGTAGTGGTTGTCATCATCATGTGGTGTATCTAGGGCAGATGTCGCATGGCGGAGCCCATCCCTCTCCATGCCTGACCACAGCCGATGTCCTCCATCTAGGTGGCTCGCCTTGGTCGCGAACACGAGGTCGTTGTAGTTCGTCTGGGAACTCTTCCGCCCTGGCCGGTGACCTGCGTCAAGGAGGTCCTTCGCCCAGTGGTGCCGTGTTAACACCACCCCCTCACATGGTTTGGTCCGCCAGCTGAAGCGGTTTGCCGGGGCATGGCGCTTGGAGCCACATGTGAGAGATTTAGAGGATGGATGGAGACCAATGATGCCTGTCCACCCAAAGGTGCAGCATGCCAGACATCAAAGGTAGTACCCCTAACCAGAGCCCCCTATACCCCAGTTCGACCACAATGCAAACATATATTTTGCAATATATGTATTACATGTTTATCTGTTTGCGCAATCTGCCGCCGATTAGTTCGGCTTTTCATCGCGTAAATATATATATATATATATACATGTATATATATATATATATATATATATATATATATATATATATATATAATTATATATATTTGTGTGTATGTATGTATGTATCTTGAGCACATCACGGGAAAATTGTCAGACACGAAAGTGTCGACAAACATCGTACTAAAACGTATACATAACACATTCTTTAAGAAACCATTTCTTCATCTGGGTTTCACACTAGGATTGAACCAGCAAATCCCACGCCTGTGGGCATTCGATACCCTGACATTATAGCATGGAGAGGGAACACTTGTGAGATCATCGATACCAGGCCGACAATTTCGTTATCAGTGAAGCCCATAGTTGCAAAGTAGCATATTACACCAACCCGCCATTAATAAATGGTATGAGAATGTTTAACTCAAAATCCCGACCTGCTGGGATAAATATGACTTCCGATCTGGAACCAGCATATTGGATTTAATCTAAATTTATTCCGCTAGCAAAAGTTGTGGTATTGCGAAATCGACGAAATCGACGAAATCGACGAAATCGACGAAATCGACGAAATCGACGAAATCGACGAAATCGACGAAATCGACGAAATCGACGAAATCGACGAAATCGACGAAATCGACGAAATCGACGAAATCGACGAAATCGACGAAATCGACGAAATCGACGAAATCGACTAAGTACAAGAAACCAACATGAAATCCAAGAAAACGACTAAGTCCTACGATAAATCTGTACGTTATTACATTATCAGGCGAAAGTTATTACATTATCAGGCAAGAGGAGTTTATTACATTATCGGTTGAAAATTATTACATTATCGGTTAGCAAGTTTATTACATTATCGGTTGATGTTATTACATTATGAGGCGGTTATTACATTATCGGTTGATTTTATTACATTATCGGGCAGTTATTACATTACCGGGCGATTATTACATTATCGGTTGTAACAGCATTGACAACCTTGTAGAAGAAGCTCTAGCGTGTTATTACATACAGAAGCATAAGCCACTGGATGACCACTCTCTGGGTATGATCGAGCTGGTGAAGCAGACCACTCTGTTCCCTGCTGTGCGCAAGGCTATCTTGTAGTCTTTAAAATACATCTACCTGGTATTGTGTAATATTATTATATTGGTGGATTTTAATGATTTTGCTTTTATTCATTACATTTTAATAATTATTATACTTTTCTCATGTTATGTTAAGCCAACACATCGAAACACCAGGTAAGAGGTGAATGCCACCTGGACAGAGACACTGAAAAAGAAACAAAGGAAATGGGATAGACCAGGAGAATATGGCCACAAACAGACGCATTGAACAGGAGAAATGAGCAGAGTAAATAAGAATTGTTACATATGTGACTGGTCAGTCTCTTGACTGGAGTGCCACCAACCGTGTCACTCTTGGAAAGACACTAATTTGAATAATTATACATCAGTCCTATAACTCCTATTATAAAGTTACATTGTGTTAGTCAATAAAGCAATGCACACACACACACACACACACACACACACACACACACACACACACACACACACACACACACACACACACACACACACACACACACACACACACACACACACACACACACCTCACATTAAGCCTAATGTGTATTAAATGACACATACCCTATTCATATTTGGGATGTCATTAGGCGTACAGAGGATAATCGAGTAGAGAAAATGCTGGATATTGTTAGGCAATGCAACATGGTTTATTGTAATAACCACCATTAAGAATTCATGCTAGTGGGAAACAACTGTACTGATTTTGTAATTTGCCACTTATTCAGGTATAAACAATCGTTCAAATGTGTTTCCACAAAAGAAGAGTTCAAAACAAAGTTAGCAGTGTTATCCAGAAAAGTGAATTTGTGCATACTTTTGTTTAGATTTTTAATAATTATGTATTCCTGTCTGGTGATATAAATTTTAATTTAATTTAATTTAATTAACAGTTGTGACTGATTGAATTTAAATACTGTGTTGTAATGCAAAAGCATTGTCAGTTGTTTGTCTAACCACTTTCTTCACTTGGACAGTTTAGGCCTTTAGGGTAGTATCGATTCAGTGTTGTGTGTGGCAGGTTCACATCCTGCGGTGTTCCTTATGCAAACATTACATGTTGTGTGCACACGCATTGAATCTATGAATAAGTTCAGCTGCTTTTGTGACATCTCTGAAATGCATTGAACTATAGTCAAGTTATGCAGGAATATTAATGCTTTCTTCATAAAGGGCCTGCACCTTGGTTAATTGCCAAATAAACAGGAATTAATATGCAACCCAAACAACTATGACATAAGACCTACATGTGGGCTGTAGAAGAATGCAGGTAATATGTTTCTCGCTGGCAGCATCATCTGACCAGCATCAGAGTTCTGCCATGTCATCAAGTTAAGTGCAACAGTAATAACTCTTCTTGGGTATGCAGGTATTGCAGTACCTCAGGTATTGCAATACCTCAGGGAGTTTGACGCCCCTGTCATGCAGAGTTGTAAACCACTGCCTTGAGGTATAGGTTCTTGTCAGAACCGAAGGCTAAGGGAGCAAACCCGAAACAGAAAACCATGTCACTGTGGCAGCATCAATAGCGGTTGGTGTATGGAACTACCAACATCTCTCGACCAGCCACTGCAGGGACACATAGTTTGCGCCTTTCTTGACATGTTTTTGCCGGTGTGAGACCTCTATTTGTTCCCCAAGAGAGTCGCTAGTAACTTGCAAAAGCCAGCGGTACTTCAACACTTTTTGCAAGCAGCTTCCATGAAATGTACAACTGCAAGAAACTCCATACCGGATCGGCCGTCGCCCGGGTTACCAAGGACCGCGCTGCTCGACCTCATCTTCCGTCGACAGTGGAAAATCAGCTAGGAAGAAGAAGACAAAGAAGACAACTACTGACAATTGGACAATGAAACGTCAGGACTCTCCTCGACCGAGAAGGAGCTAACCGACCAGAAAGACGTACGGCACTAGTAGCAATGGAACTTGCCAAATACAACATCGACATCGCCGCCCTATGTGAAACAAGGTTCTCAGAGTCTGGTAGTCTCAACGATTTGGAATACCCTTTCTTCTGGAGTGGCAAACCTGAAGGAGAAAGATGGGAGGCCGGAGTGGGCTTTGCTATCATAAAGGATATCACCACAAAGCTGACAGAAATGCCACGGCCAGTAAGTGACAGAATCATGACGACGAGACTACCTCTGAGCAAGGACAACTTCGCTACAATTATCAGCGTGTATGATGACAATGACAAACCCATATGAAAACAAGGAGGCCTTCTACAACCAGCTGGCAAGTGTGCTCAGTGGCATCCCTCGTACAGATAAGCTACTGCTGATAGGATACTTCAATGCGAGGATAGGAAGAGACAATGACAAGTGGCCCTTGGTCATGGGCAAACATGGGATTGGGAAATGCCACTCCAATGGCGAGCTTCTACTGGCTCTGTGCTCTGAGTTTGAACTGGCAGTGACGAACACCATGTTCAAGCAGAATGATAAACGCAAGACCACCTGGATGCATCCTCGTTCGAAACACTGGCATATGATCGACTTCATCATCACGATGTGTCGGGATAAGATGGACATCCACAGTACCCGAGTCATGCGTGGAGCAAACTGCTAGACCGATCACCAGGTGCTGAGGTCAAAAGTGGCTTTCAGAATACGACAAAAGCACAACAGGCAAGGGACAAATAAGCCGACCAAGCTCAACACTGCAAAACTAAGTACCATCAGCCATAGGGAGAGTTTTGAGCAGGAGATGGACAGTGCTCTCGCCCAATGGGAGGAACAGGAAAACTCAACACCAGACGAGGAATGGGCATCTCTGCAGCAGGTCGTGTACAACACAGCCAAGACATATCTTGGCAAGCCAGACAGAAAAACCCAGGAGTGGTTCGACCCCAACGACCAGAAGCTACAGATTCTTATGAGCAGAAGAGACCAAGCCCACCAGAGAGTGTTGCAAACCAGGAGCACTAGATCCACCACTGCAGCATACAAAGATGCCTGCAGACTGCTACAAAAACACACCCGTGCACTGAAGTCGGACTGGTGGGAAAGGAAGGCAGTGGAGCTGCAGAGAGCTGCTGACAGGAATGACATGAAGGGCTTCTACAGTGGACTGAAGGAAGTGTGGGGACCCAAGAAGAAGGGACCTGTTCAACTGAAATCAACAGATGGAATGGAGACCTTCTCTGACACCAAGAGAGTTGTGGCAAGATGGAGTGAACACTTCCAGAAACTACTCAACGTACCTGGCGACATAGATCACGAAGCTCTGGACAACATCCCGCAGCGCATTACCAAGACAAGCCTCGATTATATTCCAACTATGGATGAGATGGCTAGAGCAATCGCCGGCCTGAAAGATGGCAAAGCACCTGGAGGAGATGGAATTCCTGCAGAAGTATGGAAGCATGGAGGAGAAAATCTGTTCAGCTGACTGCACCAACTAATCACCAATGCCTGGGAGATGGGTTCTGTACCACAAGCATGGAAGGATGCCAGCATTATAACCATCTACAAGAAAGGTGATCGAACAGACTGTGGGAACTACAGAGGAATCTCTCTTCTTTCCATAGCAGGCAAGATCTTCGCCAGGATCCTCCTCAACAGACTATCTACCCACATAACACCAGAGGTAGTTCCAGAGACACAATGTGGGTTCATAGGAAACCGGAGCACCATAGATATGATATTTTGTCTCCGACAACTACAAAAAAGTGCATTGAGCAGGACTGACCACTGTACATGGTATTTGTCGACTTCAGTAAGGCGTTCGATACAGTTGGGAGGACTGGACTATGGCAGCTACTGAAGAAGTATGGCTGCCCAGAGAAGTTCACAACAATGATCGAGGCACTACATACCGGAATGAAGGCGAATGTTAGTGTTGGAGGGGAAGTCTCGGAATCGTTCAGGGTCACAAATGGGGTCAAACAAGGTTGTGTACTGGCCCCCACGCTCTTTTCCATCTTCCTATCAGCAATGCTCGACGATGCTTTCCGAGACATGGGGGATGGCATCTACATACAGTCCAGACAGAGTGCTGACCTATTCAACGTCGCACACTTCAGAGCGAAGACCAAGACTACTCGGATACTGATGAGAGAGCTGCTATTCGCAGATGACAGTGAACTGGTTGCACACTCTGCTGAAGAGATGCAGAAAATAGTGGATGCTTTCTCCAATGCGTCAAAGTAGTTCGGCCTGAAGATTAACATCAAGAAGATCGAGGTGCTGTACCAACCCAACTCTACAAGAACCCGAGAGGAGGATATTGTGGTTTATGGAAACAAGCTGAATTCTGTTCTGGAATTCACCTACCTCAGAAGCACTACATCAAGTGACGGATGCATTGACGATGAAATACAGAGGTGGATGGCCAAGGCTAGTGCATCCTGTCACCAGACAGGCTACCAAAGCAGGTTATGTACTCCCAACTGTCTTCTGGTCACAGAAAGAGAGGGCGCCCTCATCTCCGGTTCAAAGATATCATCAAGAGAAACCTGAAGCTGAGAGACATAAAGATCGTCTCATGGACATCACTCTCAAAGCAGAGAGATAATTGGAGAGCAACAGTCAAGTGATGGAAGCAGTCTTTGTCGCTTCGCGACCGACAGCATGATGATGAATAACTCTTCTTAAGGTCAGCGTAGATATATGCCAAGGACTGCAGTGGCTATATCAAGGCATGGGAGTTGTCATACTTCAAAGACTGCTATTGTAGGAAAGTTGGAGTCTTCCATATAACATGTCATATTTGTTTGACAGGAACGGGATGAAAGGGGAGCGAGAGACATGATTGGTGGAGAAGAGGTGATGATTCCCGTGAAGGGAGAGCAAGAGAGAGAGAAAGAGCAAGAGAGCAAGAGGGAGAGAGAGAGCAAGAAAAAGAAGGAGATAGAGAGCGAGAGAAAGTGCAAGAGAGACAGAGAGCAAGAGAAAGAGAGGGCAAGAGAGAGAGAGAGGGAGAGAGAGAGAGAGAGAGAGAGAGAGAGAGAGAGAGAGAGAGAAAGAGAATAAAGATAACTCACCAGAATATAGACTGCACATTGGATCTTATATCAAGTTGGTCTTAAACATTAGGTCACGTGTGTAATAATGCAGATGGTTTACAATTTACATAAAACACAGCTTACATAAAGTATGCTACAAAACTAACTGATTATCATTTTTCAAATTAAAGAAAAAATCAATTACAGTACAGAATAATTTATAAATGTTAATGAGTTACATTTATAAGAAGTGTGTGTAACCAAGTACACATACAATAATGTATCTGGACATGGCCCTGACTGATGTAACAAACAATATATCCTGTGTGTGTGTGTGTGTGTGTGTGTGTGGTGTGTGTGTGTGTGTGTGTGTGTGTGTGTGTGTGTGTGTGTGTGTGTGTGTGTGTGTGTGTGTGTGTGTGTGTGTGTGTGTGTGTGTGTGTGTGTGTGTGTGTGTGTGTGTGTGTGTGTGTGTGTGTGTGTGTGTGTGTGTGTGTGTGTGTGTGTGTGTGTGTGTGTGTGTGTGATTTGCCCTACCATCCCTACCATACCGCTGAAGTGAGAGCAATGCACACTTGATATATTTGGTTGTTTTCCAAGTTTGACATAGGCAGAAAGGACCTGGTTGAAGGACAAATTCTGCTTACGCAAGTCACAATGTATATGGTGAAGGTGTGTGTATTTTGTAAATCTTGGGAGGGGTAAATTATGAGCCTCAATGGTAAAGTGTGTAGTTGGTAGAAACACATCCCCAATAAAATAAGTAAAGTATTTTTGCAAAGAATGGTAATCATTATGGGTAAAAAATCAAATTGATGTAACTTTTTTTGTTCTTCTACCTTTTTTTTAGGTTTCTTATGTTGTTTCCTCCAAACAGCCCAAACTTGGGCTAACGCAGGAGTTCTTCTCTAGAATTAGGGAGTCCACTACAGGTTACACATTTACCCCCTGTGTGGGATCTTTTACTTCCCCTGGCATAGACACCAGATAGAAGGGACCACCGGCTTTTAGTGTCTCTTCCGAAAGACACAGGCAAATGTGGGGTGAATGACATTGCCTAAGTTTCGAAACGGCGGTAGGTGGGATTGAACCACCGTCCCCTCGATTGACAGTCCGGCGCTCTACCGCGCGACCACCGCTCCCCACTTCTACTCACCTATCCTTAACTTGCTAAGAACACAGGTGGAAGGAAATTGCAGGCAAACAGGATTTTTTATTATTAAGTTGCAATATGTAAGAACAGTAATTAGCATATGTACACTATGTAATTGATTCAGAAGAGCTAATTATGATATTTATAAAGTGGAATAGTGCGGAGTCTGGATAGTGTTCTTAAATATATCCAGGTTGTTTTGATTTAGTAAGTAAATAAAAGCTTTATTTCCTGATGGTTACCATATCACGTGGTAAGTCGTGATTTTCAATGGGCCATCATCACACAACACTCTTACATACATACATAGATTATATGCATACATACAATAAAGCTTTAGATAAAATATATAGTTTACGATAATGTTAATAAAATCATAATAATAATAAATAAATAAATAAGAAATGTGTAATTATAATATATATATATATATACACAACATATATATATATATATATATATATATATATATATATATATATATATATATATATATATATATATACACCTGTATTATACTCAAAATATTTAAAATTATTATAATAAATGACATTATTTAAAAAACATATAATAAAATAAATTTATATAAAAATATGATGATAACATAATAGTATATAAAATAAATGTAACAATTTACCATTTCATTTAACCAACATTCAGTGTGACCCTGTTACATTATCTATAGAAGATAAAATATAAAGTTTAAATAATTAAAAGTACAATAGGCCTACAGTTACAGAGCTCCCGGCCTCAACATTATTTACAATAATGTTGAGGCAGGGAGCTCCAAAGTCGAATGGTACTTGATAAAAAATGCAAGTGGTAATTACATATGGAATATGTAAAGGATTAGGTAGAAGGAATGCTGTTTTCTAGTGAAATTGTTGTGCTGTTAGTGCAAATATCAAAAGTGACCTAAATAGTTTGACAGCTAGAATGCACCAACAAAAGTGTCATGCATCTGCAGGTGGAGAGAATGGGGGACACTTCATACATTATGGTGTGCTTTGTCCCATGTTATCCTAACTTACTTTTGTATTCCAGCATATGCCACTGGGACAAACTGCCTACCGAAATAAAGCAATGTCAAGTTAAAAACAGTTTCAGAAAACAAAAGGTAACGACCCTACTATGCAGCAGATTGATGGCTGACGAATTATCATCTTAAAGTGGCTTTTTAAATACGTTTTTGTTAATTTAATCTGACTACGTATTATCATGTTATTATATTTTAGTAGAACACCTTTTATGTTAGCACACTGTCTTATTTGTTTACATGTCTTTGAAAATATTTACATTTTAATTATTGTATTACTGTGTTTATTTATGTATTTTTTTCTTTAATTGATTCTTAGTATTTTTTGGACGACCACATTGGAAACAAGTGTGCTATTGTGTGCTTTAATGTGTATGTCTATCCTCAGTAAATATTATTTATATATATATATATATATATATATACACGTGTATATATATATATATATATATATATATATATATATATATACACGTGTATATATATATATATATATATATATATATATATATAGGTATATGCATTGAAAACAATTTTTTATTTGCATGTATTATAATGTTTTACAAAACTCACTCACTCACTCACTCACTCACTCACTCACTCACTCACTCACTCACTCACTCACTCACTCACTCACTCACTCACTCACTCACTCACTCACTCACTCACTCACTCACTCACTCACTCACTCACTCACTCACTCACTCACTCACTCACTCACTCACTCACTCACTCACTCACTCACTCACTCACTCACTCACTCACTCACTCACACGCAAACCACAAACAGCGACACCTGGCGTGCGATGTCCTAATTAATGGATACATAGAAATAAATTCAAAGCTAATCTTTAGCACGCCGACTTGTTGATCAAGATTTCGAAATTTGCGACTTAGCCTTGGGCCGTGTGATATTCATTCACGTATGATTAAGTCCTATTTAGTAATTTTATATCTAGGCACCCCTACGTCGCTAGGGATGACTCATGAGTCATGTCTTGTGACTTGTTAGACTTGTTTGTCTTGTTTGTAGTTGTACTCGGTCTCGGATTGGAACCGTGGTCGTTGTCGTCGACGCATGACAATGAAACGTAGAACTGTCGTACACTGTGAAAAGTGACGTAGAATCATTGGTAAATTGGTGAAATAGGGCATCCTTGTCAGCTTTTCTCTTTGAGAACTTACGACACATTTTACAACTTTGCTCGTCAAACTTTGCATTTCGCGCCACAAGTTTCACCGCGCACGCGCACTCGCATTCATCGACCAAGATGGCGCGAAGTGGTGTGGAGTTACAAGTGAATGAAAATTTGACCTAAGTTTGCAGCATATTTACGGAAATTATACAAGACTATAAGGGTTTGTAGTATATTATGTCATTCATAGAACTTAGTTGCATGTAAACTGCCTCAATATATATCGAAATGAAAGCACAAATAAAAGAAATGTGCGACGTGTGTTTTGACGACCTGTTTCCACGGCACGGTTCCGTGGCATTGGCAAAGCCATTGCTAACTAAATCTTTCGCTTTGACCCAGTTCCAAGGGCAAAGATTTGTGCTGCGCAAACATCGACTTTGCACCGGTGTGCAAACACTTGAATGTCTGTGCAAGGTATTTTGATTCGACAGATCTTGACACGAGAGACAGACCGCATTTTGCTTTCCTGCGAGTGTGACGTGTTAGCCGCTTGGGCTAGAATTGGTAAAGTAAACGCAGGCGTTGTTTCGCCAATCACCATCGCTGGTTTTTGCAAACCTTTCTTTTTTCGGTGAAGGAATTAATCGAAATTATCTAAAACATGTTAGCTGGCTGCTGTTCATAACCGCGCATGTTATATAAGATAAGTATGATTAGCTTGATGTCGATGATGCATGTCCGTGACCTCGTTTTTCCTCGTGGCCCACAAATGACTCGCTGCTTTGCCTTTGAGGAATTGGTGCACGCGTTGACATTCCATTACATAAATCATTTAGAATGATTGGTGATGTTTCACATTTTTTTAAGTGTCATGTTTACCATTTGAAAATGTTTCAGGTTGGAAACTGGCAAATTGCACACATTATTCAATGGTTTTACTAAAATACCTAAACAGAATTTGACAGATACTGTTGATATATTATAGTCTTAAGAACGTATCAATTAATAAATAAAACACTAGGAGCTGCGTCCTTCTAAATAATGCAGCCTTTGTTGCTGTGTTAATTTGCGGATCAATAATTCCACTGGTTCTGTTGCAGATTCTCTCCCACGCATTCACAATGTCTTCAACAGAAACAGAATCCTCATCATCAGGCTCGACAGCGGGTTCCCAATGTTCGTCCCCCACTCCCAGCCCCGAGCACACGTGTGGCCACTGCAGTGAGAAGTACAAGCAGCCACGGGTCCTGCCTTGTCTACATGTCTTCTGCACCAGCTGCATCACTGAGCTCGCAACTGAGCAGAACAACGATGCTTTAAATGTTCTCGGTCGATCGGTTACATGCCCGCTGTGTCAGCAGTGCATCACGCTGCCAGTAGGTGGTGTCGAGTCGCTGCCACTCGACCATGTGCTTGTGGAGCTCCTTGACATGCTGGCCATCCACGACATGCAGATTGTGTGCACCAGTTGCAAGGCACGGGAGAAAGCGCTTGCCCGTTGTAGCGACTGCGCCAACTTCCTCTGTCCCAACTGTGTGACGGCACATCGCTACATGCGCTGCTTTGAGAACCACAAGGTGGGTGGACACTGTCTGGTACAAAAATGGGTGTCTCAAAAATTATTGTGAGGAGATACAAAAATTGTGTGTGTTGCTGGTGATGAAAAATGGAAAGATCACAATATCTTATTGAAACTAGTGTCACAAATGGGAACATGTGGAGATGAATGGGGATTTTTTTGGAAACACTAATCTTAGCTTGTACAGAAGTAACATGAAGCAAATTGTACTATCGCTTGTAATGCGGGCTTGGTATGGTCCGTCAAATTAGATTAATTACCAATAGTTTTAACTAGTTCATTTTAAGTGTACATTGCAAGTCTTGAGTCACCACATGTTAGTTCTACACCAAAGCTAAAAGTGTAACTAACCATTTTTGAACTCTGAACTTACATTGAGATTATTATTTGACTACACCTTACATTGGTTAGATTACCCATGACTGCGACTTACATGTGCATGGTACCCAGGGTGTTGTACAGTTGTAGGTATGACTTAAGGTAACTGGTGGGTCACTGGGGCATTGTAGGTAACTGGTGGGTCACTGGGGTGTTGTAGGTAACTGGTGGTGTCACTGGGGTGTTGTAGGTAACTGGTGAGTCACTGGGGTCACCAGTGGGGTGTTGTAGGTAACTGGTGGTGTCACTGGGGTGTTGTAGGTAACTGGTGAGTCACTGGGGTCACCAGTGGGGTGTTGTAGGTAACTGGTGGGTCACTGGGGTGTTTTAGGTAACTGTTTTAGGTCACTGGGGTGTTGTGGGTCACTGGGGTGTTGTAGGTAAGGTAACTGGTGGGTCACTGGGGTGTTGTAGATGACTTGTAGGTAACTGGTGGGTCACCGGGGTGTTGTAGGTCGTGTCCTTTGAGGAGCTGCAGAATGGGGAGCAGGTGACCTTGCACCGACCTCTCTTCTGCCCCACTCACCCCACTGAGAACATGAAGTACTTCTGTGAATCGTGTCAGGTGAGCCTCGTGTGTGATCCAACAGGTGTATGTACAGTGATAACAAAACTGCTTAGCTTAGTTCAGAATTTGTATTAATTACCCAGAAAACTAGTCAAGTTTACTGCACAAAGTCACATTGTTTGTATGATTTGTTTTACCTTGTTATGCAGAGATATACTGTACATTTTGGTGTATAATACACCTATTTTTATTAAAAAAAATTATTCAAAAGTTGGCACATTATGCAAAGGCAAAACAAATTTTTTTTGGAGCTAGAAAGCTTTATGTAGATCTGTCATTTGGAAGGGTAAAACCTGTTTTGGTCGGGTAGAAATATATCACTGGATGGCCGGGCAAAAAAGGAGCCAAAGGGGGTTTTCCAAAATTATAAATATAGGTATTGTCAGTTATGCTTATGCTGAAAATGGGTGTCAAATGTCTGCCTGTAGTTGATTTTAGGTCATATTCACACATCGTGACTGGTTTGCATTTATGTGTCTACCAAACAATTTGTGACTGGCAAAACTGTTATTTTGCATAAGGTGTATCTCTGGTGTACCTTTGATACACTGGTGTACCAACTGGTACACTGGCATACCATTGGTGACTGGTGTACCACTGACATTAACCGTTTGACACACATGGCAAATGGCAACCACAATCTTATCTGACCCCACCCACTTCTTACACAACTGTTACGAACTACTCCCCTCTGGAAGGAGGTACAGAATGCCAACAGTAAAAACCCAGCGAGCCCTTAAATCCTTCATTCCATCCTCCATCAAGTATTTGAATCAGCCACACAAAAAATAATCTTTGAACTATCACGTTCTCTACCGCTGCCAATGCAATGTTGTTTTATCATCTTTATTAATTAATTTATCTTATTGTCATATTGTTTTAGTATATTTATTTATTCCAATATAATTTATATTTTTAGCTACCGTTTACATATTTACATGCTTGATTTTACTGTATACATGCATTACTATGTGACTTAAATATTGTGTTTTTATGCAACCTCCAAACTGCAAAATGTTTTTCCACTCTATGACAATAAAGTTATTATTATGGATGCAGACCCCCGTGTGTGGTCAGTGTGTGCTGACTGACCACAGTCGTCCTGACCACCAGTATGAGCTGCTGGAGGACGTTGAGTCGAGACAGTCGGAGGAGCTCCAGAACCTTGTGTCCGAGTCTCAGAGCAAGCTCGAGTTCTGTGAGGAGGCCAGCGGTAACCTTGGCAACGCACTCAGCGAACTCCAGATGCAGCGAGACAATGCGCGCGGACTCATCCAAGAAACATTCCAGAGTTACAAAGCCATCTTGGAGAAAAAGCAGGTTAGGGTTCTCTCTCGTCGGGGATATATTCGCCCTGATTGTCATTTGAGAGGAGGTTGAGCTGGACTGGAGATTTGGAAGTAGTCGTTATTAATTTGTGTAAATCTGGTGATTCCACGCAAAATTTAAGATATTGCTGTAACATAAAATATTTTGGACTTGACGTTTTCGATAGTCTTCAAGTATTTACTGCAAAAAAATGATGTTTCACTATCCTGCATTTGTAACGTGATTGTGCTAAAGTAATAAGTTAATAAAATAAATATGACTGATGGATAAATACAGTTAACTGTACATTAAGTGTACATTAAAACGATGAATAAATTAATTAAAAAAAAAAATTACTTGTACATTACATTTCACGGTCATGCATTGTAAAGGATACAACACTGAACTAAAATAATAAGTTAATAAAATATTAGAATAAATAGATCAATAACATTATTAGTATATTAAATAAAAAATAAAGGGTTGGGGTTCTCGTCGAGAATATATTCGTCCTGATTGTCATTTGAGAGGTTGTGGTTGAGTTGGACTGGAGATTTGGAAATGGTAGTTAGTAATTTTTGTTAATTTGGTGATTCCACGCAAAATGTAGGGTATTGCCGTAAGTCCCCGTAACATAAAATATTTTGGAAGTTGACGTTTTCGCTAAGATAAGAAACAAAAGGTTGTCATATTCCTTTTGTTATGTATCTTTGTCTTTTGATAATTTATAGTCTTTGAACGATACAGAAGTAACTTGTTAGTAGACCGGGTACTGATGTGCCTGATATACCCCCACATATGTGTCTGTAATGTCTGTATTACTCAAGCATGCATGCACACATACCTGTGATCTGCGGAGCTGACTCTGCTCCGTGCCAACAGGAGCAGCTGCTGGAGGAGCTGGAGCACATCCACTCGTCGCGGGAGCTCGCCGTCATGGACCTGTGTCACAGCGTGGAGAAGACGGTGGAGAAGATTGAGGACAGCTGTAAGTTCACGGAGCGCCTGCTGAAGCACGGCAGTGCTGTGGAGGTGGCCCTCATGAAGAAGGCCGTGTCCTCCAGACTCCTGTCTCTCATCAACAACACACCCAGTGTCGAGCCAAACACAAAGATCCTCTTTGAGACGAATGCGCAGAAGTTTGAGGCGTCCATCAAGGAGACCTTTGGCAACTTCAAGACGGAGGAGGAAGTAAAAGTAAGTGGTGACGAAAATACAACACTTAGCGTGTGATGACATTCTGTATGACTGAATACATATGTGCAAGTTTCACATGAATGTGACGTTTTTTTGTGCGTCGTTTAATTTCTGAGCAGCTTTACTAAAAAATATTAATAGTTATCATTTTTTCACAACCCCTGGCTGAGTTATGACCAATGATTGTAAATAAATAGAATTATTTTTATTTTGATGGGTGTTGCTGGTGGTAAAAAAAGGGAAAGATCATCATATTGCAAATAATCTTATTGCAAATTGTCATAATGGTATATTCTTTTTTTAATTTGCTTGTGATATTATACATTAGTAGAGAAGTAACATGGAGGAAATTGTATCGGCCACAATTCATGCTAAGACTATTTCAGTAACCACATGCTCCTTGCAATTAACCCAAAGAATGACATGACACAAATACAAGTGTGTGATGTCCACGTGACACATGTATCGTCTGGTGCTTGTAGGCGGACAGTCCTGACATTTCGCTGAGCTCTCCCGTTGACATGGACAGCTTTGTCCTACCGACGGCAGTGCTGGGCGCGGGAAAGGCGATCCTGCCCTCCACCCAGACTGACTTCGCCCCCGGTCTCGCTGGCCTGCCGCCCCTCTCCATGCCCAGCCTCACGAACCCGTTGTCAAGCGCCATCTCCATGGTGACGGTGCAGGCGATCAACAACATTGCGACGTCGATCCAGAACCTGCCGGCCGCGGCGCCAGAGAGGAGCTCCTCACGCAGCTCCTACAGCCCCGCCATGTCCGACAGCGGCATCTCCGTCGACACGGGCAGCAGCAGCAGTGGCTCCACACAGTCGGTCATCAACCTGAGCGCTCTCTCCAAGCTCGGCACACTCAATGTCAATGGCCAAGGTGAGGCTGAACATTTTCTCCAACCGCTCGTCTCCCAGCAGGGCTTTATGCAGGATAAAATTATTGCCAGTCACACGTGTTTTGGTGGACACGTGGATGTTAACTGTTAAGCCAGTTTACGAACTTTCAGATGTGCCTGATGACTTGAAATGGGCTACAAACACACATATGACACCATTTACACTCACTTTCAAGGCATAATTAACAATATCTATGGTTTTGAAAGACCTTTTTTTGCTCCTTCATTTTTTACCCGTCCACCCATATTTCTGCCCGTCCAAATTCGTTTTTACCCATCCTAATGACGGGTGGACGAGTCTCTACATAAAGCTATGGGCTGAAGACTTAGCTGGTCTCCCAACACCTTTATGTATGACACCCTTTTAGGAGAGGTCAATCCCTTACAAGAGGTCATTCCACTTGACAATGTAGTTGCAGCCTGGCACATTTTGTACAATCATATTGGGAGTGACCCCCGTATGCAGAGTATATGTATTGAATACACTCCATTCTACTGGTAATTCTAGTTCAGTGTTTTTTTTATACTATTTTGTGACCCAGTTTTAAGTCGGGAACTTGTTTGGCAACCCACGTATTCATGAAGTAAATTTTAGAATTATTGAATACATAATAAAGTAAATATATGTACCACAAATACATTTTAACCTGTAGCTAGTGATTGATAGTTGTAATGAGTTGGCCTATCGTGTGTGTGCAGTGCAAGGTTTAAACTATGAAAAGGACTTTGTAAACATTCTATCAGACCTAAGAAGCCACTATGCTAACTAGTTAGAAACGATCTTTTTCATAGCCCAGTTATCCCGAGCAAAGAGCCCAGATGAGCATGACAAGTTTGAAGAATTTGAAGTACAGCTTATGAATAAAGACAGTGTTACAGAAATACTAAAACAGTGATTGTTTGTCTTTCAGGTCAGATCACATTTGACGGGCAGGTGATCCCAGGTTTAAATGTCAACAACGCCTCTGCATTGACTCTGGGTACAAGGACCCAAACACCTACCCCCACTCCAAGCCAGGGTGAGTAATGACTAATTCATGTGTTTCAGTATTATAATTTTTTTATTAAATATTCGACTCAGCAAACTATTTTCCAAGATAACTTTAATAAAAAGACTGCCGTGCTTCCCAGAGAAGTTGAGGTGGTATTTGATTGAATAGGTCTGCCAAGGGGAAACGCATAAAGCATGTTGAGCAATCCTGATAATGGGATACTGCACTATATAAGAACTTATCTTTACTTACTATATAAGAACTTATCTTTACTTATCTTCGCTTTATTAGATTCATAACATGGTTGCTATAATTTCAATTTTGAGCAGATCTATTTCACTGTGTGATGTTTTGGTCACTGGCGTAAAGGTCCAGGTTTCAAGTCTGCTGTTGTTGCATAAATAAATTCGGTAATTGTATTTTGCCCACTGCGAGGTAAACACTAAAATAATGTAAACATAGAATGAACCAATGATTTCATTCCACAAACCCCACATGGACACCGCACTGGGCCATCAGCTGCTGGGATGATTTTGGCGATGGAGCAAATGTTGAGTGTTGCCCTGTTGATGTGTGTGTACAGAGTCTTGAAAGGCCTTGAAATCCTTGAATTTTATAAAGTTGTCTTGAAAAGTCTTGAATTTAATTGTGGTCAATAAAATGTTGTTTTGGGTCAATTGTTGTGATGAATATCAGCCAGAAAAGGAAAAGCCTACGCACAAAAATTAAGTAGTGCATATTGGGCAATTGGCATTTCACTGATTTGTGGTCGGCGCCATTGTTTTCTTAGTCAAGTGAAAAATGTAATGTTAACTTAAATTCTGCGCTTAAAATTACGTATGTCGTTAAAACAGTCTTGAATTTCTTTTTCAAATAGCCTTGAATTTCAAATGTCCAGATGTGTACGGAACCTGACTCCGTTATCGGGTTGTTTCAGGGTTGACAAGTCTTTTGGGGTCATCCCGATCCCAGACCCCCCAGTTGACAACTGACCTGGCTGGGCTCCTCAATCAGACGGCCTCCCAACTGAATGGCCTGGGTATCCTTGGTAGCGGGGCAAGTCTTGGCTCGGCTGGGGTGATTGGTTCTTCTGGCACCGGGGGCACAAGCATCGTTGGTACCGGTGCGAGTCTAGGTGCTGTGGGAGCAGTAGGGGGCACTGCGTCTGGTGCCGGGGCGGCGACTGGTACCTCTGGCGTGTTACCCCCTCCAGTGGGTGAGTTCACGTCTTCCTTAGTGTTGTTAACATCGTGTTGAAGTTATAATACTGCCAGTTAAATCATATTTAATCCTCATGAATTGTTCACATTTTTAATGTTGTGAAATTTTTAAATTGACACTCAATGTGCAAACAGTTGTTTTTACCTGTGAACGAATACCTTCGCAGTTTGGTGATTTGCACTCCCCCCACCTGTGCTCAAATGGCTGTAGGACATTCATCAAAGTTTCTAATTCACCCCAAAGTGACTGATTCCATGGAAAGGGTAATCTCACGTAAGCTACGAGAACACTGACCAGATACCCTTAGGGTAATAGCCATCCATAGCTTTATCTAGAGACCCGTCCACCCGTCATTTGGACGGGTAAAAACGAATATGGACGGGTAGAAATATGGAGTACGGGTTGTGGACGGGCAAAAAAATGAAGGAGCAAAAAAAAGGTTTTCCAAAACCATAGATATTGTTAGTTATTCCTTGAAAGTGAGTGTAAATGGTGTCAAATGTGTGTTTGTAGCCCATTTCAGGTCATCAGGCACAATTTGAAAGTTTATAAACTAGCTTAACAGTTAACATCAACGTGTCCACCAAAACATGTGACTAGCAAACCAAAACATGTGACTGGCAATAATTTGATCCTGCATAAAGCCCTGTAGCCATCTGATACCTAACCTAGTGATCTATGTGCATACACTAGCAGTGATAATGCGCACTCAAAATAGGAAATTATTTACTCTGTTATAAACACAAGGATCTCATCAAACTATTGATTATTCTGAATGCAAGTTGAATGGGGCAGTTTTGGTATGCTTACATCGTAATAACTCCGTTTAATTATACATAATTAATTATATGATCCTGCTAGTTGCCAAATTAGTGATGTATCCATTAAACTACTGCTCTATTGATTCGGCTGGTCTCAGTGTTATCATTTGTACTGAGTAGTTCAGTGTTCCAGCTAGGTCTTGAAAAGGGCAGGGTGCAGTTGGTAGACGGAAGGCACTTGTATGCGTGAACGACATTTTTGAGGGCACATCTTTTGAAATACGTTTTTTTACTTAACTCTGGTATTTAGTTAATTTTCATGAAATGGAGCTTGTGTCAGTATCATATATTAACCGATTACAGCTAGCTAAGTAACTCAGTCCCAGGGGAAATGCAGTCATATGTACCAGACGTCCCAAACATGCATGATGTATTATAGTAATATTATACAGTCAAATGAACATTAGTAGGGTACAAGGTGTTTTATTGGTAACACAACTATTGTAGGGTGTGCAAACCATTGGATAACACTCCATTCCAACAATTCCTTAATAATTTATCTGTATCTAAATTCGCAAACTAACATTTTGATGCAGAGTGGTAGTCTCTTCTCTGAGACATTGATGTCCACATACTTCTTTCTGTCTTCATTCGCCAATTTGCAACGCATTAAACACAGATGGTTAATTATAATTACTTATAATTACATACCAGGGACGAATTTGATGAGCCACTCTCCATATCAATTTAACATCCTATAACTGGCTATAGTAGAAACTTAGTAGTCAACTGCAGCACTTGTTTGTGGTTTCATGAAAAAGTATAAGCTAGTGGACATTTATTATTAATGGCATTACTTGTCAATTAACATCCAATATATCAAATACAGGGGTGTAAAACACTTGTCACTTTGTAATAATTATTATATTGTATAACACACTATATATAATTTTATTGTTTGGTAAATGTTCTACAATGTTTAACATGTATTTGTGAGTTTCCAATTATTGTGTTGATGACAGTTTTCCATTAAACGTGGCATTTACAGAATGCATAATAATAACATTAACTCATATAGTACTGTACATGTATTCAGAAATAAATAATTCAGGTGTAATTTCTGTTTGAATACAACATTGCTGTATAAATAGCACAAATATCACTGTTTATTTTAATATAGATAGGCCTTCATAGTGTATCCTTTTAACACTTATTTTATTTAAACAGTTTACAATTTTTCAGGTCTAGATAAATTACAAAAAAACGTTTGTCATGTACAACAGAAAAAGTTTCCCCATAACTAGTACAAGTGGATCACATAGAAATTGACTTTCCAGTACTTGGAAGTGCAGCCGACTCCCTTGCTACAATGTTTTAAACTACTTCATATTGTCAACAACATCAGTTGATTACATCACCCAATAACAGAGCCAATAGAACAGGCTGCATCTGGGTGGTCTAGAAGGGCTCCTACTTTATTGCTCTTGTCCCACATGGAAGTCTTTGAAGTGGTTAATTGGATACAATTGTTTCAAGCCAATGTGAAGCCAGCACTGAGCTGTTGAGCTGTCTCAGACACTTTGACCCCACTGGCAATTGCACCAGGCTACTGCTAAAGGACAGGGCCCTAATAAAATGCACAGGGTGCAAGACAAAAGGGACAGGGCGCATGTAAATGAGGGCAGGGTGTTGCGCCCTTGGGAAATGGCCTAGCTGGAACACTGGACTAGTATGATGGGCTGTGTTAACTCAATTTCTTTTCATCATAACCAGTCACTATCCTAAATTTCACACGGTGATGTAGAGAATAGATATTTTGTGCATGTCTTTCGCACAAACATTTATACAAAACTTTGATGATTAATTTTTGCAAAAAAATTATGAAATTACAAAAACAAGTGCAACTGATTAATAAATGCTAAATTGTTCTTTGAGACAAGTCAGAAAGGGAGAATTACAGCAATTGAAGACCAGGCGTTCTCCTACGAAATGAACGTCTGGTTGGTTCAGTAGCTAGCACGCGGAGTGAGTACTTATTAATAATAATAATGTTTTTCTATGGCGCTAATTCCCGCATGGTGGATCGATGCGCTGTACAAGACATAATAAATGTATTAATAAATGTAAATTATATAAATAAATCCAAAAAAAATTGTTTTAAGGTGTACACTAGTAAACCTTTGTATCTAAATTATATAAATCAACTAAAAAAATTAAACACTGTTTTAAAGATGTACTATTGACTTGTTTCAGGGCTGTCGTCTTTGAATGGGGGCCTGAGCATGCCCCCACCCCCCATTGGGCCGTCCTCTTTCACCCCGAGCGCCCACCCGTCGTACCCCTCCCGCAACACCAGCAAGATGGCCGCCATGCAGATCAGGTGCGCTTAGTCTGCTTGGAAAACTTGTCGTAAATATCTGTCTCCAAACATGGGTTGTTCATTGTGGAACCTGCATATTACGGTCACCTTCAGGCAAAGGTGACCTGAATAGTGAGGTGACCTGAATAGTGAGGTGACCTTGTTAGCAATACTAATTATATATACCTAACCATCGCATAAATAAACTGACTACTCTGGCGACCTTAATTACAAGGTGGTTTGTTATGGAGGTGACCTTAATTGAAATGTGTTTTTTACGGAGGTGACCTTAATTGAAAGGTAGTTTTATTACGGAGGTGACTGTAACCTGAAGGTTGGCTGTTGTTTGCAGACCAGTCATTTGTCACCAAATTATAATGCAAAACAAACGAGATGCTGACACAATGGAAGTCACATCATTTAGGTCGTGTTCATTGCTTGAAGTGACCCACAGTTTGTGGTTTGTTGCAGGTGTAAGTTTGGTCAGCTCGGACCAGGCAAGGGTCAGTTCAACTCTCCCCACGGCTTCTGTCTCGGGATGGACGAGGACATCATTGTGGCTGACACCAACAACCACCGGGTGCAGGTGTTTGAGAAGACGGGCGAGTTCAAGTACCAGTTCGGCATCCCAGGTAAACTTATTACTAGCTGCACTGTCCTTGTGTCATCCTATGTGAGGTTACAACTAGCTGCACTGTCCTTGTGTCATCCTATGTGAGGTTACAATTAGCTGCACTGTCCTTGTGTCATCCATCTACAGCCACCTGCACTGTCCTTTATGTTGTTGTCTCATGTCAGACAGGACTTGGGTGGGTATGCATGGTTCCCTAGGGCATTTATGACTAACAAAGGCGAGTCCACATCATGAACGTGGTAATTATTGAGATTTACTTGTTGGTATAGGACACATAACCTGCAGGGCGTGCTGACCGATGAAAGCACCACACACGCGGACAAAGTACATTGCCAACAGACAAAAGTTGTGCGTGCGTGTGTGAAGATTGATAATATATTTTATTAATGTAGAGCACTAATCATATTTTGATAATGAAAGTTTGAAAATGCCACATTTGGGTTGTTTATACTGTTCCGTTTCTGAATACAGCGTGTAATATGACATTCAATTACCACTTTTAGGGATAACCTTTGGTTAATAAAATCATATGAACCATCGCTGCATATGTCTGACTTGTAAGAAGCAGTGGCCGCAGACATTCACTGTGTGGGGTGTTTGTTCAGGGCGTGAGGAGGGGCAGCTGTGGTACCCCAGGAAGGTTGCTGTGATTCGCCAGACGGGAAAGTATGTCGTCTGCGATCGTGGTAACGAGAGGTCTCGAATGCAGATCTTTACCAAAAATGGCCACTTTGTGAAGAAGATCGCAATCCGCTACATCGACATCGTTGCTGGCCTAGCTATTACATCACAAGGTAAGCTACAGCATAGTGCAGATTTATAGATTGAGGATGAATATTCTCAGACATTTGGCTCATTTTTTTCCAAAATGCATATGTGCACAAACTTGTGTACAGCATGTTTACAGTGTTATTAACCACAAGTATGTGACCATAGCTATATACATTAACTTATGTTATGAGTATTGTTTGTTTGAACAAGATGGCGTTGCAGGTATGTGTATAAATTTGTATCTTGTAAACCACCAGCATAAACTTTTCTACTGTGAAGGAAAGCAGATCCCAGCAGATGTGCTGTTTGACTGAGAAAGATTACTACGTTGGATATCACATAGTGGCTGTGTTGTGTGGTGTGGTGTACGTCACATAGTTGCTATGGACAGTGTGTGACTTGACTGTGTTGTGTTCTGGGTCACATAGTTGCTGTGGACAGTGTGTGACTTGACTGTGTTGTGTTCTGGGTCACATAGTTGCTGTGGACAGTGTGTGACTTGACTGTGTTGTGTTCTGGGTCACATAGTTGCTGTGGACAGTGTGTGACTTGACTGTGTTGTGTTCTGGGTCACATAGTTGCTGTGGACAGTGTGTGACTTGACTGTGTTGTGTTCTGGGTCACATAGTTGCTGTGGACAGTGTGTGACTTGACTGTGTTGTGTTCTAGGTCACATAGTTGCTGTGGACAGTGTGTCCCCGACTGTCTTTTGCATTGGGGAGGCAGGTGACCTGATCAAGTGGTTTGACTGCAGCGACTACATGAGAGAACCATCTGACATCGCCATCAGTGGCAATGAGTACTTCGTGTGTGACTTCAAGGTAATTTGAACGAGGCAGGCTGATGCTGCATATTGGTTCTTGGTTGTTTTACTGTTGGTTTCTTTGGTGATGTTGAACTGCCTCTATGAAGGCTTTCTTTGTAATTTGCCAACAGCTGAACGTATGTTTTAAAAGATAACGCCTGGAATGTTACTGTACTTCACTGATATAATTCTGACAACAACCCATTCCTAGGGGTGTAGTTTCTTCACCCCCACAACAACAACCCCATTACATTGAACGGAGAGCCACTGGAAGAGACAGACTCATTCACATACCTGGGCAGCACAATCAACAAAAATGGAGGCACAGAAGAAGATGTCAAAGCAAGAATCCAGAAAGCAAGAGTGGCATTCATCATGTTGAGACAAATTTGGAGAGCAAAACAAATCAAAATTAACACCAAACTGAGAATATTCATTTCAAATGTCAAGGCAGTTTTACTCTATGGATCGGAGACATGGCAAAGTACACAGAAGACACTAAAAAGAATACAGACCTTCATCAACTAATGCCTGCGCAGAATCCTACACCTGAAGTGGACAGACAAAGTACCCAACACTACACTCGGGAAAATGACCAACTACCCATAGAAAATGAAATAAAGAAGATAAATGGAGATGGATAGGACATACACTCAGGAAACCACTAGAAACAATCACCCGTCAAGCTTGTGGAAGAGAAGAGGTAGGCCACAAAACAACTGGTAGAGAGACAGGAAAAAGAAACAAAGGAGATGGGATACACCAGTAGAGAAATGGAGAGGATGGCCACGGTGGCATTCCTTGGCCGATGGCCTGTGCTCCCAGCGAGTGAAAAGGCAAAAGTAAGTAAGGAAATTATTTGGATGTTCATGTGCAAAGTCAGCTCAAACTGTTTTTCGTAGATCTGTGTTTGTTCACACGACCATGAACATTCACCGTTATACCTATCTGCCCAACACTATTTATGCCTGTTCCAGGGCCACTGTGTGGTGGTTTTCAACGAGGACGGTCAGTTCTTACGACGTATCGGTTGCGAGAACATCACGAACTTCCCCAACGGCATTGACATCAGTGACGCGGGTGACGTCCTCGTTGGTGACAGTCACGGCAACCGCTTCCACGTCGCCGTGTTTCAGCGTGACGGCTCGCTCATTGGCGAGTTCGAGTGTCCCTACGTGAAAGTGAGTCGCTGCTGCGGCCTCAAGATCTCGTCAGAGGGCTACGTGGTGACGCTGGCTAAGAACAACCACCACGTGTTGATCCTTAACACGCTGTACATCGCATAAACACCTGCGGCTATACATCGATGACGCGGAGTAAGGTGAAGTGTGCTTACTACGTGTCGAAGGGAGAGATACTTGCACAAATGTTTGGTATTGAGTGATCTATACGGATGACAAGGAAAGCGTTGCACGTTCGAAGGTGCAAGTGAAATTTGTCAGGACAAATTCTAAATTTATATGATACGATGGCAGAAATATTCAGGTAGCTTTCATCGACCCATGATTGTAGTATTCCGCTGTGAATTACTCGCCTGATCGTACTCGTACAGTGCCAGCAGTTTTATGGGTATTTTAATGAAGGTAGAATTTCAGGCGCCTCCTCTGTCACAGTCCCAGCAAAGGTGTGTCGCGTTCCGCTACCACTAGGGGGAGGTGCTTAAATGTGGCATTCGGTCTGTCATTGGACGTGGCCACGATGACGGAACTCTGTAATAACGTTGTGTTGTTTGCCTCTGCGTTTAGGCAGTGAGCCCTGTTAATTATACTTTGATAATGTTATTGTTGTATTCTCTCTAATTGCCTATAGCCACGTGCTGTGGGGTCTGTGATTAGAACAAAAGGCTTAAGGATCGATGGCTGTTGATTCCAGGGAGTGGGGGGGGGGGGGTGAGCGAGGTTGTGTTTTGTGTTTACTTCACAGCCCCGATGTATTTCACTTATGCAATGTTCTAACCTGTACATATACATTATTATATACACACTATTCTGTGCTCAGTGTCTAGTCATATAATCATGACTTGTCAGTGCCTTGACGGATTCACGTTTTAGACTACAATAGCGATAGCAAGCATATCCAGTAGCAGCATAATCAACGTGGTTATGGTCAGATAGTTTTTGTGTTTACCGTTTTGTTTTATGGTGATTTGCAATATACGCCTTTATTATATTTTCTGTACCTTTTGGTTTAAGACGTGTATGTATAGATATATATTCTATGTATATTATATATATCGATTGGAAGTGTTAAATAGGTTCGTTTCTGGACGTCTGATGCGCGTCCGCCTGTGGTATACAAAAGAACAACGCTGTTGATTTTATTCGCGTGTTGGGCTGATGGATGATGTTGACCCTTCCAAAGGGCGTCTTATTTTAAATTGGCCCTCCCTTATTATTATTACATGAATACGAAATATTACTCCCAGCAATATTAAGATATTATTATTTACACGCTATTTCATGATGATTTTCATATTTACAAAACACGATAACAGTAATGGCATTTAATGACTCATTATCTAGACTTTCCGTTTTTGTCATATATTCACATGTTGTGCATATTTTACCGTTTGCAATAAGGAGTGCTGTTTGTGCCCCATGAACCAACAACGGCTCCCTTTTGAGCTCGTTCTGTTACGATGTGGTCGCGGGCCGTTACCGCCCAGTCGACTCGACGGACACGTCACAAAATTAAACGCGCGTGGAAAACGGTGCCGCAGTATACATGCTGGTCAAACTGGGTTCCACGGGTGTAGACGTGATGCTGTTTTACAGGGTAGTGGCGGCGGCGGCTTCAGATTTGTGAACGCTTCTCAATAGAACAACTATTCCTGGTGAAAGCGACTTGGATAACCCGTTCGTTCGGTGCATGTTTTATGCCTGGAGGCCAGTTTTACGAGGCAGTTTTCACGGATATATCGATCGAGGGCGGGCGAACTTTTAATTTATCTTTCCAAAGCGAAACAGTTGCAGCTATTGCGGCTGTGCATTTAGAGAGCTGTTTTTCATTTATGATTTTTGCACAGTTGTTTTTATGGATGCAACGGAGATTATTATACATATTATACATGACGTTTACTATGCTGTAAGACTGTCGAGGGGCGGGACGCCAGCTGCCAGGTGCCACGCCCCTCCAATAATCATTAGATGTAAGGTAATTGAAAGTTGATTGGTGGGCGTATATATTAGGATGTTGATTTGACATTTTTGGTTGCTTTTAGTTTATGGTTATCGTGCGGCCGTGCAGGTTATTCTAGCGGCCGCACCGTGTGTAGACTATTAGAGGGTTAGCGAGTACGTTGGGAGAGATCGCGGGAAAGCAGTTGGCCGTTCGTTGTTGCCGTCGCATGGCGGCAAGGACTGTGCCCTGAATCGTGCCCCTCGTCAGGGCTGATGGTGCTCAAATCTAGATTATCATTTACTATTTTTGTTCGTCTTATCTAACCACTTTACAGGTTAAGCAGGTATTAATTTTGCTAATTTGGATTTCTTTGCTGTTCCATGTAGCAGATTTTACTTAATGTCATGGACTATTTGTTTAATTTCTGGTGAGAAGAGAACGTAGACAGTTCAGGCGCTTTCGTTTGCTCGCATATGTAGCTGCGTGCCAGCAACACAAAATGTGAACATGTCTTTACATTTATTTGCTATTCCGTTATTATTTTGGAAGAAGACAGATACTATTAATTACACTTTTCATATACAATTATATATTTACTACTGTTTTGCAATGTTATTTTTTCTAATATTCACATGTATTTTGATTCCCAGCTATGATCAATGTACAAGTATGATAACAGTGGTATGATGATAGTAATGACGTTTTTGACGTACACTTTTTGAGATTGATTATTTATAATGTACTTATTCCTTAGCGGTTGATAACATTTATAGGTTGTTCTGTAATCTTTGAATGACAGTTTTTTGTTTTGGAGTTGGTATATTTTGAATGTGACGCTGTTGGGTTGTTTAGTGGGCTGGTGTTCGTTTTGCCACCACGGTTAATGGCCACAGGGTGACGGTAACGCAAACCTTGCAGCTTTGTTACCCCGATTACATTTTGTCAAGGGCAGTCATGAAGTTTATTATCACGGCATCGCTGTGTGGTGTTTGTTTTTTGGTATAAAAAAAGCACTCGAATTGCGTCCGTATCTCGCGGACGTACACGTTTCTACAGTGTAATTCACAAGGTGTGTACCGGAAGTAGGTAGCACAGTCATGCACAATACAATAACCGTCTCTTGTCAGCTTGTTAAAGCAGCACATACATTAAACGGACATGCCAAAAATATATCAGACTGCCGAAGATACGTTGCCGGCGTGTGCTGGAGACTGGACGTGAATATGTGATGGGTTGGTCGGTATTGCTATTGGCCCAGTGTGGGCTAGAGACGACGGGCGTGGCTGGTATTGGCCTGCCACTGGTAGCTCGTGGGTTGGGAGTAATAACCGTTGGTTGAATCTGTGTATCTTTACATTGTACATGTCTGGTACCAGGCCCGCTGGTGCGAATGATGCACACGAGTCACTGTTCAGTCCAGTCGTCCAGAGAAGCCCCAGGCGCCTGTGGTGTTGCTTTTGGCATGCGAATGCTTGCACACGCACGCACACGTGATCACGTTATTGGTGCAGTGCTTCAGGTAGTTCTAACCCAGGCTTCGACTAAACCGGACATCAGCTGGTGGCTGTGGTGGCGCGCCAGGTGTCGACACTGTTACTGTTTGCCGACGACCACTGATATCACCGCCTGTCACTGCAGCCAGTGACGATTACAGTGCGGCCCGTGTATACTATTTTTCGAAAATGATGTATTGTCGATGATTCTTACATGTTTACCCAATAAATTTGCTGGCTTAGACGCGTTGTTGGGTTGTTGTTGTAGGCAGTTGCAAAATGTGTCCTGTGATGTTAGTATGCGTAAGCCTCGTCAGTCGAAACAGTCATGTATTAGTAGTGGTTCAAACACACCCTATGTTATGATTATTGCTATTGTGCCAATTTTCATTAACATAGGTTTGACTTGATAAAGCAGTTATAGGAAGTGTGCAGTATTTTTGTAGAAAATGCCGTGGTCATGGACATGGTAGTACGCCAAAAACAGCATGGACGTCTGAGTAATACTATACCCCTTGCTCTCGCCAAGATCACCTCTTGACTATTTAAAAAAAATAAGACGTATTTATGGGGTATTAGCTGAAGACATCCGTCAGATGGCTCCACTTGTTCGTCACTGCGCTACGTGACCCCATTTGACACAATTTAAAAAATAATACCCACGAATTTGGACAGTACTAGTTCGTGACCTGTCAGCAAGGGAGCGCCACCAGTGCATCAACTACCCGCTAGGGCGCGCCGCTTGACCTTCGTCCTTGTCACTTGACCTTCATCCGCGCCAACATCCATTGATCGGATCCTACATTACTACGATCCGATCAATTGATGGCGGCACGCAGCGGAGAGATGGAATTCCACCGGACCGGATGAAGGTCAAGTGGCGCCCCCTAGCGGATAATTTGTGAACTTGTAGTGCCCCTTGCGGATAGGTCATAAACTAGTACTGCCCAAATTTGTGCGTCAGTATATAGGTAAGTTAAGAAAGAATCAGAATTGAAAGATTAGGAACAACATTTATTTAGCATCAGATATTTTTCACACCGATGGGAGTATTGCTATGCAGGCAATGGTGTTTAGCGACAAAAAATAACAATCACACTTTCCTAGTATCACATGCTAAGCAAATATTAGGGCTAGCACGAAAAACCAGTCGAAAATGTAACCATTGTCCAAAGATTACCAATGCAAACATAAACCGAGTGAAGACTGAAGAGGCTTGTAGATTGTAACCAGAATGTGACAACTGCAATAATGGTAATAGTCGGTCACTATACATGGCGAGACTCCGCGCGACTGGAGCTGATTTGGGGACTGGTCATAAGAATAATATTCGATGGATGACAGTTGTAACTTCCGACTGATGAATACTAGGAAAATCAGGACATAAATATAAAAATATATAAATATTGAGTTTACCATACTATCATAGACAGCGATTTATGTAGTGCAGATAATTGACACTCCCCACAAATTTAGGACGTATGTGTCTTTTACGGGATTTGCATTCTACATAGCTGTACGTTGTGGTTTCGATAAGCACTTATATCTGACAAGTTGTCTAAATGCACATAATCATAACACGTGTATACGTTTGCCCCAAACAGGTTGTACTGCGCGAAAAATGGCACTTTTCATTCATTATTATTGAAGATCGCCAAACACAAGTACTAGCCTGCGATGCCATGGCAACCACCATAATAATCATTGTCACCGGCAAAGTGTTCCACTGCTTCTGCTTGTAATAATCCTTAGGACAGTGTAACTGAAATAGTTAGACTGGAACAGTTCGATTATTACAACCAAAAACAAAACGAAGTCCTATACGTTAACATGGACTTTCTGCCCCCCCCCCCACACTGCCTCGTTTTCGCGCGCGAGACTTGCAAGCCATATTGCTAAGTAGTTGGTACCAGGAAGAGAGTAGACTTAATCATTTTAATTATGCAATGATGCCAGTATTAAAATGGTTTTCCTGCAATGAAATGTCACTGACACACACTTGACACCAATTAATTGTAAACACGTTTATTGTGATACACTTTCGGGGACACCATGACATAGGTTGTGGTCTCAAAATTTAACTCCATCAATGTAGCCGTAAACTCGACCTTGACACACTTCAAGTTGCCCAAATTAGTGCACCTACCGCCCTTCAAGAAAAATCGCCGACACCCACCACCACATTGCAAGTTCGATTCGTTAGCCGACGCCACTGGTGCGATTGTTGAAACGCCGAGTACTGTTCACAAGCGTTGCAGACACTGTGGTCACATATACCCCTTTCTTGCATCATTACCCTGACGTCTACGATGACATTGCTATTAATTTACTATTCTGCACACTATCCATCTAAATCCTGCATCCAACGGTATTGTGTAAATAAACCCCATACGCTTTATCAGACTAGTTGCAACCAATTCTACCAGGGACGAGGAACATATAATACTGTATTTGTTAAAACACGTTAGAATGATTAGTTTGTAATACATTTTAATAGGTACATACAATATCACACATTTCATAAATACGAGATCGTAAACCTTGTACACACGATGATCACCGTTGTGTCGGCCTAAATACGTCACTCCTGTGCGGGTCTGAATACGTCATTGCTGTGTCGTTCTGACTACGTCACCGTTGTGTCGGTCTGACCACGTCACCGTAGTGTCGTTCTGACAACGTCACCGTAGTGTCGTTCTGACCACGTCACCGTAGTGTCGTTCTGACCACGTCACCGTAGTGTCGTTCTGACCACGTCACCGTAGTGTCGTTCTGACCACGTCACCGTAGTGTCGTTCTGACAACGTCACTGCTGTGTCGGTCTCACTACGCTGGTGAACGCAGACGCTTCCTTGGACCAGATGTCTGCCCCTGCTACGTTGGAGGTGCTTGCATTAGTCCACACTCGGGCCTCGGAGTCGCACACGTAGACGTCGCGTTGCCACGACTCATCATCGTCGGCCTGCGCCGCGACACGGTCCTCGAGCGGGCCTGGATGGGTGGCTCCCTCTGGCGCATTATCGCGACGTTTCTCTTCAGCGACGGAGCGCTGCGCATGCTCGAGGAAGACCCTGACCTCTGGCGATTGAAGCAGTGCCTACAAATGGTGGCAAACGATCAAACTACACACATGATTGTCTACGTTATAACTCCTCTACTATACGGCTGCTTTGCACACGACACGCAGCACCCCAGATCCTGTCCTGTCTACTTGCTCATACCTGGCAGTCCACAGACTAGCCTCGGTTACCTAGACTCCGTGAGGTGGCAGCACTTGTAAGCCCATCAGCCTGGGAAATTAATGGGCTGCAGTTGTAACCGCCAGTGCGGCCTTACACTATGTTACGGTAGAGACGCTGATTGGTTCTCAGGCCGAAATTGAAATAACTATCAGATAATGCTGTATTATAAAAATTATTCAAAATTAAACTTATACTAACAAAAAAATAAATAGAAATACAAATTTCCAGTTGTTTATAAAATAGGAATTACGGCAGGATTAAACAGTATCTGTGAGATGGCAGCATTGTTTAGCCCCACACTGATAATATTCAAAAGCTGACAAAGTCACCAGACTGTCTTCTCGGCGTAGTTCCGCAGCCGACCGACAGTCGGTTAAGTGAGACCATCCACAGACTATCCACTTAATGCTAATCATTATATCAAACAATTCACACAAACAGGAATCAGTTAGTTCACTTTAACATGCGAGACTTCCTAAACTAAAGTACCTTCATGTTTTTACAATCTGCCTTCAACTTACATTGGCTGAGACAAGATAATCATATCTAGATGAGCCTCACGTGACGATCATCTCGCTAACAAAGCCACCACAGGTGAGTCCAAATATATGTCCTTAACAGTAGAGCAAAGCATGGTAGGGCTGCCACCAAGGTGAGGAGATGCCCACCAGATGGCGTGGCAGGGCTCTCCAAATTTAGGGAATGCCCACGAGAGGGCGTAGCTGACCACGTGACAGTAGATTTCTAGCCATTGGGGAAAAGTATAAATACCAGGGGAGGGAAAGACACAAGGAGATTGGAGAGACTGAGATTGTGAGAGTGAACACGTTGGTTCAGAGAAACAGTTTGTGTGTAGCCACGTGGCGCGTGATTTGTACTTTTATTTAAATTATACTTTACTGTTAGTTTATTACATTTATTATTTCAAGTATAAAATAAAGATTGCTCCTGGCGAGTTTTATATAAGGTGTTTGTTCATAGTTCTCTTACGCAGTACAACATAAGTTATCTCCCAAGTTGATCCCCTTTATTCACTCTAATTATAATTAGTCTAGGCAGCGGTACGACGTTAGGTTAATTTATTCTGGTATTGTGGGCACGTTAGTATTGTGGTCACTTGCCCAGTTCCAGCTGGCAAAGTCCATTTATTACGCAATACATCATATACAGTATATTTTAGTTACCATTTCTGATGTGGGTGTTACAGCCATCTTTAATTCACACACTACAACGGCGGCACAATGAGCGCAAAATGCTAATTACCAGTTTCTTTTCGTTCAGCACGTCTTCCAACAAACTTGCCTGAGCAGGCTGAAGGGACGACTTGTGGTGCCCCCTGGCGACCAACGGTGATACCACATGTTCTTGTTTGGACACCTGCAAGACAACTGGAATTATTCAGCTATCGTGTAAGAATAGTAGTTTATACCTGGCAACTCACATCCATCTTGTGGGAATTTCCAAAATGTGCTGTTTAACTCCCACCCTGCCAATTTGTTTTATGAAAATAACCAACTGGCATGCTGAACCATAACATTTTCCTACCACCTGGTGGACAACCCGGTTTCTTGAACCACAACCCAGCAACAATAAATTCCACAAAAAGCACAACACCATACAAACTGCAATCAATCTACCCTTGTTTTCATGGAAGAGGGGGTCGTCCTTTTTGCACGTGTCATTAGCAGTTTACCCAGTGCAGCTGTTGTTTACCGACTATCTCCATTTATACGCTCAACCAACTGACAATTTACTGATTCGCAAAGTCAACAATTGTGAGAAAAACTTGTGGTTCGCGGGGTGCAACACACAACAGATGGAACCCGATGGTGGATGACAGTGAACTAGCGGAATGTGTCAATCAGGCCGAGGTTTGTCAGGCGGCGGAAACGGCACGTCAGAAATGGCGCGTAGGCACACACAACGATTACGACTGTTGAAGGGAAAACCCCTACTTCGAATCGCACTCTTAGTCTTATACAAATGCCATTGTGGACCCAGAACTATCGGCTGCTTTAAATTGAGTAGTTTTTTACTTTACGTACCATTGCCATATTCATTCTATTAAGCGTACAGTATGCCTAACAAATATTTGAGAAGCAAAACTACGTCAAAATATGCACTGTAATAAGTGCCAATTTAATCACTATTTGTTTGGTTCCCATAACAGTGTCCATGTGTCGTGTAGGTGGTTGTGGCAACTCCTCCGTTTGACCATGTCCAGTCTGTAGGTCAGTCTAGGTGAATTATCTACCAACAAATATTGCTTCTATGTTGTGTGTTAGTGTTTTGTTGTCGTTGGCATATTCACGTTTTTAGATCATTTTTATGGCTACCAGTCATAAGAGTCATTGCAGATAACTGGTAGCAATGAAGAAGGAAAACAAATGGGCTGTGTGAAATTTACAATACGAATGACAGTGTTTTAAATAATTATTTTCACTAATCTCTTTCCAATATCAATAGCATAAACATGGATTTTTGGATCAAATTTCAATTAATGTACATAAATGTATACAAAAAGAAAGAGATAACTATTTCCACCTGTGCCACAACCTCACACCCATGTTCAATTTCTTCCCAAGTTAATACCCCTTGTATATAATCTATGTTTGTTTGAATAAAATATAATTGTAAGATGCTACCTTCGGCTGCCCTGCCGCTGATGGCGTGACGTCAGGGAGCAGCGATTGCTCCATCTGCTGCTGTTTTGTTGAATCCTTCAGCTTTTTCGCCAATGCATTTTTTGTATGTTTTGTTACAGCGCCTTCGCTTGATGACACCACTTTGTCATGAAGCGTTGCTGTGTCGAATGGCGGTGTCGCATCGTGCCACTCTGTGTCGAATGGCGGTGTCCCATTGTGTCGTGCTGTGGCAGGAGTGTCATTCGAGTCGGTGTCACTAGAATAGTGTCTCTTGCGATCATTCTCCACTGTCCTATTGTGACGCATTTCACGTTCTTCTCCCGACATTGTATTTGTTCACAGTCGATGCACACGTACAAATTTACAAATTTTGCTCATGTCACAATGAACGACACGATAAGCACAACAATGGAGAAATCTGTGTTGATATCGGCAACATTCGACTGTAATTGTAATTGTTTACATGTCTAGTCTTACGCCAATTTTACATCTCCAGTGTTGCACATCGACATGCAAAACATGTAAAAGTACGCTTTGAATGTCTGTCGTTCCCTTCGCTGCTTGCCTGAAACAAAACAAAACACTCAGTAATACGGAGTAAATTGGTGATTTGCAGTGATCCGCCCAAGTGAGACGACATCTCAGAAGTTACCTGGAACCACATCCTCGGGTTGTATAATACCTGTCAGCCGTCTGGGCAATCAAACCGTGTAAAATGTACACTTTTAGGACATTTGTTGCTTGTTATCTGATTTTGTTGGCATCATCATAAGAGGGGTGTGGGTGTTTTTTCGAGCAGAACAAATTGGAATCACACAAAAGGAGCTCCTTCTGTTGCACGACAGCGCAACTGAACAAAACATCTGTGGAACTGAACAAAACATCTGCGTCTGTCGTCACCAGACCAAGGCTTGTGTGACTGTCACATCAACAGTGTCAACTTACACCGACAGACAACAACAAATAAAACATGTCAACACCAAACAGAACCCACTATTGGCCGACCACACACCCTCTCTCACTCGTGATTATCTCCACAAATTAGTTACCTCTGCTAAATGCCTTTCACTGTTTAAAGGGCGAGCGCCTGTTTTTATATACATTTTTATTGTGCAGTCATATTATACAGTATAAATTATATTTATTATATGGCAGCGAAAACCCAAAATACATATTTTATCTAAACAGAATCAACTTTAGAATTTAATCGTTCAATGTTTATAATAATCGATGCGCTATCACTCAAATCGCTGTGTGCTCTTTCAAATAATTCTAGTGGGTGGTGGACCTACTGTACACGTGTCAACACCAGTCAATATGGCATTCATTGTTCACGACAAGGATTCTTCTGACGGTAAACAATTGATTTGTCACGAAGCATAACATTTCACCAGCCAAAAGTTATTCATTAAGAATTTAAGACATATTTAGGCTGTTGGCATAGCTTTATGCAAAGAACCGTCCACCCGTCATTTGGACAGGTAAAAACCGTTATGGACAGGTAGAAATAGGAGCAAAAAAAGTCTTCCAAAAATCATAGATATTGTCTTTTATGCCTTAGAAGTGAGTGTAAATGGTGTCACGTGTGTGTGTAGTCCATTTCAGGTCATCAAACACATTTTTAAGTTTGCAAACTGGCTTAATAGTTGGCTGTTGGTATGATACAACATATTTAATTTAGATAGTATAATATCATTGTACTGTAAAAAAAACCAGAAGGCATGTTCACCTTAATGTTCGTCAGCAAGCAGACAGTAACAATGCCCCTGTAAGTGCTGGGACAGTCACATCCTGGTTACTGCTTACAACTGTCACATTCAACAGCATAATAATTTACAACTGTTGACAACAGGAATTTTGTCTTGACTCCGAGACTGAATAATTCTTTTGTTTGGATGCACATATATATATATATATATATATATATATATATATATATATATATATATATATATATATATATACATATATATATATATATATATGTATATATATATATATATGTATATATATATATATATATGTATATATAAACAATTATTACAACCTTACCTATAATTACAAGACCATATTATTCTGTTAAGAGTTTATTTCAAGTAAATTTTGTAAATCCAGCGAGACAAATATCGGGAACATTTGCCACACTGTACTGTCTGTAGGGATTACCTCCAAAAGGGAGATATAATTTTTTTACACATACCGTAAATACCAATCATGTTATAATGATAAAAACAATCATTATTACAACATACAAGAAGCTGAACATTATGAGGATTATACAAGTCGATAGCGAAACACTGATATAACCAAATGCATACGTGCTAGTGGATGTAAAATTACAAATTGTCAATAGTAGATATCCCTAAGTTAGCGATGAGTCATTAAGTTGTGACTGATTTTTCCTGGAGGTGTGAGATGCAGTTGTGACAGGTTTTATAGTAGTGCAGATCTGAGGCAAACTTAAATATATCTACAGTCGTGTCACCCCTCGACTAATGACTCATGTGACATTTGCAGGGATGACTCACACTCTCACACAAGTATAATGGCAACACCCAGGCAAACCATTGTAGCTTCACTCTGACTAACTAACGCATAAGTGACTGATTAATTAATGTGACCTCAACAGGCAGAGTTGAGTGGGGAGCTGGACCACCCAGTGTCATTTCTCCTGACCAACACTGGTGACACCTGTCATTGTCACCAACATGACCGGTCATGTTCAGAATATTCATACACTTCACGCAGTTATTATAAGTTTCATAATTTAATGTGTGATGTAGTCTGAGCTGTCTCCAGCATCACTCTCCCACTGTGGAGTCCAAAACATCAACAGGAAGTGTGTTGAATTATCCGTACTTTGACTCACTTGAGCTACTGTGGGATTAGCCAATTTCAAAGATTAACTAATGTGGAAGAATTTGTAATTTGCCTCGCCTGCTTCTGATACAGCCAACGACTGTTTTTAGTGTAGAATATAAGGTGTATGTCACTACCTAACTCCTGTCAAGGTTCGTACACTTTTTAAGGTTTTAAATTTGAAGTCTATTCAATATTTTTCAAGGCTTTGAGCAAGACTTTCAAGAATCAAGACAACTTTTTATGACATATGTAACTGTAATCACAATCATTCACATAAAAGACATACATAATTTCAGTCATTTTACATTGTTTTACTGTGACCACTTTTACAGTTACAGACCAACATGCATATACAATGTTCTAGCATTGAGTCTAAGACTGTCAACTATACCTATTCCCATCTTGACAGTTGGCTGAGTAGGGCCAACAATTATTTCAACTACCAGGGTAATCACTATGACATTCAATACTACCTGGTACACGTACATCATAACATTCAATAATTTCAAAGCCTTGAATTAGGTGAAATAAAATTCAAGGCTTTTGAAGACTTTAAATTGTTATGGACACTGACCTTTATACTTGCTTACTAAATACATTCTTGAGTGAATGAACATTCTGTATGTATCTATTTTAGTATTGTAGGCTTACGAAATGAAGCACGAACATTGTTAGTCTATTAATAATAATCCAGACAGAAAGTTTCCTTGTTATGCCTTGGATAATCATGCATTTTGAAGATGTGTCAAACCATTCAAATGTCATGCTGTACACAGTTAGGTGTGTCAACTTTAAAAGCATCCACCCAGACGAGTGAAGAGCCAGCTTAAGAGCAAGCTGGATGACTTAAGCTGGACTGCTGGGCAAACAGACCATAGAGACCTGGCTTTTAACTGCATAACTGCAATGCAGTCGTAAAACCATATCTTTCAACGGTTGTGTGTTTAAGGTTGGTGGACCACTACAATAAACCCATAAACACAGCACTGTGAATCGAGTGACAAAAGGCACTCGAGACTTGTTGGAGTTTTCTTATGGTCTTACTGCAGTCCTAAATCTCTGATTATGCTAATGCACAGTTTAACGCATCTGCAACCACTGGGCAATGGTCAATGGTGAGCACCAACAGACTTCTGTCTCGTTCAAATCTGTATCCTTCAATTTGTTTAACATAAGTTTTTAACATAATTGTTACCATATGTGAATTGTGAAACTATGTAGATGAATTTAATCGATACAGATTCTTGTAAAAGCTTTTACATGAATCAAATTTTGATAACATTATTCTGAAAATATATAATTGTTAGCCGTACAACCCTGCAAGCAAGTTACGCTGGAGTCCAATGTTTGCTACTTACAGCCGGGCGTTTCGTGGACGCTTGAGAAAGTTCATGCCAACTCTAGGGATACTTTCTTGTTTTTGGCCACAACTTTTTCAGTCACCAAGAAGGCGTCCTATAAAACATAATGTGTAAGACTCTTAATTATGTAAGCAAGTATAAGTTTCGTATCGATGTCTCGAGTAAGCATGCATGACCTTGACCTTGTAATATTTTGTTTTCTTTCTTTGTTTCTATTTTCTTACTGCTGACTGAAACAGGAGGCTGCATGTCGAAATTAACATCACAGTAGTTAACCACATTCATGAAAGAATATCCCTTTCATGAGCACTGTGGGGGTAATGGAAAACTTTGAAATAGGTCTGCTTACATTTCTGACTCAGTGTTTACATTAGAATACAATTTATTTATGCCCCTAGTCTCGCAGGCAATATTACAACTTCGCACACACCCCGTCCCTCTATCTACATGCAGTGGGTGTCCTTGGTTAAGAGGGTAGTAGGATATCCCCAAAACATGATATGTGATTCCACTGCACGCATATTGTAAATTCATAATTTGGACAAATAACAATGCCACATGGTGACAATGCTAAATACAGTGAGCATTTGTAACGGTTTCCCTCCCAAATATATACAACAATGATGCTGAACAAGTGTGAAATATGAGTGGACTCATTGAAAATTCAATCTTTGAAAAACAACTACAAAGACTCGAGACAGAGTTATGTAACCAATCCATCTCCCTCCAGGTGGCTACCGTTATAAGACAACATAATTCACATCACTCACAGCGTTCAACTACTTCCAAAACTGGCTGGTATTTAATTATTTTTTTAAATTCCAAATCAAAATTTAAATCAGTTTTAAGTTTACACGAAAACTTCCATCATGACAATGAAAACAGTTTCTCAAGACACTGTCAAATTATTACTGTAGTGGATTATGTAGTGCTGGACATCACTGGTAACAAGAAGATTATTTCCAGGTAATGCCATAGGGAGGTCTCATTAGTCCACAAAGTGTGACCCCACGTGATGACCACTGAAGGTACTTTGTGACCCAGTGTGATGACCACTGAAGGTACTTTGTGACCCAGTGTGATGACCACTGAAGGTACTTTGTGACCCAGTGTGATGACCCTAAAGGTAGAACTTTTGTGACCCTGTATGATGACTCCAGAAGGTACTCTACAAATGTGCATTAGTGTACTGAAGTACTACACAATGTCAAACCAATGGTAAAGCCGCAGTGATTCGCCTATTACAGTAAAACTGAAGCCATCACACTCTGTTGAGGAAGAATGAGGGATGTTCATCTTGGTGTGCAGACAGTGCACTGCTATAGCTGAGCTCTCATTATTTTGTGTTATAAGGGGAAGACGGTGTGACTGGACTCTCTACTTACAATGTCATAGATGACTTTGATGAGCAGTGAACAACTGGGACACGTTGCGACGTCTTCGCCATTCTCAAGATCTTCCTGCAACAGAAATGTGTACTCTCAGTACTGCTGCTAGTAACATCACCCATCATCCCCATACGGCTTGTCAAAGACAGTATATATATACTGTATATTTATTTTAAATTAATAGTTTGTTTGATGACTTCACCAAAACTTATATATATATATATATATATATAATATATATATATAGCTCTGAATATATATATATGCATATATATTAATTATATATATATATATGTATATATATATATACTGTATATTTATTTATTTATTATAGCCTCCACCGACACCTGCAAACATCACCTTTCTAGTGCTACTACACTCCACACTAGGGACCTGTATGCCAGGTATACAATTAGTTTCATAAATAACAATACACATATTTGGTCTTTGTAGCCATTAATGTTACGGTGTACTTATTCTACATAAGACCACCACCAGTGGGTTAACCAGTACAAACTATATATAATATATTGCACATACTGTACTTTTTAACATGTATAATTATAAATCATAAATACATAAATAATTATGCATGCATAATAACAGTTAATAATATGTACATAATAAATAATTTGTTCTTAATGGCCACTATTTCTGAGTTGTAGTTAAATTGTAATTAGCACACATCTACAGATGATTATCTTAGGCTTTAAGGTTACACTGGTACATTACTATGAATACATAACCAGTCTGATTACTCCTATGCAACTGTAGTATATACTACATAGTTGTGCAAATGTTATGAGAACTGAGCTGTACCTTTCATGCACGCACGCACGCACGCACGCACGCACGCACGCACGCACGCACACACACACACACACACACCTATTGCCATCACACCCTTTACATGCACTTAGCCAACAAGAATGAGACCTGATATCAATAAGACCTGGCACCATCAATATCTGGTACCAACAAGACCCGATACCAACAATATCTGGTACCAACAAGACCTGATACCAACAATATCTGGTACCAACAAGCCCAGACACCAACAATACCTCACACCAACAAGACCCGTCACCAACAATACCTGGTACCAACAGGTTGCTCAAACAAACACATGGGAAAATAGGTCTCAAGTAAGAAAGATCAAACTGAGAGGTTTTGGTCCATGAATAAGCCATTAAGTTAATGCATGCAAAATCATATCAACAACCACTTTAGTTTCACTCAAGACACTGTCACCACAAAACCATTGTTCTGTTGGCACTGTGAATGACAATTTAGAAGTTTGGTGGTGAGATAAGCCACATCTATGTTTCAAGTATCAATAGGCTAATCTACAACTTAGTTCCGCTTGACACACTTTCAGTGTGAACAGGTTTAAGAGACAAAACAGACTGTCATCTGAAGGACTCTAGGTGAGGCGGACAAAGCTGTTCTGGGTGACTGGTCATTGTTTGTATATTTATTAAAGCTGTTGGTTTTGTGAATTGTTCATACGTGGCTGCTTCACTACAGAACTTTTGAGATGTGTTTATACTGTATAGCAACACTGTCATTAAATGTAACAAAGAAAGAAACACAAGCTCATTTGGTCCATATGCCTGTGAATCTTGTGATGTTTATAGGTAGGAGAATGAAATGCCACAAGGGTCCATACAAATCTCTTAAAACGTAACATTAGATTGTTATGACATGTCTCATTGTGTTTCTAAGTTCTAAACATTTTACTGTTTATTCTACTAAGAATGTATGGTATATAGAATTACAAAAAAAACTATCTATAACAGTGGTTCTTAACTCATGGGTCATGACCCAAAATTGGGATATCATATCCAGTCATTAACTGAAGTAAAGACGATCCAGTGATTCTGAACTACCCTTTATTGCCAGTTTTGTTTCAAACTATTTGAAAAGGATGTCCTCTTCCTAGATCAATAAGCCACTGAGCAGTGTTGATTTGGGAAGGTGTACACTTTAACTTTAAGCATACAAATTAATTTTACAATTTTTCTAATATAATTGGTTGAAGACAGCGGTTGTAAAGCAAGTTCCAAAAATATTAACTAGAATGGTGCTTATCTATAAAGACTGGGCAACCAAGCAGGTGTAATCTGTTATTGTCACTGGTATCCATGGAAAGAACAACACACTGTGGATTTTACAGTGAATGTTGGAGGTCGCTATTAAAAAACAGGAACGCATGCCATGCCATATTGATCCAATTCCTAAACGTCTTCTAATGACAACATTCAAATTCCTGTACAGTGGACACAGCATTTTATAAATGCTCAATAAATACTTTGTCATTCTGTAAATAATGATAGAGAGAACCACTTTAGGAGGACAAAGACTCATGATAATAGCATTATCATCTCCCTGCCAGACTTAATGTAGACAACACTGCAGGGCTTTATGCAGGATCAAAAAGTTGCCAGTCACAAATTTGTTGGTACTATTTCGTAGATATGTGCATGTTAACGCACATATATACAAGCCAGTTAAAAGTGCACTATGACAAGAAATAAACTACAACTGAAGTGCAAACATTCATTTTCAAAGCATGACAGTCACTATGTCACAACAGTCTTCTATGAATTTTGAATTTTTTACACGTCCACCTTACACATCCAGTGAAATTTCTACCTGTCCAAATGACAGGTGGACGGGTCTCTATATAATCTTATGCAACACCGTAGTTCTGGAATACTGTTGTTTTCAAGATAGTTTTATTAGTTTTTTCATAGAACTCTACCAATAATTCGATTTGCTCTCACAACCATCAACCTGAGTGCACGTTCTGCTATCACAACAAACCCACAACAACTAGTCTATTATCCTGTCCCCAAGAGTTTAGCAGAGGGATTAGCATACCATGTATATAACACAGACCAGCATATAACATATATATGCACTGGTGCTTTAAAAGGATTGTTTTTCGAATTTTAAACGCTGTAGTGGACTTTTGAGATTGAAAATACGGTGCGGTTGGTGTAAACAAACTGTGTTTTTCGCTCATTCCAGGGACACATTGTCATTGTAGTAATTTAATTGGCCGAGCTGCATTTTACGACTGGCACAAATCAAGACTCTACTTAGGTCTCAAAACGCAATATTTTGTAAAACGTACATATACCTGGGTCTGCTGATGGTTACGGCTAGTCATAGCCTATATAGGGTTAGTCACTAACCATATTCCTAACCATGCAGCATTTGATTTTGAAAAAAATTGATAATTCACACTAATAACTTAGTCTTAGAGTGAGGTATCAAATATAGTCATAACAGCAAAATTTAGGTGGGTCCGAATTCTACACAAGTACCATATTTTTGGGCCAAGAATATACTGTAAAAACGGAGAAAAGACAGCATCGCGTTAAAAATGCACCGACACAGCTGCAATTGCGCACAAGCTACCCAATATTGTCTTATTATCGCTCAAAAGATTTATCAAAACCAGAACGGGTAAAACCGGAAAAGTTTGTCATTCCTGTTTGAGATTTCTGTACTAGGCCCTACAATATTTCCCGCGGATCACGTTCTGTACAGTAATTCTCACCGGTGGCACTGACACTCGCTTGAAGAAAGGCAACGGTAAACAACAACACTTGTCAACAGGTTAGGCCGGTGGCGGTGATTGCACGTTTCCGGCATCGAAACAAAAACTACATGTTACCTTTGTAATTTCAAATCGATCCCCACAAGGACAAGGGTAGTAGTACGTTTCTTTTTCATCGTCATATTCCATATCCTCGATTTCTATTTCGTCATGGTAAGTGGCCATATTTAACGAAAATCCAAGAAAAAACTAGCCACAACCACATACGCCATACCAGAAATGAATACAGCACATCGGGAGCATGCCGTAATTGACGTCAAAGTGTTCCGTTTTTTGTTAGTCGTGAGTACATGTCTTTTAAAGAATATTACTGCACGGAACTAATGAATACACTTTTTGGAAATTAACCTACGGATCTATAACTAGCAACATTTCTCTAGATAACTATGTATAGTATGGCGTCAGTAACGCACTTCATAAAAATAACTGCTGCTCCCCCGTATTGAGGATGCGTTCAGTCTTCAGATTAATCTACATTTTATTCAGATAAATAATACACTTAAACAAATGATTCAGATGCATACTCTAAAAAATGGTGTCCTGTTAGTCAAATAGTTATTTAACACTTTCCGTCACCCTTTTCTTCTTCTTCTTCTTCTTCTTCTTCTTCTTCTTCCGAGTACCGCCTAGCTTTTGCCGTTGGGTCGCATTTTCTACACAGTTTGCATTTTATTATTTATTTATTTTATTTATTTAAAAAGTTAATAAATAAAATAAATCATAATAGTAATATTACTATTATGATGTTGTTGTGATTTTATTAGTATTATTATGAACTATATATTTTATCTAAAGCTATACAGTAGTTATTTTGTGGAGTAATGTGGTGATTCCTATTTACAATTTAACGTATATAAGATGAAGGAGTTATAGTAATACATTTCAGAAAACACAGACACAATTCTGAAAGAAAAAACCTATCATTTATGATCAGGAGATTACAATTGTCACCAAGTACAAATATAGTGTTTGATAACAATCTTAGATGAGAGGACAACGCTTGAATAATTGTCAAGAAATGTCAGCAGCGCCTGTACGTGTTTTCTTTAGAAAACTAGACTCATTTTCTGTTGATAAAACCATTTTAAATATGTTTTATATCTTTTATCGAGAGCGTTCTTTGTTTCTTATTTATCTGATGGTATTTCAACCTGAGTGTTAAAAAAGGAACAGATAACGGAAGATCAAAAAAATACAGCTTACAGAAGAACACATGCAACATACTGCGAAAAACAAATGCTTAGGAAGGCTCTTTCTGTTTTAGTCGATGGAAGTGATCAGGTCCTTTAACCAATGTTTGAGACTATGCCGTCGGGACACACACACGCACGCACGCACACACACACACACACACACACACACACACACACACACACACACACACACACACACACACACACACACACACACACACACACACACACACACACATACGCATAACAATCGCAAGATGCCGGAATAATCAACAAATTGCTTGTGGGTATGAACGGAAAGAAGAACATTAACTGCTTCCTTTGTTATATTTCTCAGCAAAAGGTCTGATTTAGACGAATGCAAGTAGTTAACCCATATTTGTGTGCTTTGGCTAAATACAGCTGTATTGTGTGTGTGTGTGTGTGTGTGTGTGTGTGCGTGCGTGCGTGCGTGCGTGCGTGCGTGCGTGCGTGTGTACGTGTGTGAGTAAGAGGGTTTGTGTATGTATGTGTGTGTTTGTGTATGTATCTGTGTGTGTGGGTGTGTTTGTGTGTTTGTGTGTGTGTTTGTGTGTTTGTGTGTGTATGTGTGGTGTGTGTGTGTGTGTGTGTGTGTGTGTGTGTGTGTGTGTGTGTGTGTGTGTGTGTGTGTGTGTGTGTGTGTGTGTGTGTGTGTGTGCGAGAGACAGAGAGAGAGAGAGAGAGAGAGAGACAGAGAGAGAGATAGAGAGAGAGAGAGAGAGAGAGACAGACAGAGACAGAGACACAGACAGAGACAGAGACAGAGACAGAGACAGAGACAGAGACAGAGACAGAGACAGAGACAGAGACAGAGACAGAGACAGAGACAGAGACAGAGACAGAGACAGAGACAGAGACAGAGACAGAGACAGAGACAGAGACAGAGACAGAGACAGAGACAGAGACAGAGACAGAGACAGAGACAGAGACAGAGACAGAGACAGAGACAGAGACAGAGACAGAGACAGAGACAGAGACAGAGACAGAGACAGAGACAGAGACAGAGACAGAGACAGAGACAGAGAGAGTGACACTGTGAGTGTTGTACAGGTATAGTTAAACAAGCGTTATGTAGTCAAAACACATATTTTAAGTTGGTCTTGATGATTCCGGATTCGTGATCAGCAAGATGAAGTGTCCGTAGTGCCCCGGCTTCACGTCTGCTTGTCTGAGATTATCACAACATACACTGAAAACAGGGTTACACATTGTACTGGCATGTATGCATCTGATGTGAAAATATTAATATATGTTTTCACGGTTAAGGAAGAGAGAATAACTAGAGGGCATTACGTTACATTTGCAAAGGAGTGGAAACTAGGTCTAAGAAAGTTCTAACATTCACAAAGGTGATTATACGAATGGGGTCGATGTTCAGCTGATTATGTTGGTGCTAGTAGTAACGTTAATATTTAGAAAAAAAATCGACGTATACGCCAGAAGGTTGGGGTATTATATGTAAATACATTGGTTGGACTTTCGATAAGCAACAACACTTCCTTGCACACATGTCATCTAGAGTTAATGCTTTAAGTGGCATATGTTTCCCATCTGGTTAAATACTAATGTTTGGAGGGTTAGTTTAGACCTAGGTAGAGTTAGTTATTTTTTTGGGAATTTAATGCCAAGAGACTTCAAGGAAGTTGTTCGTCTAGATGTATTGGGTTAAAACACGTAGCCTCTGCAACCCATTCCAATTATTGTTAATTATAATGGGAATTCCTGTTAAAACGTGATGACTTGGATTTTGCAGACGATATTGCGCTGATGTCACAGACACATGAATGCGAATACAACAAAGTTAAATGTATTTGCATTGCAAAATGACCTAAAATAAAAAGTTATTTGAAATATTGAGGACTAACAGCAAATATGAGGATAGAATACAGATTGAACTGAATAAAGTAGATACAAATAAATATTGAACTATGGGCGCAGACGTCAGTAAGTAAGGAATATGGGTGACGGAATTGTCAACAGAATCAGAAAAGCAAGGACACCATTCATGAAACTTAGCCCCAACACCTACAGAACTGTTTAGTACGCGTAGCACTTAAGACCCCCCCCCCCCCCGTTTCTCAACATCACTTAAGTAGTTGTATTGGCTTCCATCCGAATTACATTTAAATTGGGTACTGTTACTTACCAAACTCTTTCTACACAACAACCGACATATTCAGTTATTCTGCTAGGCCTACATTTCTTTGATATCTCTAGGACCTTCAAATCACTTGTATCAAAACAACTTTTTTATTCTTAAAACTATGCTTAATATTGGCAAACGTGCTTTCTCTGTAGCTTGCCAACAAACTGGAATCAACTCTGTATTACAATTAAATCTTCTGAAACTATAACCACCTTTCGCTAAAATAAAAAACCGGGGCAAGATCGGGGCTATCGATGATAAATCCGCCACGTGACGTCAGTAATAGGACGTTTGTGACGTCATTATGAAAGGACGCACTCAGTGACGTCACTCGTCGTCGAGGGTTGATGCAAACATTAATTATAATAATAATCATTTCTATTGCGCCCAAATCCTTGGAAACCAAGCTCACAGGCGCATAAATATAAAAGGATTGATAAATTCAGAGTCAATAAACATTACAATTGTCAACAGATGGATTGATACATGGTTATAACGTTTGATCTGCTATTTGGTAGTTCTTTTGATACACTCGGTAAAATGCTATTAAAATAACTTCACAGTCAGTCAGCGATCAAGTTGTACCACACACCCGCTCTGTTTTCCTTCAGTTGTGCATAACTGTGAATAAACAACTACATACTCGGTTGATTGCGGGTTGCGTTTTTGACTCCCACAAACGTCCAAGTACACTCCCCTGAGACTCTAATAAGAATAAGAATAAGTTAACTTCTAATGCGCACCAATATTGGGAAACCAAACTCAGAGGGCCCATAAATACAAAAAGGATTAATCGATCTCAGAGTCAATAAACAATTTCAGTTTTTCAACAAGACTGATTGATACGCCAGGGAGCTATGGTGAATTAATCACCCCTTGTTGGACACAGCTATTATATATTGATCGGGATACCATATATTGATGAATGCACCCCTTGGTGGATGTATTACCCCTTGATGAAAGGGTGGCCGTACCATCTCTAGGTGGCCGTACCACCCTTTGGTGGATGTATTACCCCTTGATGAAAGGGTGGCCGTACCATCTCTAGGTGGCCGTACCACCCTTTGGTGGATGTAGTACCCCTTGATGAAAGGGTGGCCGTACTATCTCTAGGTGGCCGTACCACCCTTTGGTGGATGTATTACCCCTTGATGAAAGGGTGGCCGTACCATCTCTAGGTGGCCGTACCACCCTTTGGTGGATGTATTACCCCTTGATGAAAGGGTGGCCGTACCATCTCTAGGTGGCCGTACCACCCTTTGGTGGATGTAGTACCCCTTGATGAAAGGGTGGCCGTACTATCTCTAGGTGGCCGTACCACCCTTTGGTGGATGTATTACCCCTTGATGAAAGGGTGGCCGTACCATCTCTAGGTGGATGTATCATCCCTTGATGACAGTACCCAAAGTAATATTTTTAAATTATCAAATGTTTAAAACAAATTGTTAAAACCAAGCAAACCATAATATTGCTACAAATCACGATTTGTTTGCAGATGTCAGTTTCTCTTGAAAGTAAGATAGACGTTGACACAAAATCGTGACAGGCTGGAAGATAATACAAAGAGCGGTATAAATAACCTAAGCAAAGGCTAAAAGGGCAAACAATCACTAAAGGGAAACGAAGATAAGGCGCAAAGGGCCAAACAATGTTCATTTTTGTCCAGGTTTCAACAGATAATGCTTATTGTTATGAATTTTGCAAGTTTTTGCATTCTTCGTCTCACCTGTCTACGAATAATCACATCAGCAGAGCTGTCGACAGGCGACGTTATAAAAAGGACATCGGGTCAAAACGTGCTTCGAATCAACCACATACACCATGAAGAGTGTATTCTAGAGAAAGATTGGTGATGACAAATATAGTTACACATGAGTTACTCTCAGTCTACCCTTCTTCTGTGGCCGTTGTGGTCAGCTGTACTCATTGCCGGCCGTGTCCAGACTTGTCCACGATTACTGACGACATAAAGAAATAAATGCGGTGCCTTGACATCGGTCCATACACTTCCCCGCGCCGAAGTACACACATGGCCATATTTTATAGATCGTTCGATGGCAATAAACCGTTTGCGAATGTTTACCTGCCTAGAGTATGGACTTCCTCGAGAGAAAGCTAGTGTGTGCGTGTTTCAGAGATAATTGATACATAGATCAACTGACAGGAACGCGAGAGATCAAGAAGAGTCATTGTGTGGTCGACTCGCAGCAATGCACTTGGCCTACCTCGGTCGATGATACTGTTGCTCGCCGTATTAAATATAACCACAATACCATTAATTCATCACTAGTCTCAGGTTGTACAAGGACTAGGAAGTCGAATTAATCGCCACATACATTTCTGAGGTTGATTTAACACTAACTGAACACGCGGGCCAGCTACTGGTGTACGAGAGAGCCTTTCGTTTCCACCAACCGTCAGCTCCAGGGATTCGATTATCCGTGACCTCGACTAGGTCCGTCGTTCCCTTGTTCACTGGAAACATGTTCTTCCACCCGACTCCTCTTTGAGTCCATTTGTCATTTTGTGAACCTATGAATTTTCTATGGTATAAGGTAGTATGATGAATTTGTCATCGCATGGGATCACTGATGAAATCCAGTTGGGTTATCATTCCGACAACCTTGGGGGAATTTGGTTACGCAAATTAGTGCCTCCATTGTCGAAACATCAATTTTATTTAATATTGTCGAAAGTATGCATGATACTGTCACAAAGATAGTGTCCACGCCTATGTTTTCAAAGTCAATGATTAGGATAAACACTATTTGGAACCATTAGCATATATATTTATTCCGAATATACAAATGATCCACCGCCATTGTCGCAAATCCTAGTTTCTTCAATATCTCTGACAGTATGCACGATAATTAGATAACAATTGTGTCTACAACCACATGGTGGTGGTGGTTATGGTGGTGGTGGTGGTGGTGGTGGTGGTGGTGGTGGTGGTGGTGGTGGTGGTGGTGGTGGTGGTGGTGGTGGTGGTGGTGGTGGTGGTGGTGGTGGTGGTGGTGGTGGTGGTGGTGGTGGTGGTGGTTGTGGTTGTGGTGGTTGTGGTGGTTGTGGTGGTTGTGGTGGTTGTGGTGGTTGTGGTGGTTGTGGTGGTTGTGGTGGTTGTGGTGGTTGTGGTGGTTGTGGTGGTTGTGGTGGTTGTGGTGGTTGTGGTGGTTGTGGTGGTGGTGGTTGTGGTTGTGGTGGTGGTGGTGGTGGTGGTTGTGGTGGTGGTGGTGGTGGTGGTGGTGGTGGTGGTGGTGGTAGTGGTGGTTGTGGTGGTGGTGGTGGTGGTGGTTGAGGTGGTCGTGGTCGTGGTCGTGGTCGTGGTCGTGGTCGTGGTCGTGGTCGTGGTCGTGGTCGTGGTCGTGGTCGTGGTCGTGGTCGTGGTCGTGGTCGTGGTCGTGGTCGTGGTCGTGGTCGTGGTCGTGGTCGTGGTCGTGGTCGTGGTCGTGGTCGTGGTCGTGGTCGTGGTCGTGGTCGTGGTCGTGGTCGTGGTCGTGGTCGTGGTCGTGGTCGTGGTCGTGGTCGTGGTCGTGGTCGTGGTCGTGGTCGTGGTCGTGGTCGTGGTCGTGGTCGTGGTCGTGGTCGTGGTCGTGGTCGTGGTCGTGGTCGTGGTCGTGGTACCTAACACACGTTTATGTAACCGTTCGGTTGGGGTGCCCTGAACCACTTCAAATGCTACCACTAATTTTCCTGTATTTAAAAAAATTGACGCTAACTTAATGGTTTTCTGAGATGACACAGTAGTTGTATATGTGCAATTTTAATGGTAAAGCTCTATTTGTATGTATTGCTAAAACGTCAAGATACAGTAACATATAAGTTCCAGCTTTCCATGCAGAGCTAATACTAACAACCAAAACAGTACATGCAATATTAAAACAATCGGCAATCCCGAAATTGCAATATTTGTTGACAACCAATGGAATAATACGCAACGGACCTAATAGAAGCCGGAGTGAAATGTTTACCCCCGGGCGTATAGGCCTACACTTGCGTACATTCAACACGGAGACATAAGACTTATGTCCATATCTTCTACTGCCACGAAACAAATCACCCACCTTCAGCGAAGTGCCATACAATTAGTGTCAAGGGGAAACGTTCTATGGCTCTTTCTATTCAACAACCACCGCTCGAGGTAGTGACTAAAATAGCGAGTAGCAAACGCTTTTTCGATTCTGGAATTTTGAGATAAAAAAGACACACATATCCATTTCACGGATGTCGTGGGTTGGCCTACACTTGATCCCACCAAAGAAACCGCGAGAATGTTATAACATTTCATTCACCCCAAACTGAAGCCGGATGAAGCAGTGTACTTGAGACAGTAAGAACAATTGCGGCCGTGTTGTCCACAAATGCGATATTGTCAATGAAGTTGAATGAACTACCTATAAAATGTGACACCATGCACCAAATTCTCTCGACACAGGATGTAAGTTCGCAAGTCTACCAGTTTATATTTAATGCCATCACAAATGGCAACTATTACGTATTTAGTGTTTGTATATGACTGACAATCGGTTTAATTATTTCGACCATTTCTCTATCAGAAACCAAACGCTTTCAGATACGTCTTCTTCGATATATTACTTATTTCGTCGACCATAATTTAAATGTGGGAGGTACAATATGTTATATATATATATATATATATATATATATATATATATATATATATATACAACGACCGTACATGACGTACCAGTCATATACTCACTAGATGAGGTACTAGTCATGCACTCACTACATGACGGTAATAATCATGCACTCACTACATGACGGTAATAGTCATGCACTCACTACATGACGGTAATAGTCGTGCACTCACTACATGACGGTAATAGTCATGCACTCACTATATGACGGTACTAGTCATGCACTCACTATATGACGGTACTAGTCATGCACTCACTACATGACGGTACTAGTCATGTACTCACTACATGACGGTACTAGTCATGCACTCACTACATGACGGTACTAGTCATGTACTCACTACATGACGGTACTAGTCATGCACTCACTACATGACGGTACTAGTCATGTACTCACTACATGACGGTACTGGTCATGTACTCACTACATGACGGTACTAGTCATGCACTCACTACATGACGGTACTAGTCATGCACTCACTACATGACGGTACTAGTCATGCACTCACTACATGACGGTACCAATCATGTACTCACTACATGACAGTACCAATCATGTACTCACTACATGCGGTCTGTGTTAACTACGTTGTTGTACGGGTCTTTGTCTCGTGTGTTTTATATCGCATGCCTCCCCCCATACACAGCCATGTTTAGATAAAGCGTCATGGCGCGTCTCCAAACGAACAATGTCTTCTCGGCGCAGTAGATTGCCAGCACGGTTTGATTTAGATGTTCACGAATCGAGTTCCTATCGGTGCATTCCATCGCACGGCTGACGTGATATGTTGCGCGCTGAGGTCTTCCTGTGCGTTCATTGTCAGGCAAAGACGACGCGCTTTTTATAAGTAAGACCTCGGAGTGGCCAGATTATGTGGCTGCCACACCATATGTGGCCTTCGCCGTCAAATCGCCAGTGTATCAATAAGTTTATTGATCTTTTCGTTCGCGGACGTTGCAGTGTGTGTCTCAATGACGTCTTGCGGACATGGGCTAGTTCTGGAAACCATAGTTGCTCGGAAAGGCGACATTTTGCGATTTTTCGGGGCAGATGGTCGTGTGTTTTGTTCGCTAGTGAGTGCGATAAGCGCGGGGGTAAACAGTGTTATAGAAAGTAGGACGGCTCAAGCTGCACGCAGTCAATAGGGCGGGCTGCACGCTCGTCTGAACGCGGTCAAAGCGAATCACGAAGACACGTCTTCTGCGTGCGGCGGAGTTACCTGGTGTAGATCTAAGCCGGTCGCCGAACTGACATTTCGCTTTGATGTGGCGCACATGTGCACGGATCGTCGCGAGGAACAATGCGCCATTAACTTGGGAGGGTCTGGGAAAGGGTCCGATCTTTCGCCGGCTGTCACAACTCCGTCACACGGCTTAGACACGAACGGGCAAGGATCTGGCTGAAATCAGCCGTCAGTTCTCCGTCATTGTGCGTAATTGTGAGAATCGCTCCGAGGGTTTCCGTTGAAAAGCGACGCAATTTGCCGAGCAAATTACGCCGCACGAGATAAGGTTTCCGTTATTTCGATCTCACAAACGCCGATGTATTTTCGTGGCCGGTGCATTGCAGACTCGTGTCGTTATGGTGCTTCTTTAGTGTCCATTGTCCGGCGCTATTCCGCGAGTCGTGGTTTCCAAAGGTCTCGAGCACGGTATGCTTCGGGAAAAAACTAGCGTTCGTTGCGCAAGACTAAACCTACCAATGTTGTAGATGGAAACCTGTCATTACCGCCCGCCACACGCATCAATATAGTGCGGTCGATGACGCTAGCGAGTTAACTACAGTTCCGTGTTGTGTTGTTATAGTCGAGCATGCGGGTAGGCCTATATAGGCCTATATTGGCCCACTCCCAATTGTGTCGCGTTTCGTGTATCAAAACCTTGTCTAATATTCGGCGTGTTCGACGTCTTAAAATACACGTTATCGGCATCATTATCTCTTCCTCTGTCTTTCACCAGCAGTAACAACTTTGTCCATGATGGGTTATCTTATGAACATAATAATAATGTTATGGTTGTAGTCTTTGAAATGTTACTACCACTGCCACTGCCGCCGTCAGCGCCACCGCCACTACTACTACTACTACTACTACTACTACTACTACTACTACTACTACTACTACTACTACTACTACTACTACTACTACTACTACTACTACTACTACTACTACTATTGCTACTATTACAACAACAACAACAACAACAACAACAACAACAACAACTATTACTACTACTACTACTGCTACCGCTACCGCTACCGCTACCGCTACCGCTACCGCTACCGCTACCGCTACCGCTACCGCTACCGCTACCGCTACCGCTACCGCTACCGCTACCGCTACCACTACTACTACTACTACTACTACTACTACTACTACTACTACTACTACTACTACTACTACTACAACTACTACTACTACTATAATTATTCAGAAAACAAACCCATACTGTTTCTGTCGCCGCCGCCGCCGCCGCCGCCGCCGTCGCCACCACCACCACTACCAACAACAACAACAAAAGACTGACGGACGTGCAGGCACGCACACTCGCCACCGACAACTCAATCCACAACAAAACTTGTAGACACAAATATCTGATATATCTTGGTAGATTATTCTTGCGGATAAAGATTAACATTTGGCTTTAAAAAAATCCATACACATGTATAATTATTATTAGAACAACCTAACGTCCAATCCTCGCCTATGTTACAACAACAAAAACGTTGAAATCTGATATCCACTTCCTCTTGTTATTTCTGTTATCGTTATATTACATGACGCCTGCATATCTGCCATGTGGGACGGCCGCTTGTGTTGGCTGTCCATGTTACTTGATGTCTTCTTGGCCTTGTCATAACTCTAGACGTCTTTAGCATAATTAAGCTCCAAAACACACAGACCGACTTGTGTTCGATCTAAGTGAACTTACTAGGTCTGCTAGCCCACGAGATATAATGCTTTACCGTTAATAACTTAGTACATACGCCCAGCTCACGAGATGAAATGTGCTACCGTCATGACACACTCCCGGTGAGCCGACAATCAGCCTCACCATTAGCACTACCGTTATATGATTACACACTTTAAGTAAACGGTTTGTCTGGCCCACGAAAGACAATGTGTTGTTACAGTTAACCTGTTACAGATTTTATGCGAGCGGACAGGCCAGCTCACAGTTGCAACATTCTACCGTCGTCACGTGACACTCAAGTAACCGGACAGCGAGAAAGAGAGGACAGGCTGACGCACTCTAACGATGTCTCACGCGAGACAATATAACGAGGATGCCGTATTGCGAAACTTGGCAGATACCGGGATTCAATGCAGCCAGACAAACGACCATACGTGTGGTGGCGACATATGGACTCCGGGGCCGCCCAAGTCCAGCGCTGTGGTCACGGACTGTGCGTTGTTGGCCGAGCAGGCGGGCCGGCAGAACCGTTATATAAAGGATAATTACTGGTTAGGTCCAGTTCGCTTTGCTTCGGTTCCATATCCGATTAGACAGGTATCGAGACGGCGTCGCCAGTGTTTTCTGTGCGTGTTTCAGCACCGACCCACTGCTGATAAGGGTTTATCTGTTGTTGTCGACCAGTTAAATATCTGTGGTAGTTGTAGCGACGTGCCACGTCATGGCAGGTATATGTGGCAAGGTATGATAACCGTTGACCACAATAGAGTGTGTTTTGCAACGGCTCGCGTAATGGTAGAGGTATGCTAACTAAGCAAGTCGGAAAACTGGTACAAAGGCAAAGGCAATTGTTTCTGGAGAATAAGTGTTTGGTGAAGCATAACGAAAAATTCGTGATATGCCCCATGGATAGGTAGAAGCGACTGTTCGTTAGACGCAAGTGGTGTGTGTGTGTGTGTGTGTGTGTGTGTGTGTGTGTGTGTGTGTGTGTGTGTGTGTGTGTGTGTGTTTGTGTGTGTGTGTGTGTGTGTGTGTGTGTGTGTGTGTGTGTGTGTTTGTGTGTGTGTGTGGGGGGGGGGGGGTTGTGTGGGTGTGTGTATGTGGGTGGATGTGTATGTGTGTGTATGTGTGTGTATGTGTGTGTGTATATATGTGTGTGTGTGTGTGTGTGTGTGTGTGTGTGTGTGTGTGTGTGTGGGTGTATGTGGGTGTGGGTGTATGTATGTATGTGTGTGTGTATGTGTGTGTGTGTGTGTGTGTGTGTGTGTGTGTGTGTGTGTGTGTGTGTGTGTGTGTGTGTGTGGATGTGTGTGTGTGGGTGTGTGTGTGTGTATGTGTGTGTGTGTGGGGGGGGTGTGGGTGTGGGTGTGTATGTGTGTATGTGGGTGTGGGTGTGTGTATGTGTATGTGTGGGTATGTGTGTATGTGTGTGGGTGTGTGGGGGGGGGGGGGGTGGGTGTGGGTGTGTATGTGTGTATGTATATGGGTGTGTGTGTGTGTGTGTGTGTGGGTGTGTGTATCTGGGTATGTGTGTATGTGTGTGTTTGTGGGTGTGTGTAGTATATGGGTGTGTGTGTGTGTATGTGTGTGTATGTGGGTGTGTGTGTGTGTGTGTGTGTGTGTGTGTGTGTGTGTGTGTGTGTGTGTGTGGGTGTATGTGTGTGTATGTGGGTGTGTGTGTATGTTGGTGTGTGTGTATGTGGGTGTGTGTGTATATGGGTGTGTGTAGGTGTGGGTATGTGTGTATGTGTGTGTATGTGTGTGTATGTGTGTATGTCTGTGTGTGTCTGTGTGTGCGTGCGTGCGTGCGTGCGTGTGTGTGTATATGTGTGTGTATGTGTGTATATGTGTGTGTATGTGTTTGTGTGTGTGTGCGCGCGCGTGTATGTGTGTGTGAGTGTGTGTATCTGTGTATGTGTGTGTGTATGTGTGTATGTATGTGTGTGTATGTGTGTCTGTGTGTCTGTGTGTGCGTGAGTGTGTTTACTGGTGTGTATACGTTGGCGTGTAAACGAGTGGAAAAAGCGCGCGATCACAAAACACCTATGTCAACACACCTACGACAAGATATCTATGTCAACACACCTAAGTCAACACACCTAAGTCAACACACCTATGACAACACACCTATGTCAACACACCTATGTCCCGTAGGTGTCTCTTAAATGTCGGGTTCCTTCTAAGGTAGTTGTAGCTACGTGCATCGATTCGTATGATATGAAGTCTAGCAAATGGCGTCTATTGTCGTTTCTCGGGAACCTAACACGGTGGGTTAACGAACCTACGTCACAGACGCATTACTACTGTGTGGCGCTGCAGTCGCATCACGTGTTTCCAGGAGTTGAACGCGTGTGACTCACTGTAGGTAATTATAGGGATATGTAGGTAATAATAGACCACTGGGGTGGTGGTTTTACACCGATATTAAACCAGACGACTAATCCGTTTGACCCTCTGAATGGTAGCAATCACAGCCTAAATGAAGGTTAGGGTTGCTGTTCATTTCAGTTCCCAATAAACAAAGCAAGCACTTACTAGCAAATACCTATATTTTCAGTCAAAGGGGAAATTATCTTATGGAGTTCGCTATTGTATAATTGTTAAAGAATACGATAAAACACCTGCTATATAAGAGTCACACAACCAACACATTACACACAACCAACACATTACGCACAACCAACACATTACACACAACCAACACATTACACACAACCAACATATTACACACAACCAACATTTTACACACAACCAACACATTACACACAACCAACACATTACGCACAGCCAACACATTTCACACAACCAACACATTTCAAACAACCAACACATTACACACACACAACCAACACATTACACACAACCAACATATTACATCATCATCATGCTGTCGGTCGCGAAGCGACAAAGACTGCTTCCATCACTTGACTGTTGCTCTCCATTTATCTCTCTGCTGTGAGAGTGATGTCCAGGAGTCGATCTTTATGTCTCTCAGCTTCAGGTTTCTCTTGATGGTATCCTTGAACCGGAGACGAGGGCGCCCTCTCTTTCTCTGACCAGAAGACAGTTGGGAGTAGAGAACCTGCTTTGGTAGCCTGTCTTGTGACATCCTCATGAGGTGTCCAGTCCACCGGAGATTCTTTCTGATCAGAAGATCTTCCATAGATGGCAGCCCTGTCCGTTCGAGTATTTCCTTGTTTGTCACTTTGTCCATCCAGGTTATCCTCATGATCGATCGCAGATGTCGCATCATGAAGGCATGCAGCTTTTTTACCTGTCGTCTGTACACTGTCCAGGCCTCGGCTCCGTATAGGAGGGTGGACAGCACGATTGCACGGTATATCTTGCCTTTAACCCGCATGGACACATGGTGGTTGTTCCAGAGTCTCTGGCGTAGTCGGCCGAAAGATGCACTAGCCTTGGCCATCCTCCTCTGTATTTCATCGTCAATGCATCCATCACTTGATATAGTGCTTCCGAGGTAGGTGAATTCCAGAACAGAGTTCAACTTGTTTCCATCAACCATGATATCCTCCTCTCGGGTTCTTGTAGAGTTGGGTTGGTACAGCACCTCGGTCTTCTTGATGTTAATCTTCAGGCCAAACTTCTTTGACGCATTGGAGAAAGCATCCACTATATTCTGCATCTCTTCAGCAGAGTGTGCAACCAGTGCACTGTCATCTGCGAATAGCAGCTCTCTCATCAGTATCTGAGTAGTCTTGGTCTTCGCTCTGAAGTGTGCGACGTTGAATAGGTCAGCGCTCTGTCTGGACTGTATGTAGACGCCATCCCCCATGTCTCGGAAAGCATCATCGAGCATTGCTGATAGGAAGATGGAGAACAACGTGGGGGCCAGTACACATCCTTGCTTGACCCCATTTGTGACACAACACATTACACACAACCAACAACCAACATATTACACACAACCAACACATTACACACAATCAACATATTACACACAACCAACATATTATACACAACCGACACATTACACATAACCAACATATTACACACAGCCAACACTTTACACAACCAACATATTACCCACAGCCAAAACATTACACACAGCCATCACATTACACACAACCAACACATTACGCACAGCCAACACATTACGTACAGCCAAGACATTACGCACAACCAACACATTAACACAGCCAAGGCATTACACACAACCATCACATTACACACAACCAACACATTACACACAACCAACACATTACGCACAGCCAACACATTACGCACAGCCACCACATTAAAAAAGGCAAGTTCTTGTATAGCGCAGTATCCAGTCCTCAGAACCGCTCAAAGCGATTTACACTTTACTTCCCTGACAGACCTGTTCACTCAGACACCATCTCGGCTTCTCTGGGAAGCATCCAGCCATATGCTGCAATTAATGCGCGAAGGCTGCTCGTACACATATCCACCACTGTCTATAGCCAGGTACTCATTTATTCAGCTGAGTGAACTGGAGCAATGTACAGTGAAAAAACTTCCCCAAGGTTTTAACACCGCAACCAGGTTTCGAACCCGGGTTTTCGTAGTCGAGAGTCCGAAGCTCTACCCCTGAGCCACTACGCTCTACATTACACACAGCCAACACATTCCACACAGCCAACACATTACGCACAACCAACACATTATGCACAGCCAACACATTACACACAGCCAACACATTACACACAGCCAACATATTACACTGCCAACACATTACGAACAACCAACACATTACGCACAGCCAACACATTGCGCACAGTCAACACAGTACACACAGCCAACACATTACACACAGCCAGCATATTACACACAACCAAGCCACGAACCGGCTGGAACAGGTCATTGTGCGTGGATGAATAATCATTGTAAATAAAGCTATGTGCTCTCTCTCTCTCTCTCTCTCTCTCTCTCTCTCTCTCTCTCTCTCTCTCTCTCTCGTCTGTATTTTGGATAGATTAAAGGATCATTCTTGCCGTTTTATGCTGTGAAGGAAAAAAAATTGCAAGTGTCCCTTATTAAATTTGCTAACAAGTTGTATAGTCTGGAGGAATTTCGAGTTCAGGTGGAAATGCTGTACATACTTTTTTTGACGGTTGATTTGAGTTAGTTATGGCTTCGGGTCATAATTTCCGGAGGGTGTGCAAAATTTCGTGCGGTGGCATTTTTGCAAATCCAATATGGCCGCCATCGCTGACCGATATAATTAAAATGCCCATTACTCAGTTAATATTTGTGCTAGAGATGTAATGTCGGGCTCTATACCTAGGTTTTTAGGTACAGTGAATCGAACGAGCGGGTTATTTATATGATTCGACAAATGTGTCATCATAAAAATCCAAAATGGCCACCAAAATACCCTATGAAATCACTGAACTCCTGTTTTGACCTTTTGATGCAATTTGTAATAAACTGTCGTAGTATATACGGGTATGTGAAAGCTATTCAACTTTAATATGTTTCAACACATAATGTTCAACACTGTAGTGGCACAAGCAGAAAATCCACGGAAGATCTAGCATTTAGTAGTGTGTGCAACAAAATGCTACATGATCGTAAAAATACATGGAGCTCGATTGAGCGTTTTGCACTGTATGTAGACGAGGATGGTTCGTGCATGTACCGCAAAACATTGTTCAGAAAACTTAGTGAATATCACGGCGAAAATGTGTGAAAAAATGTTATGGGATTCAGAAGTGAATTGGCGCAGTCATTGCACTTAGTAAAGAACACTGATGATGACGTAGAGTATTGCGTGGACAGAGTTGCATCGGCTGTGACCAATGAGTGCATTGACTTGAAAATAAAGACAAACATGTACCACATAAACATTGACAAGGAACTTGTGCATGAATGTGTTGGCGACACTATTGTTTTGATCTTGCAAATATATCAACCAAATTTGACAAAGAGCGTTGCTGGCAATGATGTTGATAGGGAACATTATAACAGGGACAGTGTGGTCCCAACCAACAGATCTCCAGGTAGCATTAAGGGAACAATATCTTGATCTCTGAGTTGTCCAAATACTCTGTGTGCTGCTCATACGATGAAGTTAGGCTGTTTCGGTACTCAGCAGCTGTTCATGTTGCACAGAATTATGACGAAGTCGGGTTTGGGGTGTGTGATCGTGACACCGTAAAGCACTGCATCTATGATAATTGTGATGATGAAATATTGTCACCCAATTGCAAGCAGTGTTTCCACTGTCTTGCTCTGACCATGGCACATGTTCGTTCACCTAGCATTAGCAGTCCTGTTGAGTTGGATCCCTTGCAGAAAACTATCAAACGACAACCTATGCAAGATCGTTCAAAGCCGGTTAAGTATGATGTGCAGCAAGTTACGTACAATGGACCCAAGAAGCCCTTGATGACCCCCATAACAAGCTGCCCACTACGTACCTCCTCTATCGCCATTAGCTCCCAAGCAATCACTAAGCAATGAGCATTGGAGAATGAATTTGCATTCTTGCAGGACATACATACGAAAACGAACTGTCCTGAATTCAAAGGCTACAACACTAGACATTGTCGCCAAGCCGGCATGCTCCCTCAACCACATACCGAAGTCGCCTTACTACCAATCATTAACCGACCTTCTGCTCACCCTGATACCATCAAAACGGCAATCGAGAGGGGCCTGTCTCTTGCCAGCGCTGCAGGTGAGGACGTACTGATCTTCAAAGCTGACCAGCAGCTCTACAAAGGCACCGTAGACATACTGTTCCACGAGCCTACGGAACACGCTCGACGCCTGTATTAATCATTCAAATGATGACAAACACTCGGATGGTGCACTGATGAACATCGTTACTGGACAAATCGCTCAACCTGACTAAAATGCGGATGATGCCATCAGTCTTGGACAACGATGAGCAACTTCAAGGCTTTTGGGCCAGGATGTTTCTATGATCCTCTCGGCAAACTAGTTGTCACCATGGATGTGAAGAAGAAACACGTGCTATTCGGCAAGAAACGTGTCTATGATCAGGAACTGATTGATCCACGTGTCATTGTGCTACTTTCAAGTTCACGGGAGATCAACTTTGACAGTATATGTAGGCATACGAGTTAGCTGCATATCCACCATCAATGTTCAACCCAGGCGGTGAAATGAAAATCACGAAGTCAAAATCGACCTTGAAACTGAACCTTCAAGGGGTTATATCGGAGGGTAACTGCCCCATCTCGGAGACCCTTATCTATGTGTTTCTGCGCTCCTCTGGGTCCTCCCTTGGCCGTCTGACAAACTCCACGTGTATGTGGATGCCTTTTTGTTGTATGTTTATCAAGCTCTTCAAAAGTCAAGTGACACGCTCGTGTTTGACAGATACTTCCCCACAGCATCAAGAACTTCACGAGGATGTAGAGAGCTGGATTGAGCCGGGTGCACAAGCTGACACCGGAGATGCCTGCTTCAGCCATACCAGCCATTCTCACTAACACGAAGAACAAGATTCAACTGTATGCCATGCCCGTAGAAGGCTTGCTCAACCCCGACTACTACACGAATGCAACACAGAAGAATACTCTTACGATCGCAGGTGTCAGCGACGTGCCAATGGATATAGTTGGTGGTGTACGGATTGCCCGACATGATCTCTGTTCCACACACGAGGAGGCTGATATCGTCATAACAGAGCATGCCATCTCATGTTCACTCTCAGGCAAGTGTGTTCGTGTTGCGTGCTATGGCACTGACGTGTTGGTGCTCCTTGTGCACTTCTACCACATTAAGTGTAGAGGTAGGAACTCTGCTCCAATGATCGTGACATAACTAGTGAAGGAGCGAGCAGGTATCGATATCGGTGCCATTGCAACAGCACACAGCGACATAGCAGATGATCTTCTGGCAATTCATGGGAGCTCCGGAGCAGATACGGTAGCTTCAATTGCATGGCGTAGGCAAGGCAACTGTTATCAAAATTGCCTAGAAGGGAACACTTTCCCTCTCTAAAGTTGGTGATGTGAAGGCTGATATGAAATCAGTGCAAGCTCAGGCCACTTAGTTCATATGTGCGGCATATGGCAAGGTAGCAGAGCCGTGCACATCCATGACCGAATGCAGGGTCAAGACGTGGCGTTCAAAAACAGGAAACGGTGGCGGATCATCGGTTAAACTCTGTCCCCTTCCACCAGGCAATGATGCGTTCGTCGAAAACATCAACCAATGTCACCTGCAAGTCGCAACATAGAAAGTAGCACATCTCGAATCACCACCGACAAGTCATGCCTGCGGACTCGACCACCAGGGCATCCTGCTACCATGAACAGTGGCAACAGGTACACTATCTGCACCTGCAGATATATTGATACTAATTCACTGCCACGGCAAGACGTCTGGGTGTCTAACTGCAACTTGCATCTGCTCCAAGGTTTGACGCACAGTGGTTTGTCTGTGCGAGGGTGGGGAGGCATGGAAGAACCCTCTGACACGAAACCAATCGGACGAAGAATCCGTTGAACCAGACAAGGACACTGATGAGAAATGTGCAAAAATCAAGCTCTGGTTACTAGTTGATTGTGACATAAATGTCAATAAAGTTATTTGTTTGCACGAATGGAATTTTTATTTTAGTTGTACTCTTTGCAGTTGAATATATATATATATATATATATATATATATATATATATATATATATATATATATATATATATATATATTCAGTATATATATATATATATATATATATATATATATATATATATATATATATATATATATATATATATATACAGTGTGTGTGTATATATATATATATATATATATATATATATATATATATATATATACAGTGTATATATATATATATATATATATATATATATATATATATATATATATATCCCGATCGATCCCCATATCTAGCAGGTCATTTTGGATGTTTTAGCCGCCATATTGGATTTATGTTGTGATGCAGTTGTGAAATCACATAAATAACCCTTCCATTCGATTCCATGTGCCTTTAAACCTAAGTACAGAGCCAAACATCACGACTCTAGTACAAATATTGACCAAGTTATGACCATTTAATGATATCGGTCGGCGTTGGCGGACATTTTGGATTTACCAAAATGCCACCGAACGAAATGTTGCACACCCTCCGGAATTTACAAGCTAAGGCCCTTATTTACTCATATCAACCATCAAAAAAAGTCTGTACAACATTTCCACCCTCCGGTCCATATTCACTATATTCCTCCTGACTAGTATGGAACCATTTAAATAAATGACTGGGACTAATTTCGTATATCGATGTCATGAGAAAATGTCGCCACTAACAAATAATAAACTGTTAGCGTCAGTGATTGATTCAGAATACGGTCTCATTGTGTCGCTTAATATGTGGTCATATGTCTTTTCTTAGCACCACCGTTTTACACCGAGCTGACTTTTGTTGCGTGTATTTAAACAATTTTCTTAGCACCACCGTTTTACACCGAGCTGACTTTTGTTGCGTGTATTTAAACAAAGCGCATTCTGCTTCGTTGATCATAATACCTTAGGTAGACTAAGTGATACATCATAGATTTCAAATGGGACGACCTTAGTAGTGTATTTGTGGTTCCATCCGAAGTTCTTCAAGGGAAAGACACCGTCAATGGACACGAAAATATTGTGGTTGACACGTTTAATCTATGGACACTACGACGTTGTGGTCAACGCCTTTAATCCGTGAAAATCAAGACACGGTGATCAAAATCATTAGTGCAAACACATCAAGACTTTGTTTCGTGCAATTTGTTCTCTCTCTCTCGGTCTCACACACACACACACTCTCTCTTTCTCTCTCCCACTCTCTCTCTCTTCCCCTCTCTCTCCCTCCCTCCCTCCCCATCTCTCTCTCTCTCTCTCTCTCTGCTTTTCTGTTTGTCTGTCTCTCTGTGTCCTTCTCTCTGTCTGTCTGTCGTATGTCCGTGTGTGTGTGTGTGTGGGGGGGGGGGTGTGGGTGTGGGTGTGGATGTGGGTGTGAGTGTGGGTGTGTGGGTGTGAAGGTGTGCGTGTGTGTGAGTCTGTGTGTCTGTGTGTCTGTGTGTCTGTGTGTCTGTGTGTCTGTGTGTCTGTCTGTCTGTCTGTCTGCCTGCCTGTCTGTCTGTCTGTCTGCCTGCCTGCCTGCCTGCCTGCCTGCCTGCCTGCCTGCCTGCCTGCCTGCCTGCCTGCCTGCCTGCCTGCCTGCCTGCCTGCCTGCCTGCCTGTCTGTCCGCGTGCGCGTGCGCGTGCGCGTGCGCGTGCGCGTGCGCGTGCGCGTGCGCGTGCGCGTGCGCGTGCGCGTGCGCGTGCGCGTGCGCGTGCGCGTGTGTGCTTGTTTGTGCGTGCACGCGCGCGCGCGTGCGTATGTGCATATTTGTGTCCAGACACACCAAGACATCGTGGTCGACATTTGCCACATTACGTAGTTTATCTGATTTTGATCTTATCGAAATATTGGAATAGCATATGTTCGTGCACAGATAAATGGCAATGATTAGAATGTTGCCTGATTACTGGGCTACACCGTTCCGCTGACCGGGCAAGGAATCCGATGTAAATCGTCTTCCGATCGCCCTCTTTGATAGCGTGAGAAAAAACTGTCGCTCAACGGGGAGGCTGCCTTGTAATATTGCCGTTGAACCTGTTATGTTAATATTTGTGATTTGGACTTTTGTAATGTAAATATTGGTGAAGTGTCGCGTACGCGTACATGCACCACCGCCCAAATCATACGTTACCTTCTCGGACCCAGTCGGTAGGATCAGTTGCCAGTTGTCGGGTCGATCTGTTACCGGTGCCGGTGCCGTGGGACAAAGCGCTGTATGATGTCAAAAATAGCCGCCAATCTACCTGAGCACAGCGATTACACTCCGGACAATAGGTGCGTTGTTCGGCCGAATGACCAACAGCCTTAAACACACACCAGCCAGGGACGTACAACGGGCCACTGTCGTCAGATTGCCGTGTGTTCTGGCAGCGTTCACGGTGGGAGACAACGAACTTGTGTGTATTGTTCTAGTACAATGGCACGGCAGATAAGAATAGTCTGCGGAGAAAATTCCATATGGGCCTAATAGAGTGACACGCCCAACTGCGGCACACAGTGTATTGTGAGGCTTTTGGCGTATCGACAACGGTACTTTTTAGAGAGATTCTTTAGTGCATTCTTTGAAGAAACGACTACGACAGATTGTACAGACTGCGTAGGCGGTGGAGAGTATGACATATTGAAGAGGTGATTGAGATGAGACTATTGAAGAGCGCGACAGATAGAAGAAACTGGCGGAGAGTGCGACAGGTAGAAGAAACTAGTGGAGAGTGCGACATATAGAAGATACTGGCGGAGAGTGCGACAGGTAGAAGAGACTGGCGGAGAGTGCGACAGGTAGAAGAGACTGGCGGACAGTGCGACAGGTAGAAGAGACTGACGGAGAGTGTGCAGGTAGACAGGTAGAAGAGACTGGCGGAGAGTGCGACAGGAAGAAGAGACTGACGGAGAATGCGACAGGTAGAAGAGACTGGGGGAGAGTGCGACATATATAAGAGACTGGCGGAGAGTGCGACAGGTAGAAGAGACTGGCGGAGAGTGCGACAGGTAGAAGAGACTGGCGGAGAGTGCGACAGGTAGAAGAGACTGGCGGAGAGTGCGACAGGTAGAAGAGACTGGCGGAGAGTGCGACAGGTAGAAGAGACTGGCGGAGAGTGCGACAGGTAGAAGAGACTGACGGAGAGTGCGACAGGTAGAAGAGACTGGCGGAGAGTGCGACAGGTAGAAGAGACTGACGGAGAGTGCGACAGGTAGAAGAGACTGGCGGAGAGTGCGACAGGTAGAAGAGACTGGCGGAGAGTGCGACAGGTAGAAGAGACTGGCGGAGAGTGCGACAGGTAGAAGAGACTGGCGGAGAGTGCGACAGGTAGAAGAGACTGGCGGAGAGTGCGACAGGTAGAAGAGACTGACGGAGAATGCGACAGGTAGAAGAGACTGACGGGGAATGCGACAGGTAGAAGAGACTGGCGGAGAGTGCGACAGGTAGAAGAGACTGGCGGAGAGTGCGACAGGTAGAAGAGACTGGCGGAGAGTGCGACAGGTAGAAGAGACTGACGGAGAATGCGACAGGTAGAAGAGACTGACGGGGAATGCGACAGGTAGAAGAGACTGGCGGAGAGTGCGACAGGTAGAAGAGACTGACGGAGAATGCGACAGGTAGAAGAGACTGGCGGAGAGTGCGACAGGTAGAAGAAACTGGCGGAGAGTGCGACAGATAGAAGAGACTGGTGGAGAGTGCGACAGATAGAAGAGACTGGTGGAGAGTGCGACAGATATAAGAGACTGGCGGAGAGTGCGACAGATAGAAGAGACTGGCGGAGAGTGCGACAGATAGAAGAGACTGGTGGAGAGTGCGACAGATAGAAGAGACTGGTGGAGAGTGCGACAGATAGAAGAGACTGGCGGAGAATGCGACATATTGCTGACATATTAGTCTGGAGCACACACTCCGTACCTTTCGTCTCGCCGCCGTGTCACGGCCGTTGACAAAGTCATCGACCACGTCAGCTCACAGCAGTCATCACGGGTCGTTGTCTCGACACCGACTGTCGGCACGGTGCTTTCAACATTACAAGGATCTGTGCGCATACTTGTCGCTTCTTCAATCAATCATTCACAATCGTATTTAGCATCAACGAGAGTCAAGCCGTGCTTCAGTTGAGCGCGTCTGTTACTATTTCTACTACTGTTACTAAATCAAATCAAATCAAATTTTATTTCGTAACAACAACAACAATACATTATACATGTACATGAGCAATCAAAACAAAAAAGTAATGTTGCGTGGTGGTCACGTGGCACATAATGTGTCGTCTTCCTGTGGCCCAAAAACATAAACTTATAAAATACAGATACTTATATACTTATACACGTAGAATCACGAAATCGCTGTTCTCAATATAATTTATTTGACAATATAATTTATTTGACAACGGACTGGGGGAATGTTTAAAATAATAATAATACGTACTGAACATTTCTCTGACAGTTTATTTTCGATCAAACCTTTTCATTGTTCATATCCAAATCGAGACCTTTCTTTTGCTTGTAGAGACGTTCGTTGGACGTTATACGTTGACTTTCTTAGGACTGATGACGAATGACGTCATCGTACACGTAACTCGTAGCGAAAATGATTGAAAAAGAACCAAACGGAAGAACCCGACAGGAAGCCATCTTGATTAGGAAGACTAAAACACCAATGAACAGACACGAGGACAATTACGAGGTACCCCACGTGTACGATGACGTCAGTCGTCATTAGTGCCCAGGAAGTGCGCGCGTAAGGTCCAACGATATTAATTACCTTCTTGTGTCTCTTTGGCCCGTGCTACCTGCCCTGGTGTGGTAGTGACTGTTGCCAGGACGTTGGCTAATTAAGTCATACTCCAAATTACGAACATTGTCTAAAGCTGGTAAAAGCGAGTTGTTTGGCAGTATATATTCAACAACGTAACTGCTTTAGCATTAAGACCATCACTTTAATAAAACATAGGAACAGTGAAAGTCGGACTAAGCTTAGGTTTTGGACCACGTTTTTTCTTCAGATTATTTCTGCTATTTGAAGATATTTAACAAATAAAGATATCCTAATAATACCAGTGTATGTGGTTAGTAACAAGACGCAACTAGCACAACTTGGCATATATACGTTTCATGTTTAAGTGTAACGTAAATTTGTTAACACAGTTCATATTGACAGGGAAACAAGTGACATTAAAAACTCATATGCCAAATTGATACGTAAGCTACTAGTAATTTTGACCGAAATAAGCAGCGTCGTTATTGTCTTTAATCACAAGCAACAGTTCCGTATTTACGTATAACCTTAATTATAATTGAACAACAAGGAGAAGTTTCGGTAACCTCGGGTTTGGACAATAACGTGTCAAAGCCGAGTTACAGGGACTTCACAGGATTGAAGCAGTCCTCGTCATTTTGACATGCGCATATGTCCTTGTAATAAATGAACCTGCATGTCTGACAATTCGATGATACACATGCACAGGTGCAATCAAGCGAGTGGTTGATTGAATACGAATGCAGCTGGTCAGTTTTGTTTTCATTCTGCTCCAAATTTTAGGAATGACACCTTCAGTCATACATTTTCAGCGACATAGTTTCAGTACTTGCTCTTCTCGATCAATCTGATGCTTTCAGAACTCAGCATAATCGCCGCGATCAAGTACAGCATCTATGCGCACGCACTGCCATGTCCAGGTCAAGAAAATCCATGCGTTATGTAAATGTACAGTGAATGGTGATATACAACATCCAAGGTTACAGTGAAAGACTGGTAGAAATCCCAACATATAAATTCTGCGAACGTCCCGACGCGTACTACATTGTCCCCAACATCATAGGAAATTGCATCCACGAACGTGTCCTCAAATTGACAAAAACACTCAAACATATGACCTATATAATGCCACTGCATCAGATGTCGTAGTACTGCCGGTCTGCTAGGCGTGGAAGCTCCGTCCAGTTGTCTCCATATAGCATTTCAGCATATCCTTTTACTACATGGGCTAACTACCATGCTTTCATTTTGTTCCAATGACATATACAAGTCATGTATTAAGATAAAGGCATAGATGAATTCTACGGGCCCCATCTTTTAAAATGGCGGATACGTGAATATCAGCGGAGGGCAAAGGTAATATTTATTTTTAAAATTCGCCGTTACTGAAAAGTTCATTTGGACATAACCTGTAGGTTATAGTGTTTTGACCTACAGGAATTACATTGAAAGGCGCCATTTTAAAAATTGGTGGCCGTATAAATGTCGCGAATGTAGAAATTATGATATGTCTGAAATCGCCGTAACAGACAACTCTATTTGTACGCTAACCATTGGGATTAGATTAGAACATGTAAG
>OZ024860.1:20461964-20511964 GCA_964017155.1 Oasisia sp. SBJ-2009
CAATAGTTCATATGGGTTTAGCTAAAATTTTCAAGTTAGTTTGAAGTAGACTACTGGAGGACATAACATCTGTGGCTGTTGAGTCAAGCCTCACACCGCTCTGATTTACATAAAGTGAACCTTCACTGAACAACTTAAGAACTTGATACTCAGATAGAAACGTTGCTAATAGAGTAACTGTCTGATCTCCGTCACCCGGCTACCGGCCTCCCGCGAGTGTTGCCCGACGGCGACAGGGAACGGCGATGGGGTGGCACTGCTAGGCTAGGGTACCAGGGGTGGGTGGCTTCGGCATAGTTCCAAAACACCCGCGGCCCCGCGGGTTCCTGACATGACAACGAGAACCGCTCTCGCTAGCTGCAGGGGCCTTCACTAATTCCCTGTAATGCCCGGCGCAGTGCATTACGCCTAAGTGAACACAACACTCACGCACGCGTGGAACGGCTCCAAGGCGCATTGCACGTCAAACTCTATTTCGAAACTAGCCGTTTGGAAATGATGCCATTTTCTTCGCGATGACATCCGTCACAGACCTTGTTATACACTTCTATACCTGACAACACTTCACTGGCTTAATGTTCCATTCATGGCGTCTTCTATATACTTCTATACAACACAACACTGCCCGGTTTAGTGTTCCGTTCATGGCGTCCTCTCTGTGCTTCTATACAAGACAACACTGCACTAATTTAGTGTTCCATTCATGACGACGTCTATATACTTCTATAAAACACAACACTGCACTGATTTAGTGTTCCATTCATGACGTATACTTCTATAAAACACAACACTGCACTGATTTAGTGTTCCATTCATGTCGTCTGCTATCTACTCTCTATAACACAACACTGCACCCACTGATTCAGTTTCTACAGTCATCTATGTTAACAATATTCAGTACGTGCGTCACTTAGAATTCAACTTCGCCATCCGCCATTCTCGTGTAAATTTAGACTATAGCAAAATGCACATTTTGACGATGTATGAATACTTATGCGTATGTGATTTCTCTACAAAATGCCAACCGTGTTAAACAAGATGCACTTTGAAAGAGGTCTTGTTTGTCCAAATATAACGAGCCAAATGTTTCGCAAAATTATTCACATTTACTGACTTCCTTCCTGTTTTCATTACGTTCTTATAATAAAATACTACGAACTAGTTCGATGCATTCTTATTAACGCAAGAAGGGGTTTATAGACAACTGATTTAGGTTAGCGTTAGTTGTAAATCGTCGTAATACAAAGTGGTATGTTATGTGAACATTCTTATGTATTGAACTACTTATTCTGAGATTCTGATAATCCTATGAAAGTATTGATAATATTGTCTCAACCAGTTGCTCAATCCCCCACCACCCGTCAAATGTTTGAAAACTCTCTAACCGGATGTGACGTTTACGCAGCTCTCGTTTCGTATTACCGCCGGCGTCAAGGAACAATAAATTAGCACGTCGTTTTCTTCCACACGGTCGTAAAACGTGCGAGAATATGGCCACTAAACGTAATGTGGCCTGGCAGACGCCCATAAATTTAACCTGGCGTCAGTTGAGCGTTGGTCAGCGTGAACGGGCGCAGTCCGACCGCACAATCGCCTCGTTAGGGTATGACCACGGGTCGGACGTGTTGTGTTGATCGGTTTCTCGCGAGGACAAGACGAGACACCAGTAGGCGTTATTAGTTTTCGTTCGTTACTCACACACAAGGTCTCCAACGGTGATCACATCGTCTTGGTATATGTGCACTGAGCGGCTATGATAGAACACCACACTCTTTACACTGGACTTAGCCCTGACCTCGGGGTTTGAGAGCACTCGTTGGCGTGTCGTGGACATTTCGCCACTGTTATTACCTAAATATGACCTTAGATATATCCGCAGCTTGACCACAGAGAAATCCGTAGCGCCTAGTAGCTACAACGTAAGCTTAGATCACGTTGTATGGCAGTAGGCATTCACGCGTTACAACTAGGCAGCGTATTTATTTAACTTTGCCAATTGACATTGGTGTGGCTGCATTATTTGCAAGGCGTCAATTTACTCACATTATGACGTTTGTGCGTTAGCCGAGCGCCGGGCAGCGACCATTCAGGAATACCAGCGCCACGTGCCCAATATAGACCCACCGACAAAGCCTTGTTTGGGCTGGCTAATCGATGTCTTTATCGTCGTTAAGTCCTACCCTGTTCTCGGCACTCAAGCGATCTTTACTGAAACTAACCGGGCGTAAGATACACACGCATTTCAAACAGGCAGAACACGACGACGGAACTCCAATGTGATCTGTGGTCTCTTGGCACGAACAACTGGAGAGTTTCGCTGCATCCAAATGTTACTGGTGAACAGGAACATGTTTTGTTACGTCTGACCTCTTCATAAACCTACGTTTTCCGTCATCACTCTTCATCATCAAGCTTGTGACAACGTCGTCATATTGTCATGACATTGTGTAAATAGAGATATCACAACGGATGAACGCCATAATAATCTATAATAATATATCTGTTGCAATTGAAATCACTTATCTGACAGCCGATATTTTAAAAGCAAATCTACTATTATTCAACCGACTTTTTAAACTAAGTTAGTTAGTGTCATCCAATTTGAAATCAAACTACCTAGTAGGTAAACAATACGCGAGGCCTGCTAATGCACGTATCCTGTTTAATAAAATTGGCCGAGGTCGCCATTTTCGATCACAATCAGTCTTTGGCGGCCATTTTGAAATCAAACAAATCCACCTTCTGTTTTGAATACTGGCCGGAGAGAGACGCCGCCAGTTTAACTCAACTCGATATAAGGATCGAGCGGTTAGCGAAGGTGAAAATAGTCAAACTTCAGAAGCATACAAAGATCAAACTTCGTCTCTACGCTGTCAAGACGTGCAATTAGGCGCAGCGTGGGCCTGTGCCGTCTGCCGGCGCAGCGGAGTCGCAATAAAGGAGAAGGTTCCAATGGCGCAGTGAAAGGCAACGCATAACGACATCTTTGTCAATCGGGTCTCGGGAAAATATAATACAGCCATTTAGGTGACTCACTGACGTCGACGGGTGTTGTGTGGGCCCAGGTAGGCACCCTGTACCGACGGTCTGTGTCGGCTTTTATTTCGTCGTCTCAAGTCGTGCAGAGAATCAGAGACGCAGCGACGGTTGACGACATATGTTGCTCTTCTGTTTGTTCTTCAGGATGGGACAGATTCTGTCGCCAGGGTGGGACAGATTCTGTCGTCAGGGTAGGACAGATTCTGTCGTCAAGGTGGGACAATCCCTGTCGTCAGGGTGGGACAGATTTTGTCGTCAGGGTGGGACAGATTCTGTCGCCAGGGTGGGACAGACCCTGTCGTCAGGGTGGGACATATTCTGTCGTCAGGGTGGGACAGACCGTGTCGTCAGAGTGGGACAGACCCTGTCGTCAGGGTGGAACAAACCCTGTCGTCAGTATGACACAGTTTAAATCATACTGCCTTAGCGTGGTTCCTCTCCGTCTCCCGTTGCTGATCTTGCACTGTCGTCTCCTCGTCCCTTCGACACGGCACTGTACCAGTCCCAGCCGAAGTCTCCCTTGTCTCCTTCTAGACCCTATATATGCATGGAACTGTAACAATGTCAGTCGCAGTGCTCCTTGTCTCCTTTATCCTATATGTATGACAGTGCAGCAACCACTAGTGAAGTCGGCCCGAACACACGCATCATTCGTGCAGAAATATCCCCGACGTGTAACTATTGTCTCAGCCAGAGTTGTGACTAGTTCGTGACTGGATTAACTTCACCGACGTTATCCTACGATTTTGTTGTAGAAAAATATGTTTGAAATTGATCCGCTCAGTAACATTTAGTAGGCTTATCTCGAGGCACATACGCAGTAGACATGACTCCGATAGTAGACATGGCATGACTCCGATAGTAGACATGACTCCAATAGTAGACATGGCCCCGATCATTCAGGACGCTTCTGTATAATTTGACAACAGACGCCAACCCATATGTTGTCATTCACTGCGACGGTGAAGTGTCACAAGATAATGACCCCACTCTTCACTTGGATGTGCCGTGTCATTTGTCGCACATACGTTTTGTCGTACGATGTCAATGACCTACCGACTACGACGCCAGACGGAGACAAAAACAACAACGACTGTTAATTCGTTCCACGATAATTGTTTTTCAATCGTCCGGGTAGATTACATCGCGGAAATAAAATGGCGGAACAGAATGACATTTAACGCGTGAAATGGCCGTAATAATCGTTGGCTGTTCTCATGACTCCACGCGTCGCGCCGTCTGACGCGATGCGGGTGTAATTGACGGTTATCATATTCATGCGAAATTTGTACACAAGCGACGGCAGAAATTCACACATGATCCGCAAGAATTGAGCAGCGTCGTTGTCGCTGCGTAATAACTACATGGAGTTATGCAATTACTCGCACGGCCATATCGCGCTCGTTAAAGTGGAAACCAACCGTCGTTGTGCCCGCAAGACATCGCAGCGACGTTGAATCCGAATCGACAACGGCGTTTGTCGACTCGACAACAAGCCGGCTGTGTCTGATGGCAACACTCCAAAGAACCGACTCCGTGACGCGAAGAAACGCATGACGTTGACCGGCCAGATTGCGAGGCGATTGCTGGCCGCGATACCAACTCTGGTCTCAGCGACGTGGCTTTGTGGCGATATCTCTCGACGAATCACTTGCATAAGTTGGTGAACGCCACCAGCGATTGCCATAGAAACGCTCGTCTATACGGACGATTGGCCGATAGTCGTTTATCTTGTGATTATATCGTTCTTTGCAACCCCGTTTTTACAACTTTTGTCAATCTGTATAATCAGATAGACATTGTGAATTTGGCAGGTCGTAGGGTAGGGTAGGATGGAGCAAGGAACCCATGTAGGGTAAGATATCCCCATTTTATTTCAAACGGTGTGCTTGTCTTCGGTGGGCAAATACAAAGCTGCCACTAAATGATTACGCAGTCCGAATAACAACAAGATGATTGAGAGGCTACTAAGTAAGAAGCCTGTGACGAATCCTCGGGATACGTTCGGAGCAGCATCTGACAAACAAGACCATCTCAGAACACATCGACATCAACAGTATCGTCGACGAAGTCAAACGAATCAGACGAAGTGGCTTGGGCGTTTGGCTATGTTCTCCGAATAGACAGTAACACTCTGCAGCATGCAAATGGACAACATCTGGACACTGTGAAAAAGAGGCAGATTGTTAAATACCTGGAGAAGAACAATTTGAGATGAAAATGAGCTGATTGAAAGGCTTGACTCGCCCAAGTCAATACATTTAATTGTCGTGCTGACGACAAAACGATAACTTTTTTTTACAGCTCGTAAATAGTTTTGTTTACAGATTTCCAAATGTAGCCCCGGGCTTATTTCATATAATATTTTTTATGGGATTATGGCAATGTTCAAGGCGTGTGAACAAACCCCATTCGTGTGTGTGTGTGTGTGTGTGTGTGTGCGTGCGTGTGCGTGTGCCTGTGCGTGTGCGTGTGCGCGTGCGCGTGTGCGTGCGTGTGCGTTGATACCACGTGATGTCTTCAAGTTTAACGTTGTAATGGAAATGGAAACTGGTGCGACAGGTTTGCATTGCTCAGTGGTGCGACACGACTGCTCATGCAGTTCAATGGTGAGACATGACTGTTCATGTAGTTCAATGGTACGACACGACTGTTCATGAAGTTCAATGGTGAGACATGACTGCTCACATATTTCAATGGTGCGATATGACTACTAAATCTGTTCAATGGTGCAACATAATTGTTCAGATAATTCAATGGTGCGACACGATTGCTCACGCAGTTCAGTGGTGCGACACGGCTGCTCACATAGTTCCATTATGCGACACGATCACCCAGTTCAATTGCGTGCGTGCGTGCGTGCGTGCGTGCGTGCGTGCGTGTGTGTATGTATGGTTTACACTATTTATATGTGATTTACACCATTTGTGCGTTTTACAACATTAAATAATGTTATGTGTTCAAACAGTTCCTTCTTTTCCAGATCTGACGGCCAGTAGACCGTGCGACAAGAAGTCCAGATATGAGTTACTATCCGCACTATGCGAATACTCGGCCGAAGGGCTGGCCTACGCCCTGCGTGTCCTCGACACGTGCAAGGTAAGAACACCACCGTCATGTCTCCGGCTAACAGCGCCGCTCTAGCTACAGGTAATCAGGTTGAAGATGTCATCATGTCAAGTTCACAGCGGAGGCATGAGATTATTTCACACCGTCATCAACATACCGTGTCTGTGTGAATGCGACATAATCTCATAGCAAACCGCCAAGAAGTGTGTATTTTCGTCGTCTTTATCTCCATGGTTTGTTGTCTAAATCTCACTCTTGTTTTACCTGCTGAAGCGATTATGCTAATATGATATCATAAATGCCATTCTCCCACGATCCCTTCGCTTAAATTCTAAGCCTGCAGGTCACGTGATATTAGTACTCTGCTCTGGACGTTGACATCGGCATAAGTGGGTAGGGTATACCAGTAGAGTCAACATTTACAAAGAGTCGCGTAACATTATAGCGGTAAATTTAGTGCTATGAATTATAAGTGGCGTTGATCAAAATAACCGACCAAATGATGTCACAAACAGCAGGCCAACCCGGATATTGGATGAAACAAAGTGAAGAAGTGTTGTCTGGGTAATCTAGTAGCAATGTATGTTTCGTAGTCATAGATCGGACTCGAATTTAAGCTCATTGCACCTGTTCCGAAAAATGTCTGTGGGTGTAAACTAAACGGGTTTATTTACATAGTTAGTAAATGTCGCCGTTATCTTCCATTAGCGCTGGGTAAACACCAGTGGGTGTTGTTAAACAACCCCTTTGTGATGGACAATGTTGGGACAGTGGTTGTAATGGACAGTGTGGTGGGACGTATCAAGTTGTCCACTTAACATATATCCAATTATACGAACATGTAACATGTATCTGTCGTCTCTATTGGCGATTGACTATGCGTGCAGGGATAGTCAAAAGGGATAGTCAAAAACCACTCCAGTCCATCAGAACATCACATTCCTATTGTCGTTCCCCACTTGAAGTGGTGTTGCATAACGACAGCCTCTTAAGGTGCTGAATATGCCCTCTTACAAATCCGCCAGGGTGACTCTTGGGGTTTGTCAGACGTGCTTCTGGAGAGTAATAACGCTTTTGATATCAGAGCCGACGCGTCGACTTCGACCTAGCAACTGGCGCTGTCAGATACAGTGACGGGGGTCATAAATAATCCCCATTACCCGCCGCCCGCCTCAAAGAGTTCCCGTGAAAAGCCCATGTTGTGGAACGTTGTTCTTTTGTCGGACAATATTGACACCGCTGAACACGCACAGACGGAGTAACCACGCCGAAGACACATCGGGCGTCGTATATGACAGATACTGTATCATGGAAACGCCGTCACGGTCGAATGAAGAGTCGGTGATGCTGTTGGATAATTACTTCGGTCGGTTGAATTGACGTCTTAGATGAGTCAGGCACTCGATCAGATATCAACATTGGCGTCACTTGAAGGCGGATCCGATCAGCAACTTGGGGAACACACATGTAGCGCATTCATTTTGCGCTGAAGCGGGCATTCGTTTACAACTGTCAGATCTTATTGTATGTCAGCTACAGATCGGATATCCAGCTACAAGAGGCCGTATATGGACAAGAACATAACAGCCATGATCCGACCCGACCGTCAGCGCAAAGTCCTTTGTGCGGTAACGTGAATATCATATGAAACGTACAAGTCAAAGGTGGTTCTCTACAACACACTGAAGAGTCCATGGCGGTGTGGTGCGGCGTGGTGGTTAGCTACAAAGCGAGCTTGAGGCTTGTGCCGTTGTAGCGCTTACATTTTTCCGGCGTTATAAACGTTCCGATTGCCGTTTCTGCGCATGCGCGATAAATGCAAAATCGAAAGGACAAAGCAATTATAGTACAAATGCTACGGGTTGTTCGTTAAGACGTCTATAACATCTCAGCAAAGTTATTTGTCGTAAATGAACACGATGCAAACACGTTTTGAAGCATGTTTTGAGAGCAATAGTAAATCACGTGACAATAGTGCGCCATAATCCGTGAAGTGATTTAAATAAACGTAATACTGTATTGTATTGGACGACATTTTAAGCAACTCTTCACAGTAATTATCATAGAAGAGTTAACGAACAGCCGGTGGCCTTTATACCAATAATGCCTTGTCGTTTCGCTGCACATTGATGATTTTACATTTATCGCGCATGCGCAGAAACGTCAATCGGAAAGTTTATCACGACCGGAAAAATGTAAGCGCGACACCGTCTTGACGTTGAGCGTCCTCCAGGGTCTGACGGCCGAGGCAAGCAGCTGTCACTGCGATCGCCGTCTGTCAGCGGAGTGCACGAGCAGCCAGTCGGGGGTCGTCAACACACATTCAATCAGTCGACAACATGCGAACGCATTGAAAGCGCAACGAGGGGGAGTTAACCGAAAAAGACGCACTGCATTGAATAGGAACTTCTTCTGACCTTCACTTTCACACCTCTGTGGGGGCTGCCTTTTCGGTTTTTGTTCACCCACCAGGTCCCCCCCCCCCCCAGTGTAGAGTTCTTCACGACATAACCCTCCCGTCCCATACTTTGCATCCCTCAACTCAAGTCGAGATTGCTCTGAAAGCGCTGCCGTTTTAAGCGACCGTCTCGCAGCCTACTCTTCAGGCACAACAGCAAGGCATGCCTTCATTCGAACTATGGTCGTCTGACCCCGATTTTGCAACAGACGTTCTCTTGTTTCCGGTGAGACCCGTTGACCCGTGTCGTGTCGAAGTGGCGGCAACGTCCGCCTCACTGATTTCTTGCACCATCGAGACTCGTCACGCGTGGCTGGTTGATCGCGTCGTCACGCGCCGCTGCGTCGGCTTCTACTCGTCGCGGGCGTTGATGCATTGAACCGCTGCTAAACACACCGCCATAGCCGACGTCGGCGATTGAACCGCTGTTTAGGACGACCATGGCTTTCCATATATTCCACTCCACACAAGGCCTACTGCAACAGAAGCTAGGCCGCTAAACTATCATGTATCTGTCATTTCTGACATGGTTCTTGACCTAAAGGAACTTGTGACTACATTTTCCGTTTGTGACTATACATTTTTCGATTGCTAAATTATGCTGTTTTTACTTTAGACAACAATATATTTTTGTGAAATCTCGTTAGGTAATGTGTTTGCGCTTTTGTGAGCTGCTCGCGACTTCTTTATTGGACGGACGGAATAAACGGGACAGTGCAAGAAAGTAACAATGGGTGAAACGTGTTTTTATTATTTCAATACAATTTGCAGTTGAGGAGTCGACACAGTCAACAGTCGACAGTCGACACTGCGTGTTGCACCGCATTTAAAGACGGTACAGTTTCTTTAACTAGGCCTGTTGCATTGACACGTCCCTGACGTACTTCAACGACATTTCAACGTGTTCTGTGACCTCTCGCTGCCGAGAGGCGTTGTCCGACTTGCATCTCTACAGCTGTTGAAAAAGGTGACGAACCAACCAGAGTGTGTCGCTACAGATTAGCGTTTTTGCGTGTTTCCTTTGAATTGCTTAACCCTCCACCGGCGCGCCTGCGTGGTCGTCAGCTCGAATTCGAGCAGCGAGACAAGCGCGAAGCAAGAACGAGTATGTTGAGGCAGACCTTTCATAGCTCCGTGATCTTATCAGTATCAGACCATGTTGAATGTGCGGCCCACAGCCGGGTCACGCTAGGGCCAATTGTTGCTCTGACCTGGCCAACAGACACACCTCAGTTCTCGTGCACAGCCGCAGGTCTCGTCCATATCAACACATCGACCGAATAGCAAAGGGGGCCAAAGCGTTGGACAAAGGCCACTTCAGGTGTGACGGCAGAGAGAGGGCTTAACTAACGTTGTAGACTTCTCACAGGGATGGCGAATTGGAGGTCGCGTCTCTTCAACCCGGCGTCAATATTATACACGCCCGACAACGGCCTGTTTGACAGAATATACTTAACAACAACGCACAATTAGAAACCGAAGTAGAAATGGTGGTGAACGTGGTTTGTGGCGTATTGTGTATTTAATGGTTAAATTAACTGAACTGTTTTACTGACTATTGCTACACCGTGACCATTTATTTGTATTTAGGTCCTGTTAACAGTTTATTTATATGCACACTGCATACTTTCTAAATCCACTAAAAGACCCAAATCATTATATGTTTTTTGTTATTTGATGAAGTGTTGGTTTCTTGACATTTTCACCGGACTGTGACATCCAGTATTTCAAATACAAACTCTTTTGCCGCCATGTCAACGCAACAATGGCCAAATACGCTAATCGACGATGCAATATACATATTAATATATTAACAATGTTATATTACCCACGCATAAAGCGTCCAATCTGTCATCTTCTGTGACTCCGCATTCCACCGTTGGATCACTCGTTGGCGACAAAGTGAAGCGAGCGATGACGTCACATTCAGTGGACAACAGTCGTCGCGCAATGTCGGAACATATGCCGTATCAAAGGCATTACACGCGACTGCGCGTGTCGCTGCCATGTATAACTGGGACGTCTTCAATGGACACCGCAACTGTGCGTACTCGGTGCAAGTTTACAAAATTATGGACCTGTCAGAAACGGTGTTATCTACGATGTTCGTGTGTCTCTGCTACAGCAACGACTCATAAACATGGCTTCTCTTTCTACTGTGTTAGAATAAGTAGACAGTAACTTATGTTTATTGACATGTTTTGCCATTGCAAAACAATGGCGAAATGACAGTAATACGATACTTATTATATACGCTCCATAAACATCTATATTGTGGGGTGCTTTACAATGATTATAGTAAATGAATTGATAACAGACATGGAATCGTAAATATTTAAAAATACCAACAACCAAAGACATGTCCTTATTATATTATGTCTTATCACATTTACATATTCGCCGCTGTGAAATCAAATGAACACAAATGCGCCATGACATTTCAAAATGCAATATTCGTCAGTGTATGACAAAGCTCAACGCCTACCACACTTGATAACGCTGTCTTAATCAACAACCACTTAACAATGTATTATTATAACGACATTCTACAGTTATCTCTAGATAACTTAACAACTTAACGTGTGGCTATCAGGATAAGATAACTGAACGCAATCGGGAAACGGCTACAATAAGAGCGATTACTTTTCTTCTTGTGCCGATTACAGAAAACTATATCAGCGGGTGTTTGTGAACTGTTTCATTATCGCTTTGACCGCGTTCTGTGACGTAAACAGGGTCTTACTAGTTTTCTTAGTTATCGGCGAGAATATCTTGCATGGTCATTGCAGACGTTTTTATCTTTCTCTACGTGTTACTGACCGGCTTCATGTCACCTTTGCTTATTGTCTGGCGTCGATTCACTATAGAGAGAGACTCTATGTACACTGTAGAATATGTCTTAAGGTCGGTTCTACAGTGTACAACAGGTATGCCTTAAGATTGGTTCTACAGTGTACAACGGGTATATATTAAGATACGTTCTACAGTGTACAACGGGTATGTCTTAAGATATGTTTTACAGTGTACAACGGGTACATCTTAAGATACGTTGAACCGTTCTGCAGTGTACAACGGGTATATCTTAAGATAGGTTCTGCAGTGTACAACGGGTATGTCATAAAATAGGTTCTGCAGTGTACAACGGGTATATCTTAAGATAGGTTCTGCAGTGTACAACGGGTATGTCTTAAGATATGTGCTACAGTGTACAACGGGTATATCTTAAGATACGTTTTACGGGGTACAACGGGTATATATTAAGATAGGTTCTACAGTATACAACGGGTACATATTAAGATACGTTGAACCGTTCTGCAGTGTACAACGGGTATATCTTAAGATAGGTTCTGCAGTGTACAACGGGTATGTCATAAAATAGGTTCTGCAGTGTACAACGGGTATATCTTAAGATAGGTTCTGCAGTGTACAACGGGTATGTCTTAAGATATGTGCTACAGTGTACAACGGGTATATCTTAAGATACGTTTTACGGGGTACAACGGGTATATATTAAGATAGGTTCTACAGTATACAACGGGTATGTCTTAAGATAGTTTTACGGGGTACAACGGGTATGTCTTAAGATAGCTTCTACAATGTACAATGGGTATGTCTTAAGATAGGTTCTACAGCGTACAACGGGTATGTCTTAAGACTGACTGTGACGGCGTGACGTGCATGACAGTCGGTGACGACGTGACGTGTGGGACAGAAAGTGACGGCGTGTTTGTGACACACAATGACGGCGTGACGTACACTGGATTGCCTCCCGACATCTGGAGTCCGCCTGGTCCGTCGCCACACACACGAACTGTCCGGGCGGCCCGTTAACTTGATGGCTGCAGTGGACAGGCGCTGTCTCGCTGAATGCGGTCTTTATGTGTGTTCTACGGGGCGAGAGAGACGGCTGAAGAGACTCGGCCAATTGGGGATCATTCGTTATTCAGTGGTCAAGGTCGAGCGATTGTGTTGGTCTTTTTTTACCTGCTGAATCGAGATCTGGTCGTGTTGTTTATGTCGAACAGATATTGCAATAAGGTTGACGTCGGCTATTATCATTGGTCCGTGTCGAGCATTATATTGTTGTTACTTACTTGTTGTTACGTGTTGTTACTTATCATTGTTTTACCTCCCTGTGCACATACGCTGGATGTTATATTTTGTTTGTTTGGGACTTTCATAAGTAACTAAAACGTCGAGGGTTTGTGCCTATTCAACACGCTTCAAACTGAAGGACCCTAACGACCCGAGCGATACGCCTAACCGAGTAGTGGCTGTGCTTTCGGCCCAGTTACAGTACGTTGGACCCGTATTCACGAGCAGAACCTTTAATTACTGGGTATAGCTATAATTGTCTGCGCTAATGCACGGTTTCACGACGCTCTCAAGCACTCCCACAGACCTCCACTTCTCGCGAGACTTGTAACTCGGCGAGACTTGTTCTTGCTCGGCGTGTCACGGACCTCGAGGAGAAACTGGTCGTTTCTCGTTCGTACGGCCGATTTGCATGACAACCGTCGGCGTTGAATATGCTCGAGACAGAACTCGCCAAAAGTCTCTCGCCGGCTCATTCAGCGGGCGCCCGGCACGCCGATGTATGGGTAGACGCGACGAGAAACAAACACCTTTGTCACGGTTGATTTCTCGTCAGAATGGATACCGCGAGCGACGGCGACGTCTGTTGTGTGTTTATGTCCGTTGATAACTGGCTGCGTTTAATTAGCGATGGGCCGCGCGCGTGTGGTGATTATACGGTAAATATTGAGGTAGCCGATGTTGACCGCCGTGCCGTCATCCCGACGACGAAGACACACCTAGAGTGGACACTTCCGGTAGACAGGCACTGGCCCATGGGCGACATTATGGCGCCAGCGAGGACGCGCTTCCAAGCGCCTCATTCAGCGAGGACATATTTAGTGGTGGACGTGTTTAAGTTTCTATAACCGCGCCTGTCCGTCGAAAACACACAATCGATCCGCCTTGGGGCCTGTGCGTTTTGGGCCAATTACAGTCATTATCGTTATAGAAGCCGGCGAAGAATTTTAATAGCACGAGCAGCTTAGATACTGACTTAGTTCAATAGTGTGAACAATTTAGACACTGACTTATTTCAATACGTACTGGCCTACTTTAACATATCGAACGTTTAGATATCTATGTTCCAAATAGTTGTATTCCCATATTTCTATTTACCGATTTCGTGTAATTATTGCCTACACACCAATGCCTAGAGAAAAACTAACAAAGTGACTACTACATACAGTGGAATGTTTCGCGACTTAGTAGGAACGCACGCGAGTACGCTAGTGACTTGAACAGTCATTCGAAACATAATGCGAATTCTTTGTGACGGAATCCGTCAGTTGGTCATTTGACGACGGTCTAAGTATGAACAATCGTAGAAAACACGCTCAATGCTGGAGCTTAACACCCGCTTGAAACTACACGAAACGGGGGAATTTTGACAAGTCAGTAGCGTTATGAACATTTCGTGAGGTCGAACCCCTGAATGCAGGGCTGCAGACGTCCACAGCGGGGGAGGGTTAACAAACACAGTAGAGGTAACTTAAGTTAACAAACACGTGCACTAACACACGTTACCTCGATCAGAGTTAGATGACGTAGTGAATCACGAATCACTCACACGACGAGTAAGTTTACATACGACAGCGTGAATCAAGTCGGTCATTTATCAGGACCCATAGAAGCAGTTCTACCATTGATCTACGACGTCGTGAACAGAGGCCAATCACCTCTAGTGCCGTACGCATTTCTATCAACCCCACTCACACATTCTGTTTGCTCTTTCTGTACTCGGCTTCTGAGTCACACTCGACAGGCGCTGTCGGAAGTGACGTCACGAGCCGCACACTTCACACTTGCGACGCCACCTGGCGGACAAATAGTGCAGACCTAGAGAAAAGCGACGAGAGTGAGCGGTTCTGGAACCAGCGGAGGACGGTTGAAGAACAGAAGGAAGCCCAAGAGCCACGGTGAAGAGAAATACTGAAATGGCGAGATTAAATAGTGGAGAGAGAGAGAGAGAGAGAGAGAGAGAGGGAGAGAGAGAGGGAGGGCGAGAGGGGGGGGGGGATATCGAGGAAGATATCGATGGGAAGGAATCACATATACATGCGCGTGCACGCATGCATGCAGACACGCCAGCAATCGCTGATGCACATACATACACACACACGCACACATTAACGCGCACACACGCACACACACACACACACACACACACACACACACACACACACACACACACACACACACACACACACACACACACACACACACACACACACACACACACACACACACACACACACACCACATTCGGCCAGTCGGACTTCAAAATCACGTCTCTTGAGTCGAGAACTCGTGGATGTATCTTGAGTCAAAACCTTGAAACTGAGCCGTACAAAGTCATTGATTGAGTCACTGGAAAGTAAGTTGTACAGAAGCCTCCTTGTCTGTGCTCTGGTGTCGCGAATACACGCAAGCATAGGTGCTACATAGACACGGCACGAAAAAAGGTTATCTGAAACATGTGTTTATGACCATACCTTAAAGGCCGTCTATTTTATTACGGTCGTAGAACGCAAACGACAAGATTGCTGAATGGAAATCTACAGTCGCTCGTTGGCTGGTCTTGTGGGGCTATTTCAGGCCAAATATATATCATCGTAAATTGTCTGCAAGTCGAATGCCAAATTAGCGGTTGTCATTTCAAAATACCACGGTCTGCCAGTCAAGTGGGACAAGTGCATACTTCGTAGGACACTTGCTCTGACTCTGTTCGGTTTGTGATATTCCGGTGGCATCTGGAATCATTTGCATATTGAATTCGAAATCAGTTCACGTCGAGCATCTTCTGGAACTTGCTCTTGCGTCTGTGTGACAGCGTAGCTCAGTAACAACTGTATTCTCGTGCAACAAGGAGAACGGCAACTGATAGCAGCTTAGATATGCAAAGCTCGTGACATTAATGGATGGAGACTTTTAGGTTGACGAGAAATAGGTCCCTTTAGTAGACAAATTGATTGGGCGAAGTTGTTTAGAAATGAACTTCTTTTGACTGATAGTGAAGCTCAACAAAGACACGACAAAAAGGTATTTGTCAGGAACTATAGCAGATGAAGAAAGTATGTTATTCTTATTATTTACAACTGTTATTCTACAGTCGTAGCGACCGTCTCTGTGGTCGTTCTCCAGGTGTGTGTAGATACGTCTATGTGAGCATTCGTTCTACTGAAAGGTTGTATTGTATCTAACACAACAGAGTGACTCTGTGACGTCAGCCCCGCCCCGCCCAGCCGTTCTACCAACAAGTCGGGAATAGAGTAAACACAACAAAGACCCACGTGTTTTTTCCGTGATCTTTGTAGTCCTGTGGTCTCGTATATTTGACACTCCAGATTTGTCCTGATAGTGCGTCGTAACTTCGCGACAGGTGTAGGGTAGCTGCGTGTTTTGTGTGGGGTCTTCGTGCCTGGTGTGGGGTATTTGCGTGTTTGATGTGGGGTAATTTGCTGCTAAAAATTGGTAAACGGGTTATATTAACATCAGCCATCTGCTGTTTGCTATTCGTCGTTTGATAGGCCGTGGATTATGAATACGGATTATGAATGGTGTATTCATAATCTTTCATAAGTTTTAATGAAGCCTGTGTAACCATGGTAACGACAGAAGTATGAACAGATGTCCACTGGTCGCCTACTACCTTACCCGGTTTAGTCATATGTCACGTGGTTTCTATAATTAACTCGCGGAAATACCAGACAAGAAAATTCGATACGTAAATAAGCAAGTTTTATCGCCAAAACTAGCGTCCACGGTTCAAAGAGCTGTTGCAATAGTTCCGTTGTATCGTGCGTGTTCTGGGCGCCACAAAATCGGCGTCTATAACTTTGTTATCGCTCCTTGCATCAGGCAATGGTGGCAGGTTAAATTTAACCAACCCGCTCCATTATCCGTCGTCACGCAGTTTCAGAATGACGTATTGCCACGACCAGCTGGTTAATGTTTGCTTACGAAGATGCGCTTTAATGAATATCATTAATCCATGGTCTGCGATACTTTGTCACTGTGTCGAAATAAGTGAGTGTGTGAAAAAGTACAAAGAACTACGGTCGTCAGAGATGATAAATCTCGTGAAAGTCAACAACCGTCAGCCCGATGGTTTGGGCGGCGTTCGTACGCGGGAGCAGCCATTATCTGAGCCGTATCGCGACACGTCACCTGAACGCCCGAGGCACGGCTCAAGGCTGGCGCGGCGTTGTTCACATTATGCCGTTTCGATACACCCAATTTAGGCAAACACTTGCCATCAGTATCACAAACTGTGTGAGTGTTAACAGCGGTCGTTCAGCTGGTGTACAGTGCAGGCGATAAAACAATGTTGCCGGTTTCCGGGGCTGGGCCTCTTCTAATTATGCAGCGTCACGCCACATTTAAATCTCGTCACTGCTCATGACTCTATAAACGCGCGTCACTTGATAGAGTGCACAGGCCACTGTTGACTTCCTGTTGTGGTCATGTCAACATTTGTTTCTTCAGAATAACAGAAACCTATCTCTCCTCAAAGTCTGAGATGTTTACACGTTTAGTGCAATCCACTGAGTTCCACTGCCACCATTACTTATTATTGATATTGATTGACTAAATTCCGTTATAGTCGTCTACCTCAGCTCTTTCAAAACGCATGCGTGTATGTTGTCCATTACTAGTCAACAAAACAGCCATGACTGGAAAAGCAACAAATAAACTACTCTGCAAATTATGCTCTTCCAAATAAGCGTTAATTCATTGCCAATAACTGTCAACTTTCAACCTGGTAATATGCCTGCTCTATTGCATCACATTCATATAAAAAGTGTCTTTCACATTTAAATTCTGATACACAAAGCGGAGACTAACTGTGGCCTGACCCCTTCAACCTCCTACGACATATGACCCAGCCTTGAAACATAGTTGGTGTATTTCAATGAAGCCCCGGTTTGTGGCGACGGCTGTCAAACGAATTCTGGCTATAAATGAAGTGCACTTTACAGGTCGCTGAGTAAATACATAACTCGTGTTATATTGGTCTCGACCAGACGGTGTCTTCCCGTTATAGCTACTTCCCGTTATAGCTACTTTTTATTCCCGTTATAGCTACTCGTTAAGTTTGACAGGCAAACTAGTCCCGTTATAGCTACTTTTCTATTTCTCCATTTTACAATGTAACAAGATAAGGGAGCATTAACTATTTCATCTCCATCCAGCTGATGTCCATGAGGGGTTGACTGCTTTTATGTAAGTGTGTTCCCTGAGGAATTTCCACAAAGTCCAGTGATAATTGTTAACGAGTACTTTCTTTGTGGAGACATGGCTTGGTGATGATTCAAAAATCACCATGAACACGTGGGAGGTCTACACAGAATCTGACAAATGAACAAACAACCATATTGAGGGGTGAATTCCAAGTTTGCAAAATTGGTGGTGAAACACCATCCAAACATCTTCCAGTTCATGGTTGCTAAACATGATGCCCCCATATAAGAAGAATAATTGATGACATTCATTACTTTTTGATAAATGCAGTTCTGTACTCAGTACAATGTAGCTGTCTTTTGAAAAAAATGTTTTGCACAAGTGTTTTATGGTATATTTTACATTTCAAATAACTAACAGTTACATCTATATACCATTCTTATGACTTTTAAAATGTGTCCTTCATTAATTCATTTCATGTAGAAATCTTACAGTAATCTGAAACAGTTAATGCTCCCTCTTGCTGTCCCCTCCTGAATTGTGTAATTAAATAAGTAGCTATAACGGGACTAGTTTGCCTGTCAAACTTAACGAGTAGCTATAACGGGGAAAAACTGTAGCTATAACGGGAAGTAGCTATAACGGGAAGTAGCTATAACGGACCTAGACCGACCAGACGGACGACACCGATTCATAAGATGTGCAAACCTTAAGGTGGACGTCATGTTGACATGCGGTGTATAACACGACGATACACACGACTGTGAGATAGCTGTGAATTGTAACGCCACACACGCCGACTTACAACTTCATGTTAGCCACACAAGCGGATTAATCCGGATTGGCGGAGACTACTATTGTAGTTCATTGCAACACAAACTGTACAAGAAATGTTCATGTTATCGATGAAGCTTCATTTCTTGACGAAGATCTTTAGTTCAACTGTTTCCGTGTTCAACCCGTGTGTTTAGTTGGTTTGACCCGTGCTCCTACGGTGAGGTTTAATGGAACGAACGCATGTCGCTATTAACGCCTCTCAACTGGATGTTTAAACGTCACTTCTGTCGCGTTGCCACGCACCGGATATGCGGGCGTTTATCTGGCCGGGGCGACTATCTTTACCCTGTTTTGTTTTATTACTCGGCTGTTAGCGAGGAAGTTATAAATTAGCTGGGTCTGTTGATAAAGCGGGCAGATAAGGCGAGTCTACAAACGGGATGCGTGCTGCGACGTAACGCTTGTCTGGTCACAGACGGCGTTAAACTGGGTCTGTAATTCCACTATTGACATTCAAGGTTTATAAGGAATCGGACTGCTAAACTCACAAAACACCCCATTCCCGATGTCAAAACTACATCATGCTTGTATATATGTATATATAGTCTATAAAAATGGTTTAGTGTTACGCCAGCAGTTGGTTTCTTCCGTATTGTTGCGACCCATGTTTGTCTACTGGAATCCCGGTTCACTGACATTATGCCCTCTTTCTGTCTGTTACTATCCAAGGTCTTTATATCAATGTCATATATACAGTTTCCATGGATATATGGTTATTTGTGTTAACCAGAGTCTGTCAATGGTGGATGACGAGTGTGCGCGTGAATTGAACTGTGATTACAACCGTGCTATCGAATACCCCATGCAAAGCTTCGCGTCTCTGATTAACAGTGTAACCCGCAAACATGGTTGACCAATTATTACCAAGAGCGACTTGTCAACAAACTAGAATATGCACAATAAAACTCAAACTAAAATATAACATGTTGGTTTGCGCTGGTAGTATGATATTAATGGAACAGTGTATGTTTGGGCCACGCTGGTGTGTTATTAAATGGACCGTTCGTGAATGGACCAGGCGCCGAGGTTGTTGTGAAGAGTCGATGATAAGATCGGCTGCACGTAACGCTTATCTGAAGCTTTCAACGTCAACGCACGTACACGGTGTAGGTAACTCTCGTACTCGACAAAACACTTGGTTAATAACGTTTTCAGTGTCATCGCCATTAACTCCTTGACATGTCTGTAACACCATGACACCAGAGCAACGTTGTGACAACCAGGTAACGCCATGATTGTCCAGTAATACATTGGCAGTCCGGTGACGCCATGACTGACTTGGTTAACAAGGTTGATAGAATCCTGGTTACTGAAATAAAATGTGGTTCCGTCTGTCGTGACAGTTTGTCCAGGCGAGATTGGAACCAGGGATGATGGCTCTCATTGTTTCAAGATCACGTGACAGAAGACGAGAACACAAACTCTACTGGTGATTAGGTAGGAGACGCTGTAACGTCTCGCGAGATCAGAGACTATCAGGCGAGGCAGTCCCGCGATGTTTAAGCCCCCCACACTGTGTGATGTTGGTCTCGACTGAATTCACGGCGGTTACGTCATGTTTATGCTATCACTTCAGCCGGAAGTTACAACACGGCCATCTTTTGATGTGAGTGGAGTTGCGGCTATCCGGTGAGACAGTGGGCGGGTGGCGTAATACGATACTCAACTCGCTGACAGATTGCACACGTCTATGTTTGTCTCGTGGGGGGTTCTTTCCTTGCATGTTCAGGATTTTGGCCAGATGTAGTACAGACAATGACGTCGTGATTTCTTGTGGATGTGCTTTGTGTAAACACGGAGCTACAGGTCACATACCACCACCAGTCTATACAGAAGGATTCAGCAATGTTGTCGAAACACTGCAATGAACAAAAACGTGCACAGATCGCCAGTGAATGGGACATTAAGGCATCATAATTACACAGGTACGGCTCGTCGAGGTGTGTGGCACCTGCCTAAACACGCGTAAGCCATAAGGAAAACCGCAAGAAATCCGAGCGAGAAACTCGAGCGGCTTCGACAGGAAACTTGCGGTCAGTGTGCAGGACGACCGTGTCGCGTGGATCAACACAGACAAAACACATCTCGTCGCCTCGTCGGGTCTTGTCCACCAACGGCCGGGGTGCGAGACGACAATGGACGTCAACGGTCGCACTCTACTGCCCCAGTCGGTGGTCTAAGCGCTCTGCTAATTGCGTGCGTCGATGTTATTGCTGCTCCAAGCGCCCATTCAACTCTCTCGCCGTCGATGCCTTGAGATAGGCGCGCGCTCAATGTTATTATGACTTATACACAACCGTATCTCGACCGTAGCCGAGCGACTCTGGCACTGCTTCGGCAATCGCCTCTGGCCACCGACTTCCGGTTGACACTTGGCACGGCCACGACCTGTAACTGGGAAGTTGTGTTTGTTGTAGAAAGGGTAACTCAAACCACTGTTGTATACCTGTCAGTAGTCAGTACTTTGTATTATACACCTGCTATAGTATACACTTGTTGTCGTATACACCTACCATAGTATACACCTGCTGGAGCATACACCTGCTATTGTATACACCTACTATTGTATAAACCTACTATAGTATACACCTACTATAGTATACGCCTACCATTGTATACACCTGCCGCATGTGTACACTATGGCAGGTGTATACAATGGTAGGTGTATACGACAACAAATGTATACATTATTGCAGGTTTATACGATGGTAGGTGTATATTATAGTAGGTGTATACTATAGTACGTTTATACAATAGTAGGTGTATACAATAGCAGGTGTATGCTCCAGCAGGTGTATACTATGGTAGGTGTATACGACAACAAGTGTATACTATAGCAGGTGTATATTACAGCAGGTGTACAACAAACACCACGATCGTGATGGTCGTCTTATTAACGTTGTTATGTATTGCTTAATGTTGAGAAGTACCATTGGTTCTAATACCACCATATATTTGTCGTCGTTTACAAATGCCTTCAGTTTACACTTGTGCTGGAACAAACACCACAAGATGCGACCTTTGTCTTTACAAACGGTTACCGAACTTCTTACTTGCCATTACAGTTAAGTGGTTGAGTGGTTTCCTGTTGCACTGCGACATGAATGCGGATGTCACGAATGACACGTAGTGTACGAAGGTCGCGAACACATATGACATAGTGACATGTCACGTCATGACAGAAAACACAATTTGTGTTTGTATGATGTAGTAACAGGGTTTATACGGAAAACAAAAACATGCGTCTTGTGAGGTAAATTTACTGAATAGCAATGTTGTTGTGACTGTGACATAGGGGTCTGTCACTCCAAGCTGACTTCTTCTTTGTTTGTGTCAATGTGAACACGACCATCGCTAAGTGTCGGTACCAGTTCGACTGTGTACCAACGACACCAGCGATAGAACGACCACGTGTCGGCCAAATGACGGGCAAATGACGGGCAAGTGACGACCAATAGACGGCAAAATGACAGCCAAATGACGGCCAGATGACGGCCAAGTGACGGCTAAATGATGGCCAGACGACGGCCAGATGACGGCCAGATGACAGCCATGTAACAGCCAAGTGACGTCTACCTGACAGCCGTGTGATGGCCATGTGACATCCAAGTGACAGCCAAATGACAAGCAAGTGACGGCCAGGTGAGGGCTAAGTGACGGCCAAATGAAAGTTTAGTGACTGCCAAGTAACAGCCAAGTGACGGCCAAGTGACGTCTACCTGACAGATGTGACGGCCAAGTGACGGCCTAGTGATGACTAAGTGACAGCAAAGTGACGACCAAAGTGACCGGCAAGTGACAGTCACGTGACTGTCCAGTCTCCTGCCGACTGCTGGCGACTCCTCGGTCTCCTCCGTGCTACCGCGGCTTGGTCAGCGTTGGATGACCAGTCAGACTGGACTGGATTGTCGTCGATCAGATACACATGATGTTCATTATGAGTATGACGCGGACAGATATCAAGTTCCTAGGCTACGTTGTTTATCTTATGCTGGTGATCGTTAGATTAAGACTCACGATAGTGAGATACCTCGAAAAATCACAACAACGATTGGTACGTTACCGTCACATTGAAATACAAACAAGTGGATTAGGCAACGTTAAACAAACGTGTACTTTCAGCATTAGTCAAGGACAACTGATACGGCAATAGATTACACCTGTTCACGTACCTCGACCCGTTAAGAGGATTACGCTTGAGTCGTGTGATTTAAGTGCGACGGGGGGGGGGCGGGGGGGGGGTAGAGAAAGTGCCTGTTGTTTAGTGTCTCAGATCCGTTGGGAGTTCGTCGGATAATTGGGCCATCTGGCTGACCAGGGGTGACTATGTCGTCAGATTTAATTGTTATTAATGACCTTTACAGAAGGTACTTCCCACGAGACACCCTCTGTGTCGGGGGTAATTAATCAAGGGTGGAGTAGCCGCCAAATGGGTGTTGGGCCGAACTATTAGCATGACAACGCGTGGTCGAGTTTGGCCAACATATGGTGTCACTAAAATGTTCGTTTTGCTGGGCGGGGGTGAGGGTGGGGTGGACAGGGTGGACTGATAGGAGGTATCACTGTGTCGTGATGTGATGTGACGTGTGTCGTTGTGCTTGCGCGCTCATGAAAGGCAACTGTAGCGACGCGGGTAATTGTAGCCCACAAAACGATTTCGTTACGGCACAGTTAGGGTCGACGACGAACTGCCTTGGCAAACGGCGCACAGCTAGGGTCGATAAGGAATTGCCATAGACTCCCACATCACGACACCGCGACACCTGTCGACAGTACTGACAACACGCGCCACCTGGAGGGGCAAGGGACGGTCAGACCGACCACCCACGCTAGGGGTGAAACCCGCCTGACACAAAATATGACCGTTCCTTGTATAAATACATACCGCTTGCATCGGCATGCAGGCACGACTTGATTCGTTCGATCGATCGCGCAGAAATAGTATATGATATATTTATATTAGTGTATTTAAAAGCGATTTGGCTGCATTTGTTGTTCCATTCATGGCGAACGGCCTAGTATCACTGAATAACAATACTAATCATAATTATGATACAGACGAACGCTAAACGTACATTTTAACAAAACGTCCTGAGTCTGGTGATGATGATATGAAAAGACTTGTTGTAACACCATACGGTATAGTCACTTGTCTAACACCCCGTGTACGAAAAACCCTGGTGACGGCCTCATTTTTGGCACACTGGAAAGCGGAGAAGTAAATGGAAGTAGACGACATGTCAGATACAACATTCAGACAGTGTCGCTGTCCCTTGGTCGCCATTCAGTCACTACAAGTTACCACGAGATGGCTGTGGGCTACAGACGCTGCATCTGTTGTACAGATGACGGTATCTTCTGCAGCCGCCGAGACAGACGTAACGTCATCCGTGGGATCTGAAACCGCACACATGGACGGGGCTCGACTCCTGGCCGGACGCTTTTTGCATACTGTTCTGTCACGTGACCGCGTTTGTATGACGTATATATTTGTTGGCAACCGTGAGAGACGGAGAGAGTTGTCGGAGTTGACGCCGTAGCTGGGCTGTCGGGACAGGTTTGAATGTGACAGCTGCGTCCCAGGGCAGTAGAGGCGGTTATGTAACCAAGGAAACCATTACGTGGTGTATTTTATATGTGCGATTGTCACCTATGTCATGTCGTGTCTAGAGCCTAGGGGCGGGCGTGGGTTGGGGTGGGGTGAGGTGACGCGGGGTGGGGTGAGGGTGAGGGTGAGGGTGAGGGTGAGGGTGAGGGTGAGGGTGAGGGTGAGGGTGAGGGTGAGGGTGAGGGTGAGGGTGAGGGTGAGGGTGAGGGTGGGGTGGGGTGGGGTGGGGTGGGGTGGGGTGGGGTGGGGTGGGGTGGGGTGGGGTGGGGTGGGGTGGGGTGGGGTGGGGTGGGGTGGGGTGGGGTGATGGTGATGGTGATGGTGATGGTGATGGTGATGGTGATGGTGGGGTGGGGTGGGGTGGGGTGGGGTGGGGTGGGGTGGGGTGGGGTGGGGTGGGGTGGGGTGGGGTGGGGTGGGGTGGGGTGGGGTGGGGTGGGGTGGGGTGGGGTGGGGTGGGGTGGGGTGGGGTGGGGTGGGGTGGGTGGGGTGGGGTGGGGTGGGGTGGGGTGGGGTGGGGTGGGGTGGGGTGGGGTGGGGTGGGGTGGGGTGGGGTGGGGTGGGGTGGGGTGGGGTGGGGTGGGGTGGGGTGGGGTGGGGTGGGGTGGGGTGGGGTGGGGTGGGGTGGGGTGGGGTGGGGTGGGGTGGGGTGGGGTGGGGTGGGGTGGGGTGGGGTGGGGTGGGGTGGGGTGGGGTGGGGTGGGGTGGGGTGGGGTGGGGTGGGGTGGGGTGGGGTGGGGTGGGGTGGGGTGGGGTGGGGTGGGGTGGGGTGGGGTGGGGTGGGGTGGGGTGGGGTGGGGTGGGGTGGGGTGGGGTGGGGTGGGGTGGGGTGGGGTGGGGTGGGGTGGGGTGGGGTGGGGTGGGGTGGGGTGGGGTGGGGTGGGGTGGGGTGGGGTGGGGTGGGGTGGGGTGGGGTGGGGTGGGGTGGGGTGGGGTGGGGTGGGGTGGGGTGGGGTGGGGTGGGTCATGTGAGGTACACCTCCACCTGCCTGACTCATTCCGTTTCAATATAACTTTCACATCAACAACAATTAACACCTACACACGTCACGCTGTCTTACGCTGTGGGGTGTTGACTGTTTTATATACATGATATTGCGGAATCTATTTATAGGGTGACGATGTATACCTATACATTTTCCTATGGCTTCCCCACAACGTATGCTATCCTTCCGTAATCGTGACTAACAACACAATACAACTTTATTTACGTTATAAAGTTTAAACTACATCCATTATAGTATAATGACGTCACGTCTGTTGACTCATCCCGCAATAGAATGACTGTTATTCGATCAAATAAAAAGTTATATAGCGACACTCTGAACATAAACAGTAGCATTATTCGGAGGAACAACTCGGAGCGTGTCCCGCGCCGTCTGTCGCCGGCGATATGCCCCGGCAGCCATGTTAACTACCGACCTGCTGGCGTACGTACGACGTATATGGCAAGACGTAGAACGCCGTAGGTCGTAGGGCGTAGATATATTTCCGAAAATACCGTGGAATTACTTGTAATAAATACTGGTCCCCTCATTTAGGAGACAGAGAGATGAAGATGAAAAGAGACAAAGAGTGATGAGAGAGAGAGAGAGAGAAGAGAGAAGAGAGAAGAGAAGAGAAGAGAAGAGAAGAGAAGAGAAGAGAAGAGAAGAGAAGAGAAGAGAAGAGAAGAGAAGAGAAGAGAAGAGAAGAGAAGAGAGGAGAGGAGAGGAGAGGAGAGGAGAGGAGAGGAGAGGAGAGGAGAGGAGAGGAGAGGAGAGGAGAGGAGAGGAGAGGAGAGGAGAGGAGAGGAGAGGAGAGGAGGAGAGGAGAGGAGAGGAGAGGAGAGGAGAGGAGAGGAGAGGAGAGGAGAGGAGAGGAGAGGAGAGGAGAGGAGAGGAGAGGAGAGGAGAGGAGAGGAGAGGAGAGGAGAGATAGAAGAGATAGGAGAGAGGAGAGAGGAGAGAGGAGAGAGGAGAGAGGAGAGAGGAGAGAGGAGAGAGAATGGAGAGAGGAGAGAGGAGAGAGGAGAGAAGGAGAGAGGAGAGAGGAGAGAGGAGAGAGGTGAGAGGTGAGAGGTGAGAGGTGAGAGGTGAGAGGTGAGAGGAGAGAGGGTGGAGAGAGAGAGCGAGAGAGCGAGAGAGCGAGAGAGCGAGAGAGCGAGAGAGCGAGAGAGCGAGAGAGCGAGAGAGCGAGAGAGCGAGAGCGAGAGCGAGACAGAGAACGAGAGAGCGAGAGAGAGCGCGAGAGAGACAGAGGGCGAGAGAGAGAGAGTGAGAGAGCAAGAGACAGAGCAAGAGAGCGAGCGAGAGAGCGAGAGAGCGAGAGAGCGAGAGAGCGAGAGAGCGATGCGAAAGGACAGAATCAAGCAGATGCCTGGTGGCTTAGTGTTGGTCCCATAAACAGCTTGAGGGTTTTCAGTTCTTCTCCCTGCCTTGTGTAATACGTGGGAGCGACGCACATGATCGTTTGGAATTCTCTCAGCGAATCCCCTTGGCCGGGTATCGTTGCCGTCTGACCGAATTCCCGGGAGACAGTCGGATTTTTTACTCGAGGCCAGGCCCGGATGTGACCGTCCTTGTGTGCGACAAGTCTCGGGCCGCGGCTAGATTCTGTTTCTTCTACGAAACAGTGGGACTAGGGCGGGTCACAAAAACACTTAAGTCACAGCATCGAGGTCACGCCCAGGCACCACCCCTGTACGTGTACTGTATATCGCGGTACGTGTATACCCCGGTACGTGTACATTCGACATGTGTACACCCGGTAGTGTACACCCCAGTACGTGTACATCCCAATACACGTACACCAAAGTACGTATAACCCCCAGTACGTACACCCCGAAACGTGTATTTCCCGGTGTATTTCTTATTGCATCGTGTTGTCTAGACGTTTGTTCCTTATAATGACATTTCCTGTTCCTGTTCCTAGAACTGCTCATTGTGTTTTCTTTTCTAGGACTTCTCCTTCTTCTACTACTTCTTTCTTTCTTCGCATTCTTCTTATTATTATAAAGGTATACTACGGGTGACTAAATCGGCGTGTTCCGACTACGCGAACTCATTCTACACAACCCACGGGCAAGGCCAGCATCGGCTGTCCCCCGTGTGAGACAAATATCAGGAGTAGGAGATACATATTATATACGACCCTGGGCCCGAGTGTTTGCCCGGGGCACCAGTGTTTGCCCGGCGACTCGTAACCAGCCTAGAGCACTGTGCGGGTAGACACGACCAGATAACGACTCCACAAGCAGAGGCGACGACTCGAGAGAGATTACGACGCACGATCGAAGACAATACACGTAACACAACAGACTCCACAAACGACCGTAACAATACGACTTTGTGCCGATGTCAGTGAAGACGATGTAGCGACAACTGACGAACATTGAGACTCTTGTGCCCCGCAGTTTACAGGCGACCAAACGGCGCTGGTCCGTGTGCAAAGTTACCCGCCGTCTACGTGACTGTTTGGTGGAATGTTCCAAACGGTAGCAGAAATTAAAGAGGACAAATGATCGGGAAGAACAACGAAACGACAACGGCAACGGCAACGGCAACGGCAACGGCAACGGCAACGGCAACGGCAACGGCAACGGCAACGGCAACGGCAACGGCAACGGCAACGGCAACGGCAACGGCAACGGCAACGGCAACGGCAACGGCAACGGCAACGGCAACGGCAACGGCAACGGCAACGGCAACGGCAACGGCAACGGCAACGGCAACGGCAACGGCAACGGCAACGGCAACGGCAACGGCAACGGCAACGGCAACGGCAACGGCAACGGCAACGGCAACGGCAACGGCAACGGCAACGGCAACGGCAACGGCAACGGCAACGGCAACGGCAACGGCAACGGCAACGGCAACGGCAACGGCAACGGCAACGGCAACGGCAACACCACGAAGAGAACACATCAAGAGGCAAGACTAGGAGACGAATTACGAGAGGGGGAGAGAGAGGGAGAGAGGGACAGGGGAGAGAGGGAGAGGGAGAGAGGGAGAGAGGGAGAGATGGAGAGAGGGAGAGAGGGAGAGAGGGAGAGAGGGAGAGATGGAGAGAGGGAGAGAGGGAGAGAGGGAGAGAGGGAGAGAGGGAGAGAGGGAGAGAAGGAGAAGGAGAGGGGAGAGGGGGGAGGGGATAGGGGGAGAGGGGAGAGGGGAGAGGGGGGAGGGGATAGGGGGAGAGGAGAGAGGGGAGAGGGGAGAGGGGAGAGGGAGAGGGGAGAGGGGAGAGGGGAGAGGGGAGAGGGGGAGGGGATAGGGGGAGAGGAGAGGGGAGAGGGGAGAGGGGAGAGGGGAGAGGGGAGAGGGGAGAGGGGAGAGGGGAGAGGGGAGAGGGGAGAGGGGAGAGGGGAGATCGGGAGAGGGAGAGAGGGGGAGATGGGGAGACAGAGAAAATCAAAGAGAAAGAGAGGTTTTATCTTGCAGTGGATAATTTTATGGATAAAGGTAAACACTTTATGAACGAACTTTATGTTGTGTCAAACTCATAGGTTATATAAAAATGGCTACATTTTCGACTGACCCAATATAGCTGTCCGCTGGCGCCAAATATACACCGGTTTACTAAGACTTGATGACAGTAAATATTTGATACAGATAACTTATCACTTATGTCAATGACGGTGGATATGATAACATCGGTTACCGTTAGGAATATAGGGTTCCTTCAAGAAAATATGTTTGAATAATTTGCGATCACCGATGTCTTACAGGAGACCAGATAAAACAGGCTTCCCCGTTGGCATTAGCGCACATATAAGAATTCAGAAGACAAGTAACCTCCTGGCCCCAATGCGATGTGGCTACAGATTTCATTGTGAACTATCTAGACGTTAGACATCGGTAGCTAGCGATCATGGCAATGCCTTCATTTAATTACGCTTGGCAGAGACTTTATATGACGATTATGCCCACGAGCTATATCGTTGTTTGGTTCTTTATAGAAAAATCTGATCAATTAATCATAAAAGATCCGCTATCGTGATGACAATTGAACTATTATCATCAACAAAGGCACGGTTGCTTCGCTGCGACATGAACAGAGCGCCTATGGCAAGTGCGTTTTAGACAGCGCGAAGTCGTTGGAAACTTCGGCGTTTGGTCAGCTGCGTCGCTGTAATTTAAGTGACCATCACGGCGTAGGTTTCCGTCCATCCATGAGCAGTACGTCTGATAAAACACAATGGATAAAAGATCAGTAACTTTGTGCATAACGCAATCATTATGTGACGTTCCGACTGCCACGCATTATTGGCAATGCCAACTTAAAATTATCACTTAAAGAACGTACGCCTGTCTCGTGCATTTAACAGGAATTCACTACAAACAGTAAATGGCATTCGACATACGCAAACATCCGGTTGGAGCGGAAGAATAGTTCAGCAGGGCAGATAATCGCAATTGTCTTTGGCCCTATTTAATATGAATGCGACGTGATACTCAGCACCAATATGCGAGGAAAACGCGTGCGTTAAGGTAAAGGCAGGTGATCAGGTGCAAATACCAGGTGCTCCGTCTAGTGTAAGTAGTATAGGTCTCATTGGAAGCCATTATTAAAATTATAAAAACCTGGGCCATTGTCACGTCCTTTTCTGCTTCCATTACCTCTTCGTACCGATTGAATCGTCTCAAGTCACAACGGCGACGAACTGAAACGACGTCACCTGACGTCGAAACAAACGTGTATTAACAAGAACCCACATTTCCCATGAATCGGAGCTTGTCGGTACAAAAGGTTACATTTAGTTAGACTGTACTGTTATTATGTGCGTCGTTCTACCGTAGCCAGTCGCCGGAGAAACAACGACGTTTTGTCGCACTTGCGTCTGCCGCCAACGACCACACAAGCGTGTCTAGCGTCGCATCTGTTGGCAGTTATTAGCCGTGTATAATAACGGGGCAGTGCCAGTGTTCGGGCCAAGGCCGGTGTAACGTTGTTTCGTGTTTCTATATAACTTTATGGCGTTCGACAATAGTGTGAGTTGATTTGTGAGGCGAAACGCGTCGTGTTGCATGATGCCGTTGTCAACGGGACTGGAGACGTGACGGAGACATAGAGACTGTTCCAGTGGAAACGTTACCCTGGCTTAGAGACTGTTCCATTGGAGACGTGACATAGAAAGAGACTGTTCCATTGGAGACGTGACATAGAAAGAGAGACTGTTCCATTGGAGACGTTACACTGGCATAGAGACTGTTCCAATGGAGACGTGGCACAGCCTTAGAGACTGTTTAGACAGACACGTTGTATATTGTATCTATAGCAGAACACCGACTGTGCATTGTGTTATATCAACGGGTGGCTGCATATCGCTTATCGCACATCGTGTTGTTGGAGCGGAAGAATGGTTCAGCGGGGCAGATACTTGCAATTGTCTTTGGCCCTACAAGAACATAATTATAAATAGATTCCTATATAAAAGGGCGTACTACAGTTTCCATTCGTCACACGCACACATGCGTGCACACACGCACGCATACACAATTACACACGCATGCTCGAAGTGGTGTCCATTCTGCCATCGTGGACACATTAAAGGTAAACACGTCTACTGTACCGCTGCGATTGTACGACTTCTTGCAGCATCTGCGTACACAGAAATGCCGTTTGGAATGTCAAATGCCAAACCGGTTGCCTTCGCCACCGCCAGTTTTTGACACACCAACTGTCATGTGACGTGACTGTACGATAGCACATCTGCAGGTGCCTGACACTGGCCATACGTCGGCCGTACACGTTGCGCGGTTGTTTCAATGGTTGTTCGCTGACAATGGACAGCGTCAGGCCAGGTCGCTCGCATTCCTGGCAGTGAGACGATATAAAGGAACCGTTTCATTTCCGGGTTGTTGATTCCTGCCTCCTGCTACGAGGCTGTTGAAACACACGTGTCAAACAGACCGAACGCAGTGAAGTCTCGAGTTTATCGCCCGTCTCGTTGGAAGTGTATTTTTTGCTGAAAAGCAATATACTTAATACGTGACTTGTTAGGAGGTTTGTGAAATATGTGCGTAAATATCAAATAATCAGTTAAGTGATTTTCAAACTTGAAACCTTTATTCAAAAAATATATTTTTTAATGCAAAAAAATCAAAAAAGATTAAATAAACAAACGATTAATAGTATGTTGAACAATACTTTATCAAAAGTGACCGTTCATCTATCAGACTTGTACCAGTATCATAACTGGGGAGGGACAGTTCATGTACCAGAACTGGGCGGGGAGGGGTAGTTTTCGTGTATTTGAACCAGGCGGCCAAATACATTGGCGCTGGAGCCGCAGTAGTCGGAGTGGCTGGATCAGGGGCTGGTATCGGCAGTGTGTTTGGCAGTCTAGTAATCGGCTACGCTAGGAACCCATCTCTCAAACAGCAGCTCTTCTCGTACGCCATCCTGGGATTTGCCCTGTCAGAGGTCATGGGACTCTTCTGCCTCATGATGGCTTTCCTCATCCTCTTCGCTTTCTAAGTGCCACGACGCGGCCAGCATACAGACAGTGCTAGGTATATAGTGAACACATCAAGCTGCAACAGAACAGAACGGGGGCTGGTGTCGTCTGGTTCCAATCGACGTCACAGTCGACACTACCTCGGAGGGGGAGGACCGGATACGCTGCGGGGGGTACACCGGTCATGGCTGGTGTTAATTGGAAGAGGTGGAGTGGTGATGGGGCGTCACTCAGGCGTGACGTCCTTAGAACGTCGCGGTGACACTGAGAGACTGTCGCAGATAACCGCTCCATTGATGTCCTCTAAGGTGACACCCGTCTAGTTAACAAGACGGGTGTCTTCGGTGATGTAATCCCAACACGCCAACCTCCAACAGAACCCGTCCATCGTGAGTCACAGTGCCGCGGTAACTCATCTAATCGGTTTCTAATTACACTGTATTTAATGTGAGACGTGATTTTATGAATGACGCAGTTGAACTTCCGTTTACACCTACAGCGTGGGACGCGGCTTACTGACCTTATTTGCATTGACTTCATTGGTTGAGCTGCAATTCTACTGTAGGGTTTCTACAATGTATAAAGCATGCATATTCTGTAGTTAATTCGAAGCGAAATAACTGTTGAGTGATTCCCACGATATATTCGAAATAACCTTACAAGACCTTCCGCATAATGTGTCAGACAAGATTTGTTATTCCAATTCATCCTCGCAATCCAGGGTTGTTTGCTATGCAAACTAACACTGGCAGATCTTCAACGAGAAGTGCAGAATTCAGCCGAGTCGAACTTGTTTATTGGCTTCGTCAGTCACGACTGAGTGACCCGTTTGAACGGCGGAAATACCCGCCACAATTTGAAGATGGCTAAACAATTTTCAGTAACACGAACAACGTATGGCTGAAATCAACCAAAATCATATCACATGACCGGAGGCCGACCACACTCTTCGTGACCGATTTCATTAGCTGAGCTTAAATTCAGAGTTTTGCAAATGGGTCAGTTAGGAACACCGCTACCTGGCACTGACGTCATCAGCAGCAGCGACCCCTGGTTGGCGAGGACGTTCCGATCCAGCGGAATGAAATCGTAAAAAGAAGGCCACCTCATTCATAATTAAACGTGTGACGAACCTCTGCAATTAAATTAGTCCGACCCAGTTGTCGATTTAATGAACCTACTATAATTGTTTATGTACTACGCAAGACGGTGATGTGAAAATTGTCTAGATTATTTGAAACATCGACACCGATGTAATTTCTCACCGGCTGTTTGCAAGGCTGACAGCATGTGTGATGAATGAATCCAATCCTAACGCTGTCGTTGGGTAATGGACATAGACAGAGACACAGGAAGCTGACGAAATAGCTGCCTGCAGTTTAGACTGTCCAAAACAGGTCGTTCTGACCGGAACAAAAAGAGTAACGACCATAACGCGCGACTGTCGCCTGCAGAGGTGACCAACTGCATGATGACTGGCGTGGTAAACTTCACGGTTCACTGAACATTGGCAGTGCGAACGGCCTATCAATTTAAACGATTTCTATAGGGCGCTGTCACAAGCCAAGGTCGCCGCGTTTGGCGAGTGACCAACAGCAAATGTTCCACATCGCTGATGTCATCAACAGTCGCCAACTGATCTGGCAGCTGCCAAAACAAAACGACACTGGTCTGAGCTGTGCGCACGTTCACTCGTTTCGATCCGCTTGGCAACTGTTTATCATAAATTTTTATGGCACGGGTTTATCTGGTCTGCAGAAACTCCTGTCGCTAGGGGCAACGGTGACTTAGTTTTTATTTAATTAGGTCAGCTACCCGAAGCAGAGTACAACCAGTGAGCACCATTTCGGTGTGTTGTTATTCGTTATGGTAACTGCATAAGCGTATCCACTGTATGTTGTAATCCACAAGTACAATGCTATTATTGCCCATCAGTTCTCTGCCCCGACAGGCCACGTATTTAAATAATGCTATAACTAAATTATTTGTGAGTACTATTTGTACTTTAAAGAAAAATCAAAAGTAGACACCCCCTACTTGAACTGGTGGGTAAATATTTTCTAAAAAAAAGTACTTCAAACTTCACCAAATATTTTCGAACTATGATAAGGTAATAACACACTAGCAAGTAAGTGGCTTGGTAACAACCCCTTCCACACACACACTCAAGCACATATAAAAGAGCTGTCGTCTGTCGTTTACGCTGCCCATTTAAATTGCATGTGCACGAACACGCCATAATTGATTTTCCGGAGGTGTTCGCCATAACTTACGTGTCATCTGTTGGATAATGCATTCTGCAATTTCCGTTTCTTATGTAAGAGGCGGCTGTTTTTTCACGTTAGTTGTTGGGGCTGTGACGTGAGACTTTCCGGAAAAATACGACTATGTGGCTAGTATGTGGATGTAAAACTCCTGTCACTTAAACGTTGGCGCATGCGTAGTTTGTTGTCTCGTGTACTCACCGGTGTGGCGTCACCAATGTACTCCCCACGGCGTGCAAAGTGGACGTTTCTACGAGATGTTTCGATGTGTCGAGTGAGTTAGTTGTGGTTCGTTTGTGTGCGTTCTATACCAAAAAATAAAACTGTGGGAAAAGTTATCAAAACATACTGGTATAAATCAACAACAGCCGTTTCAGTAGGATTTTTACGTTTATTTAACTGTTTTGACACTTCTGTTGGTATCATTTTGCATTTCAGAATATAATATTTTAATCGTCTCATTCTAAATTAATTAGTTACGGTAACTGACGATTCGACGACGTCTATAGTCATCAGTAAAACCAAACATAATAAAACAAAAGCGATAATGAAAATGAATTGTTCTTCCTATTATTCCGATACTCCAGGCCGGGGATAGAGGCGGTGACTTATCCTGCGACAACAAACTACCATGTTGTTCCTGCCACCCTAATGAGTAACATTCCTACATCAAACCGTTTACCCCCAACTGTGCGACGCTATCTAACCGCCAGGGGGCGTATTTAGCCCCATCTCTGGGAACTATCGCTGCTGGCTAGGCTACCATCAACCCTAATCAATTTCAGTTGTCAGCAAACGTTTTGTTCCCGTCTGAATTTGCGAAACACCAGTGCTCGTTTTCATCATAACAGACGTCGCAGTTCATTGTGTTTTATAACGAAAAATATTCCGTTGACAACTAGAACGCTTGGTCCATTTACAGCAGGGTTATTTCTGAAGTTGACACACAACACGGCTAGTCCGGGCGACGGTAGCTCACACGTGACAACAACGCGTTAATGAGAAGTGACAGGCGCAAGTGACAACGTTGACATTGATGAATGGGTTTCATCAAGCGCTTCGTCTTGCCACCGCTCGGCATAACGCGGCTTTATGAAATAATGTCCTCGATATTTTATCGCAAGAAAAAACTCACGCACGACGTAATGGAGTTTAAAAACTAACTCCAGATATGAGCAACTCACGGGAGCATCACGACATGACCCAGACCTCAACATGAGCAACTCAGGGGAGCATCACGTCACGACATGACCCAGACCTCGACAGTAACACGGTAGTTTTATGTGAAACCGAATCGTGGTCGACGATGGCGGAAATAGAAGTGAAGGCGAATGTTGAGATAATTTACGCCTTTATACGAAGTACTGAATATAACGAGACTTCAGAATCTGTCTACAATCCAGGGAGTCTATAATGCGGGGGGGGGGAGAAAGTCGACTTCGCGGGGGTGGGGTGCTTTCGTCGCATAGAGAGGTGTTAATTTTCACGCTCACGCACTGCGCTGGTTACGGACTCGCTAACTTGGTGATTGTTTACTCGTGAGTTGGGGGGATATCAGTCTACCAATGAGTCGGGTATGTCATTCTATCCGTAAGTGAGGGTTATCAAGAATGCACGAAAATACATAATGACTGATAATAATTTAATTGTCTTTGTATACCGTAAATGACACAGTGTGCTGAACAAAAGACACATTTAGGGTAGATATCATGATCAAGAATGTTTTAAAGGTTATAATGATCGATCACCGTAAACGACACTGACACACCGCTACACCTGTTGTCATGTGTTTTGTCAGAATGACGTCACCACCTGGCGCGTGTGCCGGGGGAGTTTCGGTCACGCGTTTGCGACGTAATCGTACATGTTTAATTTGAACGCATGACATTGACAACATGTCGTCGTGCTGGCTGTGATGTTGCTGTTGTTTTGTCGTCGCCGCAATTATCGCTCTTATTGTTCTTTTTCTTATTGTTTTTTTTTTTACATCTGCTTCCTTTGTAATCGCATTCGGCGGCCGGTGGCGGAATAGCGCACGCAATCGGCGTTGGCGGAGTAACGTTGTAGCGCTTTTCCCGACGTTATAAACGTTCCGGTTGACGTTTCTGCGCATGCGCGATAAATGTAAAACCATCAATTTGCAGCGAAACGACAAAGCATTTGTGGTAGAAATACTATGGGCTGTTCGTTAGGATGTATATAACATATCAGCAAAGTTATCTGTCGCAATCGCAAATTAACATGAGGCAGTTTTGAGTGATGTTTTGATACCAAGCGCAAATCACGTGACTGTCGTGCGCAACAAACAAACGTAATATTTTAATGTATTGTATTTAAACAACTCTTCACAGTAATTATTATAGAAGAATTAACGAACAACCAATGGTCTTTAACCCAGAATGCTTTGTCGTTTCGCTGTACATTGATGATTTTACATTTATCGCGCGTGCGCAGCAACGTCAATCGGAAAGTTTATAACGACCGGTAGAATGTAAGCGCGAAGCGTGCGTAGCCGGAAGTAGTGTGCAGCCACGTCCGACTGCGCGTGTTGCTATGACAATGTCGTGTACGATTACTTCTATGTACAACTGGTAAAGAAGCCATTTTATATAATGACCTGCACTGTGCAGTAGCATCGCTCAAAAACAAAGTCTTATATGTGTGATCTTGTCTTCTGCAGGAGTTTACCAAGAGTCACCATCGCTTCAGCCTCCTCGTCGATGAACTACGAGCAGCCAACTCTTCCGACCTCCAGACGGCACTGCTTATGTACATCAACGCCATCGTTGTCAACAGCGACGAGCGAGTGCGCACGCGCAATGCATTCATAAGTGAGTCTACGTTGTGCAACTTTCTGGGCGTCGGCGTGACGTCATTGTCACATGTTGTTCCTAATCAACGGGGTTGTCGTAGTTAGTCTTTAGTCTTAATAATGGTGCTTGATCGGACCGTATTTAATGCGTATTTTGGAATATGATAGGTTATTACAGGTTTGAAACAGTCATTTTCTTCTCCGTTTTCTTTCTCTATGCTTCGTGTTGTCTTCTGTTGCCTTCATCATCGTCATCGTCATCGTCATCGTCATCGTCATCGTCATCGTCATCGTCATCGTCATCGTCATCGTCATCGTCATCGTCATCGTCATCGTCATCGTCATCGTCATCGTCATCGTCATCGTCATCGTCATCGTCATCGTCATCGTCATCGTCATCGTCATCGTCATCGTCATCGTCATCGTCATCGTCATCGTCATCGTCATCATCATCATCATCATCATATTCTTCCTCCTCCTCCCAAGATCCCTTACGACGTGGGATGACGTAAGGCTCTGGGATCTTTACACTGTGTGCACTTTCTGGACCTTTTTAGGAGCTCCAAAATAACAGTCTCATACGCAGGAGTCCCAATTATAAAGTTTCTCCCGCTGGGCGATCACTGGACCAGTAGCATAGCTAACTGATTCCAGGATATCAGTCTTCGCATTCCACAACGGAAGCCCACCCTGCGACCAGTTCTATATCCCGCAGTTAGCGGTGGTTATTTGGCAGTTGGTGTTTATATCGTTTGCTGCCTGCAGTCCATAGGCTCAGTTGGAAACAACGTTTAGGGGCTCCGTTATTCGTTAGCACTGCCAGATGTAAACTTACTGTTTTTGTTCGGAGCTGCGGAGTGCTCGTTCAGATTTTGTTTGATTAACCCGACCACACATGAAGTGCGCTCGTGCACAAGACTAAACAACGTCCCGCAATTGCCACTAGAGCACGTATTAGTGCACCACACGATAACTTAAGTTGCCGTGTTCCCGTCTCTGCTCTCTCTCTCTCTCTCTCTCTCTCTCTCTCTCTCTCTCTCTCTCTCTCTCTCTCTCTCTCTCTCTCTCGCTCTCTCTTTCTCTCTCTCTCCCCCTCTCTCTCTATCGCTCTCTCTATCTCTCTCGCTCTCTCTCTTTTGCTCTCTCTCTCTCTCCCTCCCTTCCCCTCTCTCTCTCTCTCTCCCTCTCTCTCTCTCTCTCCCCCTCTATGTCTGTCTGTCTCTCTCTATCCCCCTCTCTGTCTCTCTCTCTCCCTCTCTCTCCCTCTCCCCCCCCCCCTCTCTCCCTCTCTCTCTCCCTCTCTCTCCCCCCCCCCCTCTCTCTCCCTCTCTCTCTCCCTCTCTCTCTCCCTCTCTCTCTCCCTCTCTCTCTCTCTCTCCCTCTCTCTCTATCTCTCCCCTCTCTGTATCTCTCTCTCTCCTCTCGCTCTGTCTCTTTTATTCACTATAAATATCCGCTCCTCTCGTGCAGAATATGACACACGTTGCTCCTGTATTCGCTCCTTTGTTTCCCTTGCGGTCTTGAGTCCACCCTGTAGGGTGAAGCCAGTTTCACCGCCGTTTTCGTGTTCGTTCCACCCCATAGGGCCGGAATGTCTGTTACGACGCTCTTTAAGCCTGCATTGTCTTCATTCACCTTCATTTCCAACTACTCCAGATTACGCCTCTAATCGGTCTAAGGCCAGTGATGTTGACGCATTCTCTTGCAGATTTCTTCTCTTTGGTTATTTACATACATTTACTTGTGTTAGAGTCGTTTTGTGTCTGTCAAGATGATCATGGATGTTATAATTTGCACATTCCGATGGCTGCGTTTCTTCTGCACTCAATTGTCTAGGTGCAAGCGACGCTAAAAGCAACATTCCAAACACGTGTCTCTGGAGAACTCTCCTTCGCTCTCTGTATACGCCACTAGTCAACAGTGGCTTGTTTATTCGTGGGCTGGTTTTCCCGTTCCGATCCGTGCCTTGGTTTCTTGTGTAGCACCTCCCAGAACTTGTTTATTTTGGTCTTTTTTTACCCGCCCCTCCCTCGCGGTAAACCAACACAATGATAGGACCTCCACCGCTGCAACGCGCTTCAAGTAATTTTAAGAGACCTTACGTTATCCACAAGTTTACAAATACAGTGGATTCGTGTATACGAAAGACGTAAACGTCAGCGTGTTCAAAGCACCCGCGGTAGGTGGGTCTTTTGCACCAGTTAACGTCCTTCGCATTATACTTTCTCTACAGTAAAGCTACACACGTAAAGCCACAATACGGGAATCGTCCGCCTTTCCCCGTGCGACGAATGAGTTCCCAGTGGAAATGGGCTTATGCAGGTTGTTTGTATTTCAGTGAGGACGTTTGTAGTATTGAGTAAGTAAGTGACTGAGTGAGTGAGTGAGTGAATGAGTGAATGAGTGAGTGAGTGAGTGAGTGAGTGAGTGAGTGAGTGAGTGAGTGAGTGAGTGAGTGAGTGAGTGAGTGAGTGAGTCATTCAGTCAGTCAGTCAGTCAGTCAGCCAGCCAGCCAGCCAGCCAGTCAGTCAGTCAATCAGTCGTGATTTTCAATGAGTGAGTAGAAATGGGGCATTCGTGGAGTATGGTATAAGAGATGGTTCTACCAGAAATGACGGAGTATCAGGGTAGAGATGAGATTGTGGGGAAATGGGGGATTCGCATTTCACGAATTGTATTCAACACGTGTGTGTATGAAGGGTAATTGATGTTCGAAAAGGTGAATACCGCAGTGGAAAATACCTGGCAATGAGGGAACGTTACGGGAAACTCAACTACACCAGTCAGTTCGCGTCAGGTTTGATTTTTCCTAACATCTATAATTGGTAGGAAGGCGTTGTTACACCAATTGTGATCATATTCCGGTGTAGCTATCAGTTTACCACAGCAACCACTTTGGAAAACACTGATGTTTATCTTAAGTTGAACAAAAGTGTTAGTATGTGCGGATTAAATTCAGATTTGGCAACGCTCCATGACCTAAATCAGGGCAAAGGTCACCCAGTGAAGACTGCCAAACGTGTTTACAATGTTTAATTATGTAGTATACGACATATCTTTGGGCAATTCGCATAATTTGGCAGCTGTTGTGTAAGAGTATCATTCAGGTGACTTGTACACATCATCGCCAACGAGCGACGTTTTCATGTGAGCCTCGAGACAAGCATTCGTCGAGGTTGTAATGTCTTCCGGTTAAATGTTGGGGGCCATTGCAGTGTTTGTGTGTGTTGTCTTTCTTTTCCTTGACTGCCGCTAGGGCGAACACATTTATAGTCCCTAATGACGTGTCTGTGTCAAAATGGAAATTATGCCTAAACAGTTTTCTGTTCTTTTTGAGCAACGACAAACAATCTTCAGAGTAAAGAATCTAAAATGTTTACTGAATAAAATGTATTAACACGCATGCGTATTACTGTTCATGGAGGAGTAGATTAGGCATGACACGTCTTCTTAAAGCAGGGAGGGAACTTCACACGGCTTGATACGTCCTCTTAAAGGTTCCGTGAACCACGTGTGACGTCAGCTCGTACGTTTTTAGTTTTGCAATCCCTTGGACACGGGTGACGTCAGCTCGTGTACAATTACGTTGTTCCTTTTGCAATCCTTGGACACGGGTGACGTCAGCTCGTGTACGAGTGCTATAGCTATCGTCATCACCAGCCCATTTCTCACCTCCTTCAACTGTCGCCGTCCCTCGAAATTAAATCCTTCCATCTCAGTTCTCTCACGTGGACGCTATTTTCGAAAGTGTCCTGAACCTCGTATGCGACGAGGACACTATTTCCTCGACACACCGGTGAAGAAAGTGTCCTGTACTTAGTGTGACGGGGACACTCCGCCAGTAATGCGAGTCACGTGACGGGTCACTAACAAGTTATCGACAGTTATCGATACACTTGGCGTGCGTGCGATGTCATGCGCAGCAACACGTGTCACGTGACCCCGGATATCGCGGTCAGTTCTATCGTAAGTTGTCTCGACGTTGTCGCGCTTACATTTTTCCGGTCGTTAAAAACGTTCCGATTGGCGTTTCTGCGCATGCGCAATAAATGTAAAATCAACAATGTCCAGCGAAACGACAATGGATGTTCGGTATAAATGCCACGGGGTGTTCGTTAACTCTCCTGTGATGATTACTGTGAAGAGTTGCTTAAACTGTCGTTCAATGTAATAAAATATTACGGTTTTTTTGGGTATAAATCACTGTCACGGATTATGGCGCACGACAGTCACGTGATTTACGCTTGCTATCAAAATATGTCTCAAAACTTGTTTGTCTCGTGTTAATTTGCGACAAATAACTTCGCTGAGAGGTTATATACATCCTAACGAACGAACCTAGTATTTATACCATAAATGCTTTGTCCTTTCGATGCACATTGATAATTTTACATTTATTGCGCATGCGCAGAAACGTCAATCGGAACGTTTCTAACGCCGGAAAATGTAAGCGCTACAACGTCACCCTGATGTCGCTGTCGTGAGCGCCGACAGCTTTGATGTCGTCAGGTCGTGTGTTGACGTCTTTGTTGACTCGTCAACGCGTCAACGCACGAGATGGCCACGTCGCACAATGCACCCGACTGGGGCATTTGTAAACACCCAGTGTGGTTATTGTCCCGTAAAGAGACTTTTGAATTGTTTGTCTGATTGGCCGGAGCCTGGCCCACCCTCGTTGAACAATACGGCTGACCGAGTCCTGCAATTAGTGACCGGCTGACCACTGTTGTCAACTTCCTGAGTCAGAATGTGACTCAGGTACGACATCATATCATCACGACTGAACTACGACATCTTATCGTCACGACTAAAACTACGACATCGGATCATCACGACTGAACTACGACATCGCTTCGTCACGACCGAACTACGACATCGTATCATCACGACTGAACTACGACATCGTATCATCACGACTGAACTAAGACATCGCTTCGTCACGGTCACGACGACCCGTCCGTCACGTGGCTTCTGTTGAGGTGATCCGAGTTCCCACACCGTCCTCCCTTTGTCCGCACGTGCACGTGCGCGCGTGACGATCGTCAGCGCGCACATGTGCTGGGACCGCGCGCGCTTGGACGCACGTCCGTTGGACCCTCCCACCCCCGCCCGACCCACCCCCTCTACTGAACGAGTCTTTGTCCCTGTTGTCACCCGTCGTCCGGGTCGTCGTGAGTTAGGAGTCGACTGAACAGTTGACGGGACAGACTCGACCCTGGCGGGCGACGGGCACAGATGGGCCACGAGCTGTTCGCCAGCTCCTGTTTCATGCACAGGCGACTCGTAAAAATGGAAATATGACTTATTCGGTAACCAGAGCTATATGACGCCTGTGCATTTCTGATTCAATTATAACAGTATCTTTCCGGCGGAAGAATGGCGATAACCCGAACAACGAGACGCGATATAGGGACTCCCGTATCGCGACGAATTAAGGCGATCTGCCAATGTGAATCGCGGCGGTCATCAATTTGGCAGCGGAATGTTGTCGCAAAAGGCGGATGATAGACGATTCTGGACGACTTGAAAGGGGTTGCAATCGCCTCTACGGCGATGCCTCATTCATCGCGTCTAGAGGCACGATTGTTGCCACACCGTGTGGGCCTGTCGGTCGGTATCATAGAGCCACCGCCGTGATTACGGCAGGTTGATTCTGAACTAGGAGATCTATGCCATAAGGTCTACACCTCGCTCTTATTCTCGTACTGTCAACGTATTGTCGCCCGTCTACCTCCTCTACGGATCATTCTAGTGTCCGTTGTGTTGTCAATCTCTGGTAGTGTTCGTTGTGTCGACGTACTGTCGATCTCTGGTAGTGTCCGTTGTGTCGACGTACTGTCGATCTCTGGTAGTGTCCGTTGTGTCGACGCACTGTCGATCTCTGGTAGTGTCCGTTGTGTCGACGTACTGTCGATCTCTGGTAGGCACTGACTGTATTAGTGTCCGTTGTGTCAATATACTATTGATCTCTTGTAGGCCTCGCTCTAGTGTCCGTTGTGTCAATATACTGTCGATCTCTTGTAGGCCTCGCTCTAGTGTCCGTTGTGCCAACTTCTTGCCAACCACCTTGTTGCATTTTATCTCCCTTTCTTAGATTAGATATACCGCCTTCTTAAACAACAAGTAAGAGATTCGTTGTATTCCGCCGTATGTTCAGTCTCCTGACGATGCACACAGACAACATGACAGTCGCGCTTCCCTAACGGCAGGCTGGTCAACCAGAAAGTCGTAAAGTAATGTCAGCGCGCGACGATTGATGGCAATCGCCGGGGGCGGTGTCATGACAAATGACACTGATATGTTTCTGTGGACACACCCAAAGTTGGCGACATTTGCCCGCGACCTCAGCGCCGGCGACAAAGCGAGCTACACGTGAACGAAAACAATGACATCAATAACTTCAGAACGATGCCGTGTCGGCTATGCACACAGAGCGTCGGTTTTCTTTTATTTCTCTTGAAAAAGTGTCAATTGAAACACCTTAGCTATGTATCATAATAGTAGTCATTAAAGGCGCCGAAAATATGTGATGTTTCGCAAAATTAGATATGAAAAATTACGCCCGTTGATACATAACGTGTAAATTGGGCGTTTGTAAAAACACACTTTTTTCCGGAAGTGCGAACCATGACTGACTTTAAAGTCAACCTTTTGTAGCAAAACTACTTAAATGTTAGGCCTACATGATTTATACTAACGCAAGACATTTTAAAGGGGTGAATATCATGTCGCTGTTGTTCAACTGAGCATGGTAGAGTGATTTTGATAAAGAACTGAGCGTACGAGTATTTTAATTATCGCGATTCCCAGGCAAAATATGACGCGTCTGCGCTGCGCGTTTTTCTTTATGCAAACTGTTAAGATGACACGCCCTTTTAACGGAACTTCGGCACCGACCCCCCAGTGGCGCTTACCCCGCCCCGTGGCTTGAAACCGACCGGAGGGTGCTGCGCGAAGCCAGCAAAGGTAATATGTCATCGGTGACACTCTGGCGTCGGCAGTTCCATTGTTTGATGCAGTCAAAGATGGACGCGCTGACGGGGAAGACGGCAGTGGTTCATGTCAAGTCGAACCCACCCCAACAAACAACAGATTGTGCACAAAGGGACATTAATTCAAGGTGATTGTCTACTGTTTGCCGCGACCAAAGGACTCAGTCACTCACTCACGCAAGAAAGAACGCGTTAGCACGTTCACTTAGCATCATTTGTTTTACTCAGTGGCACGCCGTCTTGTTTCGCCGGCTGCGTCACGCGGATAAAAAGAGCGTTCACACGCTGCCGTGTTCCTTAATGAGGTGGGCGCGATGAATTCCGCATTCAGCGCGCCGACTTTTGTAGCAACTTGAATATTTCTGAGCAACATTGTTCGAATTTGTTACCTTTCGGCGATCGTGTTGTTTGACATCGCGGCATTTATCACTGCGCGCGCCGGGTGACAGTGTCTGAATACGCCGCGGCCAGAAACCGCTGACTCACAGGGTCTACAGACTGACGTGGTCCTCCACTGTCGTGGTCCTCCACTGCTATGGTCCTCCACTGCTATGGTCCTCCACTGCCATGGTCTTCCACTGCTATGCTCCTTCACTGCTATGGTCCTCCACTGACAAGGTCCTCAACTGCCATGGTCCTCCAGCTATGGTCTTCCACTGCCGTGGACCTTTACTGACTCGAATTGACAGCCATATGCTCTATGCAGTGCGTCAGTTTTGCAAAGTCACAGTGCAAACACCGCGGGAACTGTTTTTCCTCTTCTCGAAAAAGGCTTTATATTGTATTCTGACTCAATAAAAGAGTATATCACTTGCCTAAAGTCGTAGCAGGTGAAACAGTATTTTTTATAGTATCCTTAATAAAAACCCGCTACATTCTTCAGGCCCTGTGCATTTTCTGTAGTGAACATTTCCAATTCCCTTATTTTCTAGTTCATCCTTCCGTCGGCAGCACACTCCCTGTAATATTTTTCAGTTGACACACAAATTTGCAAAAACATCCGTATTGTCATCTCTATTTTCCACGAATTATTATCATAATTTGTAGCGACAACATGTTGCATGTATAATCATGAATAATCACCACAAATGCACATTTTTTACTTCGTCTAATGGATTCTACGAAACGTACAATAACCAGCTGGCCGAATTATTTTCAGTCGGATGAACGCCGTCGTTAATCGCTCGTTTAACGAACGGCTCGCACTGCCATCTGTTAGCGTTTGTTTGCATTACGCTGTGTACACTGCCACCTGTTGACGTTTGATAGTACTTCGATGGAACGGAAGACTTACTGTGTTGACACTTAGCCGTGTTGACACGGGTGCTGTGTTTACACGCCGGTAGAGCGGGTGTTAACCCGAAGGTTGACACCACGACCGTAAACGGAAGTGAAGTGAACGTTAATGTCAGCTGCAACTAACCACTTTTCTTCTTCTTTTGCAGGCTTGAAACTGCTCGATGTGCTGGACAAGTTGCGGTAAGTGTGTTGACATTTCGTTTTCACTGCTGAACTGCTGCGTCAGTTTTACGATAAGGTGTGGGTTGTAATTTATGTAGCTCCTGTTTATATTGTGTTCGTCACGTCCGTGTTTAGCGTCCATCCGTTTGTATATAAACATTTAAACGTCGCCCACTCACGCCTAGATGTTATACATGTAATAGACGTCTCGTAGAAACGTCATCAATCTAAACTTACCCGAACTCGTCTTCTTGACGGGTCCGTGACTAGTTTCGTTACACAGATGAAATCGTCTTCTTGGCGGGTCCGTGACGACGGACGGACGGACGGACGGACGGACGGACGGACGGACGGACGGACGGACGGACGGACGGACGGACGGACGGACGGACGGACGGACGGACGGACGGACGGACGGACGGACGGACGGACGGACGGACGGACGGACGGACGGACGGACGGACGGACGGACGGACGGACGGACGGACGGACGGACGGACGGACGGACGGACGGACGGACGGACGGACGGACGGACGGACGGACGGACGGACGGACGGACGGACGGACGGACGGACGGACGGACGGACGGACGGACGGACGGACGGACGGACGGACGGACGGACGGACGGACGGACGGACGGACGGACGGACGGACGGACGGACGGACGGACGGACGGACGGACGGACGGACGGACGGACGGACGGACGGACGGACGGACGGACGGACGGACGGACGGACGGACGGACGGACGGACGGACGGACGGACGGACGGACGGACGGACGGACGGACGGACGGACGGACGGACGGACGGACGGACGGACGGACGGACGGACGGACGGACGGACGGACGGACGGACGGACGGACGGACGGACGGACGGACGGACGGACGGACGGACGGACGGACGGACGGACGGACGGACGGACGGACGGACGGACGGACGGACGGACGGACGGACGGACGGACGGACGGATAACGTACGAATGGGGGCTGGGTGGGGGGAAGGGGGTTACGACGCCTGTGTGTGTAGTACTATGTACTGAAGACAACTTCATTTTGTTCGAAAATGGACACATAAAAAGACGGCTGGGCTTGGTAAATCAGGTTATGTTAATTATGACATTTCTAAATGACACCATAAGTGGCTGAATCAGGCCGACTGGCGCACACAATACAAAGACCTGAGTGTGTAACTTACATAAGCATGAACTAATCAGTAAGACAGGCGAAAAAACACCCACAATGCACACGTGCGCGCACGCGCAAAAAGCGTGTGCCGCGGTTGACGGCGCAGTAGATTGCGAGATAAAACGTGTAATCAAGCGTGATTCTGCGAGATGTATAACTGTTAACCTCGTTCGAAAGCACGACTTTTTGACGTCATTTGTTACACCTGCTTGTCACGGGGTTACATATCCATGTCCGGGTGTTACACCTTGTCACGGGGTTACACCTCCTTGTGTCGGTGTTACACCTTGTCACGGGGTTACACCTCCTTCTGTCGGTGTTACACCTTGTCACGGGGTTACACCTCCTTATGTCGGTGTTACACCTTGTCACGGGGTTACACCTCCTTGTGTCGGTGTTACACCTTGTCACGGAGTTACACTTCCTTCTGTCGATGTTACACCTTGTCACAGGGTTACACCTCCTTGTACAGTACTGGTGTTACATCTTGTTACGGGGTTACACCTCCTTGTCCCAGTGATACACCTTTGAATTCCTTGTGCAGTTTTAATGTTTAAAGTCTTATTACCACCGACTAAGCTGTCGACTTTCCACTTTGACTAATACAAACTCCGTGTCGTTAGTTGTATCGTGACGCTTCTAATAGGGTAAGTGCTTTATACATCATTCCGTCACGTACATTATCGACCGAATCGGTACATTTGTGTGTGGGATCGCTCCGTCACGTACGGGTTCGATTAAGTAGGTGCATTAGGGGTCGTGACGTCACGTACGGTGTCTAATGAATGTACAATCGTATCGCCTGTCACCCCCGAGTACGGCGTTGAAAACAGCAACACGATCAATCTCTGCCATCGTTGTAAACACGCAACAGAATTGTGGTTAGCTGGTGAATGCACCTTCACTGTCTATTAGTACTTTCAGACAGACGTATAGGGGCAACTGATTGGGATGTCACAGATTCTGTCGGACCATTTTTATTGTTATTTATTATGTTGATGAGACACGGGGCTTTTAAGATGAGATGTGACTCGCGCACTGCGTAAACACAGTTAAACAATGATTGTGTCCTTCAATGAATGCAGTTCCGGTTTCTTCAGACAGTATTTGTCTCACCTGATTTTCAGCTAACATTCATGATCATTTGGTGGACTCGTGTCTGAATCGCGTTGAACTTTGCGCAATAGTAAGTAACACAGTATAAAGGTTAGAACGTCTTCCTTGCCTGTCAGTGACACGAGTAACTTGGAGATCATTTCGTGTTAAATGTCGCTCCTGTCTCAATATTTGGGGTGTAAAAGAACCACCGAGGACGACAGACACCCTGGCAGTAACCACCCTCGATGCCAGCATAGAAAGGTCGGCTAGGCGTAAATGTTCTCGAAAAGACCGACTAGTTGCCTGGGACATCATGGCGCAAGACCGGAAATGCGGGAATGCCTCTGGTAGACAGTGCAACTTTCGCATGTGTAGACTGGTTAGCACGAATCTGCGCGATAACCCCCAGTCTGGTTTACAGTTATGTCCTCTTGGTTCCTAAGCGCCACATGTAATTTCGTTCTTTAAACTTTCCGTCTTGTGAGGTCGACGTAACTGCGGAGAGTGAACATTGACCTTCGCACGTCCATCACGTCATACGTGTCCACATGGCTGATTGTGGTCGCCATCCAACGTTTTGTGCCTAGCTACATTCATCATGACAGCTGCCCTGACCTGTCCGGTCATTCCATTGTCCCGCTTGACCTAAGCTCTCGCCCCAGTGCGCACACTTTTAATCTGAAATCACCTCAATGAAAAGCAACTGAAATCGCGTAAACAAGTCGCAACTGTTTTTGCCCGTCGCCGTTGCCTTGTGCACTCCAAGTGACGTTAAACACAGCGTCATCTGCGACAGTCGCTGCCTCGGGATAAGGCAACTGGTTCATTCATGCTTCTTTTCTCAGAAGGCGCTCTGTATAATTTGCACAAACGTTTCGTTCATATCATTTACGGCGACAGGCGTCACTTCCGGTGCGTGTTCAGCGGCACGTGACGGCGCGTTCCACCCGAGTGACACTCAGTGAGATATTCATCTAACTACAGAAAGGGACATGTTTGTGTATGGTTAACGCAGGGTAATGTATTATAGAGAAATCCACCCGGAAAGTCTGAATGCTTGCAAATGAACACCTGGTGATTCAAATACCCGTTACTTATGGTAAAATTACATACAGCTCAGTTATTGTTTAAGAGTAATGCAACCATTTTCATAAGTGATTATTACAGAAATAGATATAATTTATATCATCCAATGGACAGTTGGAAGTGATGCCATGTGCGGGGCCACTCCGCCAGTTATCACCTGTGGGCAATGAAGTGGACAGTTATCTAAACGGAAATCCGTGCTCGCTAATCCAAGTGAGCAGTGCTTACTACTTACTACTGTTTACGTTCTGTGTAATGTTGACATTCATCAGTAAATACCGTGGGAAGTGAACAGTCATTCTAAGAATCTCGACATACCAATTCGTCGCTTTGTGGATTTTGCATCGTATATGGACAGTGAATATGGACAGTGAATATGGACAGTGAATATGGACAGTGAATGAAGCTGTGGAATAATGCGGTAAGACTTTTTCTCCATGATGGAAGGAAAAGTGGCAGGTTCAAGTCAACGTGCTGCGATTTAGTTCATGTAGAATTTTCCATGCCACCGAATGGCAAATATTAACTGTCCGAATTATGTTTATATGAAGTGTGGCAGATGCGTTAACAGTTTGTTTTAATAGAAAGGAGTATACCATTTTACGCATGTCTGATATCTCCGTTTGTAATAGTTTACACAAGTCTGATATCCACAGTTGTAGTAATTTACACAAGGGCAGCGTAACCTCCTCATTACATTAGGTGCTTGACAAAAGTGACACAAATATCGACGTGGCCGTATTAGCGGCGTGACCGTATTAGCGGAATTAATTTCCTATATGTTACTGTTTTTGAACAACTCTTTGGCATTATTCTATTGTCATGAATTGTGGGTGTGTATTAGCGAGGTGACCGTACAGCGAGAGTCGACAGTACTGGGCTCTGAGATCTTATGTCCAGGAAGTCACAGTACACGTGGCTGCATTCGTTCATTTACATACACCATTTGGCCGTTCGTTAATCACACTGATTAGCTAAAACAGCCAATTTGACATTGTGTATAATTGACATGTGGATCGAGAAAGGCGCCGGTTCAGATACACACAGCTGTCTCCTGTCGTTATTCGGCCCGCAGCGTTAATATGCAACAGTAGGACGCGGCCAACAATTACGGTAATTAGTGACTGAAATTAAAAACAACGCGAACCTGCGCCAAAGTAGACACACTGAAAGCACCTGACCCAGTGTTAAAGGAGTCTCTATTCTCACAGGCATCTCTAGCTAAAAGGTCGACTCAATAATTATTACATCTAATCGCGATTTGGTACTACGCGGATGATGGGGAAATACTAAACCGTTTGACTGCCTGCATACGGTCTTTTGTGTATAGTGCGTCCTTCCAGCGTGACGCACACACATAACTCGGGCGAAGTAGAACTGATGACGTGAT
>OZ024860.1:20516964-20521964 GCA_964017155.1 Oasisia sp. SBJ-2009
GTAAGAGAAATAAAAACACTAGTTTAAATTATGCATGATTTATCTTTACGTTTCTTCATCGCACCTAACATAACAGCTCCGTTGTTAATTGGACTGTCCCGATATGAGAACACGAGTGATGACGCACTTCTTCACCCTAACCTCACCATGTCCTCACATCTCCAACTCGACATCTCCATCCTCACGTTTCCGCCCTGACATTTCCACCCTGACTTCTCCACCCTGACATCTCCACCCCAGTATCTCACCCTTACATTTCACTATGGCATCCCCACCTTGACACTCCTCCCTCACATACCCTCCCTCACATACCCTCCCTCACATACCCTCCCTCACATACCCTCCCTCACATACCCAATCCTGGTATACCCTTCCTCACATACCCACAAGCCCTTCCACTTACCACGCAACCGCCCATCCACCAACCCACCGCCCTCTACCCCCCCCCCACACATACACACACGACTTACATAACACGAACGCTGTCGAGATATTTCCATCCCACGTCTTAATTAGCTGTTCCTCGAAGCTGTTTTTTCCCGCTTTTAGAGGTTTTCCTACCGTCGACAAAATCGCCATTTCCCATCCATTAGCGGTGAACCGCGCGGCTCTATGGACGTGTCCCATGTGCCCCAGACATATATTACATTAATTGACTCCCTCGCCGCATTTCCTATTGCGCGCCTTTCAAGGGAAGCTGACATTCACAACGAGTGGGAGGTTTCCGAGAACGCTTCATCGGCGACGGGTTTTTATCCCGCAACGAGTGATACCCTGGGCTAGCTCAGTGACCACAGCGCGGTCAAGCCAGGAAACACAGTTTATTGGTTCTTGGAGCGATGCAGATTGCGCGCGCTTGCATGTGTCAAGCTGATATCTTTACGACAACCATAATCCGATTCGTGTTTAGATTGTGACTCCGCATTACAGGCTCGCCGCCTTCGTGTGTACAACCGCTGACTCAACTCTCTCAGATAACATCCGGTTTTCCAGCGTTATAGACGTCCATGGCCGTGTTTATGACCTACTGTCACCTTGGTCTATTTTAAATAACAACTCTGTTAAATGGCCATCACTAAATACACCTTTTAAGTAGTTATGTTAAATAGTATATATGCCATGTAAATAGAGGAACAATATTAATTATGCAGCATTTGTTAGTCTGTCCGCCAGGTGACGTCGCGGTTTAGCGATACTATCCGGCACAATAGCCATATAGAACACGTATCGAGGGCTATTTACATATGGTAAGGTTACTCATATCAAACATGTATGATAAGATATGGCAACATAGATATCACGTGAATCAAGTAATTTTGCACGATCAAATAGATCTTGATAGATTATTGATATAATTTGCAATACTGTCGATGACTTTGCCCTATTAATCTGTGTAAAGTGAACAATTCACTTTACTTTCAATCTCATGGTATCGATTTTCGCAACGAGTTAATAATAGCTAGCGCTACATTTATCGAAAATCGATCTAACGTGTTTAACTCCAAACGAATTAAATATAATCTTTATATTGTGTGAGTTTTCAAAAACATAGAAACGTCTTAGAAAAGAAATGTTACAGTATGTTATTTGTTATGAAACAAATCCAGACGTTCTGCACGAAGCAAATAACAATTTAGATTATGTAGGATTTCTATCGTAGTTATCAGTCATATGTGTTGTTATTGTGTTTGAATATATGCAACTTTATGTCCCAAGAACGTATTTTGGGAAATCAAAACACGATTAACGATTACTTCAGTCTCTAAATACAAAGAGTCGCCACATCACTTGTTATTGTTGAGGTTTACAAATCAGCCATGCTTTTTCAGAATTAATTACACATTTGTAACGTATCCACTGCGTGAAAAGGCTGCTTTGAATGGATAATCCGATCAACCATACAGTGGATGATCCGATAATTTGGATAATCCATATTGTGTATCTGTTTACACCGCCATACTTTGTTTGACCAGACACGCCGGGACGGATTAACATAATCCGATAATTCCCCCGTTTAGTAACATTTGACACAACTTGTCACGTCTTTGTTGACTAGTTAAGAAACCGGGCACTTTGGAAGTGGGCAGTATGTTTATAATCAAAACAACAACATTGTGGATCATCTCAATATATATATATATATATATATATATATATATATTCAGAAAATAAAACAAATATTCGTTGGAAATTATGAACGTAAGGCGTCCATTTGTTATAGAAGCGGCAATTGGCATATTTTCTTATTTTCTTCGCGATTAAGTGTATGTATATCTTTAATAAAATATACACCATTTTCCTGTTTACATCATGGGTTCGACTTAGCAACATATCGACTTTTATGACTCATTCAAATTGCTTAAACAAATCCGCAAGACGTTATATATAACACTTTAAGTCGCCTGTCCTTAGGGCGTGTCCGTGGATAATAATATAGCGACTTGGACCGCACAGAGAACAGGAACAATATTGATTACTGATTACCGAAACAAGCCACAACATTGGCCGTAAGAACAACGATAGATTGTGCAGCGTACACGTGTTTGATCGGTGTTGTTCTCGTCTCTTGATAGGAGATCAGAGTCGGCGCCCTCAGCTGGGTCTAATTCCGGAGTCGGTTTCGGAAGACCTCGGGCAGTCTTCTCTGTCTATAATACTTGGTCTACTTTGATGTCAGAGAAACAATGGTACCATTGTGTTTGTTTCAAGACACTAGCTGTCGCGATAAATCATTGTCCTGCCGGTGGATTAAGTGCGCGGACTGGACAACCAGAGACGGAGTGTTGATGAGACGGTCGACTCGGTGACAATCAGAGACTAGTGTCTCAAGAAAGAGACTGTAGGCGCTTTGGATAGTGAAGCAAGAAACCGATTTCTTCGGTAGTGTCCTCGGAGCATCGGACTTTCAATTCCGGTGACCTGGATTCGAGTCCTCGTAACACCATATCGAACATCGGGCAAGTTCGGTCAATTCACGTTGGTCCAGTTTACTCTTCTATGACTATGTGAATCAGCTATAGACTCTAGTATGGCAGCGAAAGATAGACCTATTGGGCGGATAGTACGTATCCACCCCATTGTTCCCTTTGGGGTTAATTACAATCTATGGTTGCGCATTGGCAGAATTTGCAGATACACATCGTGTGTTTTTGTGTGACATTGCCCTCAGGCCGTTTGGGTGTTTTCAGTACAATCCCTATTTGCTTATATCTAACACAATTACTACACTATCGTAATTACATATCCAAAATGTCGACTCTCCCGGTATTTCCGAAGTGACAGGCCCTATCTGCGCGTAAAACCGAACTGTTTAACATGTTAAACCTTACACAATAGCGCTTCTGGTGAATATATTTCTCCAGGCGAATAACAATCTAAAACAGACAGAGCTATCTCAGATCTCAAGTGGCGACCCCGCCTAAACTACCGGCCTCACAACCGTGTGTTTATTTGTGTTTACCCGGGCCGAGTTACGCGAATCAGTCGCAAGGCCTGTGTAACTGTGTAAGCGCAGCGCTCGGCGACCCGTGTATTGACAGCGGCTCAGCCGTACGCAAAAGACGTCCCGATGACGGCGGTCAATAAAAACCTCGCGTCAAACAGCAATTTCTACGAATCGACGGTGAATATATCGCTTCGACAGCGGGTGTGAGGGTCGAGTCATCGTACAAACGGGACCCCGCTCGACACAGTTACCCGCCCCCCACCTCCGCCCCACCGACTGCCGTCATACCCGCGCCGCGGTGTAAGCAGCCGTCGAGTCGATAGAGTCTGTCGAGACGGATCCTGTCGACGCTGGCAGTGCAGTGCGACTTATGAAGGGGACGAGAGAAGACGTTATGACAGCGAGCTCGGCCCGGCCCGACCTGGCCGAGGCGATGGCATTGTTTACGGTAGGGTCAGTTCGCTTGGCAGTGTTAGCACCATCCTCATATGAGCAGATATGATGTATTTTACGTCACATTTAGTCAGTCGAGATGTAGCCATGTTTGGGACAGGGTGATAACATTAATCATACTATGTTTGTTTTTGTTTTTATTTTTGTTGGTGCCGTCGAATAGTGGATTATATTTACAAATACAATCGCGATGAGAACCAGTATCAGAAGATGGCTATTGGGCTGTGATCAGGACCCGGGTCAAAACTATTTTCAACATTTTCAGTTGCCTTTTATTTATTAAATAATTATGTTATTCCGAAGACAGACTTGCTCGTACCCCCTGTTCGGGGTAACGCTATACTATATGGATATAAACACGGACTTCATACACATGTCACGGAGATACATACCAATACTGTACACCTGGAATGAAGACACGTACGTACATTGTATATACGTTACGTACGGACACTGTACGCCTGTCACGGAGATATGTACGGACACTGTACGTCAATCAGGGAATCGTGTACAGAAACTGTACACCAGTCAGGGAGACATGTACAGACGCTGTACACCAGTCAGGGAGACATGTACAGAAAATGTAAACCAGTCAGGGAGACATGTACAGAAACTGTACACCAGTCAGGGAGACATGTACAGAAACTGTAAACCAGTCAGGGAGACATGTACAGAAACTGTACACCAGTCAGGGAGACATTTACGAACACTGTACATAAATCACAGAGATACGTATGGACACTGTACACCAGTCATGGAAACACGTACATACTTTGTACACCAGTCAGTGAGACTCGTACGGATAAAAGACGGGGTCTTACACAGCATGCATTGTACATTCACCGTACAGTTGCCGTGCCACCGTCGCTCTCAACCACAGTGTATCCGGATTTGTTTTAGTGGTTTAAAAGGCCTTAAAATAACAACTCAAAAGGCGGTTGCCGAAGACGCGATTGTCTGGTACAATAGACAGAGAGAGAGAGCGATGAACTCGCCAACACGGACATTGACGAAAGCCAAAGACAGCGAGCACAGACAAACCCCGCAGTGACGTATGGCTTACTCAACTAAGTCGTTGTTGTGCGAGTGTCAACACTCGACA
>OZ024860.1:20526964-20534464 GCA_964017155.1 Oasisia sp. SBJ-2009
AAGAATCCTCGCGACTCTACATTAGGCATGATGGATTTGAACCCGTGAAGTGCATGTTCAAGTTAAATGTGGGTAATATTTAAAAATTCTAATTTCAGTTACAAATTAAAAATCGAGGCGATGTTGATCAAGGAGGAATTCGCGCAGACGATGGATTGGATCAATCCTGCAATCGACGCCATTATCATGACAGCGAAAGGTGAATATTATGTGTTTTGTTGAGCTAACGGTGTCCACTGAATATTGACACTAAGTTGTTTTCTACATCCCTTAAGTTAAGTGTATATCTCATCTTTCTGCTGTACTCGAATCGACGTGTTCACTTGCCACTGTATTTCGGATTGCGGGTAGGTTTCTTAACCGATCGAAATGTTTGTCATGCCAAAGGGCCCCCACATACCTCCGGAAGATAATTGGTGAATACGTAAATGCCAGGCTTATTACATATTTGTGGCATAATGGGTTATATTGGGTGTCCTAAGGTGTTACAAGTTACCCCGGTACGGTAATACTTCTTTTCTTTTAAAATGGATTCACGTGATATTACACACCACATGCTCAACTCTATTGATGAACATGCTGTCGTCTTGCAGAGACATTTGCATTAGCATTTTTGTCTACAAGCCCTCTGTTACAACTTACCCGTGTTGCAACTAGTCCCGGATTTTCGTAAAGGTTCCAACGGATGACAATAAAGAAGAGATGGAATCCCATTGTGCTGACTCGCCTCAGCCGTTTGCTGCACTGCAATAAACATTTGCGCGCATTTTGTGTTGCAGATCTGAAAGAGAGTGAAGCCTTACACAAGATCATCTATCTTGTGCTCATTTCTGGAAACTTCCTGAATTCCGTAAGTTTTGCGTTAAGTCTGATCAGATGTGTTCAAGAAACTGTGGGACTTCTGCCCTGTCCTGGACAGCCACTGCAGTTCCCTAAATTACTTACAGAAAACAATAGGACATATACATAGACTATTTACGATTAATGCTACTATCGACAATTGTATGATCTTCGTCAAACGTACAACTAAGTTAGAGAGAATACTAGCAAGTCACATTAGTTCAGATGTTAGAGTCCCAGTGTTCTAATCTTCGTACTCTTAAAACATTTATAACATTGACATGACTGTGTGAATTGAATTGAATATACTAGAAAAAGACGTACAATACTCGATAAGCTAGCTGCGCTGCTTAATTGTAAGCGAGACGTCCACAGACTTTGTCATTGGGGGTGATACTATTGGTGATTCGTGAATATGTCATAAATTATGACTTCGTCATTGTTCCTTCCAGATATACTTATTTTTTTTATTCAAGTGACTATTACTGGTTTCAGGGAGGGCACAATGGTGACGCCGTCGGCTTCAAGTTGAACTCACTGATGAAGCTGACGGAAACAAGAGCAAATAAACCGCGGATGAATCTGATGCACTATGTCGTCATGGTAGGCCAACTTACTCAACTGTTGTCTCCTTCCGTCGTTAATATTCACCGAAACGAGTTGTTACGGTCGAACAGTGATACTGTCAGTGATTCACTGTGTATATGCCTCTGTCAGTATCCAAAAATATAAGTAACTTCGACACATTGACTTTAAGATAATCTGATCTTAACAATACAATACAAACATATCGTTTTGATATGAGATTAGCATGACCAACACATTTTACTTACGCTCGCGTCAGAGTATTGTACTTAGAATGGCGACAGATAGTACCACGGAACATAATTGTACTTACCGTGGCGACAGATAGTACCACGGACCGTACATTGTACTTATGCTGACGTCAGATACCACCCATACATTACTCATGCACACGACACCTGTCAATATTAACTGGATTCTCTGACATGAGTGTACACTTAACACAACATGACAGAAGACATCATCAAATAATAAATAATAATTCACATATGTCACGTATGTTTCCTGATTTGCAGCAAATAGAGGAGAAGCACCCAGAGCTTCTACAGTTTCCAAACGAATTCAAGTATTTGAACGAAGCCTGCATGTACGTATATAAACTGACGAAAATGGGTACACTAGCTCAGTAAAACACGTTAGCTATGACCGGGACGTGATTCTCTTGCAGTACCATATGATATTTAACTAAACATGTGCAATAACGCGGATGATATTGTCGTAGTCGTTTTGATTCACACGGCGACATCTGTGGCCGTCAAGTTAATTCATTAGCTTTTAAATCATTAGCTTTTAATTAATTAGCTTTGCCAAACGCTGAGAGTCTTGCAGAGACTAACGTTGAACAGAATATATTGTAGTGATTAACACCGAATACAACACCTTGTAGACATTAGCGCTGAATGGAATATATGATAGAGGCTAACATTTATTATGCAGAAATTGAATTGAATAACATTGAAGGCATCCAGTGTCATTTAGAGACTAACACTGAATGGATGCTATCATATGTCACGCTTAACATAAACACTTTCTATTGGATTGACACAGGTATTCTGTTGATTCTTTGATGTCGGACGTATCGTCACTTCGCAAGAAGATCAACGCCATATCCCAGGAGATGGACAAAGCCGACCCACAGTTCAAAGCACAGATGGAGGGATTTGTTGAGGTACGCGATGTTAACCTACCTAGTTCCTTTTCTTGGCAAGATTGTTTAATCAGCGTCGATTAAAAAACAAAAAAATTGAATAATGCGTAATTTCGAGTAGCATTGACTGTGAACGCAATCAGTTGCGTTGTGATATACGATACTTGGTACTGATTCTTATTAGTTCAGCTAACATTTTTATTTGTAATGATATAGCGAACATATTATGTTAGTGATTTTCCTAAGTAAAATTGGAATGCATACATCAGAGCTAGACATTAAGGTTGTTTTAGGGATTATAAAAGTTACTCCTCCCCCAAAGTTACTGAGTCGAATTTGCGGTAAAATCCATAAATTTTTTGCTAAAACATTCGGTTCACAAGAAGTCTGCAAGGGGTCGCCACAAGACAACAAGTGTAAATGCATGATGTTAACAGAAGATTTTTAATTGTGCTGCCACTCCAGCATTATTGCAACATTTCAGGCGTTAAACAATAATGATACGCAAGAATTAAGTGCCAACGCGTCGTAAGTAATGCATACGGTTCCTAATAACTCCGCATGGTGTCGCCACTAGAACTTGAACGTGCAAGATTTGATCGTTTCTAGAAGATACTGCCTTCGTAAAATGAGACGGTGACTAGCTTCAAGGGAGAACGCGCGGTCAGATTGAGATAAGTGGTAGAAAGTCTATAAAACAACAGGGGCCAGACCAGAGAGGTTGCAATAACCAGTGGCCCGTTGGGCTAGAAAAATGTGAAAAGTGGCAAGTGACAGTAAGTGACTTTGTCATATGACGATTTTGACAGACGGCGACACAAGAGCTGGAGGAGATGGAGTGCGACTTCAAGGAGATGGAGGCGATACGACTCGAGGTGGCCGAGTACTTCTGCGAGGACGCGAACACCTTCAAGCTGGAGGAGTGTCTCAAGACATTCAACACCTTCTGTCTCAAGTTCAAGAAGGCCATCCAGGTACGGACAACGCGTGTTGCTGTGTGTGTATGCGTGCGTGCGTGTGTGTGTGCGTGTGTGCGTGTGTGTGCGTGTGTGCGTGTGTGTGTGCGTGTATGCGTGCGTGCGTGTGTGTGTGCGTGTGTGCGTGTGTGCGTGTGCGTGTGTGCGTGTGCGTGCGTGTGCGTGTGTGTGTGCGTGTGTGCGTGTGTGCGTGTGTGCGTGTGTGCGTGTGCGTGCGTGTGTGTGTGAGTGTGTGTGAGTGTGCGTGCGTGCGTGTGTGTGTGTGTGGGGGGGGGACGCGCGCTCGCGTGTGAGGGTGGGTGGGCTGTGCATATGACCTTGTGTGCGATTTTAAAAGTATTTTGAGACAGTTCAATATCATAGTTGTTAATGTTCTTTTGTTTTTAGTGCCGTGATTCATATCATTGTTGTTGTTGTTGTTGTTATGATTACACCGTGTGGTACAGCAACAGTATCATCATTATCATCTTCATCTTCATCACCACCATCAGCTGCAGTAGCAGACACATTTTGATTTGATTTAAGACGATGTGAAATAGTGTAAAAGCACGAGACACTCGGCTAATGACTTTGGTTTGTTGTTGCAGGAGAACAAGGAACGAAGACAACAGGAGGAGAGAGCCTTGGAGAGGAAGCGGCTCCGAGCGGAGCAGTTGGCGCTGAAGAAACAACAGACTTGTGGTACGTCAGGCAGCGCCACCTATCCTTATAGAAATGACCTAATTCGAATCATCTGGTTGCTGTTTCTCACTTTGGACTGTTTCTCTCATTCTATATTGCTGTAGTTAGACAACTGTATGTAACTGGCTATAGAATGGTGGAAATGGTGCACAAATAGGTTTCGCGCAGAAATGTAATGTCTGAATGCTTCCCTACTGAGTACAGACGGTGTTAAAGTCAACAAACCAGGAGCGAAGTGTAGAACAGACATAACGACATAAACCATAGAAAATGAGTTGTTCTTGCATATGTTAATTGTTTGTTGTGTCGTGTCACGTGGGATTTCTGAGAATATTTTGATGACAGTTGTTTTACCTGTTGTCAGGTTCAGGCGACAGACACCACGACATGTCAAGACAGACGTCAGTCGACACGGACGATAACGATACAAACATCGTTGACAAGTTGCTAGGAGACATACGTGATGGTTTCGCAAACAAGAAAACCGGTGACAATACTGATTTCAGGGTAGGCCGACAGTTGGTTTATGTATGTATGTATGGATGTATGGATGTATGGATGTATGTATGTATGTATGTATATGTATGTATATATATATATATATATATATATATATATATATATATATATATATATATATATATATATATATATATGTATATATATATATATATATATATATATGTATATATATAATAATTATATACATGTATGTATGTATATATATATATATATATATATATATATGTATATATATGTATATATGTATATATATGTATATATATATATATATATATATATATATATATATATATATATATATATATATATATATATATGTATATATATATGCAATTATATCATGTATGTTAAAATCATAACTGAAACAAACATTCCCCCATACGTTTTAAATACATTGCCTTGTGTTTTGGAGCCAGAATTTCAACTTAATGTACGATGGGAAGTCCGAACGCCCCAACTATTCCACAGTTTGGCGAACGTTTTGATAGGCAACGTGTCACGTGATTAACCGGTCACTATTGAACACCCACACGGCTCACGTTCCTAGCAGTTCATTTAACGCTGTGTTTTATTTGCAGGTGAAGATAGTCACGATGGTGAAGCTCGGGACGGACGACAAAAGCCCGGATGTCACTGACCCGGTCATGCGCCGACGTCTTCCGGCCGTGCCCGGTATGGCACATCCGGTTGGTGGAGCGAGCCGCCCGAACAGCGCTGACGGAAGCAGAATACGCCGTAGCACCGACATCAGCAATGGCGACGCCCTGCTCTCGCTCCTGGAAGAGGAGAAGGGCCAGGACAAGTTCAACCCGTTCAAACGTATCGACAGCGGCAGCCGACGACCCCGCCGCCACAAGCCCAACCTGGAAAATCTCGTCATCGACCGGGAACGGGCAGCGTCGCCAAATCAATTCAGCTCCGGAACGAACAGCCCCGTGGATCCTGCGTTAACGCGGATTCGACGTAGCAACAGTTGCGTCGACGGCGCCGAAGTGAGCCGCGTGCTCGGCAATGACAGTCGAGCGTCGTTCCGAAGTCCTCGGTCTCCCTTCATCGTCCCGGAGGAATCGACGCCGTCGCTGCCGTCGGAGACGGACGAGTCGACGGCGACGTCGGACGTCGAGAGCCAACGACGACTTGAGTCACGGCGCCTGCAACGCAGGAAACGGCGGGAGTTGAACCCGGAGGACGTACGACTGGCCTCCAGCAGCGGTGCTTCGGCGGCGGAGACGCCGTTGACGAGGCCGGATAAGATAGCGGAGCGGCGCCAGCATTGGGCGGAGAGACGCGCCGTCAGTCACATCGACTCGCGGTCCGTCCGACGTCTTCTGGACGAGCGGGAGGCCGCGCTGACGACGCCGGTGAAGTCGGAGGTGAACGACGTCGATAAGGCGATACGAGACGTAGAGGAGACGGGCAGGCAGATACAGATGATGAGGCTCGAGATGACGGGGAGTGAGCGTCGGGACGGCGCCCGGCCGCCGAGACGGTGGCGGTCTGAACTGAACAAGGGTAACGTCGAGGAGGCGCTGAGGAACCGCCAAGACACAACCCCAGTGCCGCCCGCGCGACGACCGAGGTTGAGAAGCACGGAGGAGACACCCAGAGACGGCGTGACGTCACTATACACGCGCCTTGACGCCACGCCCGAGACGCCGACACAGAAGGCAATGTTGCACCATTCCACCGGTAGTTGGCGCTCCAATAGCGCCGGCGACGACGAACCTATGTCGCCAACGTCGCCGACGTTTCAGAAGTCTGGGTACGACGTGCCGGTGTCAGTGCGCATGGACCTAGCGCCAAGGCGTCGACCCCAGAGCACCTACGACAACATACCGGAAGACGGCCCGACGACGGCACAGTACGCCCGCAACAGCACCAGTGACGTCATCGACGCTTCCAAAGCGTCTCCTCGCGACAGTCGCCGACACGGAGTCGTATACGACGACACTGTTGACATCGATAAGTCGAGTCGCTCTCCGCTGCAGCGCTCCGCGACGCTGCCGCATAACTGGAATAGGTCGCACACGGCGGACAGGTGGCGCCAGCTGCAGCGGCCGATCAAACTGGACACGCTGAAGGCGGCGGACGGGGGCATCATAGCGGCGCCGGTCCACCGCGAGGACGAGCAACTCCAGCAGCTCGACAACAACATCGAGGCGTTCCAGTCGCGCACTCTGCACTCGGACCGCGAACTCGGTCGCAAGAACCGCTTCCAGCAGATGGCGCTCGCACGCCGCGACATGGACGACGGGTGGGGCGTCGCGAAGCCGGTCGTCGAGACCGAGGCCGAACACCCGGCCCCTCTCGTCGTCCCGGCGATCGAGCTGGCCGCCGACAACTCGTGCAAGTCGGACGACACCGACTCGGTGGCGAGCGCGCGCGACGAGGGCTTCGAGTCGGAGTACGTGTGCAACTCTCAGCGCACGTCGATGAGCAGCACGCTCGAGGGAGAACTCCCGTCCATGGGCGCCAACGTCGACGGCGACGGTTCGGTGAACGCCGACGTGACCAACGGCGACCTGATGTCGACCCCGACGGAGTCCCGGAAGCGGTACGGAGGCAGCCAGGCCGACTCCGACGACCCGTACTTCGCCCGAAGCATCGACAGCCTCGTGAACACGAAGGAGCTGACTCTGACGGACACGATCAACGTCGACGAGCCGGCGGACTACAACGACATCGACACCGACAAGACAATGACGACGAGTGCACCGGAAGAGGGCGACTCGACCACGGACGAGACGT
>OZ024860.1:20539464-20544464 GCA_964017155.1 Oasisia sp. SBJ-2009
CCGAGGCCTGTGAAGACCATCAACTACACTGATGTTATTACATTTGGTTACCGTGATGATTCGTATATTAATTTTACTACTAGACCGATGTAACGTTTTTAAGAGAGGGGAGTGATCAGTCTCGCTATATGCATGTACATTCGTTTTTATCAACTGAAAAAGTGGGGGGACATTTCCTATGCTGTCCCCCTGAGGCTGAAAAGTGGAGGACTCGTCCCTCACCGATCGACGCCCATGCTGTGTAGAATTTCCCAGTCCTACATTTTGGCAAAGAAATTTGTCATCACTCAAATGGGAATAAGTTACATAAAGTGCAGGAATCCGCTGCTTCTGTCGTAGGCGATAAGCATCAAGCAGGCGAGGGGTGAAAGTGAAACACAAATTTCATAATTTATAATTTGCTTGATGGCTAGAACCTACTAATAACATCAACACAAGGATGCAAACTGATAGAACCCGGCAGCGGCTCAGCCCGATGTCGCGCTTACATTTTTCCGATCCTTATAAACTTTCCGATTGGCGTTTCTGCGCATGCGCGATAAATGTAAAATCACCAACGTGCAGCGAAACAACAAAGCATTTTTGGTATAAATGCCACGGGCTGTTCATTAATTCTCCTGTGATGATTACTGTGAAGAGTTACTTAAAATGTCGTTCAATAGAATAATATCTTACGTTTGTTTAAATCACCGTCTCGGATTATGGCGCACCATAGTCACGTGATTTACGCTTGCTATCAAAACATGCCTCAAAACTTGTTTGCCTCGTGTTAATTTGCGACAAATAACTTTGTAGAGAGGTTATGCATATCCTAACGAACAACCTGTAGTATTTATACCATATATGTATTGTCCTTTCGCTGCACATTAATAATTTTACATTTATCGCGCTTGCGCAGAAGCGTCAATCGGAACCTTTATAACGCCGGAAAAATTTAACCGCTACACCGGCATGATGATTATTTACTCAAGTAAGATCAAGTTGCGCGTGGCCAGCCAAGCAATGTATCTAGTCGATTGTCTAAAGGGTGGTCGGAACTTCATATTGCGAGTTTATTGTCTAGCTACTAGTCCTATGTAGCGGCTTTTAAGATAGAGGAGTGGTGAGTTAGACTACATGCCCCGCATTTTTTATGAACTGAAAAGTGGGGGGGGGGGAGAATTCCTATGCTTCCCCCCACGCTGAAAAGTGGGGGGACGCGTCCCCCACCGATCCACGCCCGTGCCGACATGACGAATATTTACTGGACTAAGTTCAATCTTCGCGCAGCGGCCAATCAAGCAATTCATCTAGTGATTTTCCACTGGGTAGTCGGAAGTTTATATCTGAACTGGTAAATAAATTTTACTACTAAACGTAGGGTTTGTTTTAGGAGAGAGGAGTGATCAGTCTCGCTATATGCCTGTAAATTTGTTTTTTTATCTGAAAAAGTGGGGGGGGGGACATTTCCTATGCTGTCCCCCCAGGCTGAAAAGTGGGGGGACGCGTCCCCCCCCCCCCGTCCCCCACCGATCGACGCCCGTGATAATGACTATATTAACTAACTAAAGCCCAGCTGGCGTATGCGTGAGTATGTTTTTTCTCTCCTAGATGGCTCTTAGGTGGGTAGCATCAGGTGGGGGAGGGGGGGGGGCTGAAACGCTTTAACAACGTTCAAGCTGCATTTGGTTTGTGTTTTAGTGCATTTGGTTTGTGTTTTAGTGCATTTGGTTTGTGTTTTAGTGCATTTGGTTTGTGCTCCTATTTATTCAGTGTAAATTTTCGATTTGTTATTTTTTTGAATTGCTTCATCAATATACATTTCTGTGCGAAAACAATAACATGGTGCCACATTACACATGGTAAAGGTTGTATAGATCACCATGTCAGTTGTTAACGTATTTGAGACAAGTTAAAGTAAATTACGAAGACTTCTAGCAAACGAAAGCGAAGTTCTTAATCGATTCCTGTGCTTCCGATATGTTTCAAATCGCTACACTGAGAGATCCAATTTATAGAAGCCACGTGACAAATCAGTCGAAATGACTGTATGTACGCGTATCTAAGTTTCTATGAGTTTGGTAGGAAATAAAGTCCGTTTCGCCGACGGAGCGCGTACGAATTTGCGCGTCATTGCTTCACGAGCATCACTGGGGACCGAGTAGAGTGGCGTTTGAAATTATTTCATTGCTTGTAAGTCGTTGTAATTGAATGTAGCTTTTTAATTTAGAACCCGCATACAGCTGATATGTTAATCTGTACAACGCTTATCAAATATAATATCACAACATATTCTTGTTTTCGCGCAGCAGAAATGTGTATTGATGAAGTAAATCTGAATAAAAGGGAAAGTTTATATTGAGAAGATTGGAGCTAATCAAACCAAATGCAGTTTGAGCGTAATATGGCGGCGCCCAGTGGCCAATTATATTTAGTCATTGTTAAAAATATGACGTGGCTGCGTGCTCATCAAATCATGGTCACATGAACAATCAGAAAAATATTTGTGTTCTCTTATGGCGCAATGCAATATGTCAGAACAGTAATTATTGCTTGTAAACAGTAATGCGTGCAAAAAAACTAGTTATGTCTAAAAAGTGGAATAATGCAATGTCTGGATATCGCTCTTAGAGAGCTCTTTTGATTTACAACAGGTTGAGGGAGGGAGTTCCAAAGTCGAATGGTACTTGGGGAAAGAGAATACAAGTGGTAATTACATCTCGAGTGAGGGATAAGGTATTTATGTGCTGCCGATATAACCGACAGAGCGGCCTTACCCCAGAATGCCTTACCCCAGAATAGGGTAGCTCTAGATGCTGATTGGTTATCAAGCCGAATTAGAAATTACATATTAAATAAGGATACCTTTTAATCAGAAAATACCGTATTATAAAAAGTAGGTGGCGATGGCACCCCTTTCCCGGTACATGGAACTGTCATGGAGGGATTAGAATCCGATGTCGAACTCGAATCTGCACGGCGACGAGTTTGACATGATAACAAGCAATGCGAATGTCGCAATTGAACGTGCGAGGGTTTTGCCAGAGTATGTGCTGCAGGACCAAGACGACATTAATTATGTATTATTATATAGAATGATGTACAATTAAGAAATTGTAACACATCTATAGCGCCTGTATCCTTGAAATTCAAGCTCAGAGGCTTAACAAACAAAATCGTTTGGCGAAATCATAAACGTGTCATCATTGGAGCAGCATGAAACTAACGAAAATGTATTCACTATTGTGGATTTTATTTTTAAACACATTGTGGTAAACGGTGTTCGGCGTCTGGTCGACGACAACACAACTATAAGTAAGCGTGGTATATTTGCAGTCTGTTGTCTTCTTCCTTGCCTCACACACGTATTACGTTGCCACTGGAATGACTGCCACTGTGACGGCCTATAACGACGACGATTTGACGTTGCATCATAGGTTCTTTATTCACAGTAACAGCACAGTGTACAATGGTTGCAGCCCTTATATACATGACAAAGGGGGCGTTCCGGGGCGTTGCCCGGAGTGGCTAATCTGCAGCTACCCTGGCTGTCCTGGCCTACCACATTCTTCCCTCCTTATGACGTTTTAAGACTAATCACACTTCCCCCTTCTATTAAGGACTTCGAATACAATTTCGCAACATATAACGTATAATTACAATAACCCTGGCCTACCACATTCTTCCCTCCTTATGATGTTTAAGACTACTCACTCTTCCCCTTCTTATAAAGACTTCCTACACATTTGAATAACAACTAATTTCCCAAATAGAAAAGCACATTAAAATAATCTAAGCACATTAATCGTTACACGAAACATATTACGGTTACACATCTACATTACACATAAATAAACATAAATAAAGGCATTACATTACAATACAACATGTCAACAGTATATTATACTACATTATATACACTTCACTATACACTACTCTATACACTACAGTTTACATGAAACATATATTACGATTACACATCTACATGACACATAATTAAAACATAAATAGAGGCATCAAATTACAATACAACCTGTTACAGTATATTATACTATGCACAACACTATACACTACATTATACACTACACTATTTTTATAACATTATACTACATAACATTATACTACACTAAACTCTGATACGCTAACACATGAACATAACAATTTAGTTTACAATAACATTACACACAACCATTATATTATATACAAATAAAACTACAGTATATATGTTTACAGTATAAACGCACATATATCAATACAATGTCATGTAATATCACGGATTGTCTCTCTTCTTCTTGATGAGGTGTTCTCTTCTGGACGAGCGGGAGGCCGCGCTGACGACGCCGGTGAAGTCGGAGGTGAACGACGTCGATAAGGCGATACGAGACGTAGAGGAGACGGGCAGGCAGATACAGATGATGAGGCTCGAGATGACGGGGAGTGAGCGTCGGGACGGCGCCCGGCCGCCGAGACGGTGGCGGTCTGAACTGAACAAGGGTAACGTCGAGGAGGCGCTGAGGAACCGCCAAGACACAACCCCAGTGCCGCCCGCGCGACGACCGAGGTTGAGAAGCACGGAGGAGACACCCAGAGACGGCGTGACGTCACTATACACGCGCCTTGACGCCACGCCCGAGACGCCGACACAGAAGGCAATGTTGCACCATTCCACCGGTAGTTGGCGCTCCAATAGCGCCGGCGACGACGAACCTATGTCGCCAACGTCGCCGACGTTTCAGAAGTCTGGGTACGACGTGCCGGTGTCAGTGCGCATGGACCTAGCGCCAAGGCGTCGACCCCAGAGCACCTACGACAACATACCGGAAGACGGCCCGACGACGGCACAGTACGCCCGCAACAGCACCAGTGACGTCATCGACGCTTCCAAAGCGTCTCCTCGCGACAGTCGCCGACACGGAGTCGTATACGACATCGATAAGTCGAGTCGCTCTCCGCTGCAGCGCTCCGCGACGCTGCCGCATAACTGGAATAGGTCGCACACGGCGGACAGGTGGCGCCAGCTG
>OZ024860.1:20549464-20556964 GCA_964017155.1 Oasisia sp. SBJ-2009
AAAGGCCTTACAAAGGCCTTCATGTTATGCTATTTAAAATAGTTATGTTGGCTACATTATATTTGAAGAGGGGCCGTGGCTCACCCCAATCACTGAAACTTTGGAGGGTAGACTTTGGACCCATAACTTCTTGCCTGAATCACAGAGTGACAACAAGGACTTATGTGTATATAAGTCCGTCGTGACAAGATGCAGAGGTTACACGGGTGCCTGTGTAGGACTTCCCAATCCCATCCTTTGGCAAAGAAATTTGTCATCACTCAAATGGGATCAAATTACAAAAAGTGCAGGAATCCGCTGGTTCCGCCGTAGGCGATATAAGTATCCACAAGGGTGCCCAGGCTGCAATTCAAGGGGTGACAGGGCAAACAAAATTAATAGTCTATAATGTGTTCGATGGCTAGTGCCTATTAATATATCGACACAAGGTGCAAAATGACAGAGTCCGCAATGATGAATATTTACTGGACTACGATCAAGTTGCGGCCAACCAAGCAATTTATCTAGTAATTTTCCACTGGGTAGTCGGAAGTTTATATCTGAGTTGAGTAATTTTACTACTAAGCCTGTGTAGGGGCTCTTAAGAGAGTGGAGTCATCAGTCTCGCTATATGCCCATACATTGTTTTCTGAACTGAAAAGGTGAGGGGAGCATTTCCTATGCTGTCCCCCTCTGGCTGAAAAGTGGGGGGACATGTCCCCACCAATCGATGGCCATGTGCATTGAGACTATGCACTGGATTCTAAATGTATGACAAAAATGGTTTGCTACCGAGGCCTGTGAAGACCATCAACTACACTGATGTTATTACATTTGGTTACCGTGATGATTCGTATATTAATTTTACTACTAGACCGATGTAACGTTTTTAAGAGAGGGGAGTGATCAGTCTCGCTATATGCATGTACATTCGTTTTTATCAACTGAAAAAGTGGGGGGACATTTCCTATGCTGTCCCCCTGAGGCTGAAAAGTGGAGGACTCGTCCCTCACCGATCGACGCCCATGCTGTGTAGAATTTCCCAGTCCTACATTTTGGCAAAGAAATTTGTCATCACTCAAATGGGAATAAGTTACATAAAGTGCAGGAATCCGCTGCTTCTGTCGTAGGCGATAAGCATCAAGCAGGCGAGGGGTGAAAGTGAAACACAAATTTCATAATTTATAATTTGCTTGATGGCTAGAACCTACTAATAACATCAACACAAGGATGCAAACTGATAGAACCCGGCAGCGGCTCAGCCCGATGTCGCGCTTACATTTTTCCGATCCTTATAAACTTTCCGATTGGCGTTTCTGCGCATGCGCGATAAATGTAAAATCACCAACGTGCAGCGAAACAACAAAGCATTTTTGGTATAAATGCCACGGGCTGTTCATTAATTCTCCTGTGATGATTACTGTGAAGAGTTACTTAAAATGTCGTTCAATAGAATAATATCTTACGTTTGTTTAAATCACCGTCTCGGATTATGGCGCACCATAGTCACGTGATTTACGCTTGCTATCAAAACATGCCTCAAAACTTGTTTGCCTCGTGTTAATTTGCGACAAATAACTTTGTAGAGAGGTTATGCATATCCTAACGAACAACCTGTAGTATTTATACCATATATGTATTGTCCTTTCGCTGCACATTAATAATTTTACATTTATCGCGCTTGCGCAGAAGCGTCAATCGGAACCTTTATAACGCCGGAAAAATGTAACCGCTACACCGGCATGATGATTATTTACTCAAGTAAGATCAAGTTGCGCGTGGCCAGCCAAGCAATGTATCTAGTCGATTGTCTAAAGGGTGGTCGGAACTTCATATTGCGAGTTTATTGTCTAGCTACTAGTCCTATGTAGCGGCTTTTAAGATAGAGGAGTGGTGAGTTAGACTACATGCCCCGCATTTTTTATGAACTGAAAAGTGGGGGGGGGGAGAATTCCTATGCTTCCCCCCACGCTGAAAAGTGGGGGGACGCGTCCCCCACCGATCCACGCCCGTGCCGACATGACGAATATTTACTGGACTAAGTTCAAGCTTCGCGCAGCGGCCAATCAAGCAATTCATCTAGTGATTTTCCACTGGGTAGTCGGAAGTTTATATCTGAACTGGTAAATAAATTTTACTACTAAACGTAGGGTTTGTTTTAGGAGAGAGGAGTGATCAGTCTCGCTATATGCCTGTAAATTTGTTTTTTTATCTGAAAAAGTGGGGGGGGGGACATTTCCTATGCTGTCCCCCCAGGCTGAAAAGTGGGGGGACGCGTCCCCCCCCCCCGTCCCCCACCGATCGACGCCCGTGATAATGACTATATTAACTAACTAAAGCCCAGCTGGCGTATGCGTGAGTATGTTTTTTCTCTCCTAGATGGCTCTTAGGTGGGTAGCATCAGGTGGGGGAGGGGGGGGGGGGGCTGAAACGCTTTAACAACGTTCAAGCTGCATTTGGTTTGTGTTTTAGTGCATTTGGTTTGTGTTTTAGTGCATTTGGTTTGTGTTTTAGTGCATTTGGTTTGTGCTCCTATTTATTCAGTGTAAATTTTCGATTTGTTATTTTTTTGAACTGCTTCATCAATATACATTTCTGTGCGAAAACAATAACATGGTGCCACATTACACATGGTAAAGGTTGTATAGATCACCATGTCAGTTGTTAACGTATTTGAGACAAGTTAAAGTAAATTACGAAGACTTCTAGCAAACGAAAGCGAAGTTCTTAATCGATTCCTGTGCTTCCGATATGTTTCAAATCGCTACACTGAGAGATCCAATTTATAGAAGCCACGTGACAAATCAGTCGAAATGACTGTATGTACGCGTATCTAAGTTTCTATGAGTTTGGTAGGAAATAAAGTCCGTTTCGCCGACGGAGCGCGTACGAATTTGCGCGTCATTGCTTCACGAGCATCACTGGGGACCGAGTAGAGTGGCGTTTGAAATTATTTCATTGCTTGTAAGTCGTTGTAATTGAATGTAGCTTTTTAATTTAGAACCCGCATACAGCTGATATGTTAATCTGTACAACGCTTATCAAATATAATATCACAACATATTCTTGTTTTCGCGCAGCAGAAATGTGTATTGATGAAGTAAATCTGAATAAAAGGGAAAGTTTATATTGAGAAGATTGGAGCTAATCAAACCAAATGCAGTTTGAGCGTAATATGGCGGCGCCCAGTGGCCAATTATATTTAGTCATTGTTAAAAATATGACGTGGCTGCGTGCTCATCAAATCATGGTCACATGAACAATCAGAAAAATATTTGTGTTCTCTTATGGCGCAATGCAATATGTCAGAACAGTAATTATTGCTTGTAAACAGTAATGCGTGCAAAAAAACTAGTTATGTCTAAAAAGTGGAATAATGCAATGTCTGGATATCGCTCTTAGAGAGCTCTTTTGATTTACAACAGGTTGAGGGAGGGAGTTCCAAAGTCGAATGGTACTTGGGGAAAGAGAATACAAGTGGTAATTACATCTCGAGTGAGGGATAAGGTATTTATGTGCTGCCGATATAACCGACAGAGCGGCCTTACCCCAGAATGCCTTACCCCAGAATAGGGTAGCTCTAGATGCTGATTGGTTATCAAGCCGAATTAGAAATTACATATTAAATAAGGATACCTTTTAATCAGAAAATACCGTATTATAAAAAGTAGGTGGCGATGGCACCCCTTTCCCGGTACATGGAACTGTCATGGAGGGATTAGAATCCGATGTCGAACTCGAATCTGCACGGCGACGAGTTTGACATGATAACAAGCAATGCGAATGTCGCAATTGAACGTGCGAGGGTTTTGCCAGAGTATGTGCTGCAGGACCAAGACGACATTAATTATGTATTATTATATAGAATGATGTACAATTAAGAAATTGTAACACATCTATAGCGCCTGTATCCTTGAAATTCAAGCTCAGAGGCTTAACAAACAAAATCGTTTGGCGAAATCATAAACGTGTCATCATTGGAGCAGCATGAAACTAACGAAAATGTATTCACTATTGTGGATTTTATTTTTAAACACATTGTGGTAAACGGTGTTCGGCGTCTGGTCGACGACAACACAACTATAAGTAAGCGTGGTATATTTGCAGTCTGTTGTCTTCTTCCTTGCCTCACACACGTATTACGTTGCCACTGGAATGACTGCCACTGTGACGGCCTATAACGACGACGATTTGACGTTGCATCATAGGTTCTTTATTCACAGTAACAGCACAGTGTACAATGGTTGCAGCCCTTATATACATGACAAAGGGGGCGTTCCGGGGCGTTGCCCGGAGTGGCTAATCTGCAGCTACCCTGGCTGTCCTGGCCTACCACATTCTTCCCTCCTTATGACGTTTTAAGACTAATCACACTTCCCCCTTCTATTAAGGACTTCGAATACAATTTCGCAACATATAACGTATAATTACAATAACCCTGGCCTACCACATTCTTCCCTCCTTATGATGTTTAAGACTACTCACTCTTCCCCTTCTTATAAAGACTTCCTACACATTTGAATAACAACTAATTTCCCAAATAGAAAAGCACATTAAAATAATCTAAGCACATTAATCGTTACACGAAACATATTACGGTTACACATCTACATTACACATAAATAAACATAAATAAAGGCATTACATTACAATACAACATGTCAACAGTATATTATACTACATTATATACACTTCACTATACACTACTCTATACACTACAGTTTACATGAAACATATATTACGATTACACATCTACATGACACATAATTAAAACATAAATAGAGGCATCAAATTACAATACAACCTGTTACAGTATATTATACTATGCACAACACTATACACTACATTATACACTACACTATTTTTATAACATTATACTACATAACATTATACTACACTAAACTCTGATACGCTAACACATGAACATAACAATTTAGTTTACAATAACATTACACACAACCATTATATTATATACAAATAAAACTACAGTATATATGTTTACAGTATAAACGCACATATATCAATACAATGTCATGTAATATCACGGATTGTCTCTCTTCTTCTTGATGAGGTGTTCTCTTCTGGACGAGCGGGAGGCCGCGCTGACGACGCCGGTGAAGTCGGAGGTGAACGACGTCGATAAGGCGATACGAGACGTAGAGGAGACGGGCAGGCAGATACAGATGATGAGGCTCGAGATGACGGGGAGTGAGCGTCGGGACGGCGCCCGGCCGCCGAGACGGTGGCGGTCTGAACTGAACAAGGGTAACGTCGAGGAGGCGCTGAGGAACCGCCAAGACACAACCCCAGTGCCGCCCGCGCGACGACCGAGGTTGAGAAGCACGGAGGAGACACCCAGAGACGGCGTGACGTCACTATACACGCGCCTTGACGCCACGCCCGAGACGCCGACACAGAAGGCAATGTTGCACCATTCCACCGGTAGTTGGCGCTCCAATAGCGCCGGCGACGACGAACCTATGTCGCCAACGTCGCCGACGTTTCAGAAGTCTGGGTACGACGTGCCGGTGTCAGTGCGCATGGACCTAGCGCCAAGGCGTCGACCCCAGAGCACCTACGACAACATACCGGAAGACGGCCCGACGACGGCACAGTACGCCCGCAACAGCACCAGTGACGTCATCGACGCTTCCAAAGCGTCTCCTCGCGACAGTCGCCGACACGGAGTCGTATACGACATCGATAAGTCGAGTCGCTCTCCGCTGCAGCGCTCCGCGACGCTGCCGCATAACTGGAATAGGTCGCACACGGCGGACAGGTGGCGCCAGCTGCAGCGGCCGATCAAACTGGACACGCTGAAGGCGGCGGACGGGGGCATCATAGCGGCGCCGGTCCACCGCGAGGACGAGCAACTCCAGCAGCTCGACAACAACATCGAGGCGTTCCAGTCGCGCACTCTGCACTCGGACCGCGAACTCGGTCGCAAGAACCGCTTCCAGCAGATGGCGCTCGCACGCCGCGACATGGACGACGGGTGGGGCGTCGCGAAGCCGGTCGTCGAGACCGAGGCCGAACACCCGGCGCCTCTCGTCGTCCCGGCGATCGAGCTGGCCGCCGACAACTCGTGCAAGTCGGACGACACCGACTCGGTGGCGAGCGCGCGCGACGAGGGCTTCGAGTCGGAGTACGTGTGCAACTCTCAGCGCACGTCGATGAGCAGCACGCTCGAGGGAGAACTCCCGTCCATGGGCGCCAACGTCGACGGCGACGGTTCGGTGAACGCCGACGTGACCAACGGCGACCTGATGTCGACCCCGACGGAGTCCCGGAAGCGGTACGGAGGCAGCCAGGCCGACTCCGACGACCCGTACTTCGCCCGAAGCATCGACAGCCTCGTGAACACGAAGGAGCTGACTCTGACGGACACGATCAACGTCGACGAGCCGGCGGACTACAACGACATCGACACCGACAAGACAATGACGACGAGTGCACCGGAAGAGGGCGACTCGACCACGGACGAGACGTGGACGACGACCGAGTACACGGTCGTGCACAAAGTCTCGGTGCCGCTGGAACCGGAAGTGTTACCGCCAGCGCCGCCGCATAGGACGACATCGAAGGCAGAGTCGGCGAAAGTGACGTCCACGTCACGGTCTGCGCTGCTCCGGAAGCAGCCAAACAATGGCGCCGCGAAGACATATCGTTCGTCTCCGGCGGCGACAATTACGACGCCAAAGTCGTCTGTGGTGTCAAAGGTGACGAAGCGCAACGGGACAACGAAGGTGACCCCGACATCGACGAAGCCGTCCGTCGCTGCTGAGGTGACGGCCCGCCTGTCGTGCCCGCGCCCCAAGCGGCCGAGCGTCCTGACGCGTCACCCGTCCACGAGCAGTCTGACGAGCGACGGGTCGTCAGCCGGATCGGCGGTGACGTCGAAGCCGACGCGTCACGCCCGTCCAACGCGACCCTCGTCCGCCGTCGTGTCCTCGCCGTCACGCGCCGCCGTGCGGTCGCCGCTCACACCGGAACTGACCTCATTGAAGACGTCCCCGGCGTTCGTGCGCGGCGCCGGCGGCCGGGCGACGATGCCCGCGTCGATGCTGCACACGCAGAAGCGACGCGCGGCGGAGGCGCGCATGAACAAGGAGGAGGCCCCCGTGCCCCCGCGTCGCTCCTCCTCCATCCGCCGCAGTCACCAGTTGAACCTCGGCAAGTCGCCCCCGACGCACCGGCCGATGTCGGCGGCGTCCCCGGCCGACACGGAGTCGGCGACGTCGTCGGGAGACGAGCGCGCGCCGTCGGCGGGCAGACCGCGACGGTCGCAAGTCGGCGGTGTCGGCGTCACGGGCCACGACCAAAGCAAGGAAAGCAAGATGAGCCGCTTCTTCAACCGTTTGGCCACGGGCCGGCCGAGGCGTGAGAAGGATGCGACGACGACGCCGGAGAAACCGATGACGTCATCTCCGGCGAGCGAGGGACTGGCGCGGAAGACAGGTTTGCGTCAGCGGACGTCGACGGTTGGCCCCAAGGACTCGACGCTAGCACATGACAATCGCA
>OZ024860.1:20561964-20569464 GCA_964017155.1 Oasisia sp. SBJ-2009
TAAAGGGTGGTCGGAACTTCATATTGCGAGTTTATTGTCTAGCTACTAGTCCTATGTAGCGGCTTTTAAGATAGAGGAGTAGTGAGTTAGACTACATGCCCCGCATTTTTTATGAACTGAAAAGTGGGGGGGGGAGAATTCCTATGCTTCCCCCCCCACGCTGAAAAGTGGGGGGACGCGTCCCCCACCGATCGACGCCCGTGCCGACATGACGAATATTTACTGGACTAAGTTCAATCTTCGCGCAGCGGCCAATCAAGCAATTCATCTAGTGATTTTCCACTGGGTAGTCGGAAGTTTATATCTGAACTGGTAAATAAATTTTACTACTAAACGTAGGGTTTGTTTTAGGAGAGAGGAGTGATCAGTCTCGCTATATGCCTGTAAATTTGTTTTTTTATCTGAAAAAGTGGGGGGGGACATTTCCTATGCTGTCCCCCCAGGCTGAAAAGTGGGGGGACGCGTCCCCCCCCCCCGTCCCCCACCGATCGACGCCCGTGATAATGACTATATTAACTAACTAAAGCCCAGCTGGCGTATGCGTGAGTGTGTTTTTTCTCTCCTAGATGGCTCTTAGGTGGGTAGCATCAGGTGGGGGAGGGGGGGGGGGCTGAAACGCTTTAACAACGTTCAAGCTGCATTTGGTTTGTGTTTTAGTGCATTTGGTTTGTGTTTTAGTGCATTTGGTTTGTGTTTTAGTGCATTTGGTTTGTGCTCCTATTTATTCAGTGTAAATTTTCGATTTGTTATTTTTTTGAATTGCTTCATCAATATACATTTCTGTGCGAAAACAATAACATGGTGCCACATTACACATGGTAAAGGTTGTATAGATCACCATGTCAGTTGTTAACGTATTTGAGACAAGTTAAAGTAAATTACGAAGACTTCTAGCAAACGAAAGCGAAGTTCTTAATCGATTCCTGTGCTTCCGATATGTTTCAAATCGCTACACTGAGAGATCCAATTTATAGAAGCCACGTGACAAATCACTCGAAATGACTGTATGTACGCGTATCTAAGTTTCTATGAGTTTGGTAGGAAATAAAGTCCGTTTCGCCGACGGAGCGCGTACGAATTTGCGCGTCATTGCTTCACGAGCATCACTGGGGACCGAGTAGAGTGGCGTTTGAAATTATTTCATTGCTTGTAAGTCGTTGTAATTGAATGTAGCTTTTTAATTTAGAACCCGCATACAGCTGATATGTTAATCTGTACAACGCTTATCAAATATAATATCACAACATATTCTTGTTTTCGCGCAGCAGAAATGTGTATTGATGAAGTAAATCTGAATAAAAGGGAAAGTTTATATTGAGAAGATTGGAGCTAATCAAACCAAATGCAGTTTGAGCGTAATATGGCGGCGCCCAGTGGCCAATTATATTTAGTCATTGTTAAAAATATGACGTGGCTGCGTGCTCATCAAATCATGGTCACATGAACAATCAGAAAAATATTTGTGTTCTCTTATGGCGCAATGCAATATGTCAGAACAGTAATTATTGCTTGTAAACAGTAATGCGTGCAAAAAAACTAGTTATGTCTAAAAAGTGGAATAATGCAATGTCTGGATATCGCTCTTAGAGAGCTCTTTTGATTTACAACAGGTTGAGGGAGGGAGTTCCAAAGTCGAATGGTACTTGGGGAAAGAGAATACAAGTGGTAATTACATCTCGAGTGAGGGATAAGGTATTTATGTGCTGCCGATATAACCGACAGAGCGGCCTTACCCCAGAATGCCTTACCCCAGAATAGGGTAGCTCTAGATGCTGATTGGTTATCAAGCCGAATTAGAAATTACATATTAAATAAGGATACCTTTTAATCAGAAAATACCGTATTATAAAAAGTAGGTGGCGATGGCACCCCTTTCCCGGTACATGGAACTGTCATGGAGGGATTAGAATCCGATGTCGAACTCGAATCTGCAGGGAGACGAGTTTGACATGATAACAAGCAATGCGAATGTCGCAATTGAACGTGCGAGGGTTTTGCCAGAGTATGTGCTGCAGGACCAAGACGACATTAATTATGTATTATTATATAGAATGATGTACAATTAAGAAATTGTAACACATCTATAGCGCCTGTATCCTTGAAATTCAAGCTCAGAGGCTTAACAAACAAAATCGTTTGGCGAAATCATAAACGTGTCATCATTGGAGCAGCATGAAACTAACGAAAATGTATTCACTATTGTGGATTTTATTTTTAAACACATTGTGGTAAACGGTGTTCGGCGTCTGGTCGACGACAACACAACTATAAGTAAGCGTGGTATACTTGCAGTCTGTTGTCTTCTTCCTTGCCTCACACACGTATTACGTTGCCACTGGAATGACTGCCACTGTGACGGCCTATAACGACGACGATTTGACGTTGCATCATAGGTTCTTTATTCACAGTAACAGCACAGTGTACAATGGTTGCAGCCCTTATATACATGACAAAGGGGGCGTTCCGGGGCGTTGCCCGGAGTGGCTAATCTGCAGCTACCCTGGCTGTCCTGGCCTACCACATTCTTCCCTCCTTATGACGTTTTAAGACTAATCACACTTCCCCCTTCTATTAAGGACTTCGAATACAATTTCGCAACATATAACGTATAATTACAATAACCCTGGCCTACCACATTCTTCCCTCCTTATGATGTTTAAGACTACTCACTCTTCCCCTTCTTATAAAGACTTCCTACACATTTGAATAACAACTAATTTCCCAAATAGAAAAGCACATTAAAATAATCTAAGCACATTAATCGTTACACGAAACATATTACGGTTACACATCTACATTACACATAAATAAACATAAATAAAGGCATTACATTACAATACAACATGTCAACAGTATATTAGACTACACTATATACACTTCACTATACACTACTCTATACACTACAGTTTACATGAAACATATATTACGATTACACATCTACATGACACATAATTAAAACATAAATAGAGGCATCAAATTACAATACAACCTGTTACAGTATATTATACTATGCACAACACTATACACTACATTATACACTACACTATTTTTATAACATTATACTACATAACATTATACTACACTAAACTCTGATACGCTAACACATGAACATAACAATTTAGTTTACAATAACATTACACACAACCATTATATTATATACAAATAAAACTACAGTATATATGTTTACAGTATAAACGCACATATATCAATACAATGTCATGTAATATCACGGATTGTCTCTCTTCTTCTTGATGAGGTGTTCTCGCTGATGAAACATGTCAAATTATGTTACGGTATTGTTGGCACACATATTGATCCATATGGGCAATGTCAATGTCATGTAACATCAGAGATTGTCTCTCGTCTTCTTGGTGATGCGATCTCGCTGATGAAGCATGTCAAATTATATCACGGTATTTTTTTTACACATATTCCTATACATACATGTCAATATCATGTAATAACACGGATTGTCTTTCTTCTTCTTGATGAGACGATCTCGCGAATGAAGTTTAATACTTGGTTATAGTTATCCATGTATTGTTCACATAGACACAACGTCACATATCGTCAATGTGTAAGATGAGGCATTGTCTCTCGCGCTAATTTAATCTCGTTGATAAGGTATTGTCCAGCATAACACATTTTGTATACTTGCCATGTCATTACACCAATGTAATGTCACAGGATGCTTTTTCTTCTTGTTGAGGCACTCTGCATGTTTATGTCCTCACACGCATTTGAAAGTAACCTGAGTAGTCGATCTTCTATTGCCATTGTCCGAGAAAGCACCACGGAACAATAACTTTCGCACCTTGTTGACGGTACGCTGCAATCACACGTGGAGCTTGCCGTCCGCAGTCGGAAAATTGCGGTCAGCGTACTTGCTGGGATGATCACGCGCGTAATCGAGGGCGGTCACACTTTCGGCGGATATGGAATTTGCGTCACCGGCGTGCATCAGTCGGCCAGCAGCGATGACATCAGGTACGTCAGCGCCATGACATGAAAACGGTGGAAATCGTACACGCAGTGGAGAGGTCGACGGCCTTCTCCGAACACAGGTATGTCAAGGCCGACACAGCGCTGCAACAGGAAGAATATAACGCAGTAATGGTGCTGGATGACATTACACAATAGCGGAGTGTTGCCTCTGCGTCGGTGGCGCTCATCGTGTCCGGTGACAGAAATGGCGCTGTGTTCTTCATCATCTCGTGCACGGTGTTTCTCTGTGCTACTACTTGCCCAAGTTCGCCGACAGTTGTTACGTTACGTCCAGCTCCAAGCATCAGCATGGCGACAGACGCGTCGTTCATCTTCGTCGTCAAGTACCTCTATGTGACTGTCGGCCCGACACAGCAGTAATTCAGCCAAGCGCGTCATACCACAATTCCCCGTCCAGTGTAAGCATATCCGACCCTTATTGTCATGCGCATTAACGTTGGCGCGCTCATCGGAAAGCAACATATCCATTGCAACTTGTTTGTTGCCGGAAGCTGCAGCCGATGTGAATGCGTCGCTAGGCACAGTACATATAGGTAGGTAGGTAGGTGCTCGAACATCTGGGGGTGTTAGTAGTTTCAGCGGCGCATTTGCTGGGCTACTTACTGTGTCGTAAGCAATGGGACTGATGTCCATGGCCTCGACACTGGATGTAGTCGCATGGATTGGACTGTTTATTGTGTTCAGAGCAAGGGGACTGATGTCCGTGGCCTTGACACTGGATGTAGTCGCATGGACTGGACTGTTTACTGTGTTCAGAGCAAGGGGACTGATGTCCGTAGGCTCGACACTATGTGTAGTCCTGTCCGGTGCAATGTGCTGGTATGAAACGGTGCAATGTGCAACTGTCACCAAATTCGGTGCAATGTACTGATGTGATACTGTGCAATGTACAGCTGTCACCAATTCCGGTGCAATGTACTGGTGTGATACTGTGCAATGTGTAGCTGTCACCGAATTATGTGCAATGTGCTGATTTGAGACGGTGCAATGTGATGTTATGGCCTTTGAAGCTACGCCAGTTGGCGCAACATCAGTCATCTCATGGATATGCATAGGTAAGCTTTCATGGTTACCATCCTCTGAGTGGGTACATGCATCTTCATTGATACTGGCAATGCCTACGATGCTGAGATCAGCGTCTTTTAACGCATTTTGACACGTACACTGGTCAGATCTCACAAACGTATCAACATCAGTCATCTCATGGATATGCATAGGTAAGCTTTCATGGTTACCATCCTCTGAGTGGATACATGCATCTTCATCGATACTGATAATGCAACGATGCTGAGATCAGCGTCTTTCGACGCATTTTGACACGTACACTGGTCAGATCTCACAATCGCATCAGGTGGCGTTACTCCGTTTAGTGTCGTATGCCGACATGGAGACCTGTGATGTTGTCCTGGGTCACTCGCAGATACAACTGCCGCGGTAGAGCAGTGCTCCCCGCACTCGCGTGCCTTTGGTTCACGCCTAAGACGTCGATGCCTAAGTGTCGGTTTACGATGGTTGGAACAACCAAGTAATGAATGGCCGCAGCCTCCGCCACTAGTAGAGCCCGGCGTTCCCGGGGAGTGGTTACCACCGCCGTTGCGTGCGCATGGGCCACTCCTACGACGTCTTTTCTTCCGTGACAATGCATGACAGTTAGGACAGTCAATGGTTGTATGACCATAGCCTCCACAAGAGACACACTTTGTCTTAGGTGACGTGCAACCACGTGACTTGTGACCTCTGCCCCCACAAGTGAAGCAATACAGCACACGTTGAACAGTAGCCTGTGAAGACTGCTTATTCATGACATTTGCCACAATATTAGGCGTTGTCGTTTGTGTGGCCTGACATTTCACAACATGTGTATTTGTGATAAGTGATGTCGAGTCACTTGTCCCGATGCAACGAGTGTGTGGAGCTACAGTGTGCCCCACAGTGTGCCTTTCAATGGTTGGTGATTGTTGTGGGTGACTGCTACCATCGTGACAGTGTGGACTCACCGCTTGTTTTCCCTTCGTGTCATTGTGGCTATGAGAGACTGGTGTTGGTGTCCACGTTGAGCAGTTGCTCAGCCTGTCAAGATGATCCAGGTGATAGTGCTTAGGGTGTTAGTCTCGGCGTAAATGGACATGGTGACCTAGTTCAGAAGTTGATTCACCTGATACGGGGTGTATGTCCATATTATTTCTACGACTGATATTATTGTCGTCATTTGCGTCGGTTTGAGGATACCTCAGTCGAGCTCTTGAGGAGAACCCAGCACATGCTTCCAAAACCGGATCTCTTTCCGGGCCGAACACCTTAGCCTGAAAGGCATGCGCCGTTGCTTCTTGCCTGTATACGCTCTCAGTTAAATGGATTAGTGCTTCCTGTGCCGATTGCATTGTAGAATCATATTTGTCAAGCCTGGTATTCAGCTCTTTGTATTGCTGTATTTGCCACTCACTCATTATGTGAAAGCTGTCACTCAACTGTTTGTATTGCTGTGTTTGCCTGTCATTCATCTGTTTGAGTGTCTGTGCTATGCTACCCATGTCCATTTCGGGTTTGCTTATCGTCCTCTAAAGTATCGGGCTTTGAGTCAGCATTCTCTATCTACTCTGGATTTGTTTTGACTTCTTTGGAGGTGCCATGTTATATTGTTGTGTGGCTACAGGCTAATCACACTTCCCCCTTCTATTAAGGACTTCGAATACAATTTCGCAACATATAACGTATAATTACAATAACCCTGGCCTACGACAACATGTTTTAATTTTTTTAACCAAAATGTAGTGAGTTATACCAGATTTGTGGTGCAGCTACAACGAAAGTGGTGACATCTAGTGGATAATTGTGGGGTGTCCTTTCAAAGTTGCTTTACATTGGGTATTGTATACGTTGGGACATTTTAGTAAGTGCCGTTTGAAGAAAAATCACATTTAGGTGGGACCGACATTAACGTGATTTTCAGAATCACGAAGAATACAAAGTCCTCAATGTTGAGAGCAATGTTTTTACACCAAATATACCTGCTTCGACCGGGCATTGAACCCACCGGCATGCCAGGTGGATGTGCTAAGCAAGTATTATTTGCGCCTGATCTCTCGACCGTGATATGTCTACTACCAAATTACTGCTTGGCATTTAGAAGGTTCTAGCATAATATAAAAGATGGATGTGCGAATTTGTTGGTCGAACTCAGTGTTGCCAACCTTGGAGAGTTTGATTACAAGGAGGTACCACGAGGGAGCGTAGCGACCGAGCCGGGGGAGGGTTCACGGAGGAGGGCGGGGTGCCGCTCCCTGAGCAAGAAACTTTTGGAAAATAGGACATTAAATGGTGGGTTTTGGGGGCACTTTAAACTTAAAATTGTGAATATTTGCTACTGTTTCTTTGCAGGTAAAAATGTATTTACAGCAAATTTAGACCCCCAAGAACTTTGCCTAATGGAAATGCCATAAATGTTCTAAGAAGCCAATGCAAGATACCACAGAACATTTCGAATAATGAGACAAG
>OZ024860.1:20574464-20669464 GCA_964017155.1 Oasisia sp. SBJ-2009
AATAAAGAAAAAATCAATAGAGTAAATTGCACACCATTTTTAGGGGTAGTAATTGATGACAAATTAAACTGGAAAATTTTTTTATCAATAAGATGTAAACTGTCAAAATGTTGTGCTATTATGTATAGAGCCAGTTCCTTGATTAACAAACACGGTATGCATATTTTGTACTATTCTCTTTTCATGCCTTATATTATATATTGTGCTGAAGTATGGGATAACACATATGCTACAAATATTCATTGTTTAGTTGTATTACAGAAAATGGTTATAAGATTAATTTGTGGTGCCAAAAGATTTGATCACACAAACTTACTCTTTCACAATGTACATATTCTTAAAATACCAGATCTTGTAAAACTAAAAACTGCTATAATTATGTTTAAGGCATATCGTTATATATTACCAATTAATGTACAAAAATTATTCAGAATACATGAATCACGATATTCATCCAGGCATAAATGTAAGTTCAGGGAAATCTATGTACGTACTAACTTAAAAAATATGTGTATTTTTGTTATTGGGGTTAAACTTTGGAACACCCTCGATAATTCATTGATTAATTGTAAAAATGTTCATCATTTCAAAAAAGTGTTATACAGATAGACTGTTGAATAGTTATGTGTTAGAATCCTAGACTATTTTGCCAACATAAATTAGATAACTAAATTAAACATTAAGATTGTTTAATGTTATAAAGGTTTTTTCTTCTTCAATAAATATCACAATGTCTTTTTCTCGATTAAATGTTGTATGGTTATACATGTAAATAATGTTGTCGCACCTTCTATTGCACTGTTAAGATGCTTTATGTATGTAGTTAAGCAATTATAAGGGTTAAACATGATAAGTATTGTACTTCTTTTACCCTTTTTTTCAACAAATGGTATTGTATGCACTGTCTGTATAATGTAGTAATTGTTGTTGTTGAAAATAAATTTCAATTCAATTCAATAGAAATACCCTGGCGCTAATATTTCACTATGATGGCCGAGAAGGGCCAGGCCATTGCATTTTTGTGTGGCTCTATGGATCGCTGTTACGATGCACGATGCGATGCGATGGACGATGAGCGATACGAGATGCCATGCATGATGCGATGGTATAAATTACAAAGGTGCAGTGCTGAGCATGCGTATCAGAGCATATTTTATGTAGAAGGAATAAAGGTTAATTTTTTTTAATTATTTTAATATAAGCTAATTGTATTCTACACTGTCCAGATAGGTATGGTGGCTAAAATGGCTTGAATACATTTATTTCAGGTAAAAACCCATATACAATTGGTACATACATTAGCACATCTAAGACTAAGTAGATATAAAACTTCAAATATGTTAAAAAATGAATAGATAAAAAATAAATAAAGTTATAAGTTAGATAAGTGTAAAATTGTAAAAACAAAAAAACAGATAAAATAATTAGCAATATACAGGATGTGATTGTATAATAAATATGCAATTAATTCATGTAAATAAACGCTGTTTGGAAAGTAAGTTATATAAACAACTTACTGACTTTATAAAAATATATATAATAATAAATAAATAATAATAAAGTTATATGCGAGACATGATGACTATCTTACAGATTAACCATGTATAACGAATTGGCCTAGCTAATCCACATTGGGCCATTTACTATTTCAAAACAATTGTACATACTTTGACCAAAAGAGTAGATCTATGGAAAGAGACACCAAACCACTGTCTTAATGACACCATTTTGCAGCAGCACCTCTGGTGGCTGTCTTTGATAACAATGTAGTGGTGCCATCTTGTCAATGCTATAGCCCACCGACTTCACTAAAACAGCACACAACTCATTATACTTGTGCGTTTGTGTGTACATAAATAAGTGTTTTAAGGCAATTATTCTTCAAATGGGGATTTGTATTTGTAATTTTAAATTACGATATATATATATATATATATATATATATATATATATATTACTATTCGAGGCAGTCTGTAGTCTGTAGTTGGTACGTACTGTAGCCATGGTGTAATGTTTCACCTACTCTGGTACAACAAAAGCATGTTTTTAAACGTGTTATTTTTCAGTTACGTGGAAAGACTCTAATTTCAGTTAACATATTAAATATGGTAAAGTGGAACTAATCTGTGCTATTTTGTAGCAACATGTTATAATGGAATACACATTTATTTAACATTAATAGTACACAAATTACTGCATTTCAATAAACTCAATGTTATAAATAAAATAAATACAATTAATGTTGTAACTTGTTTTTTCTAATTGAAATGTTTTAACTTTGAATAAAACATTATCACATGTTCACGCTAACTCGCATGCACACACACTTCTGTATTTCCATCATGTGCTGAACTTATCGCTAACATAACAGTCTACAATAATTTTTGGGCTGAGAGATTTCTTCAAAAAAGCTAACTTTTAAGGCAAATCCTATAAGTGCACTAACTTAACTTACATATGACCACAGAAAGTTATCGCACACGTTAAACATTTTCAATCTCTTACATATTTAATAGATTCAATACAAGCGTGAAAAGAAATTCCATCCACTCTCTGGGCACCCGTTCTCTGCCAGTTTTCCATCTCCCATTCTTTCTATATGACCAGCCCATTTCAACCTACTCATCACCAATTTCTTCTTAAAACCTTCCTTCATACCTACTTCCACTCTCAGCTCTTCAATTCTTCTCTTATCTGCTCAGTTAATGATTCTTCTTACCCAGATATTTTCACAAATTGCACGTTCTGTTGTTTCTCTGTTAGTGTCATCATCTCTAGGCCACACATGTATGGTGGGGGTAACACATCAGGGGAACACCTTTTCTTTGAGTATACGTGATATGGGCCTATCTGCCACCATCCCATCGATTTCCCACCCAGCGTTTGCCCCTTTTGTAGTTCTCTTTGTAACGAAAGCAATTTAACAAGTCAAATTTGAAATGGGTAATAATTTCCTATTGTTAAGTTATCAATTTTAATAAGCAGCAACACTACATGTTGTCAAGTTACTGGTTAAACACCAGCGCCACTAAGGAATACCAATGTTTAATCACTTTTTCATCAGAATAAGTGCCTAAGTCAGTAAGTGTTCGCATTTATCATGTTCCTTTTCTGTAGATTTCGGAGAAGTAGCATGAGGAATTTAGTGGCTGGCTTTAGACTGGGGATTAGTGTTTCTTAAGTATTATGTGGTTTGTCTCCTAGTTTCTTACTTAGAATTATAATTCTTACTCTTTCTATGAATACAAATTATTGTAAAAAAATTACATAATAACTTACCCATTTATCTACAACAGTGGCAGATAAGAACCAATACAACACACGCAACCTACAACAAATACACATTTATGATACAAACCGTCATGCCCCTCTCTCCTCTCTCTCTCTCTCTGTCTGTCTGTCTGTCTGTCTGTCTGTCTGTCTGTCTGTCTGTCTGTCTGTCTGACTGACTGACTCTCTCCCTCCCTCCCTCCCTCCCTCCCTCCCTCCCTCCCTCCCTCCCTCCCTCCCTCCCTCCCTCCCTCCCTCCCTCCCTCCCTCCCTCCCTCCCTCCCTCCCTCCCTCCCTCCCTCCCTCCCTCCCTCCCTCCCTCCCTCCCTCCCTCCCTCCCTCCCTCCCTCCCTCCCTCCCTCCCTCCCTCCCTCCCTCCCTCCCTCCCTCCCTCCCTCCCTCCCTCCCTCCCTCCCTCCCTCCCTCCCTCCCTCCCTCCCTCCCTCCCTCCCTCCCTCCCTCCCTCCCTCCCTCCCTCCCTCCCTCCCTCCCTCCCTCCCTCCCTCCCTCCCTCCCTCCCTCCCTCCCTCCCTCCCTCCCTCCCTCCCTCCCTCCCTCCCTCCCTCCCTCCCTCCCTCCCTCCCTCCCTCCCTCCCTCCCTCCCTCCCTCCCTCCCTCCCTCCCTACCTCCCTCCCTCCCTCCCTCCCTCCCTCCCTCCCCCCTCCCCCCTCCCTCCCTCCCCCCTCCTCCCCTCCCTCCCTCCCGCCCGCCCGCCCGCCCGCCCGCCCGCCCGCCCGCCCGCCCGCCCGCCTGCCTGCCCGCCCGCCCGCCTGCCTGCCTGCCTCAGTTAAATGCCTGCCGCTCTTCTGTTTACCTGTATCTATCTCTCCCCTCTCTCTCTCTCTCCCTACTAAAACCACAGTTGATTCTATAACTGCACATAGAACCTTGTTTCAAAGAAGTTGCAAACAAAAACAGGGAATTTGTTTTTCAGACCACTGGTACATTTCTTTTTATAGACACCATGGATGAGGAGAATTTTGGCCTGATTCGTCCGAGTCTCATCCGTCAATTGAGGGCCATACTTGACCAGTACCCTGATGATGGACATATCCTTAAAATGAGTTACCCTGCCACAAGAAATATTAACTGCTATTTTTCTTACAGTTTCTTTCAGAAATAGTAAATATAAATGTATTGGTTGAGCATGTGGATTTCATATAATGCCAAATTTAACCAGTCATATTCTGATGCATAAAGAATAATTGTTATTGTACATATGTTTGAATGTACAATTGTTTTGTCAAATTAGGTTATATAAAATAAATAAATTACTAACTAATAATTTGGTTCGAAATGTGGTGATGCTTACCGTATTAAGAAAAAATAACTATAAAATGATTATAACACTTCATTACATTTCTATGAAACTCTAACATAGAGAGACATGTTATTGCTGTGGTACTTATATTAATTAAACTCAAGCACTGACAGACTTTACAGTAAGGATATTTTGTTCCTAACCATTTAAGTAATGTTTGAATAAACATGTTGGGGGGATACTGAACCACACTGACTCTGTTTAAACCCATCTTTGTATCAGGAGTTGATTCAGAATGCGGAGGACGCGGGGGCACGGACCGTCACGTTCCTCTACGACCAGCACACGTACGGGACGACCTCACTCCACCACCCTGACCTGGCAGCCTTCCAGGTACGACACCTGATATTACGGCTATGTCAACACCGTTTTGTTCTCCATTGTGTTTCTCTCTTAATAGTTGAAACTTCTGTGCAGCTTATACAGTAACCACTGCCAGGAGATTCTTCCCTCCCTCCCACTTGGGCGTTCTCTCTCTCGTTACGTTCCAGCTCAGCTTCTAGGCTTTTCCATTCACCCCTCTAGGTTCTCATGGTCTACTCTCTATGGTTGTCTGTCCTAGTCCTTATAACTCTTTTCTCTCGTCTGTTCCTTCTCCCCCATCCTCTCTCTCTTTCACACACACATGCATACACACACACACACACACTCATGCACACGCACGCGCATGCGCACGCGCACGCACAAACACACACACACAAACACACACTCACACACGCACGCATGCACACACACACCCACCCACCCACATATACACACACACGCATGCACACACATACATGCATCCACACACACACACATGCACACACATACACACACGCACGCACGCACGCATGCACGCACACACACACACACATTCATTTTATGGGCTTGGTACATTGGTAGTGTCGGCATGTTATACCTAGGAGCCACTAGTTCTGAATATGTATATATATATATATATATATATATATATATATATATATATATATGTTCAGGCGTATCTCTATAAATGCATATGTCAACCCACACTAACATATGGTTTGGCATGCATGAGCAGCTCCGCCATCCAAATGCATTGACTTGAATCTGTACAGGGTAGACACTTTAAACAAAGTCTTGCATTACGTAAACGATCACACGATACATTTATATCTAAAGCACTAAACATTCAAAAAATTGAAGTTATTGTAAATAGAAAAGTGCTATCTTTGTTTGTACAATGAAATAGCTGTAGTAGAAAGTCCAGCACATTGTCTGATGAAGCTTTTGTTGTCCTTTTTTATTCTTTAACGACACCTTGGACCCTGCTAGATAGGATTGTATCTATAAGTCATCCAATAAGAGAGCTTTTAATTCTCAGTGCATATCCAGAACTAATATGCCATAACATGATGGTCAAGTTGAATCAATTAGACACCTTTTTATGTACCGATAACGTTACCAAGCCATATACATAAAATTATGGACTTAATTTTAGTTCATCTTTTATCCACTGCACTGTAATGTATTACACGTATTTGCTTTAACTGATATATACAATATAAAATGAGTTTTACTTATTATATCATACCATTGTATGTATTGTTGCTATCTATTTTATTTTATATGTGAATATATATGAGTACGTAGGTATAATATTTAGTGTTTCTTTGGCAATCATCATCATCATCATGCTGTCGGTCGCGAAGCGACAAAGACTGCTTCCGTCACTTGACTGTTGCTCTCCATTTGTCTCTCTGCTGTGAGAGTGATGTCCATGAGTCGATCTTTATGTCTCTCATCTTCAGGTTTCTCTTGATGGTATCCTTGAATCGGAGACGAGGGCGCCCTCTCTTTCTGTGACCAGAAGACAGTTGAGAGTAGAGAACCTGCTTCGGTAGCCTGTCTGGTGACATCCTCATGAGGTGTCCAGTCCACCGGAGGTTCTTTGTGATCAGGAGATCTTCCATAGATGGCAGCCCTGTCCGTTCAAGTATTTCCTTGTTTGTCACTTTGTCCATCCAGGTTATCTTCATGATCGAACGCAGATGTCGCATCATGAAGGCATGCAGCTTTTATACCTGTCGTCTGTACACTGTCCAGGCCTCAGCTCCGTATAGGAGGGTGGACAGCACGATTGCACGGTATATCTTGCCTTTGACCCGCATGGACACATGGTGGTTGTTCCAGAGTCTCTGGCGTAGTCGGCTGAATGATGCACTAGCCTTGGCCATCCTCCTCTGTATTTCATCGTCAATGCATCCATCACCTGATATAGTGCTTCCGAGGTAGGTGAATTCCAGAACAGAGTTCAGCTTGTGTCCTTCTACCATGATATCCTCCTCTCGGATTCTTGTAGAGTTGGGTTGGTACAGCACCTCGGTCTTCTTGATGTTAATCTTCAGGCCGAACTTCTTTGACACATCGGAGAAAGCATCCACTATTTTCTGCATCTCTTCAGCAGAGTGTGCAACCAGTGCACTGTCATCTGCGAATAGCAGCTCTCTCATCAGTATCTGAGTAGTCTTGGTCTTTGCTTTGAAGTGTGCGACGTTGAATAGGTCAGCGCTCTGTCTGGACTGTATGTAGATGCCATCCCCCATGTCTTGGAAAGCCTCGTCGAGCATTGCTGATAGGAAGATGGAGAAGAGCGTGGGGGCTAGTACACAACCTTGCTTGACCCCATTTGTGACACTGAATGGTTCCGAGACTTCCCCTCCAACACTAACATTCGCCATCATTCCAGTATGTAGTGCCTCGATCATTGTTGTGAACTTCTCTGGGCAGCCATTCTTCCTCATTAGCTGCCATAGCCCGGTCCTCCCAACTGTATCGAACGCCTTACTGAAGTCGACAAATACCATGTACAGTGGTCGGTCCTGCTCAATGCACTTTTCTTGTAGTTGTCGTAGACAAAATATCATATCCACGGTGCTCCGGTTACCTCTGAAGCCACATTGTGTCTCCGGAACTACCTCTGGTGTTATGTGGGTAGATAATCTGTTGAGGAGGATCCTGGCGAAGATCTTGCCTGCTATGGAAAGAAGTGAGATTCCTCTATAGTTCCCACAGTCTGTTCGATCACCTTTCTTGTAGATAGTCACAATGCTGGCATCCTTCCATGCTTGTGATACAGAACCCACCTCCCAGGCATTGATGATTAGTTGGTGCAGTCTGCTGAACAGATTGTCTCCTCCGTGCTTCCATACTTCATCAGGAATTCCATCTCCTCCAGGTGCCTTGCCATCTTTTAGGCCGGCGATTGCTGTAGCCATCTCATCCATAGTTAGAATCTCGTCGAGGCTTGTCTTGATAATGCGCTGTGGGATGTTGTCCAGAGCTTCGTGATCTATGTCGCCAGGGATGTTGAGTAGCTTCTGGAAGTGTTCACTCCATCTTGCCACAACTCTCTTGCTGTCATAGAAAGTCTCCATTCCATCTGGTGATTTCAGTTGAACAGGTCCCTTCTTTTTGGGTCCCCACACCTCCTTCAGTTCATTGTAGAAGCCCTTCATGTTGTTACTGTCAGCAGCTCTCTGCAGCTCCACTGCCTTCCTTTCCGACCAGTCTGACTTCAGTGCACACGTGTGTTTTCGTAGCAATCTCCAGGCATCTTTGTATGCTGCAATGGTGGACCTATTGCTCCTGGTTTGCAACACTCTCTGGTGGGCTTGGTCTCTTCTGCTCATAAGAGTCTGTAGCTCCTGGTCATTGGGGTCGAACCAGTGCTGGTGTTTTCTGTCTGGGTTGCCAAGATATGTCTTGGCTGTGTTGTACACGACCTGCTGCAGAGCTTCCCATTCCTCGTCTGGTGTTGAGTTTTCCTTCTCCTCCCATTGGGCGAGAGCACTGTCCATCTACTGCCCAAAACTCTCCCTATGGCTGGTGGTACTTAATTTTGCAATGTTCATCTCGGTCAGCTTACTTGTCCCTTGCCTGTTGTGCTTTTGTCGTATTCTGAAAGCCACTTTTGACATCAGCATCTGGTGATCGGTCCAGCAGTTTGCTCCACGCATGACTCGGGTACTGTGGATGTCCATCTTATCCCGACACCTCGTGATGATGAAGTCGATCATATGCCAGTGTTTGGAACGAGGATGCATCCAGGTGGTCTTGCGTTCATCCTTCTGCTTGAACATGGTGTTCGTCACTATCAGTTCGAACTCAGAGCACAGAGCCAGTAGAAGCTCGCCATTGGAGTTGCATTTCCCAATCCCATGTTTGCCTATGACCAAGGGTCACTTTTCATTTTCTCTTCCTATCCTCGCATTCAAGTCTCCTATCAGCTTATTTCAAGTCTCCGGTAGCTTATCTGTATGAGGGATGCCACTGAGCACACTTGACAGCTGGTTGTAGAAGGCCTCCTTGTTTTCATCTGGGTTTGTCATTGTTGGAGCGTACACGCTGATAATTGTAGCAAAGATGTCCTTGCTCAGAGGTAGTCTCATCGTCATGATTCTGTCACTTACTGGCCGTGGCATTTCTGTCAGCTTTGTGGCGATATTCTTCTTGATAGCAAAGCCGACTCCGGCCTCCCTTCTTTCTCCTTTGGGTTTGCCACACCAGAAGAAAGAGTATTCCAAGTCGTCGAGACTACCAGACTCTGAGAACCTTGTTTCACATAGGGCGGCAATGTCGATGTTGTATTTGGCAAGTTCCATTGCTACTAGTGCCGTACGTCTTTCTGGTCGATTAGCTCCTTCTTGGTCGAGGAGAGTCCTGATGTTCCATTGTCCAATTGTCAGTAGTTGTCTTCTTTGTCTTCTTCTTCCTAGCTGATTTTCCACTGTCGACGGAAGATGAGGTCGAGCAGCGCGGTCCTTGGTAACCCGGGCGACGGCCGATCCGGTACGGAGTTTCGTGCAGTTGTACATTTCATGGAAGCTGCTAGCAAAAAGTGTTGAAGTGCCGCTGGCTTTTGCAAGTTACTGGCGACACTCTCTCGGGGAACAAATAGAGGTCTCACACCGGCAAGAACATGTCAAAACAGGCGCAAACTATTTGTCCCTGCAGTGGCTGGTCGAGAGATGTTGGGAGTTCCATACACCACAACCTGTACCACAAGGCAGTGGTTTACAACTCTGCATGGCAGGGGCGTCAAACTCCCTGAGTTATTGCAATACCTGGGGTACTGGAACACCTGCATACCACATTTGGCAATAGAGGCTGACTAAATTAATAATTTAATATATATATATATATATATATATATATACATATATATATATATATATATATATATATATATATATATATATATATATATATATATATATATATATATATATACGCACTAAAATATTTTAATTGTGTAATCAGCTATGCTGAGCTATGTTTTGTTGGGATAACAGGGGCCTGCGATCTATGCCTACAACGACGCGGTTTTCACCCAGGAGGACTGGAAAGGCATCCGCATGTTGCAAGACAGCGTTAAGGAGAACGACCCAATGAAAGTTGGTCGATTCGGACTCGGCTTCAAATCTGTCCTGCACATGACTGGTGAGATTATATAATAAACATAAGAACACCATTCGTTAACTACTGTTTTATGAAACATGTTTTATAAAAAAATATAATTTATTAGTTACATATTCATTACCATTTAACACCTCTTTTGTCTTTTCAACAACTATTATAATGATATTGGTATTTCCTTCCTTCATTTATTTTTACACTTACTGACTAAATTAATAATTTAATATATAATATATATATATATATATATATATATATATATATATATATATATATATATATATATATATATTTCACTTACTAAACTCTCATCAACGTTTAATTTTGCGGAAATGTCTCAAGTGAAGCTTATGTGAATGATCTACTATGCAAAAGTTGTTTAATAAATAACAATACAGACTAAGTATTTCCTTATTCATAGAAGACCGTTTTTGTTAAGTTTGTTGTATAAAATTCATTGTGAAAAACGTTTCTCACAGGGGAGCAGCCATGGGTAGTGGCAAGCAGCTGGGGATTCCGAGGACACTTACATGTTGTAGTTCTCCTTCATCATGTATTGTAGCCAGTGCGCTACCAGTAACTAATCCTAGTAATAAATCATTTGAAACTGATTTGTTATTTGAAGCCATCAGATCTACCATCATTTGTTGTCGCCCATCAGCTAAGCATTGTTCAACGCTCATACTGATGTTGCCTATAATGAGTTGTGTATCATCGTCATTTCGTTCCACAGACCTGCCAAGTGTACTAAGTGGCAACCGAATCTTCATCATGGATCCACATGAGAAGTACTTCCGGGTCAATGGTGACTTGACTTCGGGTTTCTCCTGGAATTTGGCCAAACACAAACCGATGGTCCATCAACTCACACACCAGTTTGACCCATACCGCGGCCTCTTCAACTGCTCACAGACAGCATTTGACGAAGGCAGCTTCAGTGGAACAATGTTCCGCTTTCCCCTACGACTTGCCCCGTCTGCACTGTCCGACCACGTCTACACGCACGAGAAGGTGATGGAACTGTTCAGTTCCTTCGAGAGCAAAGCATACCTTGTCTTGGTCTTCCTGAAGCATCTGGAGGAGATCGTTCTGTGCACGAGAGTTGCAGGGGAAGATACACCCAAAGATGTATTCTGTGTGCGACTAGCCGAGTCGTGTCTTGAATCTGTTAGACGTCATCGCAGTCAGTTCGTAGCGGACATCACCAGAGACCGGAAACCAGCAACAAGACGTCGTCTCTCGATCAAGACGACGATCAAGACGACGTACCTCGTGGAGGTGGAGACGGTTGCGTGCAAGCCGGACGGCAGCCGCCAGACAGACATCCACCGACTGTTGGTGACTGAGATGTACGGAGGTGGAGACGTGACTGTGGAACTGAAGACATTGCAGGATAAATTGGGGTTCATGCCCTTGGTTGGTGCTGCCATGGAGGTGAAACAGAGCAGGGAATCAGGTGACAAGCTTGAACCAAGCAGTGATGTAGAGCTTTGTGGACAGGTCTTTTGTGTCCTTCCTTTGGCCGTCGAGCAGAAGAGTTCCACTGGTCTTCCTGTACACATCAATGGCTACTTCGCTGTCAGTCAGAATCGACGTCATCTGAGGTGGCCATTGACAGAACAATGTATCACTTCAGACAGCAATCTCCAGTGGAACAAATGCCTGCTTTCTCAGCTTGTCCCTAGGTGTTACGTCGAACTTGTCACATCAGCCATTCGTTCTAACCAGGCCCCGCCCACACCAGTATCTGTCCAAGATGTCTACGCAGCGGTGCCAGATTTTGCAAAAGTGGATGAGAAATGGGCGATCGTTCTGAAACCCTTCTTCGTGGAACTCATTGAGGCGAATGCCGTCTTCCACACAGAACGTGATGGCGGAAAGTGGATACCCACCAACGAGTCTGTGTTTGACTGCCTGACAGAATATACTGACGCTAGGATCCAAGTAGTTGACGTTCTGTTGGCAGCTAACGTCCCAGTTGTTACAGTGCCAATGCATTTCATCCACGCCCTGGATGAGTTCACATCATTTCAGCCACAGAAGATAACACCATCGTTTGTGCGTACGACACTGCGCCAGTCGCTCCACGCATATGACCATTTGACAGCAGCGCAAAAAGAAATTTTGCTTAACTACCTGTTGAAGGATCAAGACTTCCGTGACCTTGCTGACCTCAAGTTGTTGCCACTGGCCAATGGCGAGTTCGCGTCCTTCTGCCAAAGCACGGAGACAGTATTTGTGACCAACGACGAGTTTCCACGGCATCTACTGCCCGGTCTGGAGCATCGTCTGCTCGCTGACGACTTAAGTGAAGAACTGACGCAAACACTCGTCAAGGTTGTTGATGGAGGTACGTAACAGTAATTGTACAGGGAGTACGCATGTCACAGCATGTCTCGTCTCTCCATCATAATCGTCATCCTCACACCCTACCTGCCAATGTCTACGTTTACCGAACCACTCACACTATTTAATTGTGTCCGTGCGTGTGTGCATGCGTGCGTCCGTGCGTGCGTGAGTGCGTGCGCTCGCGATCCCCTATGTAGGTGCGCATTGAGATGCATCTATACATTTCATGCGATGCTATCAAAGAGTTCTGTATTTGTAATGGTTGCTTCATCGTATTTTAGGCTGCCACCAGCTGAAGCACCTGTGTCCCGATGTCATGGTCCACTTGATCAAGGAGGTCATCCCCAAGTCGTGGGATGAGACAGGAGTGCTCCGTCAGACTGCCACCAGTAAGCAGCACCCTTCCGTGGATTGGCTGGAACGTCTGTGGGTCTACCTGCGCCGACAACACCCAGACGATCTGTCGCCCTACCTTGGCGTGCCCCTTCTTCCACTGGGCGATGATGAAGTAGTGCCTCTCTCTCTGCCGTCACAGGTGATCCTGCGCAGTGAGTATGGTGTTACACTGAATCCTGGTCTGTGTCACTGTCTGGAGCTGGTCGGGGTGACAGTGGTAGACGGACTGACCGAGTACGTGCGCTGTCATGCGGCTGTCATGGGCAGCTTCGTGCGACCTCCGCTGCACGAGAACGTGGTCGACGCGATGTTCACAGCAAGCGTGAAGACCGATGTGGTCGCTGTCTTCCGTGACCACGTCACAGGGGAAGAGAAGCGGGAACTACTTTCGCTGATCGGGATGATGCACTGCAAGAACTTTGAAGAAGGCCACAAGAAGTTCCTGCGTTCACTGCCACTGTTCAAAAGCACTCGATCGACGACCGACCAGCCACAGTTTGTGTCGGCGGCAGAAGTGACGAAGGCACACGCCGGTCACTGTGTTGTTCCGCTGGATGAGGCATTCATTGATGTGTCCTCGAACGAGGCGAGGACAGCAGCGGATATACTAGGAGTGGACATTCTTACTGATGTCAGCTTCATCAAGGATCACGTCCTGCCTGAGATAAGGAAGAGACGTCTGACGTCAGAAGACGTGCAGAAGTGTCTACACTATGTGTTTGACAACATCCAGAGGCTGCAACAGGATGATCCGCATCTCCTGAGGCACCTCGGTGACATTCAGTTCGTCACTACTGTGACCGGACTAGTGGTGTCACCAAGTTCAGTCTTTGATCCGATCGATGCAACTCTACAGACACTGTTTGTTGGTGAACACAACCACTTCCCAGGAGGATTCTATTCCTCGCCAGAGAATCTGATTATTCTGCGGAAGATGGGCATGAAGAATGCCGGCGACGTGTCAGCCTGCGACATTCTCAACACGGCTAATCGGATTGCAAAGATGAATAGCACGCGATCTAATGACACAACGCAGAAAGCCGAAGCGTTGCTGTCGTTTCTCGCCAATTGCTGCGACCTGCTGCGAGAAGAAATTGGTGGGAAGCGGCTCGTGGATTGGTTGAAGGACATCGCCTGGGTGCTCGTGTGCACTGATATGCCGGAGCAGCTTCCGGCCGACTTGAAAGTAGACGCTGGAGTTGTTGTCTGCACTGCAGCAGATGTGAAGTCGTACGACTGGGCTTCTATCGTCGGCAGTGTTGTACCAATCGTGCGATGTAGAGCGAATGAGACCATATCCCAGTTGTTTGGATGGGACAGCACCCCGGGTCTGGACGATGTCGTCAGACAGTTCACCAAGCTGGTGGCGACGTACCCATGCGATGGACTGGCAGACTACACATTCATGGTGAGAAACATCTACACCGTCTTCTCCAAGCAGTCAGTGGATGATGTGCAGGAAGCGTTGCAAGCTGCAGGGCTATACGATTGGGTGTGGCACGGGGAAGGTTTCACTGCCGTAGAACGAGCCTTGCTACAGCCGCCCCCACTGCCTCTGGCACCCTATGCCTACACACTCCCACAAACACTGCAGAGGTTCCACACCCTTCTTTCTGCTTGTGGCGTCACGTGCCAGTGCTCCAACGATGTGCTGGTCAATGTACTCCACGACATGAAGGCGAAGTACGACAGCGGTGACACATGTGGTGCCCAGGTACTGAGAAATAACAAGAACAGGCACAGAAGAAAAAAAGAAATTGAATCCGATCTTCGACTGGCAAATGACATTCTCAATCACATCAAGTTGTCGTCGTACGTTCCGGACAGAGTTCTGGTACCAGCAGCTGTCGAGGGGACGGTACGTCTGCTCCCAGCCGCCGAGTGCACGTATTGTGATGTCGAGTGGCTTCGCAAAGGATTCGGCAGTGTGGAGTTTGATGAAAGCGATGGAATTATCCTGGTCCATCACCACCTGCCGACGAGCACGGCCGCCGCCCTCGGAGTGCCGACCCTCATGAGTCGCATGCTGCACGCGGATGAGCTGGAGATCACGAGCTTTGGTCAGACAGAGCCGCTGACGAGCACACTACGCCGTATGCTCGAGGACTACACCGACGGACTGGCCATCCCGAAGGAACTCGTGCAGAACGCCGACGACGCTGGCGCCACTGAGGTCCGCTTCATGTACGACGAACGCACACACAGCGATGCTAGGAAGTACCTGTTTGACGAGGGCATGCGGGAATGTCAGGGCCCGGCGCTCTGGTGCTACAGCAACTCGACGTTCACGGACAGCGACCTGGACAACATCATTCGACTCGGCGGGGCCGCGAAGAAGACGGATGCGACGAAGATCGGTCGGTTTGGGCTCGGGTTCAACGTCGTGTACAACTTGACCGACGTGCCGAGCTTCGTGACGGGCAACGTCGTTGTGTTCTTTGATCCGCACACGACACACCTCGGCCATAGCATTCACGACAAGTCGAAGCCGGGCATCAAGATCGACCTGCGCCGCAACAAGACGCTGTTGCGGAAGCTGTCGCACCAGTTCCAGCCGTACAAGGGCGTGTTTGGCTGCGACATGGATGCCGTCAGTGGCCCGTCGTGGCCGGGAACGCTCTTCCGCTTCCCACTCCGCACAAAGCTGCAGGCACAGCGCAGTGACATCAGTGGTCTCCACTACGACACCGACCACATGTCACAGCTGTTGACACTGCTGGCTGACAACGCACACAATCTGCTGTTGTTCACACAACATGTCAAGAAAGTGTCGCTGTGGCACCTGACGTCGGATGCTTCGCCAGAGAATGCTGTCAACATCTTCAGCGTCTGCAGGGACACAGTGACCACCATTCGCGATCTCTCCCCTCACGCAAGGGCCGACGCACTCTCGGGTGTCAAACGCAGCGGCACATTTCTGAAGGCCGCCGTTCGATATATGAACGAATGGAGTGAGAATCCTGCGATGAAGGCTCCACAGTCATCTACTATCATCCGGGTCGAGATATCTCTAAACGACACAACCACACTCCTACAGACAAGACCTACAGCCTCGGTGAAGTTCTGGTTGCGTTGTCTCTGCGTGTCAGAGGGACAAGCGTTGAGACTAGCCCGTGAGATGACCAAAGAGCGGTATGTGCCTGCGACAGCAGTGGCCGTACGCCTACAGCCCGCAGAGAAAGGCTACGTTCCAGCGACGCCCGGTGAAGATGACAGAGACGCTGGTCAGGTGTTTAACTTCCTGCCGCTGCCGGTGCGCAGTGGGCTGCCTGTCCACATCAACGGAATGTTCGCCGTCCATTCGAACCGTCGGCGCCTGGTCGAGAGGACGGCAGACGACACCGGAAGTGACGTGCATGCGTGGAACGATGCCCTGATGGAGGATGGAGTAGTGATGGCGTATATGCAAATGCTGCAAGATTTGCAGTCCTTGTTGGCAACAGTAGCACAAGATGTGCCGTTCTACCGTATATGGCCCACCGTTGCCGACACCGAATCAGACATCCAGCCCGTGGTGAACGCCTTTTACCGCATCCTCGCTGCACGCGCCGCAACAGTTCCGGTGATCTACAACGCTGACGATGCCTCCATTGCGACTCTAGACAATGTCGTGTTTTTGCATTCGGAACTTGTCGCATCGCCACAACTGCAGCAGCTCGTCTCGTCCGTAGTCCGACAGTGCGTGGCTGGCAGGACACCGGTGAGCGTAGGTCGTAATGTGCTGGACAGCTTCCGGAAGGCGGGATGCGGCACGTTCATCGACCCCAACATCTACGACATGAAACGTTTCTTTACAGACATCTTCTTCCCAAACTTACAACGCCTCACTGCCGCCGAACGTGACCCTCTCGTGTGGTTGGCACTGGAGAGTAAGAAGGTCGACTCCCTACTCGCAGAGTACCCGTGTGTGCCGTCCACACCCGACGGAGAGACACTGAGGACGCCGCAGGACTTGGTGCATCCACGCGGAGCCGTTGCTAAGTTGTACCTACCAGAAGACGCCAAATTCCCATACGGCGACTACTTCACCGACGATTCTTGCCTCCATCGGTTGCAAAAACTTGGCATGGCTTGCGATGAGATCACGTGGGACAACCTCATCGAGCGACTTGAGTCGATTGAGAGCGTTAACCGTGACAACAGAGCCGTTGCTCAGAATCGAACCCACTGTGCCCTTGAGTTCCTGACAGTGAGGCTCATGCGGCAGAAAGGAGGACTGACGGCAAATGAGAACGAGACGGAACTCGAAACGAAGACAGAAGCTGCCCGGGAGACAATCGTCCAAATCCCATTCGTGCCCCTGCTCCCTAGACCCAGACGCTTCCCAGTTACGTGGAAGAACGACGAATACAGCCCCACTACTGTGCTGCCACCTGTCGTCCTCTACCCGCACGAACAGTACCGTCTGGTGTCGGCCGTGCATTCTATCGCCGATGACAAGAACATGAAGGCTGAAGTTCGTGAGTTCCTGGGGCTGCTTCAGAAGAAGCCGTCACTAGACGACGTGATGAAGCAGTTTGACGACATGCTGGGCACGGAGCTATCGAGTCTTGGGTGTCACGAGTACAACGCCTTTCACTCTGCATGCTTAAGCGTTTATGGCTTCCTACAAGAGCAGTCCGTGTGTGAACGTGAGAGGTTTGATGAAGCTCGCCGCGTTCTCAACTCTCGACCATGCATCCTCGTTCAACACCACTTCCAGCTATCCCGCAAGGTGACATTTAGTGGAAGTCCTGACTGTGAGCCGTACCTCTACAGGTTACCAGCGGAATTGACCAGAAGGCATAAACCACTGATGAAACTGCTGGGCGTGCAGGACTTCTTCGCGACAGTCGACTACGTGGACGCGATACGGGAGCTGAAGAAAACCGAGGGAGACGTCAGGCTGTCCGGCCGTAGACTGCAACTGGCCGTCACGTTGGCGACCTGTCTCCACTCGTCAGTTGAACAGGGTCACCAGCAACTGTGTGATGTGCAGGACGAACACGGCACAATCTACCTTCCCAACGAGCGAGGTGTCTTGCATCCTATAAATGATCTATGTTACAACGATAATCCAAGACGTGGCAATGACGTACCAAGTGCCCCGCTGAGGCAGATGGATAAGACCCTCGCACTTGGTGGCTATACGCACCCGGCACTATCACTCAGGGTGGCAGTGGGCTTGGGCGTGCGCACAATTAAAACGGAAATACGGAACAGATTCTCACATGGTATTCCGTTCGGACAGAAGCAAGATCTTACGACAAGTCTCAATCGCATACTGGACAGTTACCCTTTAAACTTTGAGATCCTGAAGGAGCTCATCCAGAACGCCGACGACGCGGGAGCCACGGAGATCCACTTCGTCAACGACTCGCGTCACCACAGAGACGAGGCCGTGTTCGGCCCGTCCTGGAAGCCACTGCAGGGCCCGGCTCTGTGCGTCTACAACAACCGGCCTTTCACCGAGGAAGATCTAAAGGGAATACAAAAACTGGGAGAAGGCAGCAAGGCACAAGACTCGACCAAGACCGGCCAGTACGGCATTGGGTTCAGCGCGTTGTACCACCTGACCGACACGCCAAGTGTTCTCACACGACTGGAAGGACAGCATCGGTCTTTGAGCGTGTTCGATCCTCACTTGTGTTATGTGCCCGGCGCCAATGTGTTGGAACCTGGCATGCAATACGACGTCGACCAACTGCAGCCGAGATATCCGGACGTCTTCTCGTGTTACCTGCCAGAATGCTTCGACGTTGACAACGCGACACTTTTCCGGTTCCCACTACGAACTGACGCCATGGCAGATACATCAAAGATCAGCAAACGGTCTGTAAGTCCAGATAAACTGCAGATCCTACTCGACGAGCTACAAAAGGAAGCACTCGAGTCTCTGCTATTCACCAACAACGTCAAGAAGATCAGCATATCGAAGGTTGACAACCATACAGGCAAGCTCGTCAACACTTACGTGGCGTCGGCTCAACTGTCCGGAGAAGAACTGACACTGAAATCTGAACTGGGCAACGCCACGAAGATTGCTGCATTACAAGAACACGGTGGTCGACTACGGAACACCCCATTACACAAAGTCACGACCACGCTGGTGGTAAAAGACACAAAAGGCGTTGTGCAGAAATGGTGTGTGTCAGAGCAGCTTGGAACACGGCCTGACGTCGTTGTGCCCAAATCGGTCTCCCGAGCGATTTGTGCTGGCGAACTCCGCTTACTGCCGCGAGGTGGCGTTGCATGCCTTCTGGAATCCAAAGTCAAACTAAATCGCAATAAGGGAAGCGTGTTCTGCTTCCTTCCTCTGCCGATCAAGACCACTCTACCTGTGCACATCAACGGACACTTCGCACTCGGCTACGAAAACCGGCGCTCTCTGTGGGACAAAGCGGACAGAGACAGCTACAAGACGGAGTGGAACGAGTTCCTGTGTCGGGAGGTGATTGCGCCGTGTTACTTGCGCCTCCTGGTGGCGGTCAGAGCCAACTTCCTCAAAACTGGTGTTGACAAAAACGAGCTTGTGGAGGTACGTCGTTCCCGGGCCGAACTTGACAAAGCCATTGCTGCCTACCTGTCACAGCTACCGTCGTTCGATCAGACACAGCCCGACTGGCAAGTTCTGGTGCAGGCTGTGTACGACTGCTGCGCCAGAACCAACGCGCCTATCTTCCCGTCAGTGCGCCCGCACGCAGACATCGCGAACACGTGGCACATCACATGGCTGCCCGCCATTCGCAACGGTGACCAGCAAGCGTTCTTCTCAGAAAGTTCGACAGTGCTCGTGCAAAACCCTGTTGCGTTGTTGCCATCAGCGTTCGGTGTGACGCATGGTCGTTATGTCGAGGCCAAGGAGACCATCAAGACAGATGCCGAAATCCTGCAAGATGTGCTACTTGTCTGTGGAATGAAACTCGTCGTAGTATCAACACGTCTGATCAAGAACATCCAACAGGCCGAGTTGACTGTTGCGCTCGTGACTCCCGAAAATGTTGTGGCATTCTTTTCATCGTATTCCGGCTGCAACCCGTCGCACCATGTTGGAAAACTGCCAAAGCCAATCAAAGAAAGCGCGTTCAAGACGCAAGCAACGCTACATGTCGTACTGGCGTACTGCCAGCGGGACCCGCAGTTCATCTCACGCCTTGACGGGACTCCTCTCCTACTCACGGCCGACAACGTGTTGAGAGTGTTTGACCGCCACAGGCCCGTGTACCACACCAGCTACGCCGATCTGGCTCCTCACAGAAAAGACCTGCTCCTGCACGACTGTATGCGACTAGGTGTATTCGCCGGCGTTTCCCCGTCAGCTACCCCCGTACTATCGCCCTTCACTATCGCCGACTTGGCGAACATTCTGGACAGGGAGCTTCCACGAGACAGGTTGTGGAACACCGGCTGTCACGTGAGGTGGCCACCTGAAGACAGCAGCCTGCCACGAGACACCTGGTTGAGACGTCTGTGGGACTTCATTGACGGGCAGCTGAGGAACGACGACGTTTCCCGTCGACGAGACGTCAGGACACTCATTGCCCCTAAGTCAGGTCTCTTGCCCCTGAGCCAATGGTGCCTCCTCCCAGCCCGTGTCGACGGCGAACGATGCCTCGCGCCCATCAATATGGCGTCAACTGTCTACTTACCCATCTATTATCAGAAGGACCCAGATCTGTATCAAGTGCTTGGACACATGCACCTGCCAGAAGTAGACTTGTTGACAGACAATCTTCCTTTCAGCATGACTGCGTCGACTATTAGCTTGAAAGTCGACATTCTCCAAGTGCTGGTGGCCACAGTCGACAAACCACACTTGATGCTGGGCGTCGTTCACACCAACATGAAAAAGCACGGCGCAACTGCTGCAGTGAGGCCGGAGGATGGTCGACGTCTGCTAACCTACTTCTGCGACAACCTGAACCATCTACAGATGTATGACGCCAATTACGTCAGTCGCCTGAAGGAACTGCCTTTGTACACGACCGTGTGCAATGACGTCATCAGCCTGACAGGCAGTTGTGTGTATGTGCAGCCAGGTGGCATCCCCAGTAGCGGCATGGATGTCTGGCGAAGCAGGTCTGGGAACGTGTTCCTTCGGCAGGATGACAAACTCAAGCCCCTCTTCAACGCCATCGGCTGCGTGTTCCTGACGGTCGGAGACGTCTACTGCAAGTTCATCTTCCAGCACCTGGAGTATTTGTCGAGTGAACAACTCATGGCACATCTGTATTACGTCTATACCACTTACATGAGGAATCAGGACGGCGACTACATCTATCAGGCCGACCAGACACGGATAGTGTCGTCGCTGCAGACGCTGCCAGTCCTCAAACACGACTCAGGCGACGACCTTCGACCAGTGAGCGACTTCTACGACCCCGACAACGCCGTCTTCCGGGCCATGCTTCCAGACGACATGTTTCCGCCCAAACGTCTTCGTGGAATGTTCAGCAAACCTGACTGGAAAGACTTCTTAAGCAAACTAGGCTTGCAGCTGAAAGTCACGCCAACTAAGTTCTGTGAGTTCGCCACGCAAGTGGAACGAGAAGGCGTTGCGAACAGCAGCTGCGAACAAACGGCACGCAGGTCGCAGGCGCTGGTGGAGCACCTGTTCGCTTTGGAAGACACCGACTTGCAACTGCAACATGCGACCATGCAGAGCGTGGCGGATGTGGCGTTTGTTCGCGAGGCGAGAGTCATAGCCGCGCTGAAGCAGTTGCACCCGCAACGCGATGCCGACGGCCGCTACATCTCTTTCCGCGACAGCGTGTCCACGAAGCACGCATCCATAGCGTGGACACAGTCGAAGCTGCTGCCGCACTGGGCCGACCCAGATCACGTGTTCCGCAACCAACAGCGTGCCGCCGAAGCAAAGCAACGTCTCGGGGTCCTAGAGAGTCCGCCCGTCCAGACGGTAGCGATGCATCTGCGGGCGCTGTGCGAGACTGAAACGAAAGGCGACATTGCAATAAAACAGAAGGTCTTTAAGTCCATCTACAGCCATCTACAGACGTACGGTTTGGAAGACCCTGACGTGATCCGACGCGTCCTCGCCAACACCCCGTGTGTTCTGGTGGACGACGGCAGCGTCGTGTTTGCCCACCAGACGGTCGTCGACATGTACGAGAAGGACGAGATTCGGCCGTACCTGTACAAGCTGCCGTTGTCGCTGGGCGAGTTCAGTGCCCTATTCCGATCTGTCGGTGCGACAGAGCGGGCGACGTCCGACCAGTACATCGGTGTGCTGACTCACATGTACGCGCGAACTAGCAGCCACGAACTCCATCCGAACGAAGTGCTCAGTGCACTGAAAGCGATGGCGGGTCTATTCCAAGCTCTCAGTGAGAGCTCGCATTCGCCGGACGTACCAATCGTATTCTTGCTCAGCGAGGCAGGAACACTGGTACAGTCGACACGCCTGGTCTACAACGACTGCCCGGCTTTCTACGAGCGCGCTGGAGCACTGCCCGGACTGCAGTTCATGGCCAAAGTGCACGGCTGTGGGGACTCCACCCCAGAGGAGAGTCTACGCAAGCTACCAGCACCCCTGCAGCCGAAGATGCTGAGTTCTGTCGTGAGTGAGAGACTGACGAGAGAGTGCAAGTTGTCTGAGAGAACCCACAGTCTGGCGACTAGACTCAGCGCCCGTCTGCGATCTGCAGTCTTCCTCTCCGCCATCGACCGACTGGCGCGTCACGAGGCTCACCTCAGAAGCACCGTGCCGGACTCGGAGCGCGTTGCTGACGCCACCAACCGACTGTCAACGATCTGTGTCCACGGTGTCGTTGGCGACGTCGTCACAGAGTTGGTGTACAGAGACCAACCGGTGGACGGCAGTCGACTACGGAAGGCGTGTTTTGTTGAGAAACGCACACAGCTAGGACACGCCGCCCAGTGGCCCGTCTACGTCAGCAATAACGCTGATCTGAGCCTCGATCTGTTGGTGCCCCTTGCAGACGTCATCAACGAGATAATGTCGGGTCTGCTGAGAGACGCCGTCCTGTATCTTCAGCCCATCATCGCCTGTCCGACTGAAGACGACATCGGCCCGACGTTGAACAACCTGAACGTGCGGGAACATCGCCGCACGCCCGGAAGTGAGCGACACCCTCTGATCCCTCGACCAGGTGACCCGGTCTCGGGCACGCACCTGACATCGCTGGGTCCAAGGAAACGGCCCTTCAGCGAGGGAGAGTATGTAGGATACGAGGAAAACACCGGCCATCCCGTTGTGTATGGCATCGTCAAAAAACCGCGGTTATCCGGCAGTAGCGCCTGTCTCGTCACCGTTGGCAAGCGCAAGGAAGTGACTGCCGTCGATGCCCAATTGTACACGTTTGTACGAAAATAAGGAACTGTGGTGTAGGTATCACCACAAGACACGATTGCAAGTCGATCGCGTCGTAAACCAGTCGAGACATGCTTACCAAGCACACTTCGCGTGTCAGCCAGCCAGCGGGGAACCTACAGAACTAATCAATCAGATTCAGGTCGTTACGCTGTTGCGCTTATGAACTATCCTGGTGACATTTCTGCTCAAACGCAAAGCATATAGTGTAAATACCACGGGCTGTTCGTTAACTCTGCTGTGATGGTTATTGTGAAGAGATGCTTAATATTTCGTTCATTACATTAAAATATCACTTTGTTTAAATAACTGTCACAGTAAATAACTGCTTTTTCGACCGTGATCTAATTTAATGTATGTCGTCCAAATATTTTTTCTCGCAGTTTCCCAGTTCTATTCAAGTCAACGAGTAGTGTTACCCCGTATACACAATATGCTTGATAAGACGCAGACAAAATGTTTAATACAGTGTTTCCCCTACAGTGTGATAAGCGAGGTAGGCCACCTCAAGCGAGGTAGGCCACCTCGCTGTTTTTTTAAGCAACCTCGCCCATAATATGCCGATATTGTCATTTCATACTTATTTTCTGCTGTAAACGTTTCTACATGCTGCGACCATGTAGTTATGCATTTGTTTCCCGTCTATATAACAGGGAATTTGTTAAAACACGTCCGAATTCTCCATTTTGAAGGTAATTATTTTATTATTATAGCAAACGCATTTGTACGAAATGGCAATATACTCTTCAAACTATTCACAACAGGAAAGTGAATGAATAGTATGTGGTATTTATTCTATAAATATTTCCTGATTACTAAGAAATTGTAATCACACGATAGAGATCCCTAAATACTGTTATCCCCAGCTTTTGCTGTCTCTGACTATTCATAGATAATATATATATATATATATATATATACAGCTTCTTCACAGTTGACAAATACACGTCCGATAGTCCTATTCTAGCCACTAACGTGACACATTCATTTGTTAACTATCATGCTTAATAATAATGTTATTGCTCATTAGAATATATGGCCATTGAATACATTTTGTAACAAATCTTTGATGTGAAATTGATTTAACTGTACTATTCATACATGTTAAAACAATAACATTCCTCTTTAGAAGACACGTGTGTACACTAATTATTGCGTAATGTTGTACCATCTGAAGCCCCCTTATTTGCCTTAGAGACAGTCTGTGCAGCAGTACATTGCCAACGCCTCGACTACTTGTGAAAAATGCTTGTGTGACTTGATCTGTCACTGCAGCTTAGAAAGAGAGTGAAGATTAAAGCATTTTGACCAATTCTAGGGGCTGGATACGACTGTACGTAAGCTTCCCTTTACTTTGTATACTAGTGGACTAGTATTGTCGTTTTCAACATCGCTTGTAACATTTCTTCATTTTGAGTACTAATTCTTATACCTTGCAGTTTGGATTTTCTTCAATTTGTTGATGCGTATGCTTGAGTTAGCATAATGGCTTATGTGTTCTCGTTCTCCATAAAATAACAAATTCAATAACCCAAGAAAATAGAACCGATGCCACCACCTATCGATTGCAATGCAATTTTATTGGAAAAAAAACAAAACGTCGCAATGATACATTGGTTTGTTTGTTTATATATATATATATATATATATATATATATATATATATATATATATATAAACCACATGTTTACAGGCAAAGATGAACATGTTATAAAGAGCGGAATTTGTACACACTTTGTTCACTGATGAGCTCTGAATTCATTCTTTACAATTTCTAAAATTCCAGATGGCCCCTTCACCCACATTCAATTTTATGTGGATTATTGGATTGTTTTATATTTACAAAGCCCCTGTGTGACTACTTACCACTATGCAAGATACTTCTTTAGACTGCCAAATGATTCACACCCTTCATGCGAGATGCAATGACAATGCATACATCTGCCGCCCCAGTACAATTAAATTCGAAGACTCTTAGCACACTATTAGTTTGATCAACATTCGCATATCCATCTTTTATATTATGCTAGAACCTTTTAAATGCCGAGCAGTAATTTGGTAGTAGATCTATATGTCACGGTCGAGAGAGTAGGTGTAGATAATACTTGGTTAGCACATCCGCCTGGCAGGCCGGTGGGTTCAATACCCAGTCAAAGCAGGCATGGTATATTTGCTGTAAATTAATTGCAGTGTGGCTGAACGCTTCACAGAGAGGCCTTTCTCAGTTCATAGCACAGTACCCAGTCGTTGGAACCAATTTCGGTGTATCTGCGCCAACAATCTGTTACCTTGCATCAACTCCCTATCACAATGAAATCTTTTGTAAACAACTCAAGATATTTGTTTATTTATTTGCTTTTCCAACATATTTGCCGTATTCTCAGCGCTACAATGACTCTTGCCCGCTACTGTTTATGATTACGCCAAATGATTTTGTTTGTTGCGCCTCCGAGCTTGATTTTTCGAAGTTATAGGCGCTTTAGAAGTATTATAATTACATGATTCATTAAAAATGGGAATTGCGTTAGATTGGCTGATGCTGCTTTGAGGGTTTAGAGTGTTCACATTTTAGCACTGACAAAAACAAGTACCACATTTAAATGTCATTCATTTATTTATTTACACAAGCAATTAAGTTACAACCAGTAGTTGACATGAATGTTTAGTACCCACAGTTCCCTTCTCCCCGAAAGAACTTAAATATATTTATACATCAGTATGTACATACACACTACAGTACACGCATGATACAGGCACAAATAAAACAACAGTTTATCCCACCCCTGGGTTATCTTCTGTCCAATGTCAACCGTTTCAATTTTGTTGACAAAACCACACAGAGATCAAGTAATAAGAAACCCAACACACCGTCTCCCAGCCAGGCCAGGAAACTATATTTAAGGCTACTGGCAGTATTTTACAAACACTGTGGGTGTTTACTTGAAGGCATTTATCTAAATAGTTTTACATTACTCACATCGTTAACAGCAATGGTATAGATGTAGGATGTATGGTTTAATAAATTATGGCATTTGTGAAACACAGAATGTTATAAAACTTTATATACAAATACCCAGTGGAAATAAAGCACGTATCCTTCTCCCCCAACAGATCTGTTCATTCTGACAATAAATAAACGAGCTTTATATAAGACAGTGCAGCGTCAAGGACCTGACCAACGGCTACAGGAGTGACCACAAGGATGACCAGCAGTGATCGCCTTGATGACCCACTCACTGGGCAAGAAACTGCAAGTACAATAATACTTGAGATGGACATCTGTGTCGTACTAGGTATAACCTCCCAATGTTCATGGTGTACACTGCACACTGCAGATAATTCTCACAATGTCAATAGGGTACACTGGATATAATGTGTGTGTGTGTGTGTGTGTGTGCGTGCATGCGTGCATGCGTGCGTGCATGCATGCGTGCGTGTGTGTGTGTTTATGATGCCCTCATATCACACCATGGATGTCAGCTGTGTGTTTGAGATGCACCCTGTATCAGTGGTGTGTGCTAGTTTTCGATGTGTCTCCCAGTCAATGGTGTGTGCTGGAGTCGTCCCCCGTCAGTGTGGCGTGCCTGAGATGTCCCCGTCCCAGCTGTGTGTGTCAGAGCTGTCCCCCGTCTGCGTCAGTGTGTGCTGGAGATGATGAGCCAGCTGATGACGAAGTAGAAGAAGACAATGGGGTAGAGGGCGAGGGCCTTGCGTCGCTCCGGCTGACTCTCGGTCAGGAACGCTGTCGACGCTGCAACAATAAACAGACAACATGACGTCATCCACAACATTTGGAGACATTTGGGACAGACCGCACACCATAGCTTTATCTAGAGACCCGTCCACCCGTCATTTGGACGGGTAGAAACGAATATGGACAGGTAGAAATATGGAGGACGGGTTGTGGACGGGCAAAAAAATGAAGGAGCAAAAAAAAAAAGGTCTTCCCAAACCATAGATATTGTTAGTTATGCCTTGAAAGTGAGTGTAAATGGTGTCAAATGTGTGTTTGTAGCCCATTTCAGGTCATCAGGCACACTTTTTAAGTTTATAAACTAGCTTAACAGTTAACATCAACGTGTCTACCAAAACATGTGACTGGCAATAATTTGATCCTGCATAAAGCCCTGCCGCACACTGCATACACACTCACCGTTGACTTGTTAAAAAGTATTTACCAAGACTGCCATCCAAAGTGAAAACTACAGACAGTAACATGACAAGCATACCATTGAGAATTGTTTATTATCGATTTTGAGATTGAATAACCCTTTTGTTGTGATGCAACTCTCAGTCTGGTTTCCAAAGATTTAGGAGCAAAATGTTACCGTATATTTATTGGCTTACTCTAAGGGTTCAATAATTCTGTGCACGCATGTGTGTGTGTGTGTATGTGTTGTGCCTGTGTGTGTGCGTGCGTGTGTGCATGCGTGCGTGTGATGATAATAACCTGCTATAATTTAATCCTCTATTGGAATTAATACTTTCGGCACTGTCCTTAACTATTGTGCCCCCGACCTCCATATCCTTCTTGCTCAATTGAGAAAAAAATTTATAATAATATTAAGTTTATGAAAATATTGTGAGAAACATATCTCGGACTAACACTGGAGTGGTTTAGATTCTTTCCCCCGGGTCAGTGAGATAAGACAACACCAGGTCATACCAGGCAGTCATGGCTACATGGGACAATTTACTTTCCCCGTTACCCAACATTGATACCAAATAGAAGGCACAAATAACTTTTTGACAGGCTAACTGGCATGAATGAAACTGGCAAACTTTCCAAACAGCAATTGCTGTGGGTCTGCAGATCATCACAAATATTTCTCTTATAAAACTAACTGTGTGAAAACAATTCATACATACATTCGATATTTAAAAGGATGCCAAAAACAAGTGACAAACTCACCAAATATGGCCCAGCCAAATCCGGCGAGTACAGCAATGCACCGTATGATGAAGAGGAATGTGGTTTGTGTGTCGACCACCAGGATTACCCGACACACGATGAGTGCGAGAATGAGAGGAAGTATGCAGTAGCCGAGCACACAGATGCTTTGGAAGAAGGAACTGCAAAGAAAAGCTCACAGAGTTCATGTCAAATTTTACAAAGTTTACATAAAATATTACAGTTAGATATTGATAGGGTGCACACAAATAATTGTATACATGCCGGCTAATACTTGTATCATGGGATATAACATCGTTACGCTCATTGTTAAGGTAAATATATATATATATACATACATATATATATATTATATGCTACCGCACCTGGTTAGGCGGGTATTAACATACCGTTTTGCTAGCTTATACAAACCCATGCAACAACATAATAAGGACAGCAAATGTCACTATGATAGCATCTGTCTGCGTACACATTAGCAAATAACCCTAAATATAACCACCTTTATGTTTTTACATCGACAGTTTATAGATCAGATGTCCCAAGCATGTAATGAACATAAACATTATTTAGTTAGCTCATTTTCTCTCTGACACTTATACAACTATGTTTATAAAATATGTTTATATTATTCTTACAACTTTTCACTGAGTTTGAACGTGGCAAAGACACAATCAAATTTACACATAGTTAGGGGTTTAATAATTACACAGATATGCAGGTTTGCGATACCAATCAAAAGGAAGTATAAAATATCCTTCTTAAAGTGACAGCTGGTGAAGTATCAAATGTCGTCACAGTGGCCTGCAGTACTCAGATACTCCCATAGAACCCTCAGTAACAAGTAGAGTATCAAACGACATCACACTGATCACAGTGGCCTACAATACTCAGATACTCCCATAGAACCCTCAGTAACAAGTAGAGTATCAAACGACATCACACTGATCACAGTGGCCTACAATACTCAGATACTCACATAGAACCCTCAGTAACAAGTAGAGTATCAAACGACATCACAGTGGCCTGCAATACTCAGTTACTCACATAGATCCCCCGGTAACAAGTAGAGTATCACATGAAATGCCAGTATGAGTTACTCACATAGAGCCACCCAGTAACTTGATGTTGAGTGTGACAATGGCAGCTCCGACCCAGTAAATGACAAACACCTGTGCGAATTGTGGGCCGCCATCGTTGCTCCCAAGTTTTGTCTCGGAGCCTTGTAACATCCTGTGTCATCAGACGATTAACAAAATCACAACATATTGGGAATATTTACCCCACAAGAGACTGAAATGATATAGAAAAAGCAGAAAACGTTTTTGTATCACAACAGCCATTAAAGCAAACTTTTTTGTTTCTCAAATGCATATGATATATAAACTATATTAGAATGGTATAAATATGTTACCACTCAAATGGATAATGATTGTAGTAAAGACTTTACTTCACTATGGTAACACAAATTTAGGTTTTTATTATAATAAATAATTCTGAAATGAAAATTACAATTTGGTCAGCAACTGAAAAATATCATATTTCAATATCTGATTTGTAAGTTTTAATTTTTATTATTTTACCGCAATGCAAAAACTTACATGCCCAGGAAGACACAAAGGACAAGTGGACCCCACAGGTCCCCTGAAAATGGAAGAAATTCATTTACACAGGTAAATTATACAGAGTATATCAGCGATGCAGTCAAACGTGTCCTGTTCTTGCATAGGGCATTGCATGAATTTTAGAACACAGAACGACATAAGTGACGAATGCATTGCATTTACTAGTAAAATATCATAGAGTGACTTGGTTTGTCACAGTCTGTGCTACTGGCTAGGCATCCTATTACCAAAATGTCCAGTTACCAAAATGTCTGTTACCAAAACGTCCATTACCAAAGTGTCCTTTACCAAAACGTCTGGATACCCCTTCCAGGTACTTACAGTCTCTCAGTAGTGTCCTGCTCTGCTTTGGATAGAGAACATGAAAGAACTTTCGGCCGACCGCTCGCAAGTCTCGCATCTGTAACCACATGTCATTTGTATGGGTAAAAAGCGTTGTGGACGGCTAGAAATATGGGTGGATGGATAAAAACATGGAGGAGCAAAAAAGGTCTTCCAAAACCATAGCTATTGTCATTTATTCCTTAGAAGTGAGTGTAAATGGTGTCACATGTGTGTTTGTAGTCCATTTGATAGTTTGTGTACTGGCTTAACAGTTAACATCCATGTGTCTACCAAAACATGTGTGACTGGCAATAATTTGGTTCTGCATAAAGCCCTGATTACCTGTGAATTGAGCAAAGTACAGTGAGCGACAAAGTTGTAATGTCGGGATAATGGCAGATTTTCCCCGAAGATCTAAGTCTGGCTAAATGTTTGTTATATTTAAATAAACCAACCGCATTGCAACAAAATGTAGTTAAAACGCAACACAATATATGGAATTAAATAAAGTTGATTATTGTCATTTACCGACAATGTATTGGAAATCTATAACTTAATAATTTCAGAGCATACACTGTTCGCCTATAAATTAAACAAATTGGACTGAAACATTAAACACTCCTCACAATTCATGTTCCTAGCCAGTGACAGGATAAAAGTATTTTTAATGTTATTAGGTATTTTAAAATGTTATATCATAGCAAGAATGTGTATGAAAGCTAAACTACTTACAACTGTTTCCCGGATGGGTTCATCAAGAGTAGACAACTGGTCGCCACTCTCGGGTGGAGCACCTGGCACTGTGATGTCTCCCTCTAGTGGTAGATCCATCATGTCAACCTGTGAGGGAGCAGCCATTGTCAACTTAGCAACATTTTGAATATCACTGTTTTAATCGCTTTTTCTTGCCTCTCTCAAAGGTGAAAATAGCACTGACAAACAAAATGTTGTAACGAAATGTCAACAATCAATGCCAGAAGTAGGATTCTTGTGAGTGTGTAAATCATAATATTAAACACACTATTTTAAATAAGGTCTTATTTATGGAATGACAGAAACTGAATGGAAATATTTGTTACTTTTGTGTCATGCTACATTTTAATATCATAGTTATATTGTCAAAATGAAGTACCAACATTCTGAAAAAGATGCTATCTAATAATTGTATGTGGTCACTTGGTTACTTTTCATTATATCATTAACATAATCTATGCCTTTTAAATCAACATATTTTAATGGAACAGTTCCCTAATAACACGTTACATTCACTGGCATCACTGCTAATGAAATACTTTTACAAATATTTGTTTCTATTTATGTAAAATCTCACATAATAACGCCTAGCACAAGTACACACACATGCACATAATCACACATTAAATGTCATTTTATACAGTAAAAATAGTTGACAAACAATTCTGACAATTTGTAATAACACGTAGTATTTTTAAACTATAAAACTAACTGACATAGACAAACACAATACATATCAGCACAACTACTAATATTTTCATGCAAAAAACACTATAATCTACGAAGCCTAGGGTAATTGTAATACATACCAGTAATAGTAACGATTACAATGTTTATGTGATAGTATGCTAGCATTGGGTTAAACAAGAAGACCACAATGTAATACAAAATTAAAGTTCTTGAAATAATTTTGAGCTAAATGTAAAGCATAAAATAAAATGCATTAATTCAAAAAGAAATACTCTGATTGCTAACCACATGCATCTCTATTGATCTTATTCCACTAGCAGAATCCAATCGAGGGTCTAGATGAGACAAGAGCACAATGTAGCAAACTCACAAACACAACCATCAAACACAATGCAGATGTGATCACGTCTGACAACACAGTGCGATGCCGAACTATGAGGTATGTAAACATTTATATCTATGGCCGAGGGGTCTAGGTGACAACCATGCACCATGCCACTCATGCCACTCATGCTGCCACTCACACTGCCACCCGCATCAAACGGATGCTGCTGTTGGTACCCAGGGTCACGCAAGTTCAACATGTGACCTACGTCCAGCAGGGTCACATCTGACCCGTCTGGGGTTCCTACGAAATTACCCTACAACAAGGTCACCTTTGTTTACCAGTGTATGCCACAGATGCCACATTTCCAGTTGCACTGACCGCTTGTACGTTAGTAGGGCCTAAAATAGGTTAAGTTTTATATTGTGTGTAACTCCCTGCCAGTAAGTGTTACTAAGGGACCAAGTTTGGGTCTCTTCGAATAGGAGTGTGTCCAGCTTTCTTTCTCATTTATGGATTTTTAACCAAGTGTAGAATTAGCTTTTTTTATTACTGGCTGAGTCAATCAGGGTTTAGCCACGATAGGGTTGCATAGGATCAATACCTTAAGGCTAAAAAGACAGTTATTTTTCTATAATAATATAAACGAGAAATAAGCATAGCCAATTGACAAAAAAGATACCAAAGTATACTTTGGTGACAAAAAGTCGAAAATCATCGTTGCATGTTTATGCGGTGTTTTCTAGAAATCAAGTTCCCTGACATACGACTCATTTCGTTAGAACACGTCAGATATAATATATTATATATATATATATATTATAATTATATTAGTTACATAGAATATGCACGCAAAGAAGGGTATTCACAAAGAGTACACAAGTATCAGTGCACACTATATTCAGATTTCACAACAGAAGCAGGACGGATAATTTGGCCCACATGTAGCTATTCGCCCCAATGTGCTGTACAATGGCTTGGACAACTTTTGGGCCGAGTCATGATCAGTCATCTGGCTCCTGTGTCTGTGAGTGTGACCACACTGCGAGTCAGGACAGTGGTGCTTTGCCTTTGGTGCCTGAAGGCTGAATGTCTTGACAAGTGGCGTTAGCAACACGTGTAATACAATGAATGAGTCTTGAACCCCATTCCAGCACACTGTCACTGACAGTATTTTTCACGGACAATGACACGGGTACCCAGTGGCAGTGTCACTCAATCAACTGACTGACACTGGCAGTGTCAGTGACAGTGACACAGACAGTACTGAGTACGAGTATCAGTGTGATCATCCAGTATTTTCGTTTCATACTGTCACTAGTAATGCAACAGTATTATTATTTTATGTTTGTTGATAGTACGTATTAATAAGAACCAACGTACTGGACTACGAATGTGGCTTACGTTTGCGTAATTAAGTGAACATTTGAGTTCTTATTATAAACAAACCTTTCTATCTCCCTCCACGTCAGCCATTACGGTTCTTGATGGTGTAACGCCAATAACTCCGTGAGAGGGCGCCCCTGTTCATGATGGCGCATTTCGTGCCTCGCTAAGCAAGTGTTTGCCGCTTTGGCGACTTATTTTCCAATTCTGTTGGACGACATGACATAATTGTCAACTTGATCATTATAGTGTAAGGAGCCTGTTGTTACTGTAATATATTTGAAGAAAAGCATATGTGGTTTATCCAGATATTTATCTCGTATGTGGGGCCATGCGGGCGATAATTGAAGGGGTATTCAATTGAAGTAGAGCCAGGGGTAGGGAAATACACAATATTATTGTGCTATCTTTTCTTTTGACCCATGGCTTGGAGCCATCTAGTCTATACTAGAGGCAGTATCTTTACCTATTTAAGTGTTACTACGGTACCCGGTGATCTCGGACTTTCGCGATCTCGGACTAAGTGATCTCGGACTGTTTCGGTGATCTCGGACTAAGTGATCTCGGACTGTTTCGGTGATCTCGGACTAAGTGATCTCGGACTGTTTCGGTGATCTCGGACTAAGTGATCTCGGACTGTTTCGATGGATACACACACACACGCACGCACGCACGCACACAACTTGTTCCCAATGCATATGCATGCATGCCTGTGCAATTTATTGTTGATAGAACGGCATCAACGGTTTCGCTCTTGCATTGAACCCGTGATGCCATCATTCGACGTCGTTGTTCGTTCTCTGAGAAGTATTTCTAAATATGTGTGAGGGTTATGGGGGTGAGGTTATTGTGTGCAAATTATTTATTACAAGTTGTTCCCGTGGCTTATGACTGTATAACGGAAAGACGTTTGTCCAAAACCATTTATTGTGAGAAAAATGCATGCCAATTTGCTGTCTCTTGTAGGAGATCTATGTTTAAAAAATAGTAACGGAGTATATCATCAGGCACGTACGCTGATTTGAGGCACATTTGACACGCCAGATTTGCTCAGCTCCTCTTTAGCATAGGAAGAAAGGGATTAGGCATAACGGATTTCTTTTGTTGTTACTCGCCAACATCAAATGGAGGCATTTCTCACCCAAGTGTAGAGCTTTGAGTAAATGAAAGCTTTCTGTGGTCGAATCCAACGACTGATTTCATATGTGCTCATGGCGTGATTACATCGTTTAAAGTCACTTATGTAAAACCACAAACAACGCAACAACAACAAGGGTGTTAACTCAATTGCTGTACGTGGTTTCCATGCGTCGTAACAAATCAAAGAAAACTCATGAAAGAAATAATCTGCTTAATACCGCTGCAGTGCACGAGTAGACAGCCGATTACTATGGCCTGCCTCAAAACGTTCATAAATCATAGAAAGATGTGCCCAATATAGCAAAGCAAGTCGATAATGTTCGCAACTCCCAAAGGATACAATTTTAAGTGTCGATTGTTCTAATAGTTAAAAAATTTGCATGATCGATGCTATTTTCCTGCTTGGAAGTCGCTTGTGTGCTTACGTGCGAGCATGCGTGTGTATGCGCGCGTGCGTATGTGTTTCAAACGAGGAAGATGTGAAACATCTTTTCTGCTTCCGATTATAATTTATGTTGTAATTGAGATGCCACAGAGTCCTGGAATACTTTAAAATCTACGCTGCATGCAATGATTATACCTTTTAAGGTAACGGCTCTGTGAAACAATAAACAACATTAAGGGTGTTAAGTCAATTGCCGTACATTGTTTCCATGCGTCTCAACAAATCAAAGAAAAAACATGAAAGGAGGAATCTGCTCAATAACGCAATGCACGAGTAGACAGCCGATTACTATGGCGTGCCTCAAAACACGTTCACACAGCCCATAAATCAAAGACAAACGAAAATATGTGCTCAATATAGCTCAGCAACATTTGGAAGTCGATTACGTTCGCACCTTCCCTACGGACACAAATCAAATATAAACAATAAGAAAAGGACTATTGCGAAACAATTAAATTACCACGCATTCTACCTTTTTAATTAATGTATATTGCATTAATAACTCAGTTGTGTTGTTATAATGCCAAAAATTAAACTACGTAAAACCTGGTTCTTAGAAGAAGACTATCAAACAGAATCCACTCAAACAGATTGGTTCCTTGCTCAAAACTTGGCGGATCGTTATAACATTTTTATTGCATTGCAGGCTCAATAAGTTCACCGAAACAGTCCGAGATCACTTAGTCCGAGATCACCGAAACAGTCCGAGATCACTTAGTCCGAGATCACCGAAACAGTCCGAGATCACTGCCGCACACTGGCCGAGATCACCGAAACAGTCCGAGATCACTTAGTCCGAGATCGCGAAAGTCCGAGATCACCGTGAAGCGTTACTACTACTAATAAAAATAAACTTCCAAAGAAACCCAGGAATTATAGCACCGTCAAAGGAATTGGAAATGTTTATTGACCCAGTATATACAACAATACAAATTATAACAAATGCAATGTGCCAAAAAATTGCCTACGGTTCATATAATAAAATAATATTTCATTAATGCAGTTACATGACACGTACTTGTGTTGAAAATAACATACATGTAATTATAGGTAAATATAATGTGTTTAATATAGGTGATATGCCTGATTTATGCCAAATTAGAATTCGTCCAATTCCAGATCAATTTTATAACACATTGTACCAATTACTTCTGAATGACTGAAGAGTCTGGGTCTACCTAATTGTTGTAATTAAATCACATTCTTGTATATTTTCCACGACAATGCATTCATTGAATTCTATTTTTTTACTATATTTGTCAAACACTGTACAAAATAATTTAATTGTTATTATTAATCACTATTCTTGTTCCACAGTTTTTGTGTTTTATTAATAAAAGCTTGCCTTCTCTCAATCAATGTAGGTATATAATTTACTCTCCGCAGTGTTACCATGGCAAGTGATGAACCCCGCCAGGCCAGGGAGCAGCGATTGTCACAGAAATGCCTGCAGCACGCCACAACATGCATGCACCAGCGCGACTATGGACGTGCATTTGCACGCTATCTGCTTGTGCTGAAGCTGACCCCCGACCTTAAGTCTGACATCAGGGAGAACTTCACCCTGGCCCTGAGGGAGTGGGGGGAAGAACTGGAGACGTCAGGTCGGGTCACCGATCTACTCCAATGCTACGACCAAGCCTGCCAGCTCTTCCCTGAATGTGAAGCCATACTCAGTAACATGGGTGCACAACTTTTCCGGTACATTTGTTTTTCTACTTGCCATGGTGTCCTCATTTGCTATTCCATTATACACCAGTAGTATAAGTAGCAGTTGCATTCTTGCATATGTATATAATTTTTTCTAAAATATTTTAATTTACAGTAGCAACACTAACATGTCAAGTTTGATGTCTTATTTTTATATATTTCATCAATAGATTTTACAGAAGATATGCATGAGAAATCATGTCTGGTGGAATAAAAAACATGGTCATTGGACAGAAAAGCCAAAGCAACGAAAAACTACTATGAACTAGAGACCATGTGGTTTGGAGGGGCGTGATCGCTGACGCCTGGAATGGACATTGCACTGAGAAGAAGAACCATAACTATTGTCATAACTTAATCTGCTTTAGAATAACCTTAAAATATTATGCTTTTATCTTTCAGATGACAACTTTTTTTAAGTCTTCAAATATATGCGTCTTTTTTTGGAATATAATTACACAGTTTGTTACCAATAAATAAATTTTAAATTTCTTGAACTGATACAATACTGGCTTACTACAGCTCACTGTGTTTTCCCATTGCAGCCTGGGATACATCGATGAGGCAGCATCGTGTTTTCGCAAGGCACTCCGACTCAATCCCGACTTTCTGACGGCGTGTACGAACCTGGAGAACGTGTGTGGCCACCTGGTGGAACGATGGCACTTCCGTATGTTGAACGATCGTAGGCGCAATGCAGCATACGAAGAAGCAATCATGAAGGCAGTTCGTGCGGGATGTGACAGTGTTCTTGATATTGGCGCAGGAACAGGCATTCTTAGGTGAGAATCAGATGATTGTTTTAGTTATCACTAATGTTGTAAACAATTGCTTTGTAGAGTGACTTTCCAGGAATAATGTAGGATACATATATAGGATACATACATCCAAATCAAAACATATTGTCAATAATTGTGACATAGTAATCAATTTCTGATAATACATACTGTTATATTCATAATAGCAAACTGAATAATTAAAAGAAGAAAATTTTATTTGGTTTGCAATCATCAACCACAACTGTCCTGTTGACAGATACTGTCTAATTGCACTCTTGGTGGGTGGATCTGGGATCAGAATGCAAACAAAATGGTTGATTTAACATATTATATACTTTTTAGTGATTAACTACTACTTTTCAGCCAAGGAACCCACATTGACAGAGATAAAAATGTATGATTATTTTAGTGCATGACAAACTAATCATATCATGATTGGTAGGTGGCTGGTTGCTAATTTTATATGAATTATGTCAGTTATGCATAATTGTAAATACACCACAACAAACTTGTTAATATGTTAATATGTTTAAAAATAAAATTGACATGTACCTAAGAAGGGCTGGGTACATTTAGATAGATAGGTTGGACTCTCAATAAGCCAAAGGGCTTCCTTGCCCACCTGCCATCTACAGTTGATTCTCTAGGTGGCAATCTTGTTAAATCTTGTTAAATCTTGTTAAATCTTGTTAAATCTTGTTAAATCTTGCTAAATCTTGCTAAATCTTGCTAAATCTTGCTAAATCTTGTTAAACTTAGTTCTCCACCAGTTTTGATGTCATTGTCACCATTTCTATGATAATAACAAGAATATATAATCACATCTCAAACTGTATACATTCCATGACTGTGTTGTCAATATTCAGCATATTTGCCATCTAGTACATGCTACTTCGGATGTGGTTTGACAAACTGTCACCTTGACTTAGAATAGGCAAAACAATTTAAGAGCACCTACATTGATTAAAGGACAAAAAAACGCAACTGTTTTGTGGTATACATCTAATAGAGTTAATATAAAGAAACAATTTCCACATATACTCAATTTTTTAACGCCAGCGGTTTACCATAAAAATATTTTTGAACACCCATCCATCAAAATACTGTGAGCAACACCATCTTAGACGAAGAATGACGTCACGACAGTGAGACCCTCTTCACGCATATTCCCTGCATGGGGTTTGGCTGTTGTCATGAAATGGCTGCAACTCGGCAACGCGCGTAACATGCTGATGACGGTAAATATAAAGTTGTCTATTATTGTTATCGCTGAAATCATCCTATCAACTGATGATACATGTCTACATGTCTACTTCAAAGCATTTCTCCTCAAACTGGACCGAGCAAAGTGAACTGTACTTGGACTGGAGGGATTCCAAACAGTACGCCCGCAAACGTGAATCCATTGCTTCAATACTACCGGTTGTTTCAACTATTATTGCATGCAACCGTTTGCTGTAAGACATAATTACTAAAGATTACCATAGATTTAACCACAAATTTAGATACACGTCTATAAGCAGCTGCTAGATGTCATGCCAACTGAACGAACTGTCAAAGACTCGAAGTTGTTGACCCTGAACAACATCGCAGGAAACTGACCGGCTTCAGCAGAGACATAGAATGCCGCGCGCTGAATGGCCAAGCCAAGTTAACCCTTCACTGATGGCGGCGTCTAGACCATCGTGGATTTCGTTAGAATTTTAGACTTTAAAGTCACATTCTGAGTAAACCGCTGACGTTAAAAAATTGAGTATATGTGGAAATTGTTACTTTGTATAAACTCTATTAGGTATATGACGCGAAACCATTGCGTATTTTTGTCTTTTAAGTCTATGTGTAGTTTATTTTGTGTTTTGTCACTTTTCTGTGGTGTTAAACAAAACGTTCAGCATTTATGTAACTGCTCTCTCTTTCTCTCAGCATGCTTGCAGTGAGAGCTGGGGCAAAATCTGTATACGCATGCGAGATGTCAAAGACAATGTTTGAGGTAGCCACAGACATCGTTGCCGTGAACGGAATGTCTACAAACATTCACCTGATTCACAAGAATTCAAAAGAACTGACCATCCCAGAAGATATACCCAACCGGTCAGTGCATGACGTGGACATGTATATCAGTCTGATGTATATTTGTTTAAATTAATTTATGTATATATAATATATATATATATATATATATATATATATATATACACAATGACGTGTAATTGATCATGTTAAATCATATAATTGTGTTATATTATTATTTGGGCTCCTGTGATAGTGGTATATATTTTGTTTCCCTTTTCCATTAAGCGGAAACAAAAGTCAACGCTTTAGTGATATGGGCGTAATAGAGTTAATAAAAAGTAACAAATTCCAACAACAATTAAATCATTTTAATTAAGAACATATAGCCATAAAAAATCTATGGACTACACCATTTTAGAAACAGAATGACGTAGTGGAATCAACGTGGTTGCCACGAACTGCGCATACTATCTTTTACTTTCTGACCTACCCATGAAAACGACCACCAACGGCCGTCAAACGTCTCCTCACATATCTGACACACACACATATATATATATATACATATATGTTGCCAAAAATTGCATTCCCCTAACGAAGAAAATTAACCAAACAAATGTGCAGATCCCGACGGCAACTTCTTGGGCGGCGGTGCGGTTACCGTAAAATGGCTATATAAGTTAGCTTTACACAAAATACTGTTAGATGGCACGTTTGTGCACGCGAATATTTATAAACTTTACTTACTGCATTTGCACGCGCAAAATAGTTTAAATATAAATAATATAATAATAATTAAATATTATCATCACTAGTGACTATGCTCTGCAGGAAATTATTATAAGTTTTTTTATAATATAATAATAATATTTTCTTTCATATGACATACCGCCACATCCATAATTGCTTCACAACATACTGCTATTAAAAAGTATGCAGTTTAATGCAAACTTGGGACTTCTACATTTTGTGACCCATAACAATTGTTTTCAGCGTGTCACTGGTGGTGACAGAGATATTTGACGCGGGCCTCATTGGAGAACAAACACTGTCAACCATTCATCATGCTTGGAAACATTTGCTGCAGAACTGTGAAACAGATGTGAAGGTTTGTTTTATATAATTGTTGTAAACTAATTGACTGATTGTGTAGCAGAGAAATTGTTCTCATTACAGAAGATAGACAATGAAGGAGTTAGAATTTACTCTTTATATCGGACTAACAGACTTTCAGTTTGGATTCTAGGTAAATCAATGTATTTCTGTTTACAGCCTAGAGTGCTACCATCTGGAGCAACTGTGTTTGTTTGCGCAGTGGAATCAGAGAGCATTCGTAAGCAGAACAGGTATGCTTGCTAATAACAAAATGTATTGATATTTTTCAAAGCTATTATTTTAAGATGCACAAAGAGAAAACCAGATCAAATGTAATGTGTTTTATTAATATTTATTTGTTAACTAAACTGCATAAAATGCAAGATTTGTTTCATGAGAGATTATAAATTGATCTCATTACTGTGCATAATTGATCTTAATACTCAGTTAACCCCTCCTGTTGTCATGCTGTGAATTAAAACAAAGGAAAATAAAGTAAAACAGTTCAATACACATACCAGTATTCTGGTACATCTAATGATATGTACAGTTATTAGTTACTTGAAATTATGTCAATAATTATCATAAATTATTGTTATTGGTCATAAGTATTCTAGTTGCACAAGTTTCAGTGTTTTGTGTAACATGTTCATAATAAGTTCTCATGTTCGGGTTTTTTAGTTCCCTGAATCTGGATCTATTCCAGGTTCCTATGTACATGTTCCACTGCAGGTTCTTGTATCCAGATCATTTTCCAGGTTACTACATCCAGATCCTGTTCCAGGTTCCTGTATCCAGATCCTGTATCCAGATTCTGTTCCAGGTTCCTGTACCAAGATCCTGTTCCAGATTCCTGTATCCAGATCCTGTTCCAGGTTCCTGTATCCAGATCCTGTTCCAGATTCCTGTATCCAGGTTCCTGTATCCAGATCAGGTTCCAGGTTCCTGTATCCAGGTTCCTGTATCCAGGTTCCTGTATCCAGGTTCCTGTATCCAGGTTCCTGTATCCAGGTTCCTGTATCCAGGTTCCTGTATCCTGTTCCAGGTTCCTGTTCCAGGTTCCTGTATCCAGATTCTGTTCCAGATTCCTGTATCCAGGTTCCTGTATCCAGATCCTGTTCCAGGCTCCTGTATCCAGATTCTGTTCCAGGTTCCTGTATCCAGATCCTGTTCCAGATTCCTGTATCCAGGTTCCTGTATCCAGATCCTGTTCCAGGTTCCTGTATCCAGATCCTGTTCCAGATTCCTGTATCCAGATCCTGTTCCAGGTTCCTGTATCCAGATCCTGTTCCAGGTTCCTGTATCCAGATTCTGTTCCAGGTTCCTGTATCCAGATCCTGTTCCAGATTCCTGTATCCAGGTTCCTGTATCCAGATCCTGTTCCAGGTTCCTGTATCCAGATCCTGTTCCAGGTTCCTGTATCCAGATCCTGTTCCAGGTTCCTGTATCCAGATCCTGTTCCAGATTCATGTATCCAGGTTCCTGTTTCCAGATCCTGTTCCAGGTTCCTGTATCCAGATTCTGTTCCAGGTTCCTGTATCCAGATCCTGTTCCAGGTTCCTGTATCCAGATCCTGTTCCAGGTTCCTGTACCAAGATCCTGTTCCAGGTTCCTGTATCCAGATCCTGTTCCAGATTCCTGTATCCAGGTTCCTGTATCCAGATCCTGTTCCAGATTCCTGTATCCAGATCCTGTTCCAGATTCCTGTATCCAGGTTCCTGTATCCAGATCCTGTATCCAGATCCTGTTCCAGGTTCCTGTATCCAGATTCCTGTATCCAGGTTCCTGTATCCAGATCCTGTATCCAGGTTCCTCTATCCAGATCCTGTTCCAGATTCCTGTATCCAGGACTTCCCCACCTGGATCTGTCCGACGTGGACATCGTCTGTCAGACAGGGATGTGTGCGGACACAGAGGAAGAGTTTGAGCCATACACCAGTGAGAGGTTGTGTCATCTGCGATCCGGATACAAGCTCCTTACAACACCAGTAGAGTTCCAGCGGATCAACTTCAACGACCCTGAGGTATACAGCAGATGGACATTCACATTGCCTGATCCGCATCCTAATCCCCCTGTTTTTTCGCATTAGGTTTCGGATAGCTTAATGCAGATTAAGGTGTTTACACTGGGCCAGTTGAATTGGGATTCACATCCTAATGGAGATTAAAGGACAAACAAAGTTAACTTTTACGTGGCATACACCTAATAGAGTTAATATAAAGTAACAATTTCCACATATACTCAATTTTTTAACGCCAACGGTTTACCAGAAAAAATATTTTTTAACACCCAGCCATCCAAATACTATGCGCTACCCCATCTTAGACGAAGAATGACGTCGCGACGGTGATCGAGGCGCTCTCCACGTAGATTCTCTGCATAGGGTTTGGCTGTTGTCATGAAATGGCTGCAACTCGGCAACGCGCGTAACATGCTGATGACGGTAAATATAAAGTTGTCTATTATTGTTATCGCTGAAATCATCCCATCAACTGATGATACATGTCTACATCAAAGCATTTCTCCTCAAAATGGACCGAGCAAAGTGCCAAACAGTACGCCCGCAAATCACCAATGTGAGTCCATTGCTTCAATACTACCGGTTGTTTCAACTATTATTGCAACCGTATGCCGAACACGAAGGCATAATTACTAAAGTTTACCATAGATTTAACCACAGATTTAGATATACGTCTATAAGCAGCTGCTAGATGTCACGCCAACTGAACGAATTGTCGAAGACTCGAAGTTGTTGACCCTTAACAGCGTCGCCGGAAGCTGACCGAGATATAGAATGCCGCGCCCTGAATGGCCAAGCCAATTTAACCCTTCACCTGTGGCGGCGTCTAGACCATCGTGGATTTCGTTAGAATTTTAGACTTTAAAGTCACATTCTGAGTAAACCGCTGACGTTAAAAAATTTAGTATATGTGGAAATTGTTACTTTGTATAAACTCTATTAGGTGAATGACACGAAGCCGTAGCCTTTTTTTGTCCTTTAACATTTCATGTGAATACATCCTTAATTTCATGAGTTAAAAAAGAGAGGTGATGAACTTGTAATCTGGGTGTCACCGTTAAAATGTATTCTACTGAGGCACACATTGCATTTTAACAACAACCTGATTTGGTTGTTACATACATTTGTTTAACCAAAATGCGATTATTAAAACAGATTTTTGGCTACTATGTTTTAAAGTAATCATTGTTTCATTATTAATACCATCCCAATACATATTAAGCAACTAATTTGGTGTTTTTGCATTTTATATAAATACATTTATCCATGCGTGTTCATGAATTCAAATGTTCACGAGAATAAATGCTGCCTCGTGAAAATATATCATGATATTATGATAAAAATCTAACATGATATTATGATAAAAATGGTCAGTACTGTCACTGGTCATCTGGTGTCCACTACCAGGCCTTGGAGGAGAGTCTGACCGGTGGTCAACAACAGCTGTGTCTGTCGGTCAGCTGTAACGGCCGACTGGACGCCATCGCCGTCTGGTTCCACCTCCAGCTGGACGACTCCCTGTCTCTTGACTCCAGCCCAGACGCACACAGCTGCTGGGAGCAGGCCGTCTTCCCTGTGCTTCCCACGCACCTCACAGACACAGGTGAGGTCTTCCCTTTTCTCCCATCCTCCCTGTCTCGCTCCTTTGCTCTCTCCCTCCCTTGTTCTGTCCCTCCCTCTTTCCTTCCCTCCCTTGCTGGTGCTAACCTTCCCTCATCCTTTCACTGGGAGCAGGACATCTTCCCTGTGCTTCCCACACACCTTACGGACACAGATCTTCCCTTCCTCTCTCTCTCTCTCTCTCTCTCTCGCTCTCTCTCTCTCACTCTCTCGCTCTCGCTCTCGCTCTCTCTCTCTCTCTCTCTCTCTCTCACATATGTTTCTTATTCAATATGATCCATTCCATACTTTGGGCTGACAATGTTGCACTATTTGGGTATGCTAAAAAATAGTCCTATCTGCCTGCCATGTGTGGTCTGAATGTGATATTTGTGTGACATTCATTGGTTACCCTGTTCTTGTGATTTCAGGTGTCACCAGGGAGAATTTTGTGGTGCGGTGTGGCGACAAACTCAACGTAAACTGCGCATTCAATGGCAGCTGTTTCCGTTTCATGTGCACTGGAATAGTTCACACTGCCCCGTCTGGTGGCACGCAGCATCCCAGCGGTGTATCACGGACCGATAGCCCCTGTAAAGACATTCCTGACCAGCGATGTCAGCTAGACGAGGCATGTGACATGGAAGTCAATGAAAACTGTGAAAAACCACCCGTGGATAACCTTGACCCAGTTGTTGGACTTCAAAGCAGGACAAACGTCCAGTCCACAGACAGGGCGTTGTTCTTACTGGACCGGTCAGAGCTTGGCCGTCTGAACGACATTCACTTCAACAAGGCTTACATTACTGCAATCCAGACTATCATTTCACAAGCACCGTCTTCCCAGCACAATGTCCTTGACCTTACGCAAGGATTCTCGCCACTTGCCATCCAAGCCCTCAAACTTGGGGCTGATTACGCACATGTCGTCACAGGGAATCCTACCCATAAAGCACTGCTCCATGCGATTGCCGCATCAAACAGTGTCGACCCAAATCGACTGTCTTTCAGCGGCTGTAGTTTCCATGAGCTCAACCGGGAATGGTCCGTGATTGTCAGCGAATTGGTGGAGCCGTGTGGTTGCCTACGGCAACAGGTGCTGGAGGATATCGCTCTTGCAAGGTACGCTGGTTCACGTGGTTTTTGTTTTTACATTGGACAACACAGAAAGTTTCATAAATTTGTATGGATAAAATTGTATGCACTGTTATTGGTTATGTTTACAGAAAATTGGTCAGTGCATGCCGTAAACATGGAATAATTATTAATTATGATTGATATAGAAAAATGTCACTTGTTTATCTGATACAAGAGTTTGCAAAACAAAATGTGCATTTGCAGTTTGTTAAAAGCAATCGTCTCTCTCAATATTTTGGTTCGTTTGTGTTCCCCTCATCACCCAGCTGAGGCAGCATTTTATATTACACAAATAATTTATTCTCAACCTATTGGGCAGATTGTTTTATTTAAACAATTTACAGGACAGTTTCCATCAGAAGTTTCCCATAAGAAACGGTTCTGATTTCTACAATTTCTCATGTATACTGATACATTACCGGAACTACTTTCCTGAGGGAACTACTTTTGGTGTGTTGTGAAACTTGTGTTACAGTGTCACATGTCTGGTGCCTGATGGAGCCGTGGTTCCGGCCGTGGCCCGAGTCTACGCCATGTTGATTGAGTCCGACTCCCTTCACTCTGATTCGGCTGTGGTCAGTGATGACCATACACTTGACCTACACATTGCTGACTCAATCAACTTGTTTCAGGTGCGTGTGTCCAGCTTCACCCGATCTTTTGTAAGTTGTAGGCTGGGATAATAAGACTTCTGAAGACTCATTTATTCAAATGAGCCTTTTATTCCTGCACATTGACTTTAGTGTTGTCGCTCGATTTGATTTTTGGTGTTTTTATTTATGATTTACTTTTGATTCTTTGTTACTTTTATTATTTTCAATTTACAGTTCTACATGTAATACTTTTCGTTGGTTCTTAATGATAATTTAACTGGATGTTTGATGCTACGTTTTTATAATTTCGAATTTGATTAGTGCAATTTTTATGCTTTGTAACAGCGCCTTCGAACAGGGTAACTGGGATTTAAATACTTTTATTATTAGTATACATTATCACTGTATAAAATATACTTTAAAAATATAGCTATCAGTTCATCTACATCTTACTGCCAAATTAAAGCCACCATTTCTCTTTCAGATGACCACCCATGTAGACATTGAGCTGTGCAAACTGCCCTACAAGAAGCTCTCCGACACGTTTGAGCTGTTCACGTTTGACTTCACTGAGACACGAGACGACGAGGTCGCGACCTTCCTCTCTCAGGATCATTCCCTCGAAGTGACAGCGACCGACGGAGGCGTCGTTACTGCGGTCGTTTACTGGTTCGATCTGACCTTGACCCCTGACCTCAGTGTGTGTACGCTCGACCCAAAGTTGCACTGGCGGCAGGCGGCTGTTGTCCAGAGGGCGCCAGTGGGCGTGTCATGTGGGACGCTGGTCGAAGTCACGGCTGCTTGCAAAAACAGCTGCATCAGAGTCGGTGTGTCTCTTGTGTAAGGGCGGGGTGGAGCAGGATTAAATGTGAAGGAGTCGGTAATCTTATACTTAACTAGCCTAAATTATCACAGCCTTTTAAAACCGTTTTTTCACCTTATATCAATGTGTATGTGTTCGCAATGTGATTCTACACAACTTCTGGTATAAAGAAGTCAGATTAAAAAAAAATTATTTGTGTTTTACAAGTATTTAAACATGCTGAGTCAAAGTAAACAATGCGATGCCACTGCTGCAAATATGGCACAAGTTGTAGGCGCCTCCCAGAGGCACCAGAACCGCGTAGGCGACATCGCGTTGTTTACTTCAACTCGGCGTGTTTAAATTGAAACACAAATAAAAAAAAAAATCTGACTTTTGTACCGGAAGTGATGTAGAATTACATTGTGAACACATCGATATATCAGTGGGGGGAAAAACGGTTAATTAAGTATAAGATTACCAAGGAGTCTTGCGATCGCAGTTACTGTGGATAACAGGAATGTGACGACGCACATATGTTGTCATCTTCTTTATTTAATTATTTAATTCCATGTGGTTTCCTGTGCCAGCAACAACAAAATATACTTGAATACAAAATGAGTTCTATTGTTTTATTTATTTAACACCATTTAACAAAATTGCTGCCCCAAGTAACAAGTTCCAGACAACGTTTGGAAAAGACTGACTTATCAAGAGTCCCACAGTTTTCCTTCTATGATGAAAATCCTCATCAGATAGGACAGCAGCTAGTTATAATGTTAAACATATTATACAGCTAGTTCCCACAGTTCTAACGTAAATGTCACTATGCCACGTGTACACTCACAACACACACAGCATCTTGTCTTTGTAAAAGTCGTTTTGTCAGACTCAGTGTCAACATGAAGGTTTATCCAGAGTGCCATCAGATAACTTAAAAGTAGTTATTATCACATAAAAAATTCAAATCTATATGAAGCAGTCTAAAAAATTTAACTAACTGCATTTACTCTGGCTTCACATAAAATATGTTTGACTACACTGCACAAATCTAACCCCGATATCATGCCACATCTTGTGTCAGAACCTGGACCACTGAATAGGTCAAACACCGACCTTTGTGACACATGTGAGCAATTGTTTATCTTTTGTTAACAAAATTATGTTTACTTGAGTAAGCTGACGACTTCAGTATCTAGATTCCTGATGGTGTGTGAACTTTAACAAAACAGAGCTAGAAAGAAATTAGACAGTACTTATACCAGAATGCAACAGTGGACCAAGAAAACAACAAACAAACTTTACAGGGAGGTAGATAAACTCCCAAGTAAGATTCTCATAAGGCGTCTACAACCAGCTGGTCAATGCTATCATAGCACAAAAGAAACAACATAAATATTCATCCTATGAACTTATTCGTGGGAAGAAATACAGGGAAACAAGATAGCATACACCAAGCTCGTATGTGGAAACCTTGACATTGAAGAGACAAACCTACCATGCCTGACCAATGGTAAAGTAAGTAACTTTTTAAGGAAATAACTTTTATTTCACAACACAACATGTATAAGAACAAAATTGGTCGATTCATATGGAAACCATCCACGCAAGCCAGGGGTCTTTTCACCATGCTGGTTGAAACAGCACAAATACCCACCCCCAATTTGAAGGTGGGTACATGATTGGTGGGAATCCCAATATATATATATATATCATCCATTCACACCATAAACATTCCATGTACCATGAACAGCACGTGGCTGAAATCACACAAAATATGATATCACATGACTGGAGGCCGACTAAACTCCTGGTTGGTAGGCACTTTCATTGGCTGGCATTAAGAGGAGTTTTTGAAAGGGATGTGCCGGGGAAGAGAAGAGCTGGTAGTGACATAATCAGCCACAGTGAACCCTGGCATGCAAGCATGATGGAAACGGCTTATTTCTGCAGCCGACTAATAGCAATAAAGACTTATGATTTCATTACGATTATCCAAAGAGAACTTCATATACACATCAATAGGTTATAAAATATATTTATTGTACAATATATTACAATTCTTATAATACAGTAACAATAATTACCCACAATATGATGTTGAAAATTATGTATGTATGCCAATTTATTTTGAAATTGCCATACAAGTTATTTAACATACATTTCACATAAAACAAATATTAATCTACACAGTATATAACACCAGGTAGTAACACCATAACAATGTTTAAAATACTTTACATCAGTAAGTTTTTGTTATCAGCATTTAGAAATCTATCATGCAGATCTTACACACATATATATGTAGATATATATGCATTACATTTATATACGTAATATTATCCCTGGTAATCATTACCTTCACAAAGAAATGTCAACACCAGTTATATGTGATAATTTATGTAAACAAGTTTAAAGGAAATTATTTCTTTCTATTATTATCTTAGTTTAAACTTATGTTTTAGCAGTGGATTTAAAAAAATCTTACGAAAGGCATAAAAAGGATTCTATCCCATTATGAACCAGAATGTTTCTCAAACAATTAACTATGTGGTGTGGACTATATATAAATTAACGCATCCTGATACCAACATATTTACAGTAACAGCACATTCACAACAACATACTAAAGCAGAAAGGCTAAACTGATCAACATAACATTTTAACGTTTTTAACTGCTTACGTTGTCCATTTTTGGCAACTCGTTATGTGCTACAAAATGGTCTCATCGTAAGTTCACAAATCTGAAAAACTAGTGTTTTATGTTGTTTCAAACCGACACAAAATCTTTGTCAGTCAAAAATTCTTTCCATACCACAACCAATAGCTTTATCTTTGTTCAGACACACGTGTCTATACAGACATTTTGGACTGGCAACTTTTTACCCAGCATAAGGACCTGTGATACTGTAAATTTTTAATTACAACGTACGTTAGTGTAATGTTCCATGTGGCAGGTAGTGCCAATGTAAGGACTTATTTTCTACACATACTGCGGGGGAAATAAATCCCTCAATAAAACCTACACCAATAATGCTACATCCATAAGCCTTGTATGTGACTAGTTGAATTCCCTGAAGAAGCCATTATGCCAGATACCCATCATGCACTGCAAAACAGAATCTGTGGCACAAACCCAGCCGAGTCGGCACGATCGAACTCGAACGTGACGCCGTCGAACGTTATCGTTTTTGAGCCACCCTTGCCCCGCCGACAACTGCCCTGGTCGTGATCGCCGTAGAAGTGAAACGTCACGATGATCGTATACCACGTGTTGGCTTTGAAGATGACGCACTCGGGCAGACACACGTGCATGATGTCCACGCTCCGTTCCTCCGTGATCGGAATCGACCGATTGCACATAAACGTGCGGTCCTGCTTGATAGTCACCTGTATTTCGGCCAGGGGGTCATAGTTCAAGGACGCACTCACACCGAAGCCTTTGATGATGACCGGTTTATCACACTGCAGCTTCATGATACTGCAGTCGCCGGAGTAAACATTCGACTTCCCGAACACCGAGAAGCGCTTCAGTATGGACGGCTGCGGCTTCTGTCGCGGTGTCACGGGGAATAGTAGCGCATGCGAATCACAATCCTCCTCGCACGTCAAATACTCGAACACGGAACACTTCTCCTCGGCTGTGAGAATCCCGGATCGTGCGACGACGCGGGAAAACTCCTTCAACGACATGCTCGGGAAGTGGATGAGGTAGATCGCGTCCCCGAGGATCTTGCGTTTATTCCTCGGACACGTGTCCTTGTTCTGTCGTTTACACTCGCTCTGTGCCCATCTGAGGCAAGCCTGGAAGAGTTCCAGCTCGGAGATAGTGAGGCACTCGAACTGGAGAATCCTTGTGAGGAGAGCCAAGGGGATATCGGTGAAGCTACCGGAATGGAGGACGTCCTCGGTTCGGGTCTCGATGAACAAGACACACTTCTCGATGAGGGTTGTCTCGTCGTACAGCAGACTCTGCTCGTAGATGAGACACACGTTGTCGGGGTGGAGGTGTTCCTCCAGGTACGTTGTACACTTTGTCGTCAGGGCTGGGATGATGTATTTCTTACCAATGTAGAGGATTGGCAGCACCAGGTCGTCACAGAGCTCCACCTCGTCACTGTATAAATACCTGTCAATCACACATCACCTGCCAATCATACGTCACTGTGTAAATACCTGTTAATCACACGTCACTGTTTAAATACCTGCCAATCACACGTCACTGTTTAAATACCTGCCAATCACATGTCACTGTATACATGTATAAATACCTGTCAATCACACGTCTGTTTAAATACCTGTCAATCACATGTCACTGTGTAAATACCTGCCGATCACATGTCACTGTATAAATACCTGCCAATCACATGTCACTGTGTAAATACCTGCCGATCACATGTCCCTGTGTAAATACCTGCCAATCACATGTCACTGTGTAAATATCTGCCAATCACATGTCACTGTGTAAATACCTGCCAATCACACGACACTGCGTAAATACCTGCCAATCACATGTCACTGTGTAAGTACCTGCCAATCACACGTCACTGTGTAAATACCTGCCAATCACACGTCACTATAAATATCTGCTGATCACATGTCACTGTGTAAATACATGCTAAAAAGTAATTTTTTATTATGTCACTGAAAGTATGTCATTTCAAATGTTTTATCTTAAAATTACATGATACTGTATACATAAATTTGCAGTATGTCGTAAACCATATAAAATATGTTTATACTTTCTAGCATTAAGACACAATTTAAATAATTTATTTCTACCAACAACATTATTCATGACATCGAATTTTCTTTCATGTAACGTGTGCCTTTAAAGTTTAGATTGTTACATAAACCGGACATCAGTTGTTTACACCATGCTTGAAAAGATGGTGCCTTCTCGACTTACTCGAGCATGTGTCTGAATGCGTCTGGTTCGACGTCTGGGACTCGTATCGTGCCGCCGGCTGTTGTCTCTGACATCGGCCCACAGAACATAGCGAAGAAGACAGGACTTCGAGACACGAGCATGTACTTGTGGGCGGCGATGTCCTCCACTGTGTCCTGTCAAACACAACATAGTGTGACAGGGCACATTTAGTTGTATTTGCCCTTCACAAGGTGGCAGCACCCATAGCTTTGTTATTAAAATGTATTTATTATTATTTTAAGACATTTTTTGTGTGTGTGGGTTATCTAAATAGACAAGTCAGATTATGTCATTGATATATATATATATATATATATATATATATATATATATATATATATATTTAAAATGAATTATTCTGTGGCTACATCTGGAATGTAGTAGTGGTCACTGTCAACGTGAGATGCTATCTCTGCCTCTTTGATGTGACTTGAATAGGACACCTCTCGTACAAGCTGGTGAGTCTCACACAATTTATTATTCAAAATTATGTTATTTTGTTACAATACTACAATGATATGTATTATGAAGGAACACAATATGGGAACTGCTTAGTAACAGGGATGGTTTCCATATCTAGAGATCCCTGTACTTACCTACTGGACAGGTCAATTTAGTTTTGGACCGATACAAATTAGACTAGAATGGACGAGTAACAACGTTAGTGTTGAAAACAACCCATTTCATGTATATGTGGTCATTTACGCTTTAAAAATTTGGGTATGGATTGCTATGTATTACTGGATATAGTTCCAATATGCATACACATGCATACACATATTATGTACACATCTGTACACACGCACGCATGCACGCACGCACGCACAAACTCGCATGCACACACGTAATCCTGCATGGTTGGTTTCCTACAGCCTGAAAGATAAACTATTTCTGATAAGTTAGAAACTGGTTTATGATACAAACTACAAGTCGTCAGAAGCTATCATAATTTTAAAGAAACTAGCAGAATCTAATACATGTTACATAAATTCCTTTTCGCACTGCATAACTTATGAAATGGAAAATTCATGCATCATTCTTGCATAAAAATTAGCCAAAAATAATGAGATATACTGTTTAATTATCCAATCAACATCATTACTGATGAATTAAGTATATCACATTGCATAACAGTTTTGGTAATATAAAAACAGAAGCTTTGATATGATAACATTACAATCATTGCTGAGATAGAACATGCCTTTATTCGTATGCACTCATTTCACCAATGTTACAAGTAGCCTAAAAATGTACGCTTTCTGCATGAAGCACCTTTCTGCATACGGGGCTGTCATTTTCATTTGACAGGGTGCAAAGGGCAATCTCTTGCTTACCTGAGTGGGACCCACTGAGAATGTGACATCGCATGCAATGTGACACTGTAGCATTTGGCGGTTGCACTCAACAAGGGTGCGGTTGACCTGCCAACTCGTCTCCAGTTCATCCGCACACGTGGTAGTCGGCTCAGTCTTTTTGCTGCAACCGTAAATCAAGTGCGATGTCTAAGAACACGTATGAATGATGATTTGAACTCTACAATAATAAAGCATCGTCAATTTTTCTTAAATGGGAAACATAGCTCTTTATATAGAGACCCATTCATGCATCCATCATTTGGATGGGTAAATCTTAAATGGGAAGCATAGCCCCATCTATGCATCCGTCATTTGGATTGGTAAATTATGTTTTGACAGGAAGAAAATTCACTAGACTGGTAAAATATTCGGAGCAATTATTTTCTGAAATCACTGATACTGTCAATTATGCTTTGAAAGTGGATGTCACATGTTTTTTTGTTTCAGTACTTAGCAATATTAATAACACATCTTGATGGGCTTAACTACATACGCAAATTAACATGCATATGTCAAGAACAAAAAATTTCAACTGACAAAAATTGTATTCTTCATAAAGACCTGATGTGAAAAAGCACAATTAAGGAGAAACAGGTGTATTATCTTAATGACCTAAAATACCTGAAGACTGAAGAGCAATAACAGAATCTATAAATCCAAAAAAGGATTGCATTCACTCTTGTAGCGTGGCTCAATCATGGAGTTGTCAATCTGAATCAGTAATATAAGTATCCCTGGAAACAATGACCCGTGATTTCACATGTTCTTTAAGTGAATTTATCAGTTCAACTGGCTCAATTCACATGAATTCACCGGATTATGTGAACAAAGTTGGTGTGTCGACACATGTTTACCGTGAAATCACGAGTTTTTCATGTGATGATACGTACTAGTGAAACCGTACCAGTTCTGACCCAGTACGACTCGGTTAAAACTCGTTCAAAACTCGTGACAACAGGCAGAACATGTGTATTCTCGTGAATACACATGAAAACACGTACTGGTGGAGCGGTACCAATTATGAACCAGTATGACACGTGCCAACTGGTTCAGAAATGGTTCCTTGCTTGCTGGGTATCTAGACAAAAAAAGCGTATTTAAAAATTGTATGTATACATGCAAGGCATATATATATATATATATATATATATACCAAGTATATGAAGCACCACTATCACTAACTATGAATTAATAATATGCCACACAAATATCTGATCAATGATTGAGGATCGAGTCGGACGATTAGAATTGACCTATGATAAGGGCAGATCTAGAGACAGTACATTAGAATAGAAGGGACCCAAACAATGCGATTAGCAGTTCTGTACCATGGTACCAATCCATCCACAAGGCTTGCCAGAACACACCCATTTTTTAGTATCTCCAAAAACCTCGCTTAATTTGACCCCCTCCCCTGGCCTAGCTGAGCCTTAATTGAGCTAGGCTCACAAAATGGCACATCATTAGCAGCTCTATGGCTATGGCCGGTATCAGATTATCTTTGGCAACGTTTGGCTCCGTCGAACTTAATTATTGATAGAGCATGGTTAATTGTTTAGTAAATGCCAAAAATGCAACATTTGGTAGATCGATCATGTTTTACCCAAAGTTCAAATGGCAAGTTCATATCAAATATTATCTAGATTCAAAAATGATTGTATATATTTGATGGCCTCCTTACTACCTTAGGCTTAGCTTTATACATCGGTTTTGCATTACTTGCCTTCCCCGTACTGTTCAGCACATACCGTCGTATACCGACCAGTGAACTGAATCGTACGAAGGCCTGATTTCAACTTTGTCCCGAACATCTACAATGTCAACAACGTAGATGATACGCCCCAACCAAGACCAAGATCACTTGAAGCCTCGAGTCAAGCCAAGGTACAGCCGTGAAAACTGTGGCCGCTGGTCTAACGCAAGCACTACTTGAAGATTTTCGCCCCCAGTTGTGATTTTATAATGTAAGTCTATCGTAAATATGCGAGACAACACATGTAAGAATACCTGGTCATTGTATGTAGGACGTTGTCAAATCCTTTAACGAAATTCACACGTTTATAAAATGTAAACAAGTCCGCTGATTCTGTGACACACGGTCACTGGGGAATTTTGACCTCGTGTGACGCCCTCTGTTAGACACTTATATAACTGCTGATTTTGGTTTCACATTATCCGATAGGAGAGATTGGTTTACCGCGCTTTACATAGCGTTCTTATAGCGTATGTTTGCGTGTAGAACATACAACTGTGGTGTTCTATGTATTGTTTATTGTTGATAGTGATGATAATAAAATTAAGACGTCATCTGCCTGTTCTACTTTGTATGGGACGGATTTATTATATTTACTAATTATATTCATGCGAGTTTGCCGTGATCGCGATATAACAAATGCGATTCCATCTGTCGAGTTTTGTACTTGGTATTGGAGAGGTATAATTTTGCGAGTCCACCATGTGAGCATTTGGGCAGAGAGAGTTGTCTTAATTTTATTGTTATAAATCTCATTGTGTCCAATAAATAAATGGATGACTATCTTTATCAACGTCCCCCTCCATAATGCATGCAAGATAGTTTGTAAACATATTGCAGATCGACCCTACACCCGACATAAGTGACAAGATTGCTGCTGCACCGACTTAAATTAAACAAACATTTAACTTAGGTATGTGTAAAAAAAAAGTATGACGTTAAACTGTTGGCGAAAAACGCTGCCTAAGGAATAAAGGCCTACAGTGACGCTGTAATCGATTTGTCTATTATGCTCTGTTGTTGCTAACTGTAGCCTGAATGGTCTACAGGGTGACGTAAGTTATTGGATAATGTATAGGTTCGCACAGCTCCATTTATCAGGTAATAGTTCCCGATCTCTATCTTAAAATGTCATCATCCTAAGATTTTCCCAAACCCCTCTTGAAGTCTAGCCACCACACCTCAGCTGGCCCGGGTCTTTCTACGTCTAGTTCCTTTGTTTTTTCCATGTCAGCCCGCTTGCTCAATTGTGCCTGTTCTTAATTAAGAAGCGATCTGTCTGTACGTTATTCACATACGGCTACGACAACAATAGGTATAATAATGCTAGGTAAATGAAATTTCATGAGCGAATCAAACGAACTATGGCACATTCTGCCTTGTCGGATAAGTAGTTCATCGTGGTTCCCTCTCTCTCTATCTCTCTCTCTCTCTCTCTCTCTCTCTCTCATACACACACACACACACACACACACACACACCACACACCACACACCACACACCACACACCACACACCACACACCACACACCACACACCACACACCACACACCACACCACACACACACACTCTCTCTCTCACTTTCTCCCTGTTTCCCTCCCTTGCTCTCTCCCTCCCTCTTTTTTCCCTCCCCTGCTGTCGCTAACCTTCCCTCATCCCTTCAACGGGAGTTATGTGTGTGTGTGTGTGTGTGTGTGTGTGTGTGTGTGTGTGTGTGTGTGTGTGTGTGTGTGTGTGTGTGTGGTGTGTGGTGTGTGGTGTGTGGTGTGTGGTGTGTGTGTGTGTGTGTGTGTGTGTGTGTGCGTGCGTGCGTGCGTGCGTGCGTGTGCGTGCGTGCCTGCGTGCCTGCTTGCCTGCGTGTATGTGTTGCATGTTCGTTGTTTTCGTCAGCACCGTTGTCTGAGAAACGTCACAACAGTGCGATACCTACTTACCCCTGTCATGCACAATTGTCGCTTACTATACTGCTCTAACACCATCTTTCGGACACCAAATGTCAGTCTTTCTACATCAGTACAATATAATATTATTTATTACATTTGCTACACAATGTTGTCTTCCACAAGCATAAAACTCTCGTACTGAAGAATCATTCATGTAATTGGATGTCTCCCCGTTGTTCCTTCGTTTCAATCACCTGTGGGCGTGAGACTGCGACAGACCGGTTGTAATTGCCCTAGCTTTGTCATGGACGAGTTAGTTCTAATTACGTCAGAGTAGACACGCGATTCAAACACTATTCCTGTGAGAGCACAGTCTGGTCTGTGCTACCGGCATGGGATATGACGTAATATGCGACTGGAATGAACAATCACCAATTAGGTGTACAAGGGGCAACTGCAAAATACGAAAATAATGGAACTTTTGGAGATATCTTGCTATATATACCTAGTAGTCTAGTAGGCCTACACACCGTTGTTGTTGTTGTTGTTTTTTTGACGGCGGGGTATATTATATTTGCCATTACCATCTGTGCCTACACATTATAATTGCGAAGTTGGATAACATCATAACGTGCACCTAGACATTGATGGTTTGTGGTGCTGGGGGCACTAATGCATGTAGACATCATGAACACGGGAATGTTGCCGCAAATATTTTCAATAGCATCCCCCCATTACCACCCATCCTGCGGCATGTCAGGGTCCGAAGATTCGACAGGAGAATTGTGCTGGAGCTCTGGTTGAAAGCTGTCGCCGGGAAGTATATTCATCTGAGTCTCCTCTCTATCAAACTATAAAACTATAATGGTTAATGTTGATGGCCTGGGACCAGTGGCGTAGCCAGGATTTTGCATTGGAGGGGGCCACCAGACAACCAAGCAAATTATGTATTATATATATATATATATATATATATATATATATATATATATATATATATATACGCACGCACGCACGCACGCACGCACGCACACACACACACACACACACACACACACACATACACACACACACACACACACACACACACACACACACACACACACAGACACACACACACACACACACACACACACACACACACACACACACACACACACACACACACACACACACACAAAGCCTGTCAGTAACTTTTGTGGTGAATGTATGTCACATATCAAGTGTTAATGCACAGATCTAAAATGTGACAAAATGTACTTCAAGTATTGCAGTGCATATATGCACTGCAATCCTTATATATAAGGATGAGTTGTGTTGTTGAGCACAACTGAAACGAGCGTACTTTCACATGAAGAATGCACGCAGTGCTGTAAACATTACACCAGAGAAAGTAACTAAGTAAAAGTAACTTCCCAAAACACTCGCGAAAAACTACTTAAGTAAAATGGGCTTTTATCCGGAAGGGATTATATCCGGGGAGCATATTTCCGGGAGCGATTATTTCTGGGGGGCTTTTTCCGGGGGGGGGGTACTTCCGGGAGGATTTATTTCGGTATCACAGCGAGCCATAGGGAGATTAGCTTGGTTTGGTTTGGACAACCAACCGACCCTTCACCGAGTATAACAACAACGTAAGAAATACTTGTAACACCGAGTGGGAACAACAGCATAGCCACAAGTCGGTGTGCTGAAAAACAGAAGGATGCTAAGTTGTAATGGGTTGTGTATGTTTCGTGAACGTGCGTTCGTACATCGCAGCAGGGCTGCGACGTAGAATGCATTGTGCACAAATAGCTATGACGTCATTGCGACCGTTGCACGTTACGTTCTTTTTAAAACATGCTATCGTTAATATCTCTTCGGGTTTGACTCGTTTTATTCGTCGAAAGTGTTCGTTAAACATAAGTAAATGCATACGTACTAATCACGTAACTGTGTAGCCCCGTTTTTTATTATAATAATTTGACCATATGTGGTGCGGGACTCTCATCACATGATATTCATTGTTTCTGCCTAACGACCAGTTTTACGTACGACACTGAAGAGCGGGGACGTGTTTCTCGAATGTTTCAGGACTGGCTTTACTCGGGATGTCATGTTTCGGAAGCGCGAAGACCAGCTGCAGAACAGCAATCGGGCTCCCGAATCACCCGAAGACACAAGACATATTGGCCGACAGGATCGATCTTCACTCCAATGTTTCCCATTGACGACATCAGTGGCGAACTTCGACGAAATGGGACGGGATTTTCGGACGCGTTCAAGTTGACGAAGCTTATGCGGACTATGACATGATTAGTAATCAGTATTGGACATTAGTGATTAATTAAATAATTAAAGTTTAACAATTTTATGTAAATTGTATGTAATAAAAAATTGATAATTTAAAACGTATGCCATTATTTGTATTAGTCTACGTATGGAATAGTTACGCGTTCATCGAAGATGTGGCCATGCGGGTCTAAGAATGTTGGGGCCGCCATCTTAGCATAGCCTCAGTTTCGATGTTTTGCCATATCCCGAAATGCTCCTCTCCGGCCATGCTTCCGCTGGGTGAATCGGCGGAACTGTGCGCAACATTTCTACCACCGTCCTCAAAGAATATACCGCGCGCCAAGAGCAGAGTAGGCAGGGTAGGACTGCCAGTTAATTGGGGAAGCAGCACCGTAGGTGGGAGCAGGAATGCAAGAGAAGCTGCCAGACCCTGCAATTTCGGCGGGGGCAAGCTTATGATTAATAATAATAATGGCAATTTCTATAGCGCCGGTATCCGCCACGATTAAGATCCCCTCACAGAAGGCATGCAGCCACAATTTGTCAACAACACATGAACGCACGCACGTACGCACACACACACACACAACATACACACACACACACACACACACACACACACACACACACACACCACACACACACACACACACACACACACACACACACACACACACACACACACACACACACCACACACCACACATACACACACACACACACACACACACACACACACACACACACACACACACACCACACACACACACACACACACACACACACCACACACACACACACACACACACACACACACACACACACACACACACACACACACAAGCGTCTCGAAACACTGGCGGCGGTTAGACCATTGCCTCGGGAACAGGGTTAGCTGACCCCCCCCGCAAGTAAATCAGGAAATAGAAAATGAAATAGGAGAGAAGCCGTCCTGAGTTTGAGAAGTAAAAGAACCATGGAGGACGACGACATGCACCCTGGCAGTGGCCAATGTCAATGCAAGCATACAAATTATGTAGAAAAGTCGGCTTGGCGTAAATGTTTTCAAAAAGGTCTAATGAGATCTTATAAAATGGGAGAAGAATGGAAACATGATAGATAGAAGGAATTGGAGACTGCTGATAGAGAACGTAATAAGAAAAAAGTGAGAGGAAGAAAAAAGACAATGGAAAAGGAATTCATGGTTTTATTTGTTGAATGAATTCATATTCAAGAACATACTTATAATAAAAAAAAAAATGCAATTTGACCCTAATTTAGTAACCGGGCAACTATTCTTTTGTATCCTTAAAAACCATTTGCCATCATGCACATTGAGAATAATGACATTTCCATTGCTCTGTCAACTCTTATGCTGCAGCCAGCGACAGAATTGTAAAATTCCTAATTCAATCCTATTTGAATTATGACGATTGTTTTGCAAAAGGGTAGGGCTGGAAAAGAAAATCTTATACAGAAATCCTGAAACACACTTTGTGACTATGAATAAGGCAGATATTTGTTGGTTCTCCGTTTCCCCCATCCTAGTTTTTTCCGGGATTGGGGGGGCCATGGCCCCTTCCCCCCATCTGGCTAAGCCACTGGCCCACTGCTGGGCGTATACTGCTCCCCACAACTGCCAAACAATCGTTGTCGACATTCATCCAACATTGGCTCAAAGACGACAAAACAAGCTACAATCGCGTAATGGTAGCTGACGTACAACCAACATTGGCCCACCAACGGCAACCCAACAAGACACAAAGACACATACATACAACACATTGACCCGGCCTGAAAGTACTTCGATGCTACAACCAACCATAGTCCGGAGTTGGCTGACATTCCCAGAGCTGGTTTCTCACCTACAACCAATATTGGCCCAACGTTGCATTCCATGTTATAGAACGCCATACATAACCAGACGCAAAATGCTACCTGTGTGCAAGCTATAGTTCTCCTACGACACTCGTAGCAACGTAAAAAATCTGAGCAAACACTTAAAACAAGCCTACGTAAGGATGTCATAATAGCATGTCACCGTGCCATTATATTCTAATGGTGTGATTTGAGAAAATAGGGCATACGATCATCGAGATGACGTCAAGTGCTCCTCAAATTGAACGTTGCTTGTTTTGTTTTTATTAAATAGCTTTGAAGGGGCCCGCGCCTTGATTATTTAGGAAAATTATGACACATTGGCGTGTTTGAAATAATAATTATAGTGTTTAATAACGTGGGCCTACCATCGCCTTTTCCAACTACTCGCCGTCAGTGCAAGTCCTGGACATGCCCACTGCAATCACTAGTTAATTGAGTAATCAGCCATATATACCGCACACGTCTTGCGGAATCTGTTCGTCAGACGACAGGTCGAACGTAAACAAGGAGTTGGCGGGCCTCTGGAGGTAATAATTGTAACTGGAGGTACGTGCCCCAGATACTACTCTATCCGGGTCTGCCCCTGGTCCCAAACATGCATGGACCTGGCGGCACAGAACATGTAAAACCGTTTTTCTCTTTAAAATAATAATAATTATTATATACGATACACTAATCAATAATAGGAATTTATTTACTACTTTTGGTCTGCATTTTGATAAATGCGGATCAGTCATGTTATTTCGGTAATGGACAATACGCGCACCCTACTAAAGGAATTGTTCTGCTCTAAATACAATTTCAGTATAGGATCCTTTAATGAACAGCTCCCCAATCAACAACGCTACCGGTCTGGGAAACGATAAGAACAACATTGCGGATCAATTAACCGGAACGATTCACCAAACATTGGAAAACATGTAACTACACCTATCGATTGTATTCACCCCAGCGCTTGGTGGAAAATAAGCTACAGCACAAACGTGGAGCGGCCGACTAGACTAAAATGCTCCCGGTAATTTACAGTTACACTGTCTTTAATAGCCTAATATACAGGTCCAGGTTTCACCAATGGTACTACACAATGCAAGAATATGGTATACTAACCATGCGTTGTTTATGCATGTAATGAAGCAATGAATGGACTTTTATTTCCTCATTTTGTTCTCCTTTAATCGAGGTACCGCCCACATTAGGTCCTCACCCTTTGAAGTGGCTGAAGTGACAGCTTGTGGGCGTGGCCTGAATGCAATCCTTCCGCGCCTTGTTGATGAATGCGTGCTTTGCATGTTAGTCGGTTTTTATCCGCATCGTTCTAAATTATGCTTTGTGCAGATTTGCACGCAAATGTAGCGTGATCTGCGTTTTGCAAATTTCTAAACGCTTGCGTGATTCATTGATGCAATACTTCGTATTGTGACTTTGAATGTGCCGCGGAAGGATCGGGTGTAATGCGGTCCCTTGTGCCGAGCACTGAATGAGTGAGTGTGAATAGGGTGCTTTTCCGTGGATTAGCTCACAGAAAGTGAGCAAATTGCAGCATTATGGAGGAGTTTCACAATCGCGGAGTTTAGAATGTTACCGTGTACCACGCAGGGATTCAGGTAAGGCATTCATGGATGAAGCAGTAGTTCACATATGGACGCATTTGTTCGACTAAGAAGACGAAGTTGAGTTGGTTGACTTCGACAAAGTTGGGGGTCGGTGTCGGAGTGAGACGCTGGGCTGGTAGACGCAGACGACAGTCGGAATAACGTTCGCTTTCACCATTCGTCATCGGCATACAACTCACTTACAAGAACAAGTTTTCTGTTACTCTAAACTGTGTATTACACTTATTTCAAATACATCATGACTTTATTACCAATCGTACATGGTTAGGTTACCGAGTAATAAATGTCGACAACTTGTGAATGTAATGTGTCATTTGACATTTTCTGAACGGAATGACCACAACCGGAAAACAAACAAACCGGCAACCTGGTATGGTAGTATTTTACGCTGCACAAGCGTTGTTATTGTTTAAATTTAACATTTTCTATTCACTAGTAATATGTTTCTATTAGTGATTCGAACCACGGTGATACCCTAGTTGTTATACTCAATACTGAGAGGTCAGACGGATACCAGTCAATTAACGTTCCCAAACTAAACCACAACAATCAACATTTGGTCTTGAAAGGTGACACAGTTTCCTCTTTGTATTGGTGATTCATTTATTAGACCATTCCCGGTTTCTCATAAGCACGCACATTTACAAATTAATGCCATTAAACTTTGTTATAAATAAAAGTATATTATTATTTACAAGTTCCAGTGCAATATTATGATCATAATTCATATCAAATTAATTTGTCAATGGGTTTGCCACTTCAAGCACTTGTAAGAAAACACTCAGTGCACATATGAAATTGTTGAACAGTTGAAAATAGCCATCTTGATATTTGCTGACACCTTCATCAACAAGTTTAATTAAAATAAAATCTGCAACAATCATTTATTTTTTGAAACAGTTCGTATTAAGTAACCAGGAATTATTTTTGTATATGGCCTGACAACTTCTAAACAACACAGTAACAGACCAGACACACACCAGTAATGTAATCTACCCAGTGACAACACTCTGTTGTGACTGGGTGGATTACAACTGCATTGTAATTGATTCATTTTGTCAAAATGCTCTTTCCAATTTACTAAAAAAATTATGTGAACCTGCATGTTATCTATCACCATATACTATGCAGCTGTGTACTTCATCCATATTAATACTTAACTGTGTATTATATTTATAAAATATGTTATATTTACCTGAGTTAAAATAGTACAAACCAGAGCAAAATGGCAGTGTTTGAATAGAAAATTAACAAGTTTAAGTTCGTCTCTGTGATTTAACAAGACAGCAATACTAATTCACTGATATGTTCCTGTTATAACATGTTATATTAGATTTCTTATTTCAAACTAAATAATTACAGGCATTGACTGATATTGGCTTTGAACTATCTCCTCTGATGTATAACGAGTCAGTACTCACACATTTAGACAACATCAAAAGGCAGTCGATCACTAATGAATTGCAGCTGATTGCAATTGTACCACTCAGAATGTGAAATCGTTAACTGGAAAGCAAATCCATAAGTGCTTGCGGGTTGAGTATTTTCATTGGCAATACAGCTGTACACTGTACAACTGTACCAACATTATAAAATTTCTGTTACCATTTCAGGTAGGTGCATAGGCCAGCCATATTGAATATGGCACATTCGAACTTGTTGGTTGGGCACCAGAGGGGGGTGCAGTTGGTGTGCATGCTATTGGCCTGTATGCTATACTGTGGCGCCGTTCCGGAAATACGCCCGATGAACGAAGATCTGTTTCACTTTACGCACACACATTACAACACAAGCATCCTAGAGAATGCTATAGGCAAAACATACGTCACGACGGAGAAAGTAAAAATGGGTATATATACGACAGACCCAACATTATTTATAAAATACAGAGTAGTGGAAGGGGATGATACGAGATTCTTCCGGGCTGAGGAGAAGAAGGTGGGTGATTTCTCCTTCTTGCGGATTCGGACCCGGACAACTGTATCGGCGGTGTTGAATCGGGAGCGACAAGAGACGTTTACGTTATCAGTGAAGGCCGTAGCTCGATATCCGTCCGGACCGAAGCTAGTCACGCAGACAACAGTGACAGTACGTGTGTTGGACGCAAACGACCTTAGTCCTCTCTTCTATCCAACGTCGTACTCAGTCGATGTCCCCGAGAACACACCACTGTACAGCAGCGTGATCACAGTAAGTGCGTCCGATGCCGACATCGGGATCAACGGTGAAGTGTACTACAGCTTCGAGAGGAAGACGGATACGTTTGCGATCCACCCGACCAGTGGGACTGTGACATTGACACAGCGTCTGGCTTACATGGACGTTGAACGTTACCATTTGACAGTCCTTGCGAAGGACCGAGGACCGTCGATGGGGTACCAGGCTAGGGTGAGCAGGGCGCGGCTGCAGATTAACGTGAAGGAGGTCAACTACCATGCACCAAGTATCCACCTTCAGATGTTGCCGACGGTTGTTGAGCACGGGAGTGTGGGAACAGTGTATTGTATTTTGAGCGTAGAAGACAAGGATGTGGGCCGAAACGGAAGGATAGGCGCTGTCGAGATAGTCAGCGGAAATTCTGAGGGCTACTTCCGAATCAAACAGGGAATCCAGCACAATGAATTCCAGATCGAGGTCGCAAAAATGCTGGACCGCGAGACTGACCCATTGGGGTTTAACCTTACCATATCAGCAGCCGATCTCGGTGAACCACCAAAGTCAACAATGCGTGTGATTCATGTGACGTTGCAAGATACGAATGACCAGCGTCCATTGTTTGAGAGTGACCACTATGAAGTGACCGTAGAGGAGACAGTCCCAGTACAAACACCACTGTTGTTTGTGCGTGCCAGCGATACCGACATCGGGAAGAACGCAAAGATCACATACAGCATCGTGAAGGGAAATAGCCGCAAGTGGTTCATTATTAACCAGTCAACTGGGTTGTTGTCAGTGGCTGCGACGCTCGACGCAGACGTCCTTGATAAAGTGACGTTGAATGTGAGTGCACATGATCAGGCTAACATGGGCTCACGCAAGACCAGCTATGCTCGCATCACAGTCCATATTAAAGACTGCAATGATAATGCACCCAAATTCCAGGCGTCCAAACCTATTGTGACTATCACTGAAAACAAACCCATCGGAACAGAAGTCTTTCAGGTGCGTGCACGTGATGCTGATTCTGGTGATAACGGCTATATTGGTTATAGCATTGTCAATGCTGACACCATTCCGTTCACAATTGATGCATTTACAGGGAAAATCACAACAAAACAGGTGCTTGACTTCGAGTCGATGGCTCGGGTCTACAAGTTGAGGGTGCGAGCATCGGACTGGGGGAGCCCCTACAGGAGAGAATCTGAGATGGAGTTGACAGTGAAACTGAAGGATATCAACGACAACAAACCGATGTTTGAGAAAGTGAATTGTGTTGGGTTTTTATCGCGCGAGGCCCCGGTTGGCAAGGAGCTGGTTATGATTTCTGCCATCGACTATGACATCGGCAACATCATCAATTATAAGATTGTGTCCGGTGATCCGGATAACTGTTTTGAGCTGATGGCCTCATCGGGTCTTTTGAAAACACGATGCTCCCTTGGTGACCTGCGTCGAGACTACTATTCTTTGGCCGTCACGGCGATGGATGGCAAACATTCAGCCGATACGACCACGATTAACATCACCGTTGTGAATAACAAAAGAAACAGACAACTGAGTAACAATGACGCAAGTTTCAGTTGTGAGGACACCACAGTAGCCACGATGTTGAGTAGACTCATTGATGAAGCAGAACGAAAGACCACTGAACAACAGTCACTAGGTGGCAGCACAAATGCAGTGTCACGGAATGTGCACGTGCCTGTTTTCGATCGGAATATGCCGAAGAAGATCACAATCAGTGAAGGTTTGCCGGTGAATCATAAGATCATTGGTGTCAGTGCTGTGGATCCGGATCACGGATACAATGGTCGACTGCAGTACGTGATCACGGCAGGAAACGAGGATAGTGTCTTCAAGATGGACACCCACAATGGCGACCTGCTTGTGCTGAATACAGTGGACCGCGAGAGTAAGGACGTATACGCAATCACTATCACTGTATCGGATATGGGTTCCCCTGCAAAATCCGCATCGGCTGTCCTTCAGATCAACGTTGAGGACATCAATGACAATGCCCCGGAGTTTGACAAGGACAACTATTATGTCCGTGTCGCTGAAGATGTTAAATTAAACGCTAGTATCCTAAAAGTGCATGCCGTCGACCGAGACGAAGGCAAGAATGCTGATGTCACTTATTCCATTGTCTCCGACTCGTCGCTGTTCTCAGTTAATCACCAGACTGGTGACATCGTCGTGACAAGCCCTCTGGACCGTGAGAAACAACACGAACACCATATCGAGGTACGCGCTACGGACGGCTCAGATACGCACCCACTCTCCTCTGTTGTCATGGTAACCGTGGCGGTAGAAGACGTCAATGACAACATACCCACCTTCGTACCGAGTTCTTACCACGTGCAGATCCGCGAGGATTTACCTGTCGGTGCCGTTGTCATGACGATTGTTGCCAAGGACTCTGACCACGGTAACAGTGGCACAGTGCGATATGCCCTCCTCTCTGGTATGGACGACAAGTTCGAAGTCGATCGCGAGGCGGGAACAATTCGCATCTTGAAGCCGCTTGATTTTGAGACGAAACAGCGCTACAATATCACGGCCCGTGCTCGTGACCGTGGTCAGCGCAGCTGGACATCTCGCTGTCATGTGATCATTGACATCACAGACGTCAACGAAAACCTGCACGCGCCTGTCTTCAGCGATTTCGTTGTTCGCGGTGAAGTTGCGGAGGATTCTCCGGTGAATACAGTCGTCATGCAAGTGACTGCCACGGACCCTGACGCGGATAACCCGACGTCCATCCCCGGCGACTACACACTTACGTACTCGATCAAAGATGGCTCCGGGCTCGGTCTCTTCAACATCGACAACACAGGTGAGTGTCTTGTTTCGTACATCAGTTACATCTTCCTCCACCAGGTGTGTTCACATGTCATGTCGTTTCAGCCTCATCACGAGAAATGAAATGTGTATTACTGATATGATTGCTCATTCATAAAGCTTGGCATTAAATATCGGTGAAATAATTGGACAAACTATTAAATTATTTCTGACCAGATCTGGTCAGAATTCAGCATGACAAGGGCAAACATAGTGTGACCTTACGGTGAACGTGATGTGATGTAAGGCTGAAACTGGTTATTCCTAGATTCACATTAAGACCTATTTGAATCTCGGTTCATTTCAATTGTAATTTTGGTGTTGAAAGGTTACACTTACAGGTGCTTGTTTTCATTTTGGAAGCGAGGATGTCAGGTTGATGACGTTTCGTCTGAAGTTGAACATAATTTGAAATATATGCACTTTCTAGTATGGATTACATACAAATTAAGTTTGTAGTTTGCTTTGTGGCCTGAATAATTTATAGGATCTGATGTGCAATGTGCTAGCTGATATAATTAGTATTATAAAAATTGTAATTATAGTATGCATTTTACTTGGTATACTAATATTTTATTTCAGGTTATAAAATACATCTCAACTGGCTTGAATGTATCCTGGTATTATAGTGATATATGACTAATATGAGTTAACATGCACATGTCCACCAAAAAAGTGCGACTGGTAATTTGTTATCATGCATAAAGCCCTGCTTATAAGGGAATGACTCAGTGACTATGTTGTAATAATGTAATCAGACATTAAACATCAGACAGCTAAATTTATCACTTTTATTCAGCCTAGTGTCTGATGCATTTTGCATAAAGGGTGCATTTCCAGATAAAGTTTGTAAATATATATAAGTTGTAATGATATTTACACTTTACAGTGTAATTTTTGTGGTGTTGACCAACAACAACAGCTACATTGACCCTTGACCCTTGGCCACAGTGCTTGTAATGGCAGACATGAACTAAGTGTTGCATGTGCGTGACCGTCTTACAAATGCTGATATAGATCGGAGATACCACCTCGCCCTGCCGGATGTAGCAGCATACAATTATGACAATAGACACTGTCTTGTCTGGTGCATTAGCCTGCTCTGGTGTACAGAAGAACACCTGAAGTTATATGATTGGACTGGGGGAGCGGAAGGGGTTTACTGTTAGCAAGGCTCCCTGTTCCCATTTAGTCTGGAGTTCTCTTCAGGGGGTGGTTTGATCTAACCTAAAGGAAGACATGTTTCACATTGTCTCTTGTGGCATATTCCTTTACTGATAAAAAATGTAATGGAATATTACTGTTTTTGTTGTTGCAATTTATGACTTTTGATTATAAAATACTTTGTGGTGTGAAATGGATAGGAAGTATAAACTGACATGAATGGTAACATTGCAATGAGGAAGGACTGTATTATATTGTGTTATTATTATTAATACATCTAAACAGATAATCATTAAATATTATGGAAAGACAGAGTAAAATGTTTCAAAGCTCACCATAAAAACAACCATTTTCCAGATTGAAGTTTCTTCATACAGCTGTAATGTGTGCACTGCACACAACATAACTTTGTCTTGTGGAAAAAACCACTGTAAAATACACAAGTGTTCAGACTTTGACAGTTGACTGTCTACTAGCAAATGGCATAATTTTTAGCAAGTAACATTGCACCAAAATATTTTATGAGGTTTTATTCCGTACACTAGTCACTAGTACCTGGACAGTTAATTACGTGTCAACGGTGATCGATATGACTTCATTATGGACCTTTAGCTTAGCGCCTCGGCACCAACTGCTTGCGAACCACAACGTGAAATGAGTAGGATCAACAGCCTAAATGAAATGCCAGACATTGACCGGCGGTGGCTGTCTAGGAGGTCTAGCTTGATTGACAACAGACAAGTGAATGATCTGGGGCAATGTGAGTGTTTGCCAGACCTTTCATAAATAGCATGTTGTAAACACTGTGCAGTATTCAAAGGTCCAGGAACAGGCAGCGATTCATTTAGATTGCTGTATACATTTAATGCACCTGGAAGATGGGGATAAACAATGTTCTGGTTTGCACATTGGTAGTTTTTATGTGAAGTTTTTCTTCATGGAAAACGATGGACCAGGGTGGTTGTTTGGTGTACCAGTAGTGAATACTTAAACACTCAATCTTTGAATAAAACATAGTGCCTGTATTTCAGGGCTTTATGCAGGACCAAATTATTGCCATTCACACATGTTTTGGTGGATACATGGATGATAGCCAGTTTATAATTTGTTAAAGTGTCTGATGACTTGAAATGGACTACAAACACATGTGACACCATTTACACTCACTTCTAAGGCATAACTGACAATATCTATTGTTTTTGAACACCTTTTTTGCTCCTTCGTTTTTTATCCATCCACCACTCGTCCACACACATTTCTACCCGTCCACAACGGTTTTTACCTGTCCAAATGATGGGTGAACGGGTGTCTGCATAAAGCTACGCTGTACTAGTTTTTGTATGTTTGTTTCTATTCTAAAGTTATGTTTTCTGCATTGACATTCTAAAGAATCTATGTCAACTGACAAAAACATGTTTGGCCATAGTCCCCCTGTACTGGAAATAATTTTATGTAAGAATTTCTGTAGGTGGGTACGACTGACCAATAGCTTTGTGTGTTATCTACTGTCAATGCTTAATCTGTTACATCACAGTCACAGTCACATGGATCTGTAATGTGCTTGTTAGAACTGATCGAATTATCTTGGAATGACTTAACAAATCTGGAAATGCAACACTGACATAAATAAAGTCCTCATATATCATTGCGTCTAGTCAGTGCAGTTTCATTTAAGACGATTTAAAAGCAGCAGCACGGTAACAAAGAAACAAGATACAAATCAAAACCAGACGAGGTGTGTAATTTAGATATCGCCACAGCGCGTGTGCATGCCTGCGTACACGCGTGGTACTGCCACACAGTCGGGAACCACAATGCTGATACACTCGATAAAAGCCATTTATTTAATAACTATACACCAAGTTCAGTATGTGTATTCAGCGGACGGGTTATTAGTGATAACCCACGTTTACTGATGCCGTGGATAATTATTTCAACCTGACACTGAGGTTGCCGGGTTCAACTGCTGGTTGCCATGGCGATGGTTGGCTAAGTTCACCAAGTGAAAGTTTTATATCTGCAGCTTCCTCTGCAACTTGTGCTTTCTCCTTCAGGTGGGGTGGATTGGGGGTGGGGTGGGGTCCAGGTCACTAAGTTAGTTGCTTCATTTCTTGTCAGTTCTTTCTGCATCATTCTCTCCTGCAGTGACCACCCATCTATGGCTATGGATGTGGTTCAAGCTATCTTCCCATCTCACCTACAGTAATCCCGGCCTGTGTTTGTCACCTTCTGCTTGTCACACTCTACTTGGCAGTCTGTCATCGGTCATTCGATTTACATGCCCGCTCATCTCATTCTGTGTCCAACTTCTTTCTTGTAGGTGTGTTTTCATTCCAATCTTCTATCACTTCATCTTCCTCTATCCTCAATGGTAGCTTGTACATATGTGATATCACATGTAGATTGTTTTAATAATCATCTGCCAACAAATCCAGAATAATACTAAATTTATAGGTTATTGATTCATAATTTTGGATGTATAATTTCTGTTGTGTTTTACATTTTTTATACGTTAGTTGGCTTTCATGGTTCTGTTTGTTGCTTTAACATATGTTCTTTTCAAGTAACATAATTATTGATGAATAAATAATGTTTTTTTTGTTGTAAATTGTTTTACATTAAAAGCATAAACAATTAGGTTTGCTGTTTCACCATTTTATAGCATAACAGCCATGTATGTTGAATTTGGGCAGTGTGCTTTTGCCCAGAATACAACAACGTAAGCAATTTTGTGGAATTACCTAGTAAGCTTGATAAGTGAAGAAAACACTTCCAGCGCAATCTCATTTGTTGATAGACCCGCTGAAATGAAGCAAAATGTCTTTTTCATTAGTGCTGCCTGGCATTTGTTAGATCGGTGAGAGTATGTTGGTGCCCTGTGGCCGGAACTACTTTCAGGCATGCCAGCCTTCATTGCAAGATGTTCTGACTAGATGGTTGTTGGAATAGCAGCACTTTGTCCTTGTAAACAGCTGCTTTAGTGGAGATTCCATTGGGAAAAATCATCTGTGCTGTTAGCATAATTGTGCAGCAATTTGAAGTCAGTAATTGGTGGCCATCTGGCATTTTGCTCAGATTCTGCTTTGAAATTGTGTTGGTCAGTGTCATTGTCAGTGATTCTTTGAGGTTTTATTGGTGTGTTGTAAATGAACTTGCAGGAAACTGTAATACGTCTCTAACCTATTCACTGGCCTGGCACTAGCCTACTTGTTTTAGCCAATATAAGTAATAATATTATAAACATAATATTTGTAGTAGTATTTACTGGTTACTGGTTAGTAAAATTTTATATTTCATATAAAAAAAATGGGGACTTTTTGGCATTTGTATAAATTATTAAGAAAAACAGTTGTTTAGTTGGTTTACTGTGCATGTGTACAGTTAACTGACATTTAAAATAATTTTGCATTTTAAAATGAGCTTTCATTCATAATAATTGTTAAACAATAATTAAACGGAATATCTGATTATTGTGTCACAGGAAGGGGGCCTCTATCACATCAATATACTTTGTAATTGTAGATGAAATCCACCTCTTTTGTCATTCACGTATCCAATAATTGATTTTGTAATTTAGCGTTGGACCGTAACATTGCCTACTGAATGGCTGCCCCAATCTTCATGGCTGAGATGAATATTTGCAATTTCCCAGACATTGTGTTAGACACAACACTACTTTAAACGCGTGTACCTCATAATTGCCTTAGTGGCTGACGTTGTAAAAAATTACAAACGCTCACTAATAGCCTTAGTGCATTTTGCAGACGCAGGAAAAGCCTAAAACAGAAGCCTGGGAAAAAGGTTGAGTCACAGGGCGATGGTTTGCACGTAGGAAGTAGGATCACATGTTTGTGATGTTGTCTTATCAACACGGCAGATCTAAACCTTGCATAAATAGTGCATTACGGCATTTACCCCACGGGTGGCTATCAATATTGATAGGTGACATCTGTTGGCTACACCACCTTGTGTTGTGACAGCCAAGGTTGACGAGTCCCAGACCACTGGGTGACACATTGTTTAAATAAACAACTCACTGGTAAATATACTGCATTCATAAGAATAATATTCTAGGCTAGAGCACTTTCTTATACATAAAGTTAGCAGTGTGGAATTGTGATGTGCTTAAAAGTAAAATATAGTATGGTGTATTTGGATCTATTACAAATCAGTATACAATTGTAGTAATTTGTTTTAAGTGACATATAATGATAATGTAATTATTATTTGAATTCTGTAATATTTTATATGCTTGATTCTTGTATGAAAGAAATCCATAAAATAACATCCCAGGATGTATAACATTAAGACATGTTAACAGAATTATTATCATGACATTATAACACATTATATTTGGATCTATTTATGCTGATACTAGCTTAAATCTGGGATGATTTCAGTTGACACATTGAAGGTGGACTTCTTTTACTCATGCATTTCGGACTATTTCTGTTGGTGCTTGGGAACTGGGACTACTTGAGTTGAGGTTCATGAACACTGACACTTTGAGTGGAGATTCGGAAATGTAATAACTGTCCCACACATGGCACAGCAAAACACCTACTAGTTATATATACTACAAATGTGAGAAGGGTGAAAAGCAATGCCCCATTAATGTTACTGTGTCTCCATTGGGTGGTGTTGTGGGCGGAAATGTGCGTGCGTTAGGTAGTGCGTTTGGGTATCCTTTTGACATTCCTAGGTGTAGACTCGGCTGGCTGAAGTGTGTTAATGGGCCTACCTACCTAACACTTGCGTCAGGTTTGCCCCCTTCGCCACTGGAATGTACATGAGTTTTTTAAACAAGCGAGAAGAATGGCTGTTGTTTTGTGTGGACATCTATGTAAGGTTGTCTTAGGTAACTGTTTGGGTGTCAGAATGACATTCCGTGCACAGTTCAATTCACAGTCAACATGTCCGATGTAAATGTGTTGTGGGTTTGCCTTCTTGTTAGAATTTAGAAGTGAGGATCTACTGTAGATAGTTGGAGTTTATTAGATGTAAATTCAAAACGCAGCTATTTTGCGCATACATGAACTGGTGTTAAAAGTGGGTTGGGTTGTTTTGTGTTGGGCGATCTGATCGTTGATCACGGAGGTGTTTTCCACACCAGTTGCAATTTGCGGAGGAAATTATTTCACAGGGTGGGGTGATGGGGCGTGTTATGATTGAGGGGCGTATAAGAGAGAAGGTGTGTGGTTGATTGAGTGGGTGCTAAAGAAGTTATTATCTGGGTGCGGGGTGGGGTAATTGTTGTTGGGTCTACTTCACATTCACCTAAATTATCATCTTATACTTATCTTATATAATAACATGTTTGCTTGTACCTGTACAATAGTAGATGTATTTCATCCAAGTTTGTGCACAGTTTGATTGGAAAATTGTGCTGGGTGAGCGATTGTAAGACTGCCAAGGTTTAGGGTCCACAACCTGAATAGTCAGTCACAATGAGAATAGCTAACCATAACAGGACTGGTTAGCATTATTATTTAATAGGAATGGTTATCAGAAACAGGTGTGATTCTGGCAGTAACTGGATTAGTACTTAGTAGCACTAACCATGGGTTGTACTTATATAGTCTTATACCAGGGTAGTTTTGGAAGTCTAAAATTAGAACGTTACAGAGTAATAACTAATCGATAAACTGAGAACATAATATTATGTATAACCAAAATTTAATATTTTGTTTTAATTTGCTTAAAAAATGATCAGTAATTAATATTGTGTAAGTAGGTCCCTATCATTTCTACTGTTTTTTATCCTCATTACTAAGGCTTCACTGTAGATTTTTAGTTTAAAATCTCCTGGGAATAAATTCAATAAACTACCCGGTACTCTAAAGTGCAATGCTAAAGTGACACAAGTTATGTATGGGAACTTGCTAGTCTACCCAGGAACTTGAGTAAGACCAGTTTATTTTTAACTCATCTAGGAAAGATGCCTGTGGAAGTGTAAGATATTCTGCATGCTGCGTGTACTACCATATCTTTGCCCTGGTGTGCAGGCACAGGTTGCCCAAGCAGGCACAGGTTGCCTGATGTGTTCGGTTCAGTTTGATGTTCCTGCCCTGTTTTACTGCACCTCGGGACCGGGGTTATCTGAGTGTATCTGGGTTTATCTGTGTGTTAGTGTCCCAGATTCTGCAGGTATAAGACTGAGTGTTGTTCACGTTCGTTCAAAGGTCCACACTGCTCTGCATCCTTCACCAATGCTGTAAACACAGCCACTGTTTTCTTTCTTGTTTCTGTGTTGGTTCTGTTCAAATCTGTTGTGTGTTACCAGGTACTCTGCTTAGGTATATTCTCCTTACTAGATAACATGTATGTACACTTATTATTCATGCAGCAGCACATTTTACATGCCATATTTTAATAAAAATATGGTAATATCGGGAGGAAATTATAAGTTTGATACAATGTTATATGTGAATTAGTTGCACTTAGCATTCAAGTTATTTTAATGCTACTCATTCGCAGCTTAACAACTTTACATTCAAGTTGTTTTAGGAGCCAGAAATATTTGAGTTGTTTTAAGGGCTAGAAACATTCAAGTTGATTTAGGGGTCAGACTTTACATAAAACGAATTGTGGTTGCATTTGAAATAAAAAATTCTTTTAATTTGTTCATAGACAGCGGAACATACGAGGTGGTTTAAGTTGCATGTATGTACATTGTACAGGTTACGTAAACCACACAACCTACTAGGCTAGACAGTGTTGCCATTCAGGCGGGCTCTAGTATCTAGACAAACAACCTTCACTTCTCAGGTAGTTGTAGCTAGTTTACGACTGTTGCGTAAACTCTGGGAGCCACCTTTGCCTCCATATGGCATTGAGAAGCATTGTGGGTGATTTACTACCGCCAAGGTGTAGGTAGAAGTACTAGGAACAAGATGAGACTGCTGCAGCTATTGATTTATGCTATATTCCATGCTAATGGACAGCAACAGGAGGTCCAGGGTGGATTGGCATGTCATACAGGGCCCTCGTCTTGTCTCAGACACGGTGTAATGGGCTGCAACGCCTGCATCTCAATGAGCGAATCTGGCTGCACTCAGGATGGAGCTATTCAGTATGCCTTGTAGGGCCTGGCCGCACGATTTGTCATAACCGATGCCTTTATAGCCACCGTGGGATTGGTTCTACACCTGTAATTTCCGACTCCACTTGTGGTGGCTTATTTATGTGTGTCCGTGCATGCGTACAAACACTTGTGCGTGTTTGTAGTCCGAAGCGTGTGTGTCGGTGTGTGTCTGTGAATGTATGAATGAATGAGTGAGTGAATGTGATATGTGTGTGTGACCTTGTAGGATTTTGTTGTATATACAAGACATGTACATATTTATGTGCCACTATGTGTGTATGTATGTGTGTGTGTGTGCATATGTACTGTATGCTAGTAAAGTTTGCATGTTCTACATTGTGTGTGCATTTGTAACACTTCAAAGACAGAAAGATACGCTCTCGCAAATATCTCCCAGAAACACAAACACTGGCACATCCAAATGCAGGCACACACTCACACAGTCACATATGTACACACATACACACACTAGTTTTACCAACCAAACTGATGAGTACAACATTACTATTGTACCTGGCATATTTTATTGAGCACATCATACTTTAAGTACTCAATAAAATATGTATACAAACTGAGTGCAATATCCATTCATGCGTGCATTTACATGTGTATCCTATATGCACGTCTAATGCATACAACATTATATTGTGTGACAGTGTATGTATGCAAGAATGTGTGTACATTCACAATGTCTGTAGAAAGTTTACAATGACACCAATATACACAGACCCTAGCCAGTGTCAATAAAGCCCCCTTGTCTACTGTGGTCTAGACCTGATGTGTGATTACAACTTGTCTAATGAGAACCAATTTATGTAGAGTAGACTGGCCACACAGTTGCAGTCTCAAGCTGTGTGTCACTGAACCTTGTGGCATTCTACTGGAGAGTTCTCTGTACTTGACCTCAATGTGTCCACACTGGTCAACTTTAAGCAACTGTATCGGCTCTGGCCAGTCTGCACTTCTGTCTTGTCACCAAGACTGTCTGTCTGGCTGTCTGTTTGTATTTATTTGCCAGTCTGACTGTGTGTCAGACTGTGTCTGTAAATAGCAGTTTGTGTATGTCTATGTCCATCTGTCTGTCCAGCTGGCCAGCTGCCTGTCTGCTTGTCCATCCATCTGTCCATCAGTGTCCATCCACACCAATACTATATTTATTTTGTGCAACAGAATTTGGCAGTATGGGAAATCTAGTCAAATGTGAAACTACTCCCGAGATCACAAAAGTATGCTTATAGTTATAGTGTAAAGGGCTCACTGGAGTTGTGTTCACAACTTCACACTGAGTCATTCATCAAGGTCTCTCCTTGTCAACCCTACCTACTACGTACATATATATCCCCTCCCTCCACCCCATTTCCCCCTACCTAGTCCCCACCACACCCCTCCCTATCAGTTCACACCAGAGCAGCCGCCTTGGTACATGTTCACTGGGTTGTCAGATGTGAGACGTTTAATATTTCAACCCAGGCTCTGGCGGAGTGTCCAGTTTCACTTCTAAGGCCGTTTGATCCCTCGGGGAATCCCACCCCCTCAAAACATCCCAGCACCCTCTATCCACAGCACCTGTGTTTCCCCTCAGCTGTCTGACATTTCTGAATCCAATAACGTTCCATCTTCGCTCAATTAACAAGTATCCCGCCTGTACACTCACACTTGAACGTGCCATCTGTTGGTATTTATCTGTGGGGATGTTGTACGTTTAGACGCCTGGACGCATCGTGCTTACTGCGTTAATGCAGTGTTTTGGCGATAGCTAATGCAGTACATGTATGGATTTTTATAGAGCGACACCATGGGCTATTAATGTGAGTCCACAACAGGTTTTTTCCATTTACGTATGTGGGATCTTTACTTCCCCTGGCATAGACACCACACAGAAGGGACCAGCGGTTTTACTGTGTACTGAATGACACGTGGACAAAGAGGGGTGAATGAAGTTTGAAACAGCAGTAGTTTGATTTTGACCCCATCGCTGTATTGCTGAGTTACAAAGTACAGAGCTCCAGGTGGTTATGACTAATGAGTAATGGCGGGCACATCCTGATTGTGGTCCACACACACCAGATATAGCAATGACAAACATATCCCAGTTCTACTTCCGTTATATTACCACGGAACTGACAGTTGACTTTGGTTGGTAATCTAGCTTTGTGTTTCCAAATTTAGAGTCATTCTGTGGAATTTCTTACATCATTACAGATTAATTGTAATTCTGTTTCCATCTTTTGTGATTAAATCAGGAATGCTTGTACATCACAGTGTTTGTTTAGACAAATCCGATAAGTTTGATCAGTTTGAAACAGTTCACATCTTGACATATGTTTGCGTTAGGAAGGATGTTTTTGTTGAGAACAATCCAGCCAGTGAATAACAATTTATTGTGACACAATTAACCAAATCATGTCAGTAAGCAAGCACACAGCGTGGGGCTGACAATGATGAGTAGAATGACAGTAGATTAGGTGTAGGTAAAGTTTCCCCATGGTCTAGTGGAACTTTAGATAAAAAAGAAATAATACTTATTACGATTGAAGCTACTTTGTGACATTGTGACAATAAGCAAACATGACAAGTTTAATCAGATATATTAAAATTTCCTCAGATTTACAGCTGAATGACAGTGTGATAGAAAATGTAAGTTGTGGCTTGTCGTCTCTGTGATTTATATTTTTTACTGTGTCTATTACTACAAACGCCTACTGTCAGTGTTAGCATTGTTGACTCGGGTTTTAAGGGTTAGAACGTGCATGTATATGTATGTGCCCGCATGTACAAGTGCAGTTTTTATTGTGGCGCGAACGTCCAATGTCATGCGTTCCTGGGTGACAGTTGAGCCATGAAACAGTTTTATAAGGTGATAATTGTATCGACAAGAAGATTAAAACCCCTACCATTATTTACCCATGGTTAAACTCACAAGACCCCACCCGTTGTCGTTCGCACTTTTGCGTCGTTGTCGCCCGTAGACGTTGCCTGAGGCTTTCGGGGTGCTATTCTCGCACCTTTGACAGTGCTGTGCCATCCTTACACACCTGAGGATGTTGTCGTCGGCGTCTCGCACGTTACACAGGTTACACAGTGTGACACAATGAGCAGAGCTGTCCCATTCACGCGCTCTCGCACCTACACAAAAGGCTTTGTTACTGCCCCAGCAGCTGTGGAATAGGGTCGTGCTGTTCTTTGATGCGTTTCCTGTGCCTATATATCGGTTACATCTTGTCTGCCGGACTCTCTGCTTGTACCTCAGCTCCTGTCATGTCTTCTGATTAGTTCTCACTGTCGTAGGTGAAGTGGCAGATGTTTTATGGCCTGTAAATGGGTCAGTGTTTATTTGATTTCATTCACGTTGCCCTACTAGACCTGCTTTTCGGGTATGAGCCCACGTTTTGTGAGGTTTATGCAAATATCAGAATACACCTGTAACTAGGTTGTGAGGCCACAGGACAATGTCCTGAGGACATTTTCTGTTTTCTCTTCGGAATCTATTACTTCCCCACTTTTCCCTTTAGGGATCTTTTAACGTCTTTTGAGACACTTGGGGAAGGTTTCACTAAGATAAAGAGCTCGTAAGGAACACTCGTCTTTAAACAAAAATGTGTTGTTAAATTAAATGATTTTTTTGGAAATGCAAATATCCGTTGCTGTAATAACGAGAAGTTGGCAAGAACACTATTTCTGTGACACACTGGCAACAATGTACCACCGGCACTTTGTGGTGTTGACAGTTTTCAGGTATTAAAGACCACTGTTAAGGATCAAAATTGATTTTAAAGATCAAAATCTACTTTAAGAGCTCTTACTGCCATTAGCGAAATGGTCCACACACACCTTAGACCAGGTTCAGTAGTTTTCTTGTCTCGCCTGAAAGAAAATGACTAAAGTTATATAATGATTACTAAATACTGACATTATTTGACATGGCAGCCTGGTGCATTAAAATGTTTTTAATACTTAGCCTCACATGACCAATGCTGTGATTCTACAGCTGATTGCCTTCATGCGTTATTTAAACATTCAAAATTGTGTTTTAAATTGCATCACCTGCGTCACTATTCATGTAGCCAAACTCCCTATAAATCAGTTGAATAGTAACTATGTTTTCTAGATTCTACAGTGATTAATGTTTATATGGGAGGCTAATTTATTTTAATCGGCTTTTTTAACAAAGATTCTTCTTTGCAATAATAGACAAAAATGATTTCTCATGTGAATTTGTGGTATGCCCATCTGTAGCTTCTCTGTATCTGTCTAGTGCCCAGAATCGTGACGGAAAAGAAGAATCCATTAACTGTAAAGTGGCCCATTGTTGTTCCAGCATTGAGATAAATGTCTTATGGAAATGTACGTTTTGACACTTGCTAGAACGTCCCATGTCCTGACTGCAAAATTACTTTTAAGTGCACCTCGGAAATAAAAATATTCTTTTCTTTTCTTTTCAAATCTGTTATTGCCACAAATTTGAGGATGTGAAAGGTAGAAAAGTGGTGTGTCTGGCTGTGCATTTTGTGTATTATGAAGTTTAATGATTAAAGTAAATCCTTTCGATGATCTGAACATCTTTTATCTAACCAGCTACACATGACTCACTGATCAGGTCATCAGGCATAAAAATAACTCAAACATTTCTGGTAATCAGCAGGACTATTTAGTTGGGAAATCTGGTACGTAGTCCTCAGATATATCTGGTAGTCATATGACCCAGATTTAAGCAAAATAACATGACAAACACAATATTAGAATTTTTTTTCCAAATGTTGTGGTAGTCCATGGGACTACTGCTGTCATCATCTTTGGTAGTCTGACTAAGTTTCGGGTAGTTCTCAGACTACCGGACTACTACTATTTCTACCGCTGGTGATGATAATATATCATAACTGCTATATATTTTGGTATAAATTAATTTTAAATGTTTAATTTTAAATGAAACGGAAGCTTCCTTATACTGGAAACTTCCTTGTACCGGGCTCTACTGTAATTATCGTAGTACTTTAACAGTTTATGTGCAATGATAAGAAAATCAGCACAATAAATTTTATATTACGCTCTCCAGCTGGGTTAGTGCAGAAATATACTTAGTTGTGGGAGATAAATGGCTGGGAGATGTGATGACATTTGTTTGGAGGTCACGGAGGTCACCAACAGCTGTGTGGTTTTACCTCCTTCATAATTACCCTGACTCAAGCCACAGCTATTTGTCTCAGTGGGAACCAGTTGGTCTTCTGAGTGTACACTGGGCTTCACACCTGAACTGTCTACTCCTGAACTGCCAGGTCTACGAACATGCTAAACAGCTTTGCTTTTGTGCGATTCAGTGACGATGTTTCTTCGAAAGACTGAACTATTCAAAGAATGGACAATGCAGGCAAGACCCACGGAGAGAGAAATGGGAGGAATCCACAAGGATTAGGGGGTTTTGTGTCCAGGGATGTAATGAAATATTTGGACTATAGTGTTGTAGGTGATAGTACATGTCGTCTTGGTGTGAAAATGTCTTTTAGGTATGTTATTACTTTTGTTATGTGTGCAAATGTCTGTTTTGAATAAGGAACATACTAAGAGCAACATTGATTTAACATTATATGTTCAACGTCTTAAAATAATTAACATAACATTTTAATTAATAAAAAAACTTACCTACAAATATCTTTATTTCAGTCATACATAAATTGATTGTAAATTATATAATTATATAAATAAACTTATATAGCGCCACATCTAGCTAAAAAACTATTCAGGACGCTTTACATGTACATGTCCTTAAAAATAATTACCCAAACATATAACTACAAATTAACTACATTAATCCAGCAACGATTACAGTAAAATAATTCTATGAACACATGCTTTGCATAGTTTCTAGTTGTGCTTTCTCCTTGCGATTACACACAAGTAATAATATTTGTAATTGTTTACATACAAAACACTGCAGAAATATATTTGGTACACTCAAGGCTTTCCCAACAGAACACTGTTTCTTTGTATTCACAAACTGTATGTGGGCTAGTTCCCTGCTAGGAGCCCTTCCCTCTTTCTCTGGTTTATCCCAGGTATGTCTGGTGTAAATGCACGGGGAATAATTGCAGTGGGTACTGGGAGATAGTCCCTGGTTTCAAGGGAGAGACACAGGGTTTGGTGCGTCTGAAATCTGTCTTAGACGATTGTATTCGTGTCATGTCCTGCAGGGAGAGTTCGCTCCTGAAATCCACCCCTGGCACCTGCTGGCTATTTCTGGCAGGTGTTGGGATCATGGGCGGAGCGAAAGGATATACTTGAGGAGAAGGAAGACGTTTTCATTCCCAGGGGAGGATCGTGAGGTGCCCTAGAAATGTCAGTCAAGTCAGGCTGAGTTTTTGGCTTGTGACAGGATGATAAACGTGACAGGATGATAAATGGGATGTTGTAACCGTTAGAGGTGATTTCGTTGATGATAATTTAAGACAGCATGGGTGATAGTGATGGAAATACTTATCATTGTGTTGTTATTTCGTGGTAGACAAATATGGGATGAAGTAGGTGAGTTTCGTGTGGAATTAACACGTACTGGTCAAGTTGTCTTGTGATGAACTTACCTTTATATGTCAGTACATATTTAGCTGATATCTTATGATAACATTTTACATTTGCTTTATTTGGATAAGACGGCAAAAACCCCTTTAAATACAAGTCAACATTCTTGATCTACAGCAGTTGTAGCTTGTCAAAAAATTCCCATTCATTTGCAATAAGGATGGGATTGCAAAAGGCCATAAATTATAAATATATTGATGAATTGGTATGGGGTGGGGGACAGTCGAATAACATTCATCAATTTCTGTATACATAATAAATTTTGGAAACATTCCATTACCAAATAAGCAGTGTTAGTACTGAGAACATAATTTACTCTTATAACCAAAATTAAATTACATAATTTGTTATTAATTACATGCATTTAAAGGTATCCCTTTATATTTAAACATGTCAATGAAGCGTTATTGCAACAAACTGGATTACTCTACTGTAGGTGGACCTTAGTTCCTGAGTTGACACCCAGGGCCGCGCTATGACATGCATTCCTTCTTGTTCGTATGTGTAACCTTGCCGTCGAGCACAAAGGGGATGCGGCCTCCTTCTGTGGGGTCTACCCTACTGTGTGCCGTCAGCGCCGGATGAAAGGTTGGCATGCATTGTCTACAAGGTTGTGGGCGGGTGGCCACCTGATGCACACATTCATGGCAACAAAACTCATGTTTTGCCTGCAAAAATGAGCAGCTCAGATGGATGATGGCTGTCAGAATGACCTGACGCCGAACTATTTCTGGACTGGCTGATTTGTGTGGAGAGCATCCATGTAGGGCCTATTAGCATCAGGGGCTAGGTTGTTGTTGGCAAGTTGAAAGTGTACCGCTGGCGGGTTAAATAAATTACATTCAGTTGTTATTATGTGCTTTTCAAGTGTCAGAAAGTGTTATTATAGTGTGCGTGCGTGCGCGCGCGTGCGTGTGTGTTCGTGCACTTGCAAACACATAATGTTTTTTATAAAGTATAAAATTTTTGTACTTCTAATGTAATGAAAATGTAGTTTTCTCAGATTAATTAGAAGAATTAACTAGAGGTTTATATTAATTTTTGAGGTAATTAATTTGTAGATGAAAGTGTATTACTGAAGGAAGACATCGTCAAATTAAACAGTTTGGTAAACAAATGAATGAATGTCTCTTACAGGGCATTTAAACAGTCGTGTTCTTATTAAATAATAAAAATTGACTTGAAAAACATTCCTAGATATTTAAAAAAATAAACCTATTGAAGTACTATTTCAATTTTTTTCTCAAATCTCATTCATTACAAACATTACACATAGTCTGGATATACACCGTACATCATGTTGAAAGTACATAATGTTATCTTCATAATATATGATTGTGTATTGCATCATGCATACCATGCATGATGCAATACAATTATATATCATGAAGATATAACATTACTGTCATCTTGTGTCTTGTTAGAATAGGTATAACTTGATACAAAAAAACTCCAATAAAACAAGTACTGCAGAAATCATAACTGTAACAAAAGGCATAAAATATCAAGTTTGGTGCCAGTTTGTTTATATGCATCTTTTGTTAAATATATGTATGTCAAAATCCCCATATATATGTCAATAATGCTTAAATGCTCAATTTAATTAGTTAAAATTAATATTATTATATTTTTATTTCTTACAATACTAAGCAATTTATGGTAATTATCAAAACGGTCAGTTTCTAAATGCTACTTTTAAATAGTAATTCCTGCTATGCCATCGAAATCAGCACCATTGTTCATAATCTATTGTTATTAATCTATTGTTCTTAATCTACTTGGCCTTTTAAGATGAAGTCGGCACCATTGTTCATAGTCTACCACAAACATGTTAGCCAGTCCAATGGCGTTCAGCAGCCTTTATTTGGCATATTTTATCACCAATAACACTGAAATAGATGTTTGAGTTGATAAAGCACTTGTTAGAATTGGCGAGATCTTGTCAGCGCACCAGGGAATTGGACGGCTTGAATCAGAAATTGACAGGAAGTGGGATTTCTCTCTCCTATGGCTGCGCAGATCACCAAAGATTACATCTTGTTGGTGGGACTGAGAGAGACTGAGAGAACTATCTCATAGATACAGCCACTATCTTATTCTATTCCATTTACTTGCTGATCGGAAGTCTGGCTTCTATCGGTATTATCTAATCTGGCTTTCCCCTGGTTATGAATGTTATCAAAGCAAACAAAAAGTGGAGACTGTCGGGATAGTTTATGATCCAGTTATATTTCACTACTGATACGGTGTTTCGTTATCACACAACCAGGATTCAGACAGGTTTATTATTGTTTTCTTTGGATTTGTTGTGTTTACCACATATGGAGGGGTGCATAGATGTTTATGGAGGCCCCTGTGTGAGAACTCGCCAGTTTTATAGCCATTTGATCTATAATTAGCGTATAGGGGGTGGCATAAGGGGTAACTAAGTGCCAAAATAAAACCTTTTTCTCAAAACAATTGGAACATTTCTAGTGGCTTGTGGCTTCTATTTGCCATTCATAACAAATATAAATTCATGTGTGTGTGTTATAAACAACATATGTTACTATTGATATTGGTAAGGGGTAGCTATGTTCGCCCAAATGAGGATTTTGCTAAATATTTGATCCATTTTTGATGGTTCAATTTTGATTCAGCATGCATATTATTTCATTAGAAACCATTTCATCTTACATTTTGAAGTACACTTAAATTACAGAAAAGTGAATCATGTTTCATGTAGTCCATTTTCTAAATATAACCCTCTTTGTGTGTCTATCATGATAAACATGAGCTTATAAATGCACCTCGAGAATGGTTATACCTCTGGCAGTGAACACTTTCACAGAAACAGTTGCACCCTAATCGATCAATCATCCAAGCTCATAATTTTATACCCTGTCGGTGGGGCGAAGGGCTCCTGGAAAAAGTGTGTCTGGTGCTGTGGGGTAATTATACGAAAATGCACAACCAGTCATATGTAAGACTTCTCTCTCTCAGCCAGAGTCGGCTCAGCCTGGCCGGAAGTACAGGTCTGTATCTTATCAGTGGTCTAGCTGTGGTCTGTGACACTTGAGCCGTCTCTAAAGTCCTGGTGACATGCCCAGAGTGACAGTGACTGACAACTTACATGACCACAGGGGCTGTGATTAGTACCCCCATGTGTCAGGAAGCTGTGTAATTTACCCCGTTCCCCAGAGACAGTGCTATCTCTGTGTCATACTGGCCACTTCGGAGAACAGTAAGCAATAGTTGAACTAACGCTACCCAAAAAGATGCAGAAAACCCCTGTGAATGATGATTGTTTGTGATTATGGGGCAGAGTTAATATCGGGCGATGTGATATGAGTTCTGGTTTGTTAGGTGTTTGGTGTAAATTCAGCAGTAACGTTTAGATTTTGTTTAGTGGAAATGTTAGTGTCAATCGGATGATATCCAGCCTTGGTCAATTGACTTTAAGTGACTTAGTCATGCTTTCCTATGGAATGATAAAAATTAATACAGGAACAAAGAATTCTTTGCGAGAGATAATTCAATGACTTATCACCATTTTTACTAGTGTAGTTTTTTTAATGATGAATATACAATGTATTTAGTATGAAAAAAACAGAGATAAATTGAAACATGTCATTAATGGTTATATCACTGATGTATGAAAAGTGTCAAAAATTTGCAGTTTTGTTTTCTGAAAGACACCATATGTCATTATGTTCCATTGATAACCATAAAACAAACAGCTTTTGTCTTCTGTGAGTATTACTAACAGTCCATGTAATATATACTGTTTTAAATAATTATAATATAACATCCAGTTGTCATTGACACATTCATAAACATGCCATGTTGTTGAATTTGGATAGACATGCAAGATAAACTTTATTTACATGTCTCGAAGCTGCAAGTAAAATCATGGCTGCTCTCTCTGTTGCGACCTGTGCCATAAACTCAGCCATCTCGCAAGAAGGGAAAGGGTTAAACTTAAACTCTGAACCTGTGCCAAGGTATTGCCTAGTATTATGATCCTACTATAGAAGATAGACAGGTGCTGTTTTATGTAATTCAGACAAACAGGTCAGCGTACTTGTTATCCGTAATACTAATATTGTACACATGACCTGCAGGGCCACTCAAGTAGATTTAGTATCTCGGGACAAACAGCTTCATTGTCAAGTACACGCACAATGGCGCAATATTTCCCAACGGTTCTATTGTTCGTGTTGGTACGACTTGATCACAATCTGCTGTCAATTGTATTGCAGTTATTTTTGTCGGTGGTTAAAGACATGATTTTTATTAATATATATATTTTTTACAATACATGTAGCAAATGTTTTATTAAAACAATAATAAATATAGTTTAGCACTATTGATATACTATTATAACTGGTGACATAATAATAATAAAATAAATTATAATAAACAAGTAATGGGTGTAATTATATTTACTGTTTTGTAACAGATGTTAGTAAACCTTTTGTATATTTCAATAGTTTTATTTACTAAAAAAAATATAGCTATTTACAAGTCAATTGTCACAAACAGTCTGTGTTAAAAAACAAAATAATCGTTTCAGTAGTGCTGAATGAATATAATATCTTAAATCTTATCACTTGTTATTTCGCTAGATTGAATTTCAAGAACACCTCTGATGGCAGACCACAATATTAACCCTTCTGACACCACTGCGTAACTCTTTATAAGTAGACTGTAGGCGTGTCTTTGTGAGAAGTTGACAGTGAAATTAGACAGGAATTTGTAACAGTAGCTTCTGTGTTTGGAGCGAAAACAGGTAATTGCACTGAAAATGTGAATTGTGCGATGAAACTGAGCTGGGTCTAGCGGGCTCCTCTTACAGACATTATTTATTCCCATCAAGCATATGTTGTTTTATGATGTGCTGGCATTCAACGTTGATGCTGGTAGCAAGTGTGGGCCATAAATTCAGAAATGTTTAGGTCTTAAAAATTCATGGTGTGATTCGTTATGCTCTGATTTGAAAGTGGTAAAGTGAAACATGTTGTTCTTGTTTGCTGTATTGTGAAATATATATATATATTTTTAAAGCAATGGAGTTGTTGTTTATAACTTAAAGTAAAAAGGACTTTAAACACCTTCAATGACAGTTTAGCGAGAAAGCAAGTGTTGTTGGAATGAGCAGTTCTTCCAGGCAGCCAGGGGACATGTAATGCATTTTATGCTGTCCTGTGGAATAGTTTTCACACTATAAATCATGTTTAATAAGAACACAACTATGCCTTTTCAAAACCATCTGCAATAACAATAATATTTCACCTAAAACTAAAAAAAACATTACAATAAAAATTTAACCCGAACAAAGTGCGGTACAAAAATGTCATAGCAATATTTTTTCAGGAGCACAATAAATATAAAATATTGTAATAAATTTACCAAAAACATATAAAGCTGTTATGTAGACATTATTAAAATATTTAAGATACATTTTAGCTCAATCAGCAGCAAATTCCATAGTCGCTGTCCAATCATTTTGAAAAGAAACATTAATAGAAAGATTTACAATGCATTGATAAACCCATAATTTTGTGTTTCTTTCATTATGCAGGTGTGATTCACACGAATGGCATCCTTGACCGAGAGACCAAGTCCAGCTACTGGCTGACCGTGTATGCACAGGACTCAGGAACGGTCAGCCTCAGTGCCATGCTGCATGTGTATATTGAAGTGACGGATATCAACGACAACATCCCTCAAACCTACGAGCCCGTCTACTCTCCTGCCGTACCTGAGAACAGCCCCGCAAATACGTCCGTCCTGCAGTTGTTTGCTTACGACCTAGATGGCAGCACCAATGGTCAGCTGACCTACCGCATTACCAGCGGAAACCCACAGGGCTTCTTCCACATCGATTCGACGTCCGGTGAGCGAATTGCGAAACACCATTGCATGATTGGGGTAATCAAATGGGAACAGAACTTTGCGTATCCTTTGATCAAATGGTTAACTCCTGTCCATGTAATAATGGCAATTTGGATAGCGCCGGTATCCACTCATGGCGCTTTTACATATAAAACATCATGTTAAAACAATACTATTAATGCCAGTAAAGCGACCTTTTTAGATAATTTTTTATTATATAATTATCATTAAATAAAGTAGTAATAAAAATGGTGTAAAGTAAAGTTTCTAAAAATGTATACACTGTATACAATAATAATAAAAAAATGAGTTAGTGTCATAAAATGTATACAGTCCGTAAACATGTCCAATGGAAAGTTCACATGTATCACTCATAGTAAGCTTTAAAAAGATGTGTCTTCAAGGCTGTCTTGAAGACACAGACTGTTGCGCTGGCTCATGTAATATATAAATAAAAAGGATACTTGCTTTTATAGACACAAGTTACTTCATATTTGGTTAGGTCAACAAGTATAAAAACGTGAAAATATTGAAAATTCTGTATACAGTTGACATGCCATTGTTACTCAAGAAATCTTTTTATTTTTGGATTTATAGGTTTAAATCGATATAAACTAGTAACAAAGCATATTTATTTATCTACATTAGAAACACACTGTTGAGGTCATCCTTAGAACTGACCATTGACCTGAATAATGAGATGACCGCATTAGTGGGAGTTATTTCCTATACATTAACATTACGAAAATAATTTGCGACAATCCCAGCTTGACCTTAATTGGGAGGGGATGTTATACTGAGGTGACCTCAGAGTGAGGTACAACCGCATGGTCGTGTTAACCACCAAATGAGCACCGGTAATCATGACATATTTTATGAGTTACGTTTTATCCTCGCCATATTCTAAAACTAGAAGTCATGGCAGATAAACAGGGTTTTTTCCCTGGCTTGGCTACAGCTCGAGTTTCATGGCTGGGATCCCAGCGGAACCTGCCGCTGGGGTGCGGTTGGATGTATTTATGACAGCTGCTATCAAAAACGATCCCGTTTGAACGTTAACCTTCATCCTGTCACAGTCAGCCACTGAGATCAGAGCTAGACCCGCCCTAGTGGGGAGAGATTAGGGCCAGTATCCACTGCGAGAATTTGATTCATTTGCGGAGTCTGACTCAGTTACACTAAGTGGCACACACAGCCATAGACCTCTGGTGCACTTAATGCCAACAGGGAGCTAATTTGGTCGAACCTTTTCTTCCGAATCCCAAATTACACCGGATCCTAGTGCATGTCAAACTGTGTGGTCGAGTCTGTTGAATATTTGGCTGCTAGACTCGACCACGGTTATGTTTAGTTATCAGACTATGTTTAGTTACTGTATGCTTTCGGTAAGAACATGACAAACTATTATAGTGAAACTTAAAACTTAAATATTTTGCCGTCATCAGTCTAGTGACACAAAACGAGTCTGTCATCACTAATGACCATTGCTTGTGTTTATCTAGCAACATCTTATGATGTCTGCGGTGATCTGTGTCATATAATGTTATCTCTGGAATCATTATATGATATCACCATGCATCACCTCTCTCTCGGGTTAGATCGTGATTAGATTTTTCATTAAAACAGTTCTTTAGACCTATTGGAAAACGTCTGCAATGATTATAAGTGATTGTTTAACTTCTCACAGTTTCATTTACCAGTACACATGTAAAAATGACAGTTATATTTCTGAAGAGAACTATATTTATATCAGTACCGTCGGCAACCCAAATATCAAAGCAGTGTCGGATCATGATTGATTTCAAGAAGGAAATATTGCTTGTAACAGAAAGGTTCCTATTATATTATTCATGCCCTCAAAAATGCTAAATGTTATGGTTTCCTGTGACGCAACTCAGTGCTTGCATTTAAATGTTGGTTGATTAATGGTCCTGTCCAGATGGCCGTAGTGAGGCCTGTGTTTTCATGCTGAGTGCTATTGGTGCATTACGTATTTTTTGTTGACAAGATAATTTATTAAACTGGCTGTCCCAAAATGTTTTTTCCTTTATGGAAACATTACGAGTTGAATAATTTCTATTAGACAGTAAATGTGATGCAATTGTTAAGCTATGCAACTTTTAAAGGATGTGGTAGACACTTATGTTTTGTATAATAAAAGGTCATCGGTATTTTTTATAATTGATGAACAGTGTTTGATATTTTAGCGCGTCGTTAGCTGTCAGCTTAGTCACCGTCTGTAGACACTGCAGAGTTGATATTTTTGACCTTGTGAACAGACACAATCTCATGCATGCAAGCACTGTATACTATGGTATAAAAGTATTGTGGAGGAGTTTATGTTACATGGACGGACGGACGGACGGACGGACGGACGGACGGACCGACGGACCGACGGACCGACGGACCGACGGACCGACGGACCGACGGACCGACGGACCGACGGACAGTGCCACACATGATGCATACCGACATGCAGGCAGATACACATGTAGACACAGACAGGAAGATAGAGACACGCAAACACAAATACATGCACATACACATTAGGTTGGCAGCACGCATGCCCACGCACGCACGCACGCACGCACTCACACACACACACACACACACACACACACAGATATTCCCGAGAGTCAGACAGACAGATAGACATACAAACAGACGCAGACACACAGACGCACAGACACGTCACCACATCAAGAAATACGCAGAGACAGACAGTGCATGAGCACTGTAGACAGACCAGTGGCAGAGACGGCATGAAAGGAACGACCAGAGCTAGCCATGTGAAAGCTGTCTACCTGCAGACACCACTTAGTGGCATGTAAACATGTCTCTTGTGTACTTGCGGATGTGTTCCCCGTCAGCCTGTGTCCTGTTCTATCTCCAATCCAGGGCACACGTTTGATTCTGTTTGTTCTCGCCAGGTTTGATTACGACAACGAACCGTGTGTTGGACCGAGAGAAACAGGAGGAACACATTTTGGAGGTGAGTGCTGAAAACACATCCATGTTCATGGCAGAACGATGTACTGTATGTAGTGAGTCAGTTTTTAGACACTAATGTTTGCAACAGTAATTATTTTGTGTGTAATGGCTATACTATTCAAGCACAGTAAATATCTACAACATTAATTATTTTGTGTTTAAGAAATACCTGTTTCAGTTGAACATAAGACTGCATATTTTGGTCAAAGTCATTGAAATAAATGACTTTGATCACTGTTATTTAAAAAAATGGGACTTGTCTGGCTGCCTGTTGTCAAATAGAAACAACATGGTGACAACTCATCATGTGACCAACTCATTAAATAGATCACCTAATGGTAACGTTCTGTAAATAGAAAGTGTGAACAGCCTTAAATGTTTCCAAAGTGTGCTCTGTGTCATAGAAAATGGAGGCTTAGTCTCATTTGCCAAATAATTTGATAGGTTGTCTGACAAGATCATCAGAATTATATAACAGTTTTACACAAACGAGTTGGTGTGTGATTATGGACACAAGGAAGGTTCATTTTGTTTGTGAAATTGTTCTAAAATGAGACAAGCGAAAAATCAAATTGAGCAGGCAACTTTAAATTGCCCGATGTTTTTTGCGAGCCACTGTTGGTGTGAACGTTGTAAATTAGCTCAGTCAGTGTTGGTCTCTTGAAGCCATAAATATCCTCGAGTCTTCCTTAAGAATATATTAAAATAAACGCTTGTTTTCGATCACTCAACATTGCTTTACTGAACATTTCTCAGGATAGTTCTTTTCCAATCAATAGTTTCACGTTGACTTCTTCATTACTGAAGAAGTCAACGTGAAACGTTCAGATGAAAGCCTCTACGGGTAAAAAGAAATTTTAGATCTTGAATTTGGATATGAAAAATGAAACCATTGACTCTACGTTGCTCCAGTTCACTCAGCTGTATGAATGAATATCTGACTATAGACAGTGGTGGATATTTATGAACGAATGGTCTTTGTGCATTAGTTGCACCGAGATTGGATGCTCCCCAGAAAAGTTGTCCCTGTGAGCAAACTGTGACATGTTTTGAGTTGTCATACTGACTGAATACTGTGCTATATATAACTTTACTTCCACTGGCTACAATGTAGTGAGTCTTGGAACTACCTTGCCATTTTTCAGTAGATCTTTCTGAAACTTCTGTCATAAGCACCTTAGTTTTATTTACCAACTATTCCATGTAAGATCCAGAATGAAACTATGTGGAGATTCAATGTACATGTCCATTTTTGATTCTTTTTCATTGTCCACATTCAGATTGGCCTGCCGCTGCGGTTACTGTTATCACCACCAGGTGGTGTTGTTTAATCTGTCGTCTTATCTCGTGTGTCGTCTGGGGTCAGATACATAGATCACCCAAAGGTGGCGCTAGTTGTCACGTGACTGTCTCTCTGCGATAGCTCCTCAAAGGTCAGGTTGTTGTGTTATGCAGATGACAGTCGAAAGGAGACGCATTCCAGATAATATACATAAATCCTTTGTTTGGTATTCATAATTATTAAAAATAATCATTGCACACATTTTGTCACAAGACAAACCGGATACAATGTACAGTATAAACTGACAATTATGTTTAAACAGAATTGTAAAACAGTGATATTAAAATACATTACAGCAATAGCCACAAAATGTGCATAACTTGACTACAATTATAACTTATTAATTAACCAATTATAACTTATCATTTCAGTGGTTTTCTTCCATTAAATGACCTCGGTCAACTTGCTGATCATTGTCGTCATTGGTTTTTAGAGTGGTCCTTCTCTAGAATGAGTAATTAGTGAGTCCACTACAGGTTACACATTTACCCCCTGTGTGGGATCTTTTACTTCCCCTGGCATAGACACCAGATAGAAGGGACCACCAACTTGTAGCGTCTCTTCCGAAAGACACAGGCAAGCGTGGGTGGGGTGAGCGAAATTGCCTAAGTTTCGAAACGGCGGTAGATGGGATTGAACCACCGTCCCCTCGATTGACAGTCCGGAGCTCTACCACTGTGACCCACAGCGACCATTGCTCTTTACATTAAAAATAATGACACACAATGTGACATGTGTGATCATGAGTCAACAAAACTACTCAGAATAATTTTATCCATCTGTTTCATTATCTGTTCACAAATTTCATCACCACATTTACATCACAAGGAATTTGTGTTGCACCTCGGAATACTTTATATAGTTCCCACATCCTTCATAAACAGATGTATTAGTCAGTAAAAGTAAATAATATCTGATACTGATGAGACCAGCCAGAAAACCATTACTTGTACACGTTGAAAGAGCACTGCGCTTGTTTAGAGAGGGTGAGAATCTGTCATTCTGTCAATGGTTGTGTCTTGGTGGTTCTTAATGACCCCCTCTTGATCCCATATAAACAGTACAACTGTACATATAAACACTCCAGCCCCTGCTGCAGGCTCAACGACAACAAAGGGTGATTTACGAGAGAACGTCTTTTTACGAAGTAGACAAACCCTATAAGTATAACTACCATGAACGTTTTTGTTCAGTCGCTTCAGAGATTTCTTAATTACGTTTTTGCGACGTTTTTTTAACATTTCATGAATTCCAATTCTTAATGGAAATTGCCCTTTAACTGATAAGCTGCTTTATCATTTTGGAGGTTTGTATGTATGCTATTAATGGGTTGGTGTAAATAATCATGTTCGAGCAGAGTTTTAGGTGAAATTATCCAAAAAGTGTGTTGTTTGGATTGGATGATTATGAAAGACCTGCCTATTCATAATATATGTGTCAAATGAAGCATAGTACCCCCCCCCCCCCACACACACAGGGGGCAGATTCATGTAACCTGTCACCATGAATGCGGGACAATGGTCGCAGTGTGAGATAGAACATAAAAACGAAACACAGTGGGAAAAAGTCGACAGGCAGCACTGGCAAACATCAGAAGACTCTCTGGCACGACACCAGACACACACACATGCATGTGACCATTTATACCCCTAGCAATCACACCTGTGGTAATTATGACTTAATTTCCAGTGTATAGGCAAACCCTAATCAAGTTTTATCACGTGCTCATCAAGATTTATCATGTGACTTTAGAATGTCTGACATTGCGTCGGTTTTTTTAAGTAGCGACTTGGTGACGCAATGTTGACATTATCTTAAGTGACACAAAGTGGCCGTTTTCACTGGTGTCGGTGGTGACAGATGTCTCACCCCAGCCTCCAGCACATACCACTGTTGTGGCCTTGTGTCACACTCTAGTTCTGGTGTCACTTAAAAAGTTCATTCCAATAAGTCCTCATCGTGGTGATGTTGAATAATAATATTAATATTATATTTTTAGGTTATGTCCACAGTAAGGCTTTGTTGAGAGAACCATTTTCACTGGTGTTAATATTACATTGCAACATAAAATGTAATTTATTGTAACCTTTACAATAAATTGGTCTCGTTTTCTATTTTTCTGTGATAGACAATTCACATCCCCGCAGTCAAATTCACATCTGTTTGTGCCACAGATATCGCATTGTTTAAACAGTGTGTTATTCAGTAAAACCATCCACCTCATTCGTAAACTGTACATGTCTTAGACAAACAGTAGTTTAATAAAAAATCTATGAGAAAAACAACAGCTGAGTGCAGTGTGCATTGTTCGTACGTGCATGGAAGCTTGCTCAGCTCCCCTACCACCTTGCACATCATGGTACTCAGGGGAGACACTATGTATGTGTGTTTTATGTAATTGTTGTGCTCAATTGGCATCTTTTTGGCAAGGGTTTTTAAATGGAAGCCCGGTAAAAAATTAGAAATTGCATTCACTTTTATACTTGTGCTAGTGTATAAACTGTGAGTGTATTCTGTCTGTCTGAGTATTCCATGTATCAGGTTGAAATGTGATGCCGCGATGTGCTCATTCCGTCTCCCAGTGTCAGGGAAACGGGGAATGTACCCGGGTTTTCTCCCCATTACCAGGCACCCTTTTATGTAATGAGTCCAGGGTGCGGTGTGGATGGGTAATGAAGTCTGTGTCATGTCTATTGTGGTGATGACAGTGCAGATAGTCATGTTACCCCTCCCCCGTTATCTCTGTACCCTGGATGCACAGTCCAGACACATGATGACAGTCCTACCCCTCCCCTGTGATACACCCTGATGTTATCTGTCCATCATAATG
>OZ024860.1:20674464-20794464 GCA_964017155.1 Oasisia sp. SBJ-2009
CTCTAGTCGGCCGTACCATTCGGTGGAAATGAACACCCGTGGAAATAAACACTCTGATAAATGCAACTAGAAGGTTGATGATTGCAACAGAAATAAAAATATTTAATCATTCTTGAGTCTAGTACAGTGTATCACTGATGAAGGGGTTTTGTCCGAGGGGGTTTTGTCTGGAAGGAGCTTATGTACTAATGGAGTTATGTATGGAGGGGGTTTTGTCCAAGGGGGTTTTGTCCGAGGGGGTTTTGTCCAAGGGGGTTTTGTCCGGAGGGGGTTTTGTCCGCGCACCGTGCGTGTGTGGGGGTGCCTCTGTGTGGGTATGTGCATGCCCACGCACATGCACACCTGCGTACTAGCCTTGGCCTGGGCATAATTTTTTAGAATTATTAGCATTGTCTACCTACAACAAGGTACTCCTTGGGGTGAGGGAAATGGTTGGCATCAGCATCAGCAGCAGCACAAGAATTTAGGCCAGCTAAGTTAAAAGATGAACTGCCAGTGGACCCACTATTTCATGATGACCATGTCAGAGCACCAGCAGGTCCCTTCAGCTCTAATTTATGCCAGCCCAAACTGATAACAGCAGGTTCAAATGGCTGGCCAATGGGCCTGTAGACAAAACTAAGGTTCGTTGGCAACCTCAGTGTCACAATACTTGATCGAAAGCTTGTTCAACAACAATTCAAATTGGGTTGATATTGAACAAGCTTTGATCGTGACTGAATCACAATATGTCATGATCAAACTATACAAATGTAATGAATACTATTATATAAGTTACCCAATAAATTTCATTTCAGTTATAAACTCATTACAGTGGTGCTTGTGTTATTAATAACCTTTTACCATTTAAACATGATTCATGAAGATAAAAAAAAATTCAGGACTGTATTAGATTTTAATAGTTTAATTAAAAAAAAAAAATTCCAGTAGCATGTGTCAAGTGTAAATATTTAAAAAATAATTTCACCATTATTGTTTGGTTTCTTTCTTACAGCAGTATGACTCCATCTTTGCAAATGTCGTGTTAAAAGATGGGATTTGTTGTTGTTTTAGATGGTAACGAGGAATCAACATTCAGCATCGATCGAGAAAACGGGAATATGATCCTAGCCCGTCCACTCGACTGGGAAAGACGGAAGGAGTACAACCTGACAGTGAGCGTCACCGACACTATTGACACGACCTCAACACAGGCAAGTTGACACAACAATGGGTTGTTTCCTCGAGTCACCGTTCCCCATAGTTCCATGGTACAGGGGTGAGGTGGAGCTCCTGTCATAGCTTTATGTATAGACCTGTCCACCCGTCATTTGGATGGGTAAAAATGAATTATGGCTGAGCCATAAATTCAGAGTTTTGCAAATAGATCAGCCATGGGTACTGCTGGCTGACATTGACGTAATCAACGTCACTCCCATGGCTTCATGTACCTCCGTCTCCATCAAATCCCTCTACGTAGTCCGATATCGGATGTTGTCTTCCCTTCTGTTACCCTTAATGTTTCCCCATTTCTACCCTCTTTTGTAGTCTGTCCACATCCCTCTTCATAAGTATCCACCCCACCCTGACCAATCTTCCCATTAGGCTGCATTCACCCCTCTGTCTTCCCACAATCCTTTGCCTTCTTTCCTCCCTTTGTATTCCCAAAATGTTTGTGACCAATTATTGTTGCAAACCGCAATTTGACACCACAAATAACCGAGTAAAATAACTACTCCCTGGATTCATTACATCTAATTGTTGCAGGCGACAAGTTGGCCCACTAAGTACATCTGATAAGCTGAAAACGTGTATCATGTGATCTTAATTAGGTTCCAATTTGCTATGTTTGTGCCGCTGTCAGGGAGGGAATATGTGAATGGGTTAGATATGTGTTTTAGGCACGATCTTAATTCGATCTAATTGTGTGGCAAACAATCGACCGAATCGTCTGTTGTTTGTAGTTATGTTGGTGTTTATTGTATTGTGTGTGTAACCTTAGAATAAAGATGGATTGTCTGTTGCGACGTGTTGTTGCGTGTGCTGGGGAAGTGGTTAGAATGTCAGACGCTTAATTAAGAGTGAGAGAGTCGTGTTTGTTATCATGTGAATCTCTTAAACTGCAGTCGTTATGTAGTCAAATATATATCTGTAATTTATTTTCATGGGGATGACGTCTGGATTGGGAGAAAATACCCTGTGACAACCAAATACTGTGATTACTGCTATGTGTGACATCTGTTTGTGACATCATAATTATATTCGTAATGGATATTGAGAAAGTATGTTTAGTTGCAAAGATAAAGGAAATGTGATATGAAAATCTATATTGTTTCATTTTAATCGATAATACTCAAAGGTTTGTAGTTAAACCTCCTGTAATAACAGAAAGTTACGTTGATCATATAACAATATTTCAGACAGTATTACGTACATATTTATGTACTTATATATATATACATATACACACACACATACATATATGTATATACACTAATTATGTGTATTATGTAACTTATTAAATATCAACCAAAAAATGTAATTCCTAGCCTAGAACTTTACTGAAACTAGGACATATTTATTTGACAGTAGCAAATGCATAACACGTAACAGCAGTGTACAAAAAGAAGACATTTCTATTGGGAGATTATCTCTATGGTTACTGATGTGAGAACCACCCTCTACATACACAAACATGTGACGACTTTAGATGTAGCTAAACATCTGGTACGTTGACCGTGTGCAGGTTCGAGTGACCGTACTGGACATCAACGACAACCGGCCCGTGTTCAGCGAGACGACGTACTCCGTCGATGTGTGGGAGAACACAACAGTGGGCGCCACCGTTCTCACCGTGACGGCCTCTGACCTCGACGATGACAAACGTCTCTTCTACACGATCCACTCGGTGATGGATCAGGCCAGTCGCGGCAAGTTCCGCATCAACTCACAGACAGGTACGTAGGGGGCGCCACCTGTATGACACCTGTCACCGGTCTGTCTGTGAACGGGGCAGGTAATGGTCACTGGTTGGGTTGGTGTCATGGTCCCAGATTCAGCCAGGCCCAGATTCGGTGTGAATTTGCTGAACCTGGCACTGCAATGGTTGCGGGCCAGGATTCTTGGTTGTTACTAACTTAGTTTACGTTAGTAATACATCAATTCTAAAAAAAATTCGTAATTACACAACTAGCAGTGTTCGACTTACTTCCACGTTTCGACTACCATCGGCGGCCTTCTTCAGGAATTGAATGTTCAGTGGTCACTGCTCGCTAGATGGCGTGGCGTGGATAAAGAGACGAACAGGTGTGCGCGTTGGATAAAAGAAGCCATCTGGATTAGGAAGACGGAACCATCTATGCACAGAGATGAGGGGGGCTACAGACTAAGTCACGTGTGGGACAGTCTGCTCGCCACGCCATATAGCGAGCAGTGACCACTGACTAGTCAGTTCCTGAAGAAGGCCGCCGATGGTGGTTGAAACATAGAAGTAAGTCGAACATTGCTAGTTGTGTAATTATGAAATTTGTTTCGAATAATATACTGCCAACTTGATGAACAGTTTCACGAGTAATACATCAAGTATTCCATTATGATAGTTATTCGCAAATTTTTAATAAAAATGCATGAGCAGTATGCGTTTTGAGGAAACTCGGCCTGGGCAGGACACATGTCACCAATGCTACGTCAGGGCAGATAAATGCAGGCACTGTGCTTGCACATGCATGGATGTATGCGTTTTGCCGAATCTGGGCCCAAATGAATCTGGGACCATCACACTGGAACATTACATTACTTCACGATACGATACGTGTCGCGATACAGACTACATTGATTTCATCCGTGGTCACACAGAGAAAGCAGCGATAATGTTTTTATGTAGTTAACAGGCATGTTTTATATGGTTGAGATTTATCAGACATATTTTGAAATGACTCGAGTTGTATGCTTTAAGGCATGAAATGAACAATATGTTAGTTGTTTTGCAAGTATGGCGTTTATTGTCAGTGACTGAACTTTTACTCATGGTTGGGATGAAATTAGAAATGATCAATCAATATGTAACTGTGCTGTAATTGATGACGTAACTCAGATCCAGTTGTTTTCTAAGGTTGTTTCAAATTTTGTCCCAAAGTGAGTCAATAAATTCACGTCGCTTCTGTTGTGTATTTTCGTTGCAGATGCATGGTGTTGCGCTAATGTCCCTGCACATTTATCGATATATTGCACAAATGTTAATTTTCTATCCCAGGTTCAAGTCAAAATAGAAATTGTTGTGCATACGTACTGCTGAATGTGGTTGTAATTTACTTACTTAAAGAATGTGTTAGTCACATGAATTCACCATTGATGTTTCAAGAGTACGCCACCTGACCGTCTAGTTGCAGTAGTTGCCATAAAATAACGCTTCGGACCTAGCGATGTCAGCTAAACATCTCCCCTTGACATATTGTGTGTTCGCGATTGATTCCCCCGGTGAGCAAACGACAAACTATCAGCTCCAAGGTGTTCCACAAAAATTGCGATAAATAAGAATTGTGTTGAAAATTGTGAATCAACATGCGATGTTGGTGAGAGCTGCTAAGTCATGCACGACGAGCCGTAGACCGTCGCTTCACGCTAACACCATATGTTCATGTTGCATTGCAGATAAGTTCGGCCACTGGACAGGTAAACACGGGGCAGATTGTGCTGCCCCCTGCTGGGTGGTGGTAGTAGATTATGTGACGGGGTAGAAACTAACTTGTGCTCGTGCTTGACTCGACGGAAACTTTCCAGGCACTTCTCGACACTTTCTGCGCGGTCGAGTTAATGTCGCTGTCGATGAAATATCGTTTGCACTGCCCCGATTTGAGGAAACACAGTCCCGTCTTCATAACACACAATATGCCGATTTCCCAGAATCCTTCAGCTGCACAGACTCGGTGCCTCTCTAGACAGATGCCAGTAGTTTCTGCCCCTAATCCAACCTTTCTTGCTTGTTTGTCATCTATTGACACCGTTGAGTGCTGTTTACTAGGTGATGTTAGTGTTGTATGTAAAGCCTGGACAGGTTTTTGAACTAGGTTAAGTTGTCTTGTAGTAGACTGAGTAGTAGCTTTTGAATTAGGTTCATGTCTTGGCTTAGCCTGAGAAGTTTTTGTTTTTTAATTGTATCAAGTTGCTGGATAGTGTGTAGCCCGAGTAAGTTTTGAACTAAGTTAAGTTATGTGTAAACTGACAAAGTTTCGAAATACCCAGGGTAAGTTCAGTTGTATTGTAGTAGCTTGAGTAGATTTTGAACTTAGTTGTCCTTTATATAGCATGGCTAGGTTTTGAAGAGAATGATGTTGATGTAGCATGAGTAGTTGTTTAATGGGATTAAATTGTTGTTTTTTGGGTAACTTCCGAACTAGATTAAGTTGTCTTGTACATAGCATAAGTAGCTTTTGAAGTGGGTTGACTTGTTGTCTTGTATATAGCAAAACTAGCTGTTTTGAACTTGGAATCAAATCTGGTTTTGAACTGGTTTAAGTTACTCTCTTGAATTTTGGTTGAGTAGCTTTGAGCTTGGTTTATTTATCATGTACATAGTCTAAGCAGTCTTGAGGTGGGTCAAGGTGCAATTGTATTTAGCCTACGTAGCATTTGAACTTGGTAAGTTACTGGTTTGTATGTGGCATGGTTAGTTTTTGTATTTGGTTACTGTGTAGTCTTGTACATAGAATGAGCAGTTTTTTAAACGGGTTACTTTCATCTTGTATTCGGTTTGGGTAGCTTTTGGACTTAGTTAAAGCGTGTGTAAGTTGAAGACATTTATATCACATTGATTTAGTTACCTATTGTCATATCGCTGTAAACATTATTAAACCTGCCCATATTCCAGAGATTTTCATCGAAGAAAAATTCCTTTTGCCAGGCTCACAAGACAATGTAATGTGTTAAATACGATTTGAGGGGCAGTTCAAATGTTCTCACACAAACTTTGAACAAGAAAGTCCTCTAATTTACATCCAGTCCCTCAGTTACATGTTATCAACGTTGTCATGCAGTGAAGTTACGATAACGCACTCGCCCTGGTTGGCTTTTGCACACAAGAAGCGTTACAATTTCTACTAATCACTGATTAAAATACATTATGATAGAGTATGTAATTACGTATTTTTCCTGTTTTAAGGCTAGCTGGTGGCACTGGCTTAGTCAACCTTTTGTTACAGGAATTTATTATGTTAATATTGTATGAAGTTACAATAATTAACACACACACACACACACACACACACACACACACACACACACACACACACACACACACACACACACACACCAACAAAAAGAGATCTAGTTAACATCCACCTATATTCTGAATAAATGAAGATGTCTTGTTTAAATATATAATTAGTAATATATTATCAGCATTAGTTGAATGCATTATCCATCCATGTAAAAACCTACATTTACAACCAGAGCTCCCTGATTTATCCATCAATCTGTTGACAACATTAATACAGCTAACTGATTTTGAGACTGACTAACCTTGTCGTTTTGATGTGTTTGTGAGTTTGGTTTCTGAGGAGCAAAAGAAATTACCTTAGTATTATTTTATTATTTTTATTATAAGTTTTTCCGCCACAAATGTTGTCACAGGCTTAAGGTTAATGCTTTCTCTGGCTCAAGCTTTGAGCTTTCTGCATCATTTGTCGCACTGTCTGTCTTTGTTGTTTAGACGATGTAGTTGATGCGCTGGCTGCTTCTGTTTGGCGGCTCGGTGTGGCTCACGTTAATGTCTGTCTCGTTGTTATGGCACTGCGATGCATGTTTATTTTTTCACACGCACTGCAGGACCGATGGTTTATTCACATATTTACTCCACGCATTGTTTGTGTCGATCACGCACACAGAACGATTTATTTCAAATAACTTTTGTTTGCTTTCGTTTTTGTCACTTGAAACGTAAGTTGCGATGTGAGGACGCTGCATATGTTGTTGTCCCCCACAATTTTATGTTGCCTTCTGGTCAGTTTGTTTGACAAGAAGATTGGTCAGATCGTAAGGACATTAATCCTACGTTTTCTAGCCTAATTTCATTACATATAATTACATGATTTTTTGAGTTTTTCCATTTTTATTCTGCTACATATAATATGTTGTTTAATATATTCTATTACATGTAATAATACTTGTTCTTTTACCATCATATGGTTGTATTTTGTTTATTTTAATGTATTTATTTACCTTAATTCAACACAACATACTATGTGTACACATCAGTGCTTTTAGAAGTATGTATGTCTCGAGATCTACTTGTAACATGTACGTTGTAAATGTGACGCATTTGTAGGAAACTAGCCCTGGCTACAAGCCACAATGTGATATTTTTTAGGCGTGATCACAACCTTAGCGCCATTAAACCGTGAGACACTCAATAGACACCAACTGACGATCATGGTGCGCGATCAGGCAACACCATCCAAGCGAAGTCTCGCCAGGGTAGTGGTGTACGTCCTTGACCACAACGACCACGCCCCTAGGTTCCTGCAGGGGTCGTATGAAGGTCGTGTGTTTGAGACAGCGTCCATCGGGACAAACGTTCTTCAGGTCGTCGCTGTGGATGAAGATATCGGAGAAAACGCTAAACTCGAGTACTCCATCGTGTCAGGTAGTTCTCACACTGTCTGCAACGTGGCAGCACTTGTATTATGTTGCCATCATTGTCTGCTAGGTGGAGCCATATGTTAATGTAAGCGTCATACTTTCAAATTATCACAATATTGAATGAAACGTTTTTAGTTACTTTGATATATTAAAATATTTTGTGAGTCCTCATTTGTTACTGTTTGGGTAATAGTAATTTATTTAGTTGTTAATCTGTTTTTTGTTGGAATGGGATATTCCTGTTTTCCTCTTTTATAATATCCTGAACTTGTCTACATTATAAGACGATAGCTTCATTGTTCCGTCGTAGGAAATACATGTGTCCATTTTGTTCACAGGTAACATTGGTAACACTTTCTCGATTGACCCTACCTTGGGCAAGATCTCGACAACGAAGATGCTGGATCAGACAAAGGTATCGGAGTACCACCTGGTGGTGAAGGCTGTCGACGGTGGCGTGCCAGCACTGTCAGGTGGCGCCACTGTACACATCACTGTCACCGCGTCAAGTGACACTGCACCACAGTTTCTGTCGAAGGAGTACATAACCGAGGTGCTGGAAAACCAGCCCGTGGGCACCTACGTTACCACGGTAACCGCCAGTAGTCATTCTTCGGTGACCTATGACATAGTTTCGGGCGACGCAGCGAGGTACTTCGCTATCAACCCCTATTCCGGGGTGATCACGAGCGGGGTGAAGTTTGATTTTGAGGGCAAAAATTTCTACAATTTGACGGTGCGTGCGACGAGCATGAGAGGTGACGCCACCTGGTGTACAGTGTTGGTGCACGTCGTCGACGTAAACGACAACCATCCCGTGTTCATACACGAGACGTATGTTGGAAATATCAGCGAGGCGGCACCGCCGAACAGCGTTGTGCTCGACAATACCAGTGCCCCCCTGGTGGTCAAAGCCACCGACGCTGACACGAGTAATAATGCGCTGCTTACGTATACCATCGTGGAACCCGATGCCGCCAAGATTTTTACCGTAGATTCGACTACCGGAGCCATCCGTACTCACACCGGTGTGGACCATGAGGAGAGGGAAACATATGAGTTCCACGTACAAGTTCGAGATCACGGTTCCCCGACATATTCTGCCATCGTTCCTGCCCGTGTCATCATTCACGTCACCGACGTCAACGACTCGCCGCCGAAGTTCTCCCAGGACTACTACCACGTGCAGCTACTCCTGCCGACGTACGCCGGCGTTGTCGTGACGACCGTGAACGCAACGGATGCCGATTCTCCGCAAAATGCCCAATTGAAATATAACCTGGGTCTTGGTAATGAGGAGGAACATTTTATGATCGACTCATCAACGGGTGTGGTGCGTGTCACAAATGCAGCGAACTTGGCGAATTACTACGAGATTGAAGTGATCGTAACCGATGGCAACCAGCGCAGCCTGGCACTTCTAAAGATACGTGTGAAGCAGACGGAAGTGACAGGGCTTCGGTTTGATCGCGACGTCTACCACGCACAAGTCGTTGAGAACTCAACCGAGGTCGCCCAGTTGTTGGTGTTGCAAACCCGAGGTCATGACCTCAACGAACATCTGGTGTTCTCGATTCGTAACCCAGACGACATGTTTGTGGTGGGACGTACGTCGGGAGTGCTACAGACGACGGGGAGGGTGTTTGATCACGAAGCGAAGGGTAATTACACCGTCGTGATTCAGGTGTCGGACACACGCACTCCACCGCGTCTCGCACATGCCCTCGTTCATGTCGGTGTCACCGACGTCAATGACAATGCCCCGATATTTGTCAACCAGCCGTACTATGCCAGTGTGTCTGTCGATGCTGACGTCGGGCAAGTCGTTCAAAAGGTGAGGAAAACATATATATGCATAATAACTTCATTGTATGTGTGTGTGCATGCGTGCGTGCGTCATACATTCCCGAAAGAACACGCACGAACCGTTATAGAAACACATTTTTTCCAACTTCTGATAGGCTACTAAACGTGAAATCGGGGAGGGGAAAATGATCGGGGAGGATGGGGGGATACAATGGGGCGCACTACTTTCCTACAACTTTGCACTGTCACTACTAATTGTCACTACTAATGTATTATGTGAATATTTACCACAAGAATTTCCTCTTTATTAAAGGTTATTGTATTGTATTGTATTGTATTGTATTGTATTGTATTGTATTGTATTGTATTGTATTGTATTGTATTGTATTGTATTGTATTGTATTGTATTGTATTGTATTGTTCTGTGAAGCCTGCAGGAAGATGAAACAAGTAGTCCATACACATGTATGACACCACATTTATTGATATGTAGGTCTGGGATAAACCGAATGTAGATATGGGGATTTACATGTTTGCAATCTGATTTTACTTGACCTATAAATGTTGATATTTTACTATGAGATCTGCATTGATGGGTGTCACACCGCCAGGTTGTGTTACCTGCATTTTTATGTCTTTAGATGCGTGATGTGATATAACTTTGTAGATCTAGATTTTTGGGTATTTGACTGGGATCAATATTTTTACAATATTTTCATTTGCGACACTTTAAATCCACAGTGCTACAGCTCAGAGCATTAGCCATGGATTGTTGGTATGTTTCAGGTGCATGCATTAGATGTGGACTCCGGGGTCAATGGAGAGGTCGTGTACAACTTAGTGGAGGGAGACAGGGAAAAGTTTGTGGTGGCAGGCAAGACAGGGGAGATCACACTGAGACACAGGCTTCAGACACGTGATGAAAACAACAAGTTTAAACTGGTCATAGAAGCCAGTGACAAAGGTAGGGTTTATATGTTGTCGTAACGAATGCGTCTGTTTGATTGTATTATCATAGATAATCGTTTAGAACATTTTAACGTTTACAGCAGTCTTGTTGTTACGTAAAGAAATATAACCTAAGAGACATTTTGGGAATGTTTACCTCTCAAGAAGCGTCTTTAATTTTTCTTTATCAGAATTATGATTAACCCCAGAAATGTGAACATTGCTACATTCAAGGATTATGAGATAATGTTTTTAATGTTTTAATTCTGTATGGCATCCTGTTGAGCACCTAATATACCGACACACACAGCACGCAATATTCAAATGTCATCTGAGTAACAAAAACTACAAAAACCATTAATAAAATTCAGGCCTGTGTCTATTTATATAAATAATGTATATATATATGTATATATATACATATATACATAAGTATAATATATATATATATATATATATATATATATATATATTCTATAAGTATAATATATGTATATAAATAAATATATGTATATTATATATATATATATTATATTATGTTTGTGTGTTACACAATTTTGATGCCATAACATGTGGTAGATCAAATATCTGATACAGAGGCAATTTGTAAAACTTGTTTTGTTTTTACTGTAATGAAAAACCTCAGGATCCGAAAGCTCCACATATCAATGTCAACTTTTCAATAGCTTTAAGCTAAGCAGCAGGTCATGTGATATAGTGACAGTCCAGTTCTGAGGTACTGTGTCTCACCCGACTGGTGGTGCCCCCTGCAGGAGAGCCGAGCCTGGCGAGTCGAGTGGGCGTGTTGGTGACAGTGACAAACCAGGCGACGCCCGTATTCACGCGGTCCCAATACCACGTTGTCGTACCCGAGAACGTTCCACTCCATACGGCCATCGCTAGTCTCGAGGCCCACAGCCCGTCGTCTCAGAAACTCATCTACTCTATAGCTGATGGCAACGTCTATGACGAATTCAGCATTGATTTCAACACAGGTGGGTCGAATTTTTGTATTTTTGACATGATATTGTGCAGCGATATGGGGAGAAAACTGAAAACAAGAGAGACAGTTTTTTGGCTGGATTTTGTTAGTCTGCCAATTGAAGTCTGGGTAATGTGTGATTTTGTCTGTAGTTGTTTATATGAACAGGAGGTGTGGCTGGTACATGTAAGATTGGTAGTGACTGATCATTTCAGTTGATTTATGTAGTAAGTTATGTAGGAAACAAATGTGACTTGATGTTACTTATCAATATTGGCAGATGCAGCTTTTATACAGCTAACAATGAATGCTACATGTGTAAAAGTGCTACCGGTACTTACTGTGTGAAATTAGGAAGATGTATAGTAACCTAATATCATTCAGTGTTACTGTATCGATTGTTTTGATTTGTAACATGGAATCATGTCGCAATGCTGTTGATCATAGAACACCCAGATCCGTTGCCGCTGGAAACAGTAGAAAGCACAAGTTTTGACGGGCCGCAAAAAGGTCTCCTGTTTTACGGTGTATAGGAATTCTCCGTGTGACATTTCAATTTTTGTTGTTTTCCAAAACGACACTAACCATTAACACCACGTACGATCACTCTCTCTGTAGAGAACCTACCTCAGGGCAACTGACAACTCACTCCGTGGAGTATTACTAAGTGAATAACCCCATTGTCATGCTGCTTGCGAGTGTTCTTATATTGACATGAATCGGGATTGTGAATGCTGGTGCACACCTTGTCAGACTGTCATGTGACAAACTGTCATGTGACAAACTGTTATGTGACAGGAAGTAATCAAACTAGTTGCAGGTGTCTTTCTTATAAGTGTTTTCTACTTTGTATAAACACAATACAAAGTAAAGTTGCAAACATAGAAAGTACTCGCTGTTGCCCAAAACAAATAAATAACACTGAAAAATAATTCACGATTTTAGTCTTTTATGATGTCTGCATAAATGCAGCAATATTAAATAAAGCAAGGTAAATGCTCCAAGATGTGTGGAACTAATGATTATTGCTACTATGACTAGTAAAGTGAAGGGGAGGGGGGGAGTTCGGGCTCATGATGTGTAAATACAATGTGTATGTTATATCAGACATTATTTACAAGTCGTGAGCTCATATGTTGACAACAAATATGAGCATACTTGAGCATTGTTTACATGAGACGAGACCTAATGGTGAGACAACAAAATGGGGTATTTGCCCTGCCCCCCAGGCTTGTGTTGTTTACTTACGGGTGTGTGGTATGTTGTGATGATGTCGGTTTGATAGTAAAACCAAACTATCATCTACCTGCTACCATTAAGGGCATTTTGCAAATAAATATCGCTATCGATCGTATTGCATAAACAGCAAACCAGTTGTAACTGCGTTCCTTTCCTGGTGCAGAAATCTTATTAAGTAATACTACACAAAATGTGGTAATTTAATTTTGGTTTAAAATTGGAACTGGTATTTACACTGAGCTGCATCTGTTATGGCGCATGGTAAATTAAGGTAGAATATAACGGTTCTAGTGGCACTCAAACTAATTCGCAATTCTCGATTGTTACTGGAAGAATATTAATTGCATGACACTGTTAGTTGTGTATGGAGGGTGATGTCATCGCAGGCGAAGAGACATTAGAATAATGACACAAGTGACAGTCTTATGAAGGAGTTGTCTTCTAATCACTCGTTCTCTTGCAATCTCTTAAAGAAATGGACAGTTTCGGTCCATGTGAGTATACACAGTCATTTCTTCCAGTTGTCTTTTAATTTGCTGCTACTGATCAATCAATGCCCATTATTGCTTCGTCCGTCACATGACAGTGATGTGCCCTAGTGCATAGTGCATGGCGCATGATGCATGGTGCATGGTTTAAATTTGATTTTGTTTCTCTGTGCATGGTGCCGTGGTGCACACATGCACAGATACATGGTGCATATGCACAGTGGATTGGGCACATGGTGCTATAGTGCTTAGTGCTGTATTATAGCCTGTTGCACTAGTGCGCACTACTTGCCTCTCTGTCTGTGGGTCAGGGTTCGTCTTTCTGATTTCTGCAACTTTTTACTATTTATGGCACTATAAAATGGATATTAATTTTATAACCATTTAATAAATTATTTCTTTTAAATCATCAACAGTTACTTTCTCTGTATTTTATTTTTATTTGATGAAAATGCTAGATGTTTAACTACATGTTTTAATATTTAAATATTAATCTCTTATGTTTTTTTGGTGCATGGTTCATTTTGGAGAAAACATATACAGGTGTGCCTGACTTAGGTAGTTTTATCTACAGTTTAAAAACATCATTTATAATACATATTACTAACAAATTGTGTAATATTGCTACCAAGTTGAAAAGGAATAAAAACCTTCCATCATTGTTATGGCAAATGTGTACAAAAGACTTTTGACACTTTTAGCATATTTGTGATGTTATTGTTAGATTTGTTTGGACTCAGCAGTGAAGACAGTCAGATTTTATGATTGATTGAAAAGCAGTTATGATGACCTGATTTCTGGGTGCTGGTTTATGGTACATTTCAGTCTGATTAATCCAGTAGGCATATTTTTTGTTATGGCATGATAAGCTACGTTATCTGTCATTAGTTGAATAGTAAGACTTCTTGATTTTCTAATAACTAGGTTACTGTGTGCCATCCCAAAGGTGATGTTCTGTGCCATTAGTAAGGTCAGCTAATACAGTGATTCCCTCTTCAGGTTGACCAACTAGGCTGTAGTAGCTTTATTTCTGGTGTTGGTTGTTGATTTCTCAGGTAGTAATAACACACGATAGCCTGGAAACGTTTTTGTTGGTTTTAGGCCTAGGATGACATTTATTTAGTAGGGAAGTTAATTATGGCTGGTCGTCTTGTCGTGTCGTGGAGTTAGATAGCACATGTAGATATTGTCAGTATTGGTGTTTGGCTGTGTTTTTTAATTATAAGCATGAGGAATGGAAGATTATACGACTGGGAAGCATTTGCTGTGTAAGTCATGCCTGCCGGTAACACAGTCAGCCATGTTAGTACACCCCAGTCAGCCATGTTAGTACACCCCAGTCAGCCATGTTAGTACACCCCAGTAATGTGTAGTTAGACATGGAGAGTGTAGGTTGGTTTAGAACTAGCATCTGCATGTGCATGCTGTTTGGTGTCATGTTTGTCGCTGGGTGTGTGTAAGTGAAGTTTTAACAACAGCAATGACCACGGCAGTCATTTGGGTTGCAAAGTAACATTGACACGTCAGTCAAATTAACGATTTATTACTCTGGGCAGATTTTGTGAGCCTAATTCTGTATTCAAAATTAATCATGTTTTACATAACTTTTTAAATATTAATAAATACATTATTATTTAGCTAAACCATCCGTTTAATTTATAAATGCAAAATTGAATTAATAAATTACTGTGGCTCATAATTTATTTAAATGAAATGTTTTTAAGTGCACAATTGTCATGATATCTAAGAAGTATACACATTTTATTGTAAAATTGCATCACTAAGGACATAGAGTTGCATCAGAGTCAGTTGGTTTGGACCAGAGAGACAGTTGACATCAGTTGAAAATTCAGTCAACCCAACATATCTGCCGATGTCATTGCTGAAATTGGTTTTGTTTCACTGTGAATGTACAAAATGAATATGTCATGCGCTTAAGGCTCTGTGTGGTTTGTAAATAGTTCGGGGCCATGGGATAGTCTTGTTGTGTAGATGTGTATTGTAAGTCAAATTCTGTCAAGATTTGTATCTGTCCGAGCATGTCACTAGCTCTATTTATAATATGCCTTAGGATATGTTTGTATGAGCAGTAAAAATAAAGATGCCTTAGGATATGTTTATAAGAGTAGTATACCTATGAAGATAATGAGGAAGCAAACATAATAACAGGCATACCACTTATGGGTGTGTCCTTATATAGTAGCATTGTAGTTGTAAGCGAAAAATAGTTGTAGATGGAAACAAATATCTGTAAAGTTTTGTAGACCAAATATCAGTAATGAATTTCAAAGTAGTATATGCCGTGAATTATATACATCTGGAAATACCTGGTTGTGAGTAAATAAAATGGTTTATACATTTCTTTCTCTGTGTTTGTGCGCTGTGCAGACAATATATGTGTTGATAGGTGTATTTGTATTGTTAGTGTTTCGGAACAGTGTATCTGTGTAGGTTAGTGATTGAGTAATTGAACTGGTATAAGCATGGCAAATTCTTGCTGTAGCTGTTGTGTTACTGCAAGATTTTGCCAGCCTAATATTGTTCATCGGTTGTGCTGTGAAATGTCAACAGACCAACCAGTAATCAATGTTTATAATGTTGTATTCCAGCAAGTTTACCCCTGACAGGAATATTTTGGTTGTGAAAATTAAGCATGCCAACAGACAACAATAACTGCCAAGTAATGATATAAAAAGGTGTCAATAGCACTCAAATGAGAAACACAGTAACACAGTAACACAGCATACCGGTGATGTAAGAAAAATCTATGTACAAAGTCTAGTTATATAAGAAGAAATAGATGAAGGCGTAAAAAATTGCTAGGATGTCGGAACTTGTCGTGGTGTTCAATGGCGTCTTCTTGCAGGCTCTGTGGCAGTGGTGGATGAGTTGGATTATGAGACGAGGCGACGGTATGAGTTGACAATACGAGCCACCGACACAAAGACAGGGGTCTACGCCGATGTCCTCCTACATGTGCGAGTACAGGTTAGTTGTTCTCACGATTTTGGTTACTTTATATTTGACGGGTGACACTTCAGCGACGTGTTGCACGAAATACCTGCCTATGCTTGAAGGCAGCATTCTTTATGAACTATGAATGTAAAAAACATTCATCAAAATAGCAAACATGTGTGGTTAAATAAAACAATCAATAACATCCTTTTTATATATGTCAGTGTTTCAAGGTCGCCCTAAAAAAAGAAATAACTTGCCACTGACTAAATAAAATGTTCAGTTTGTGTATGTGGACATAAATGTTGGGCAACATATTTTTTTAAATTGTTAAACGTGTTTAGTAGCACGCATACAAAATAAACAGATAGTGGTTTTAATTTGTGCAGTTGTATGGACAGCACCAGAGAGTGTTTTATTTCATGGGGATTTGTGTGCTGTATAAATTTTGATTATATGTATTATTATTTCACGACCAAATGCTAGACAAACTGCATACAGACCTGACAGAGACTGGTGGCAGGGTGAGGTCGACAACAACTCTCACACAGCTATTGACAGATTGTGTGGATGGAAGACCCTTTGGGAACTGACAGCGACACAAAGATGTCCCCCAGACTAAATATCACAGGAACATTTAAAGGGAGGTGCCAGCTCCTCTGCCCAGAAATGGCCGAGCAGTAATTTGTAACGGGAAGTCTGCTATAACGTGGGAAAGTCAAACATCAAAGGGTACTACGGTAACTCTGCTCGCCTCTCCATTTTGCTGATCATTTTTTTTAAGCTGGACGTTTTGTTTACCATTTGAACGTGTTGCAAGGGGAATCATTCAAATTGCGAACATTGTTCCGGGTTTAATAATTCAACTAAACACAATTTGGCAGGCTATAAACCTTCAACGTACATGTTTTAGTCATAAGAACGTATTATTAAATTACAAAAATAAAACCCACGAGATGGCTCCCTCACTTTAATCAACATCAGTCAAAGTCATTGTTATTTCTACTTATTTCTTGCTCGCAGGACGTCAACGATCACCCACCGTCCTTCACCAGTCTACATTACGTCGTGACAGTATCAGAGGCGACACCTGTTGGGACATCGGTGCTGATGGTATCGGCGACGGACGATGACTCTGGGGTGAACGCCCAGATCCAGTATCTGATTGACACGTCCACCAACAACAACATGTCGAGTTACTTCCATGTCGACCCCGACCACGGCACACTGCTCACCAAGAGGGCATTTGACTTTGAGACGATGAGTCAACTGCAGTTTAACGTGATGGCCGTAGACGGGGGAGTTCCCGCACTCAGTTCCACCGTCCCTGTCACGGTCATCTTGACTGACCTCAATGACAACCCACCCCGGTATGTATAAGGTTATCTTGTGGCTTGTACTTGTGCCGTCGAATTGTGTGACTTGTACAAATGTTACATCCGCATGAGATGATGTTGTAGTGGTTGTTGATGTGTGGTTTCACTTGGCGTCTTAGTCAGATGGAAAATGAGAAAACAGTAAATGTATAGTTGTATTCATAATAAACAAGATGGCAGCGTCAGGGATGTCAACATTATAATGGAATTTTCCATCTTGAGACCACAGTCTAAGTAAAATACTTACATAATTTGTTTGTAGTTGCAGATGGTTAGTTAGTATTAACCCTTCTCTGTGCATAACAACAACAAAGTTGCCTTTTGTATATCTTTAGGAAATGTACAGGGTCTTGAGTAACCATGATAGTGTTAGGGTGTCTACTGGGGTTTGGCTGGTCATCATCATCAGAGGTTAGGGGCCAGTTAATCATAAACCACTTCACTGCCCTCAGGTTTGACCAGCCACTCTACGAAGTCGTCATCACCGATCTCCTGAAACGTGGTCAGTTTGTGAGTCGGGTCACCGCGTCCGACCCAGACAGCCCCGATGCAACTGACCTCGGCTACGCGATCATTGGCGGCAACAAACGCCGCAGCTTCTCCATAGAGGGCGACACCGGTGTGCTGCGGCTGTCGAGACTGCGGTCACCTGACCTGCTTCCATCATACGTCCTCAACGTGTCCGTCACCGATGGCGTTTATACGAGCTTTGCTCGCGTCAAGATCATTGTACGCAACTCAAACGGCCACGTGCCCGAGTTTGAGCGGAATGTGTACGATGTCGACGTGTCGGAGAACTTGCCAGCTGGACAACAGGTGGCGACACTGAGGGCGAAGGATGGCGATCAGGGGCGGTTCGGACGACTCACTTACGCTATCGAGAGTGACGATGCGGAGGAGATCTTTAGCATTGACAAAGACACAGGTTTGTCACCAGACATTGTCATCTCATAGTTAGACATGACACACTGTTTTGAAGGACACAGGCAGCCAAAAGCGGCTGAATAGTACAATAAGAACATTATGGTTGATGACAAATTCATTAATGTATATTAGTAAAACTATTTATGAAAGCATAACAATATATGAAAGTGTTACTAATTAGAATGTCTAGTAAAATTAAAATGATAAAAAGTTGGATAGTAAAACTGTATATGTTCTCTAATATGAATATATACATTTAGAAAAATTAAAGCATAAAAACATATTTTGCCAAATATATTATTTTAAATGGAACATACAACATGACTAAAAAATTACAACTCGTTAAAATAGTATAAAATACATCAATTGAATAAATAGCTAAAAAGATTCACAGTTCAAAGCCAGTAATGTTTGTATGTAAATAGGGATATTTATTACTTAATCGGTATACCTGTTTCAGGTGAGTTGTTTACGAAGGCTGTGTTGGACCGAGAGACGAGCCCCCAGTACGTAGTGCCGGTGGTGGCGAGGGACGGAGGTGGACGCACCGGGTACACACAGGTCAGGGTGAATGTCGCCGACAAGGGTGACCACTCACCCCAGTTCCAGCTTGACCAGTACAAGGCAAACGTCTACGCTGATGCCCCACTTCACACCTCCATCCTACAGGTGAGATATCTCTGTGGTCAAGTAGATTGTTACTATGTCTACATACCTTTCAAATGTGATAGTTCTTGTATAAATGGCAAGTTCTTATATAGCGCAGTATCCCATCCTCAGGACCGTTCAATGCACTTTACAATTTACTTCCATGACAGACCTGTTCACCCAGACACCATCTCGGCTTCTCTGGAAAGCATCCAACCATATGCCGCAATTAATGCTGCTCGTACACATATACACCACTGTCTATAGCCAGGTACTCATTTATACAACTGAGTGAACTGGAGCAATGTAGAGTGAAGAAACTTGCCCAATGTTATAACGCGGCAGCACAGTATTCGAACCCAGGTTCTCGTAGTCGAGAGTCTGAAGCTCTACCCCTGAGCCATTGCGCTCTTGCATTTATTTGTTATTAAATATTACTAATAAATACATTTTATAGTACCATATTCAGTATCAGAATGCGCTATTAAAATCTACATGTTTAATTTAAATCGCTCCGTATTATTTATTACTCTTTACTACAGGTGTAAACACGTGACTTTTTGGGATATCTGAAAACAGACCTCCCTCAGTGAAAAACTAAAACATCAATAACAGCAAAGATCCCTGTCATAACACTTGGTACAAATGTGATTGAAGTCACTATCTAGTTGCCCTATAGGTTGAAATACAGGTTTGAAATACTGGTCGAATAAAACAAAATTCTTCTAGGTTTACATCAATAGTGTAAAATACTGTAAGCCATTACATGCTGGCATTACGTGCTGGTTACTGTAATGTGACACTGTTACAGGTGACGGCTGTGGACAAGGACCTGGGCAGTAACAGTGACATTGAGTACAGTATCTATGATGGTCAGTCTGCCCATGTCAATGACTGGTTCACCATTGACACAACATCAGGGGTCATCAGTCTCAAGCAGGCTCTCACCGGCAAAGGTATGTGTCCCTACGACGTGTCACTACAATGTGTCACTGTGACGCGTCACGACGTCATTTCACTATGTCATGTGATCAATATGTCACTGTACTGTGTCACTATGACCTGGCACTGGTGTGTCATTTTGATGTGCCACAGTGTAATTTCGACGTGTGACTCAGTTCAAGTCAGTTGTGGTTCAGTTGAAATACCACTGGTGGCTTGTTTGACTAATTCTCTCCAGCTTTCCTAGTTCTTCACAGCCCTCTGGGAGTCAACAAACTAGCCCCCCTCCACTCTTCTTCTTCTCATTCCTCGTACTGTAGCTTGCAAGATACAAATGCTAAACATTGAAACAAAACTTAACAGCAAGATAATACATTTAAGCAACGATTGCTGTGAGACGGGATACCTTTTAAATCTAAAACTAATCCTTCCCAGTCTATAGCTGTACGTGACATTTGCAATGAACTGTTTAATCCCTTGAGGATCACCTCACACTGCAGCTAATTCATATCTAATGATTCTGAACTGTTGCGACTGTGAACTAGGATTCCACGACAGCCAGACTTGACTGTGAGTTGTGTATTTGCAGAGAACGAGTTGTTCCAACTGTTTGTCCGCGCCACGGACCTGGGCAGTCCGCCCCAGGAGAACGACGTCCCGGTAGAGGTGTACGTGATGGGGGCTGAGGACTCCCCTCCCACATTCCCAAAGCCTTCCTACAAGTACTTCATCTCGGAGGACCTGTCGGTCAGCTCGGTCATCGCCACTGTCAACGTCCAGAGCAGTGACACGTTGACATACAGCATAGTGGCGGGGGCGATGGACTACTCTAACAACCCCGCTAAGTTCGCCATCAATGACAAGGGACAGATACGGGTGATCGAAGCGCTAGATCGCGAGACCACCGAGAGATTTGAGCTAACAGTTCGAGCAGAGACACAGACAAGTCCATCGTTGGTTGGCTTCGTTCGTATCACTGTCCAGTTGATGGATGTTAATGACAACGCGCCAAAGTTTGAGTCGAATCCATACCGAGTGAGTCTAGCTGAGAATGCAGCGATCGGTTCCAGTATCGTCCAAGTGGTGGCGCACGACACTGACACTGGACCGAGCGCCGATATCAGCTACACGTTTGCACCAGTCAGCACCGAGTTGTCGAGTGTTTTCTCCATTGACGCTCATTCGGGGTGGATCAACACGCTTGTGAAGCTTGACAGGGAGACGACTGCCTCATATGAGCTTCATGTTGTCGCAACGGACCACGGAACTCCAGCGTTGTCGGATACGACCATTATTGAAGTGACAATCACGGATCACAACGACGAGCCCCCTGTGTTTAGTCGACGGATTTATGATGCGTCGGTAAGGGAGGATGCAATACCGGGAACAATCGTCGTTAAAGTGAGCACGACCGATGCGGACTTAGAGATCAATGCCAATGTCGTCTACCACATATGTGACGGGGATAAACGGGGACAGTTTGCTGTCCGACCGGGGGGAGAGGTTTACGTGAACAAGGAGCTTGATCGGGAGAGGAAGTCTCGCTACAAGTTGAAGATAACGGCAACAGATGGCGCCTTTGTCACCTCGGCCGAAGTACGTGTCAGTGTGCTCGATGCGAACGACAACAGTCCTGTCTGTTATATGGTGAGTGTACTGCTTTGTTGTTGATAGACTTGACGGTTATCAGCCGGCAAACAGGCTGAAATGTTTGTTGTTGTTTTATTATGATTTATCATTTAAACACAACATAATAGATTTACTGCAAGAAGTTCACATGTCAAAAGACATTTCAATTTAAGTATACCGTCTTAACAATATTGAAAAAGTGTAGGCTTGTATGCATTATGCCACTATATTATTAAAATACAAACCACTTCAGTTAGCCATGTCATTACGACAGTCCACTATGGTGGCTGCACGGTGTGACATTTGAATACGACAGGCCGTTATTGCGGCATTGACGATATCTGCTATTCAAATTGTCTTACACACAATTATTCTGTGTGGAGGCACATGTCAAAGCATCGCAATAGCATTAATCATGGATTAATGCCCTGTTGAATTTTTTTAGATTTGTGCAATTTTTATATAACTAACTGAAAAATCTTCAACAGCAGTAATGTTGGATGACGTTACATATGTCATCGATGACAATTTACCAAGTAACAACTTAGTCAGAATTTTTTACACGTCCACAACAGATTTTACCTGTTCAAGTGACGTGTGGACGGGTCTCTGCATAAAGCTATGATTCATTCATTCATTTATGCAATAACCAAGACAAGTCCAATGTAGTTGAGCATTGAAATGGCCAACTGAATGACATTTATTAATGAAATTAATAGGAATAACATGTAACTCTAAAAAATATACAACTATAGGACACTGCACCTCTGTGCAGTGTCACGTACTGGTTTCTCGGTGGCCAAACCTCACGAGAACGTTCTACATATAAAACTAATACATGCAACAATACAAACATTCCCATCAAATAAATTATTTTACTTTAAAAAGGTGAGGCCAATTCACCACAAGGTCACCGATATCACTGTGACCACCCCAGTTGATTTACTCATTCCTGATTGCCAGCACTAACCTAGAACACTGTGCACTGTATTTCAGCCGATGTATGAGAAGGTGGTGGCGGAGAACGTCCCCGTTGGCACGGTGATTGTGCGAGTGACGGCCAGCGATGACGACGAACCTGGAAGTGTCAACTCTGCCATTGAATACTCCCTTGACTCTACGGCTGATGGCACCTTCAAGATCCACAAGACTCTCGGTACGGCAGTGGCTGGCATGTCAATGGCAGTTTATTCACATTTACCTTCAGCGTTGAAACGCTGAATGGGCATTTTCAGTTTTTTTTATTCGTGCATGTGAAGCAAATTCAGATACTTTGTTCAAACTGAGATTTTTTATTAACCTTGGCAAGACTGAACAAGATTATAATAGTAATTGTCAAATTTCTATAGTGCCTATATCCTTAAAAGAATTCATGCTAGTAGGCATAACAAATAAAATCATTTGGTTAGTCTAGTCATACACGGGACAGGCAAAAGTAGAACTACCAAAAATTGATGGTGGATAAACAACTTCAAACAAATATGTTTTTTTTTTTTACAAAAGGTGTTTATAGTTTCAGTTGATTTAATCGTAATAGGAATTGATTCAAAATTGTTGGCGCAGCTACAGAGAAAGCTTAGTTTTAGGAAGAAAAACGGATAATCTTAGGCTCCTATCAGAGAAATGTAGCAGATTAACTAAGTGAGTCATAGAAACTGGAATAAACAAAGAATATGTGTTGATTTTTTCAAAAGGTGGCTATAGTTTCAGCTGTTCTTATACCTAAGCTACCAGTGTCTACAGACTTCATACAGATGTCACCAGCTGCAGTTCAATTGCTGTATTGCGTCCATCTCTCCGCAGGGATCGTGTCCACGGCGGATGTGTTGGACCGTGAGTCAGTAGACAAGTACACACTGACTGTGCGGGCCACGGATGGGGGAGGTCGCAGCTGTACCAGTCGCGTCTACATCACACTGAGTGACGTCAACGACAACGCCCCAGTCTTCACCATGAGCAGCTACCAACTGATGATTCCCGAGGACGCTCAGATCAACACCCTCCTCACCAGGGTGACTGCGATCGACTCTGACCTCGGTAGGCACTGAAATTGATTGTGTTATGGTAGACAGTATGTGCTGTATATTTAATATGGTATATGGCATGCTAAATGGTTTTTCAATTCTCAAATCGTTCCTTAAATGCAGTCCACAAATGCAGTCCTTAAATGCAGTGCGCATAGGAAACGTATGGTTATGTACCAGTGGCTCCACACTGTGGCTTGGTAGGACAACATCATTGATTGGCTTATCAGTTCTCCGGGACATGTGGTTTTCAGACAGAAGAAAATGCCTAGATGTGTGGAATGTCTTGTCTTTTCATCTAGTTTTACAAGTTTTACCTAATTAGAGAAGTGTCAAATGATATCAGTTGGATTTATAACAAACAATATGGAATACCAGTTCTCATGTTTAAAAACTGCTTTCATACAGAAATATCTGTTCAGTGGTATACCAGTATACGACGTACAGCTCTAGGTTTAGGTGTCACATGACTTGTTACCACAATGAGGCAGATCGTAATCCAGGTGCTATGACAGTGACAAGTTTAATATCCATCGGGGGAAATTACTTTTGATTATTAGTCTGCGAACCATAAAATAAGTGTACTGTATACCTAGGGTAGTATGAAAGAATGTCAGATAGGTAAGGGCCTATGCATACATGGGCTTGCAATTATAATTATTTTTTAATTGTAATAATGTGTTACATATGTATAATAAGTAAAAAAGTGTAATAACAAACAAATTAAATAAGTAATATAAATAAAATATATAAAATAATAACATAAGTGAAATAAATATGTTAAATAAATAACAATAGATCACAGAACGTATATCATTTTTTATAAAATAATAAATATAATAACATAAATGAAATAAATATGTTAAATAAATAACAATAGATCACAGATTGTCATCTCTCCTACAGACGGGAAACTGGCCTATATGAGAATGTATACCTTTGCATTACCTGTCTTTTGCTGATGATGTGACCTGTGGTGTTTGTGTGGCAGGAATCAACCACAAGGTGCGCTACGCCCTGCGAGACTCTCTTGGACACTTCCAAATAGACCCGGTCAGTGGCATCATCAGCTTGACCAGGGAACTGGACAGAGAGCAGCAGCCGCAGTTCAACTTGACCATATATGCGTATGACCAGGTGAGTGGCGGGAACAGACAGGTCAGGACATTCAGTGGACATTAGGTGTAGAAGTCAGGCACAAGTTGCTGGTTGATTTAGTCCAATTGTTGTTTTGTTCTGTTTACCAGAGTAAATACATTAAAGGTTTACAGCCTGCAAATTGTTTTTCATTAACACAAAACAATGTTTTCCATTTGAATGTTGTGCCTGCAGAATAAATATTCATTATGACCGGAAGTAATGCAATTGCCCTTCAGTGTTTGACCATTTCGTTTTTTCCACACGATTAACACCTGACTTGGCCGGCTTACTGCTAATGATCACCCCGTCATCATGAGTGGATTCCAAAACAGGAGTTACAGTACCAGATGTTATATTGTAAACAAGGTGCACAAAATCTGTATTATAAGAGTGGAAAAACAATTTTGAAGAAATATGTATATACATAATTATTAAAGTTGTGTTATTTCAGATTATTTTTTAGTAACTGAAGCTGATTCCAGATTTTTGGGAATTACCTTGGAATGTGTGTATTTGAGTAAACCAGTAAACTTACTTGTAGGAAAGTACGTAGATAAGTGAACATGGGATGTTTGTTGTCTCAGGGGACACCTAAGATGACGTCAACAGCCTACGTCCTGGTGCTGTTGTTGGACATCAATGACAACCCCCCAGAGTTTGAGCGTGCCATCTATAGTGTGACCGTGCGAGAAGATACTGAGATTGACGCGAGTGTTGTGACGGTGTTTGCTACGAGCAAAGACACGGGTGTCAATGCAGAAATCGTGTACAAGATCATACACGGCAATGAACTCGCACAATTCAGAGTTGACTCAAAGACAGGTGAGTCAGGGAGAGAGACAGTGTGTGTGTGTGTGTGTGTGTGTGTGTGTGTGTGTGTGTGTGTGTGTGTGTGTGTGTGTGTGTGTGTGTGTGTGTGTGTGTGTGTGTGTGTGTGTGTGTGTGTGTGTGTGTGTGTGTGTGTGTGTGTGTGTGTGTGTGTGTGTGTGTGTGTGTGTGTGTGTGTGTGTGTGTGTGTGTGTGTGTGTGTGTGTGTGTGTGTGTGTGTGTGTGTGTGTGTGTGTGTGTGTGTGTGTGTGTGTGTGTGTGTGTGTGTGTGTGTGTGTGTGTGTGTGTGTGTGTGTGTGTGTGTGTGTGTGTGTGTGTGTGTGTGTGTGTGTGTGTGTGTGTGTGTGTGTGTGTGTGTGTGTGTGTGTGTGTGTGTGTGTGTGTGTGTGTGTGTGTGTGTGTGTGTGTGTGTGTGTGTGTGTGTGTGTGTGTGTGTGTGTGTGTGTGTGTGTGTGTGTGTGTGTGTGTGTGTGTGTGTGTGTGTGTGTGTGTGTGTGTGTGTGTGTGTGTGTGTGTGTGTGTGTGTGTGTGTGTGTGTGTGTGTGTGTGTGTGTGTGTGTGTGTGTGTGTGTGTGTGTGTGTGTGTGTGTGTGTGTGTGTGTGTGTGTGTGTGTGTGTGTGTGTGTGTGTGTGTGTGTGTGTGTGTGTGTGTGTGTGTGTGTGTGTGTGTGTGTGTGTGTGTGTGTGTGTGTGTGTGTGTGTGTGTGTGTGTGTGTGTGTGTGTGTGTGTGTGTGTGTGTGTGTGTGTGTGTGTGTGTGTGTGTGTGTGTGTGTGTGTGTGTGTGTGTGTGTGTGTGTGTGTGTGTGTGTGTGTGTGTGTGTGTGTGTGTGTGTGTGTGTGTGTGTGTGTGTGTGTGTGTGTGATACATGTGGTGTTTGTGTGAGTTATATGTGTGTGGTTTGTGTGTGTATGTATGTTGTGTGTGTGTGTGTGATGCATGTGGTGTGTGTGTGATGTACATGTGGTTTATTGACATATGTGTGCAGGATGCATCAACCTGATCATGTGTGTGAACGGATACATGCACATGTGTGAGTTTCTGAGAAGACAATAATACCTGTGCATGCACGTGTGTTTGCACACACATAAATTGATTTACTCCAAAGATGTCTTTGTCTGGCCAAATATAACAGACATTACATAATCTGAGGAGTGAAATAAAGCAGAAATAATTCAGAATGCCACAGATATCCAGCAGTTCATAATAATATTGTCATCAGTTCACTCAGCTGTAACAATGAGTACGAGGCTATTGAGGACATTTGTAAACAAGCAATATTTGTGCATTACTTGCTGTGTGGCTGAATTCTTCCAGGTGAAGTCAATAATGTTTCCAATTAAACACGTCTGCGAGGGAGTGAAATGAAAAATGCTTTGAATGATATAAGAACTTACGAACTTACATTTTATCTTGTATTAATTATTTATTGTCATTATTGATAGACTGTTGAATAGTTACTTGTTAGAATTCTAGACCATTTTGCCAACATAAATTAGATAACACAATTAAACATTCAGATTGTTTATTGTTATATAAGGTTTTTTCTTCAATAAATGTCACAATGTCTTTTTTATTTAAATGTTGTATGGTTACACATATAAACAGTGTTGACGCACCTTCTATTGCACTGTTCGGATGCTTTATGTAGTGAAATTAAGCAAATATAAGGGTAAACATGATAAGTATTGTACTTCTCTTACCCTTTTTTCAACAAGTATGCACTGTATTTAAAATGTAGTAGTTGTTGTTGTTGAAATAAATTTCAATTCAATAAAACAATAATTCCTTTCAGGCGTCGTGTCCCTGGTGAAATCACTGGACTATGAGAGGACCAACCAGTACTTCCTGACGGTGGAGGCCAGTGACGGGGGGGAACCACCCCTCCGAGCCACTGCCATCGTCAAGTTGAACGTCACCGACGCCAATGACAACGCTCCGAGTTTCGCAATGCCCGTCTACAGTGCCATCTTGCGAGAGGATGTGCAACTACAGCACAGCGTTATCCAGGTGGGAGGATAGACTGACGAGTTATTGTGTCACGACTGTGGTGTGTCTTAGGGGTAAACTTGTCATTGTTTGAAATGTAACAAATAACAGTGTGTATGTAGCATATTGATGTTTTACGCTAGCTACAATAACATGATTTTATTTAAAATGTAGGTGGTTAAATCAAGACTACAAGGCACGGTTGTAATCCACCCACCTGCCATGTCGGGATTCTCACATCGGAACCCAGACCACGCAGGCATGGTATATTTGGTGTGGAAACCTGGCTCTAAATATTGGGGACTGGATATTCCTCATGATGTGAATATCACATTACTATCAGTTCCATCTCAGTTGGGGGGGGGGGGGTTAAAGTACCACAAAGGAAGACAGTGCCAAGTGACCAAAACAATAATAAATTTAATACACAGAAAGAAATATTTTTACTGTGTTATTTTGAAGTCAATTAACATTTGTTTGTCGTGTAATTAACTCAATCATATATGTGCGTTAGGTGAAGGCCACCGATGCCGACAGCCCCCCGAATGCACAAATCACTTATCGTCTGACCGGAGGCGATCCGCAGCAGCAGTTCTCAATTCACCCAAAAGATGGCGTCATCAGTGTTGTTGCCCCTCTTGATCGAGAGACGGTAAGTTTTTGTACCAACTGAAGAAATCTGGGCAAAGTTTGTACGGTCCCTGCTCTGTTGGATAACAGTTTTATATTGTTTTATACATATGTATGTCTCTCTGAATGTGTGTGTGTATTTTGGAAAGGTTTGAATCCACATTTCATATATCCGTAATGAGATAAAATAAAACATAATTTGTTTAGTTATGCGTTAATTTGTACAATCATCGCAGAGACACTTGTTAATTTTTGTTTAAGCTGTCAAGACTTTCACTGTAGGTTTAAAACACTAACTTTGAAAATATTGAAAACTTAAAATGTTTACTTTTAATCACTTACATTTTTTGAAAAAAATCTTTTTAGAATATAAATGTTAGGAAAAGCATTAATTTGTAAACATTCATGTAGTTTGAGCAAATAACAGATACACACTAATCTAGAAGTAAAAGAGTCTTTACAAAGTTGCTGTGGTGTTTCAGGTTGCGAGCTACACGCTGAAGGTAGAGGCCAGTGACAGTGGAACTCCTCAACTGAAGGTGTCCACTCTGGTGAAGATTGAGGTGGAGGACAGCAACGACTGTCCACCACGCTTCTCTCAGACCAATTATACGGCTGTACTGCAGGTGGGTAGTGGACAGTGCATGCAAACACTGTGAACGTAATGATCAAACTATCTGCCTATTCTCCTCTTGTAAGGCGAGGGTGGCTACAACTAAACAACATCCAATGGCCAGTGTATGGCTTTGTATGCAGGGTTTTAAACAGTCTTAAATTAAAATATTGTTTGTAAACCTGTAAAACATCTTAATGGTAGGATTTTTTAAAGAGAAGTCTTAAATTTGATTTCGCCAACCATGTGTTTGCCTTAGGCTGTACGTAATGGGTGTGGAATGGTCAGGGTGTTGATGAGCGATATGGTTCTTAATTCAGATGACACAGTTTGACTTTTTGGCGTATGAATAGCTGCTAGGAGGTGTTTGAAGTAAATGCCTGTTATTTTGTATTAAGCTTGTCACTTAATTTCCAAAAATGTAATGGTATGTATGACAACTACACATATACGGTCGCCATTTTATAAGCTCAAAAGAGCTAGTTGCTAAGCAGTGAGTGAGGTGATAGATCTGATAGATTTGCATTTTCTGTTTCACAGAAACACGCGTATGTATTCGACATAAATTGTAACTGTTGGTATGTCCATTTACTGATGTTGGTTCTTATTTTCGTCTTGTCAGACAACCGTGTTGCTGTAAGTTTTGGTCATATTGTAAGCTACTCAATGTTCGTCTTCTATTTCCTGTGTCTGTTTTTGTTTGAACATGCACAGGCATGGTCTGGCTCATGGCATATCTTAACAGGTGCTATTTTAGGCACTTATGTGCTTTTTGTATTGTTTTAGAGCACACAGAACAGACACGCACACGCATACACACACATGCGCGCACACGCACACACATACACACACAGACACACACACAGACACACGCACACGCACACGCGCGTGCACAGTGCACACACACAGTACAGATACACACATTTGTGTGCTGGCAAACACAAGCATACATACATGCAGTGCACGCATGAACTGTCACCTACTGACGATCACACATGCAGGCACGTATGCATGCACGCACACAAACACACATACACACACTCACACATAAATGCAAGCACAAAATACAAAGAAACATTTGATTTATATATTTTACAGACATTTATCTCCACTTATTATTGCTAGAGATCTTCTCGTTCTAAAACTTCACTGTCATAATAGGATGTTGTCAAGGAACTTTGCTGTATTAATTATTTTGCACAAAGGTTCGTGCTTATACAGAGCTACCACAACTTCTCAACACTTACGCGGTTCGCACGTCTTATTATATTTGTAGACTAAAATAGCTGGACACAAATTACACTTGCAAATCTTTGTAAGTTTTGAGAATGTGGGCTGTTTTATTCTAAACTAGAAAACAACGTATAGAAATATATTGTGCGACGTGTTGTATACAGCTAAACTGTGTCTGTCGTGCTGCTTGATAAGTTGTTTATTTAAATTACTTTATTGTGTGTATATATATATATATATTATATATATTAAAATATATATATACATATATATATATATATACATACACACACATATATATCTATATGTATGTATGTGTATATATATATATATTCACATGTATACAAATACAGACTACATAATACACTTATTTAATGCAATTATTAGTATTAGTAGTTGTTCTTAATTTTGGTTAATTTAAATGTATTTTGAAAGTCAAACTACCTCTGCAACATTGTGGAAAACATTTAATATACTATTATCAGTGTTACTTTTATAATTCAGATATGTAAATTATTGAATAAGTTCAATAATTAGAAATAATAATGGATATATTGACTATAGAGAAATAATAATAATGTAAAATCCAGAACCTAGTGTGTCAAGTTGTCATTCATTGTCATAGTGCGTCATTGAATCGTACTCATGTACACATTACCTCCTGGGATGATACCGATTTGTCAGTCTGACTCTGGTTCCGCCACTCTATATGTTGCCTCCTGTGAAGATGGCTGTGTCTGATTCTCATTCCCCCACTCTGTACCAAGGTTGCCTCCTGTGAAGAAGTCTGTCTGACTGTTTGTTTCTCCTGACTCTGTAATCTGAATACTGTTGTTTGTCCGCAGGAGGACCGAGAGATTGGCTACAGCATTCTGCAATTGGAGGTGACTGACGCAGACACAACCCCGAATGGTTCCCCGTTCTCATTCGACATCGTCACCGGCAACCAAGACATGAAGTTTCGCGTGGACAGCTCCGGCCTTCTGCTGACCACAGCAACGTTTGACCGCGAGATCAAAGACACCTACCAGCTGACCGTTCGGGTGTTTGACAACGGCACCCCACCCTTGCACTCGGACACGCGTGTTACCGTGACGATCATCGAAGAGAGCTCGTTCCCACCACGCATCACGCCACTAAGCGTCACTGTGACAACATACGGCGATGAGTTCGCCGGAGGGGTCATAGGTCGTGTGAAGGCAGTCGACCGTGACGCCTACGACACGCTCGCGTACAGCATCGTCGACAATGAATCGCGCCTGTTTGACATCCACTCGTTTGACGGCACTATTAGAGCATCGCAGAGCATCGACGCGGGTGAGTATAACCTCAACGTGAGCGTGACAGACGGCAAATACATCACCTACAGCCCGGTGCATCTGGTAATCGTAGCGATATCGGAAAGTATCGCGGCAAATGCTATTGTCGTTCGCCTGGGGAACATGCTGCCAGAGCAGTTCATCGCGTCACACCGAGACGCCTTCATCGATGCACTGAGGGATGAACTATCGGTACGGAGACGAGACGTTCAGATCCTGAGCGTCCAACCCGCGTCAAACACGGTCTCGAAACCGACCAGGAATCGGCGCGGCACAGAATCCGATCTCGATGTCCTGTTGGCTGTGCAGCGGTCACGTGACGGGGCCTATTACCGTGGCAACGTGCTGCGGAGGCGGGTCAACGAGGCGGCGGGGAGGTTATTGAAAAAGACGGGCCTCAGCATCACGAAGGTGTTCAACGACATCTGCAGCAAGGGGAAGTGTGGCAAGGGAAAATGTAAGACGGTCATCCACTTCGACGACCAGATGTCCACTATCATCACTGACTCCGAGAGCTACGTCACAGCCAGACACGAGTTCGGCTACACCTGCAAGTGTAAGGCTGGGTTCACAGGTAGGTGGCAGCACTGGTAATAATAAAAAATCGGTACATTTACTTTCATGCTTATGTATTGATAATTGCATAATTGGTTCAGTGCAAACACAAAAGTCTGATTGTGATAATTTATACAAATGGGACAAATTGATGCTGAATAAACATGTATTGTGCAAAAAAGGCGCATTTATCCAAAACAAGCCATTATTGTATAGTGCTACATCAATAACATTTCACTCATGCCCTTCACATACATGCACGTGTAATATTATATATAAGTGTTTCACTTCATGTCTACTCCTTTTCAAAACATATTTCTTAATTGTATTTCATTCGTACCATGTTACGTATTATTTGTATGCTTGCTTTTTAATGTTGTGTGTTTTGAAAAAAAATGAAAAAAATAGAAATTGTAATATTATGAATAGCAACAATGCTTAGTGGACTGAATTGGTTGACCAGCACAGCTGGGTGCAGATGTAAACACCGGTCAATTATTTGTTGTTCTAAGGGGTCCAGTGCAACACAAAGGTTGACTTGTGCAACCCGAGCCCGTGTCCACTCTACCGGGAATGCAAAATGGATGGTTCTGGCTACGTGTGTCGGTGTCCAGCTGGATTCTCGGGCGACTACTGCGAGAAGAACGAAGGAGACCGCGACACGATATGTGTGGACGCCACCTGCAGGAGTAAGTTGGAACTAAGGTTGACCCATTCATGAATCTCTTATGTTGTCCATCTCCACTGCTACAGTACAATACAATGGAACCTTGCTATGGTCCACCTTTGAATTAAGGTCACCTGTGTAATATGGTCACTTCACAATTAAGGTCCTGTAATGTGGTCACCTCATAATTAAGCTTGTCTCAGTAATATAGTAACCTCATAGTTAAGATAACCTCGGTAATACAGCTACATCATCATTTGGGTCACTTTTACCCTAATCCAAGGGTGACCTTATTAGAGAGGTTCCAGCCTAAGAGAACCGGCCTGTCTGACGGTGACTTGTGGTTTACAGAGGAGAAGCCGCTGACGTTCTCTGGGAGCAGCTACGTGGGCTGGCGACTGACGATTCCGACTGAGCGCCGACTCAGTCTGGCCTTCCAGATCAAGACAGTACAGCAGTCAGCCAGACTCATGCACGCAGGCGGCGCCGTCGACTTCAACATACTCGAGGTACATACGTCTTGTCGTTTAGTTATGGCTGTGTGTGAGAGATGTAACAAATGTTGGATACAAAACGACGAGATTCACCCATTCCTTAGTGGTGTTGTGCGTGTTTCATTCACAGAAACTCAGGAATATATCTTGTAAAATGAAATGTGATCTGAAGAATGTACAATTGTTGGTTGTTGATGTCAACTGTTAGATGGATAGTGCAACTATGTAGGTGTTGGCATGTCCATGTGGCATGCCAAGTCCTGGTTGTGGTCTAAGACTCTGGCTCGCAACATTGGAGACTGTGTGTGCCACACGACTCGGAGAGCATGTTATTGTGGTCTTGTCTGAATTTGGGGTGTAAAAGAACCACAGAGGACACGCACCCTGGCATTGACCACCCTCACTGCCCGCATGGAGTGGTCAGCTTGACAGAAAGGGCTAGTTCTGAAAATGGGTGACTATTTGAATGAGACCTCTAAAGACCATAACGTTGTACCCACAATTTGCAAAGACTAGTCATCTAATACAACTTTGCCCAGTGCTGGAAACAACTAGAAACGAGGGCCTACTGCAGTACAGATTTGACTGTTAATGACTGGTTGTTGTTTGTTGTTATCAGTTGGTAGACGGGGGCATACTACAGTACAGATTTGACTGTTAATGACTGGTTGTTGTTTGTTGTTATCAGTTGGTAGACGGGGGCCTACTACAGTACAGATTTGACTGTTAATGACTGGTTGTTGTTTGTTGTTATCAGTTGGTAGACGGGGGCCTACTACAGTACAGATTTGACTGTTAATGACTGGTTGTTGTTTGTTGTTATCAGTTGGTAGACGGGGGCCTACTACAGTACAGATTTGACTGTTAATGACTGGTTGTTGTTTGTTGTTATCAGTTGGTAGACGGGGGCCTACTGCAGTACAGATTTGACTGTTAATGACTGGTTGTTGTTTGTTGTTATCAGTTGGTAGACGGGGGCCTACTACAGTACAGATTTGACTGTTAATGACTGGTTGTTGTTTGTTGTTATCAGTTGGTGGACGGGGGCCTACTACAGTACAGATTTGACTGTTAATGACTGGTTGTTGTTTGTTGTTATCAGTTGGTAGACGGGGGCCTACTACAGTACAGATTTGACTGTTAATGACTGGTTGTTGTTTGTTGTTATCAGTTGGTAGACGGGGGCATACTACAGTACAGATTTGACTGTTAATGACTGGTTGTTGTTTGTTGTTATCAGTTGGTAGACGGGGGCCTACTACAGTACAGATTTGACTGTTAATGACTGGTTGTTGTTTGTTGTTATCAGTTGGTGGACGGGGGCCTACTACAGTACAGATTTGACTGTTAATGACTGGTTGTTGTTTGTTGTTATCAGTTGGTAGACGGGGGCCTACTACAGTACAGATTTGACTGTTAATGACTGGTTGTTGTTTGTTGTTATCAGTTGGTGGACGGGGGCCTACTACAGTACAGATTTGACTGTTAATGACTGGTTGTTGTTTGTTGTTATCAGTTGGTAGACGGGGGCCTACTACAGTACAGATTTGACTGTTAATGACTGGTTGTTGTTTGTTGTTATCAGTTGGTGGACGGGGGCCTACTACAGTACAGATTTGACTGTTAATGACTAGTTGTTGTTTGTTGTTATCAGTTGGTGGACGGGGGCCTACTACAGTACAGATTTTACTGTTAATGACTGGTTGTTGTTTGTTGTTGTCAGTTGGCAGACGGGGGCCTACTGCAGTACAGATTTGACTGTTAATGACTGGTTGTTGTTTGTTGTTATCAGTTGGTGGATGGGGGCCTACTACAGTATAGATTTGACTGTTAATGACTGGTTGTTGTTTGTTGTTGTCAGTTGGCAGACGGGGGCCTACTGCAGTACAGATTTGACTGTTAATGACTGGTTGTTGTTTGTTGTTATCAGTTGGTAGACGGGGGCCTACTACAGTACAGATTTGACTGTTAATGACTGGTTGTTGTTTGTTGTTATCAGTTGGTAGACGGGGGCATACTACAGTATAGATTTTACTGTTAATGACTGGTTGTTGTTTGTTGTTGTCAGTTGGCAGACGGGGGCCTACTGCAGTACAGATTTGACTGTTAATGACTGGTTGTTGTTTGTTGTTATCAGTTGGCAGACGGGGGCCTACTGCAGTACACATTTGAGTGTTAATGACCGGTTGTTGTTTGTTGTTATCAGTTGGCAGACGGGGGCCTACTGCAGTACACATTTGAGTGTTAATGACCGGTTGTTGTTTGTTGTTGTCAGTTGGTGGACGTGGGCCTACTGCAGTACAGATTTGAGAGTAAAAGACCGGTTGTTGTTTGTTGTTGTCAGTTGGTGGACGTGGGCCTACTGCTGTACAGATTTTACTGTTAATGACTGGTTGTTGTTTGTTGTTATCAGTTGGTAGACGGGGGCCTACTACAGTACAGATTTGACTGTTAATGACTGGTTGTTGTTTGTTGTTATCAGTTGGTAGACGGGGGCCTACTGCAGTACAGATTTGACTGTTAATGACTGGTTGTTGTTTGTTGTTATCAGTTGGTAGACGGGGGCATACTACAGTACAGATTTGACTGTTAATGACTGGTTGTTGTTTGTTGTTATCAGTTGGTAGACGGGGGCCTACTACAGTACAGATTTGACTGTTAATGACTGGTTGTTGTTTGTTGTTATCAGTTGGTGGACGGGGGCCTACTACAGTACAGATTTGACTGTTAATGACTGGTTGTTGTTTGTTGTTATCAGTTGGTAGACGGGGGCCTACTACAGTACAGATTTGACTGTTAATGACTGGTTGTTGTTTGTTGTTATCAGTTGGTAGACGGGGGCATACTACAGTACAGATTTGACTGTTAATGACTGGTTGTTGTTTGTTGTTATCAGTTGGTAGACGGGGGCCTACTACAGTACAGATTTGACTGTTAATGACTGGTTGTTGTTTGTTGTTATCAGTTGGTAGACGGGGGCCTACTACAGTACAGATTTGACTGTTAATGACTGGTTGTTGTTTGTTGTTATCAGTTGGTAGACGGGGGCCTACTACAGTACAGATTTGACTGTTAATGACTGGTTGTTGTTTGTTGTTATCAGTTGGTGGACGGGGGCCTACTACAGTACAGATTTGACTGTTAATGACTGGTTGTTGTTTGTTGTTATCAGTTGGTGGACGGGGGCCTACTACAGTACAGATTTGACTGTTAATGACTGGTTGTTGTTTGTTGTTATCAGTTGGTAGACGGGGGCCTACTACAGTACAGATTTGACTGTTAATGACTGGTTGTTGTTTGTTGTTATCAGTTGGTGGACGGGGGCCTACTACAGTACAGATTTGACTGTTAATGACTGGTTGTTGTTTGTTGTTATCAGTTGGTGGACGGGGGCCTACTACAGTACAGATTTTACTGTTAATGACTGGTTGTTGTTTGTTGTTGTCAGTTGGCAGACGGGGGCCTACTGCAGTACAGATTTGACTGTTAATGACTGGTTGTTGTTTGTTGTTATCAGTTGGTGGACGGGGGCCTACTACAGTATAGATTTGACTGTTAATGACTGGTTGTTGTTTGTTGTTGTCAGTTGGCAGACGGGGGCCTACTGCAGTACAGATTTGACTGTTAATGACTGGTTGTTGTTTGTTGTTATCAGTTGGTAGACGGGGGCCTACTACAGTACAGATTTGACTGTTAATGACTGGTTGTTGTTTGTTGTTATCAGTTGGTAGACGGGGGCATACTACAGTATAGATTTTACTGTTAATGACTGGTTGTTGTTTGTTGTTGTCAGTTGGCAGACGGGGGCCTACTGCAGTACAGATTTGACTGTTAATGACTGGTTGTTGTTTGTTGTTATCAGTTGGCAGACGGGGGCCTACTGCAGTACACATTTGAGTGTTAATGACCGGTTGTTGTTTGTTGTTATCAGTTGGCAGACGGGGGCCTACTGCAGTACACATTTGAGTGTTAATGACCGGTTGTTGTTTGTTGTTGTCAGTTGGTGGACGTGGGCCTACTGCAGTACAGATTTGAGAGTAAAAGACCGGTTGTTGTTTGTTGTTGTCAGTTGGTGGACGTGGGCCTACTGCTGTACAGATTTTACTGTTAATGACTGGTTGTTGTTTGTTGTTATCAGTTGGTAGACGGGGGCCTACTACAGTACAGATTTGACTGTTAATGACTGGTTGTTGTTTGTTGTTATCAGTTGGTAGACGGGGGCCTACTGCAGTACAGATTTGACTGTTAATGACTGGTTGTTGTTTGTTGTTATCAGTTGGTAGACGGGGGCATACTACAGTACAGATTTGACTGTTAATGACTGGTTGTTGTTTGTTGTTATCAGTTGGTAGACGGGGGCATACTACAGTACAGATTTGACTGTTAATGACTGGTTGTTGTTTGTTGTTATCAGTTGGTAGACGGGGGCCTACTACAGTACAGATTTGACTGTTAATGACTGGTTGTTGTTTGTTGTTATCAGTTGGTAGACGGGGGCATACTACAGTATAGATTTGACTGCGGAAGTGGCCTAGGCTTCACACGCGTTGACTCCATCAACATCAATGACGGCTACTGGCACGCCATCGTCATCGAGCGCCTCGGCAAGAATGCCAAGATCATCATTGACGGCACGCACACCGCACACGGCAGCGCAGCGGGCACCAACGACGTGTTGAACTTGGACAGTAACGACGTGTTCTTTGGCGCCGAGGTGATCACGATGGCCAATGGGAGAGAGGACATCAGTAAAGGGTTCATCGGGTGCATGCGGGACTTTGTCATCGACGGCGTAAAACTCCCCATGGCAGGAAGCAGTTCTGTTGCTCTCTTCAAGAATACACACAATATAGAGTTCCACTGTCGTGGAGCGTATATTCCAGGTAGGGTTTGTTTGTGAGGTAGACTGCTTCAGGCAGTAATTTTCGTGTGGTGGGACGTCACGTTTGGAATGCTTTGCCCATTGATATAAAATGCTGCGGAACTTTGTCGGCATTCAGAAAGGCGCTAAAAACGCACATTTTCAAAGCATATTACTGCTGACATTTTAAATATTGAATGACATTTTAGATTTTTTTTCTTCAAATATTTCATCTTATCTTATTTTTACACACATTTATTGACATTTATATATGCTATGATGACATCGTTTAGGATGTGCTTTGCATGTAAATAGAGTATTAATTAGTTTTATTTATTTATTGATTTATTTATTTTACTCATCGTCGTTAATTCTATATAATATTTAGTTAACAGTTTTAATATGAACAATTTAACGTTTCTACATTTGTTTTATCTGAAAGTTAATTTTACAGTTGTATTTATTATTATTAATATTAGTTTTAACACATAATAAATAGCTTTATATTTTATTGTACAGCGCTTTGAACATATTTGGATATTGCGCTTTATCAATAATAAATATTATTATTAACATGTTCTTGTTACACTGCTGGATGTATTGTTTACAAGTGTTGTGGTGTTCTCTTAACTCCCACTGTCAATTATCACATCTCATTGGGATTATGCCTCATAGTCCCACAGGTCCTATGGTAAAAATATAATGCAACAATCTTGCAGGGAACTACATTAGCACAGAACATTTGTTATCATTACAGGTGCTAGAATTCCTGTTTATTACAACTAATGCAGTTTCTGTGGATCTGTCGTTAATAAATGTGAACATTGAGATGACATTAAATCTGTTGCCATTTATATAGTTCCTTCATGCTGAACCAACTAGATGGCTGTCTGACTTGCCATCCGCCAGACGTAATGTCACACCACTTCATATGGTTAATTCTCTGTCTGCCCACCAGGTGTCTGCAGCAGTAGTCCGTGCCTGAATGGTGGCTCGTGTCGGCCCGTCGGTCACGACTCGTACGCGTGTCGTTGTCGGGGGCGGTTTGATGGCCCCAGGTGTGAGATTGACACGAACCCTTGCGCCTCCAGCCCCTGTCTCCACTCAGGTAGGGGGAAATCTCCCAATTTATAACTGTGTTTTCCCGCTGTGGAATCTTAATGTAAAGTAACTCCCCTGGCTTGTGAAGATGAGGTATGACAACTGTCGTTTATGTGACTCTCAACTGTCATCTCTCCCCAGGTGCGTTTACTGTCATCTCCCCAAGTGTATTGTTGATATGACTGTTGACTCATCTCCCCAAGTGTGTTGTTGATGTTACTGTTGACTGTCATCTTTCCCAGGTGTATAGTTGATGTAAATGTTGACTGTCATCTCACCCAGGTGTGTTGTTGACGTGACTGTTGATTGTCATCTCCCCAGGTGTGTTATTGATGTGACTGTTGACTGTCATCTCCCCCCAGGTGTGTTGTTGATGTGACTGTTGACTGTCATCTCCCCCCAGGTGTGTTATTGATGTGACTGTTGACTGTCATCTCCCCCCAGGTGTGTTATTGATGTGAATGTTGACTGTCATCTCCCCCCAGGTGTGTTACTGATGTGAATGTTGACTGTCATCTCCCCCCAGGTGTGTTGTTGATGTGACTGTTGACTGTCATCTCCCCCCAGGTGTGTTATTGATGTGACTGTTGACTGTCATCTCCCCCCAGGTGTGTTGTTGATGTGACTGTTGACTGTCATCTCCCCCCAGGTGTGTTATTGATGTGAATGTTGACTGTCATCTCCCCCAGGTGTGTTATTGATGTGAATGTTGACTGTCATCTCCCCCCAGGTGTGTTGTTGATGTGAATGTTGACTGTCATCTCCCCCCAGGTGTGTTATTGATGTGAATGTTGACTGTCATCTCCCCCCAGGTGTGTTACTGATGTGAATGTTGACTGTCATCTCCCCCAGGTGTGTTGTTGATGTGACTGTTGACTGTCATCTCCCCCCAGGTGTGTTATTGATGTGACTGTTGACTGTCATCTCCCCCCAGGTGTGTTGTTGATGTGTCTGTTGACTATAATCTCACCCAGATGTATTGTTAATGTCTCTGTTGCCTGTCATCTCCCCAGGTGTGTTGTTGATGTGTCTGTTGACTATAATCTCACCCAGATGTATTGTTAATGTCTCTGTTGCCTGTCATCTCCCCAGGTGTGTTGTTGATGTGTCTGTTGACTATAATCTCACCCAGATGTATTGTTAATGTCTCTGTTGCCTGTCATCTCCCCAGGTGTGTGTGAGAACATTGGGGGAGACTTCCGATGCACGTGTCATGGCCATCTCCAGGGTAAGCGGTGTGAGAAGAACTTCTACTGCCACTCCAACCCCTGCAAGCACGGTGGGTCGTGTGTGGATGGGCTGCGTGGTCCTGTGTGTACCTGCACGACTGGCTTCAGAGGTAGGCACAGGTGTACACTGAGGTAGAGGTGTGTCAGGGCATTGGAGCTGTAGACAAACAGGTGGCTGGAGAACACATACTAAGTCATCCTTATCTAAGCTGTGCATGTCCATGTTAGTCATGATTTAGAACGACAGTGTCTGTTCTACTGTGCGATCAATGTCTCTGTGCAAGTATGGAATTCTCTTTGTGATGATTTAAAAATGGTACTGTTGCTGCATTTAAATGTAAATGCAGGAATCTTATTTAAGAAATATCTGGTTGTGGACCATCTCTCTTAACTATATTATGTATAAAGATGTTTACTTATTTTATAGCTTGTATATGAATTTGTAGCCATTATGTAAACATGTGTCAGGGGTAAATTGACACGTTGACTTCCAATTTACCCCTTTCAAACATTGTAGATTGTAGTTCAATGAGTGTCTGAATTGTGTTTTATTCTTGTTAAAATGTTGTGAGTACAGTGTTCTGAATAAACTTTCATAGCACAAACTTTCATATCATGTACATCAAAGTGACAAGTATCAGATCCATGTGTATCTAATCCATAATATCTGATCCCTGTGTTTCTGATCCATGTGTATCTAAGCTGTGGTGAGCGACATATACAAGAGATTAATTATCGTTGATGTTTCTCAGGTGCCTTGTGTGAGTATGACGTTGATGAATGCCGTCAGAATCCATGTCAGAATGGCGCGACATGCATCAACCTCTGGGGAAGTTTCACCTGCAACTGTACGTCAGGCATCGCAGGCGATCTGTGTGACGAAGTTGACCTCACATCCATTACATCTAACCCTGCGAACATCAACCTTGACGAAATCATAGGAATTATTGGTAAGGCAATGGTGCCGCTCGGCCTAACTAAATAGTTTGCATTACTGGAAGCATGTTAGTGGCAAACAGCCGTGGTGATGGTAACTGACTTGCAGAAATCTTTTAAAATTAGTTTGTTTCGTTACTAATTCTCATAAAGCCATGTTATAGTGTGAACTTGATGTTCTGTGCCTGCAGGTGTGCTGTCGTGCATCATCCTCATCGTCATCATCTTTGTCATCATCATGCGGTGTCGACTCAACCGACGTCGCCGCCGTGGCCTCGAGACGACGCAGGCGGAGTACTCGTACAACAACATGATGAGTCACAACAAGTCGAGCAAGATCTCAGAGCAGGAATCCACGGCCAACTTCATGCACCACAACATACCCCCTGACACACCAATGTTGTCCCCCAGTCCTCATCCCCCTCCCGTCCTGCCCCCCCGCCCCGCCTCCTACACCCCCTCCAATGCGGGGGGCTCGGTGAACACGCTCAACAATTTCGACAACATCCCCGACGAGGTGCAAAACATGAGCACCATCACACAGCCCATTGAGATCCCCGCGTTCATGCAGAATGTGGATGTTGAGAAGCCCCCTGAAGCCCGTGAGATGTGCCCCGCCCCTCCACCCCGTTACCATGACATCGAGAGTAAGTACTGGACACAGTCACGTGTGTGTGCATGGCCTGACGAACATGTGCTTAATACTTAATTTGTATTTGTCTTTATGTTATTGTTATTATTTTATTAGTGTTGTTATTTAATTTATTGTTATTACGGTTATTAAAACAATATATGACATCAGAATAGGAGAATTTATTTTAAAATTATGGACACTTATGAGGTGCGTTTGCAATACACCACAGATATACGTATTCCTCATAACGAACAGAACAAATTGATATCATTACACCTAGTAAGTAGTATCATATTACAAAGCAGTTATCATCCACTGAAAGTTAAACTTATTGAATTATGGAGATAACACTTGAGAGATAACAGTGTCACAATTCAAGCTAGATTGCTCCGTGCATATATTCTCTTCAGCACTGCAGTAAAACTGATCACGGCAATATATCGAAATGACTGCATATATCCAAACTCTTAATAGAATTTTTTTATTTATCAACTGTCTGAACCATACAGTACATAACAAATATGTTTAGATACACTGTCTGAAAACGTGTGTGCAAACAGGGTAGGGGAATGTCAAATGGTCACAAAAACATTACACATTTTTAATGGCCAGTGTAGACTTTAATTTATGAACCATCTGGACAAGTTTATTTAAAATTTATCACAAAAAAGAAACAATGATAGTAAGACAACATAATGTGACCGACGTATAAAATCGCCAACGGTGGTTTGCTACAACGTTTCATTTTATGATTTGCGTATTGTTTTTGTTGTTTTGTTAATTCCGTGTTTGTGTTTGGCTGTGTCTAGACATGGAGAAGCAGGGCTTATGTGTTGCAGACCTCGACGACGACTTACAAGGTGAGTGCGAGGGGATGGATATTTACCTGCTGGCTGACTGAGAAATAACACACATCCTCTACCTTATATGGCTATTGTCCTCTTGACTCACATATCATATATCTACTGTCTTCAAGACTGGCAGATGACTGACCAATACAGATGATTACTACTTATAAGACTGGCTGAATTTAGAAGGGGCCAGATTGCCACTAGATTCACTAATGCAAGATCCAAGGTAGTTTATTAAATTTCTCAAAGGAAAAAACATTGTCTTGTTGTCAGGACAAAATCATTAAAAAAAAACCCAGAAAATACACAGGCAGTCGCAGACTAATATTTCATAAATTGACATTCATACTGGTTGTGGAGTCATATATGAAATCAAGCAGCAGGAAGACTATGCTTGTTATCATCAAAAAGTATGTATTTACATTTTCCTAAAGCTTTTATTCCCCTTGTTAATTGCTCGGACAAAAGAATATGTTGGCGGACAAGTAGTTGTCAAGACTTACCAGATGAGAAAACATTCTGGCATATTTCTACCGGTGATTAAACCCATTTCTAGCTATGTAACTTCCCCAACCCTTGTCAGAGTGAAACACGTACGATCTAGCCATGGAGCTGGGTGTGGTATTGTGAATTTAAAATTAATAGTTGAGATTTGCTAAGGTGTCATTGGGAGTGTCAAATGACGTGTCATTGTGTCTGGAGTGTCAAATGACATGTCATTGTGTCTGTCCACAGCGTCAGCAGCGCGTCACACGGGGCCCCCAGGTACACCCCCTAAGTGTCTATGCTCGCCCCCTACCCTCCTAGTGCATGCTGGCTGCCCCCTCCGCTTCCGTAGTGATGTCTTCCATCAATGAGGAAAACATCCATTTCTCGTTCTCTCTCTCTTTCTCTCTCTCTCTCTCACGCAAGACAATCCTGTATCTGATGGAAGGAAATAATCTGTGGATTGCTCATTCGGATTATTTATCAGGCTGTGTGTGTGTGTGTGTGTGTGTGTGTGTGTGTGTGTGTGTGTGTGTGTGTGTGTGTGTGTGTGTGTGTGTGTCCCAAGTCTTAAACCAGTAGACATCGTAACTTTTAATAAAAATACACTCCATTCCAACTTAGCACATAATTTGATACACTTAGGGTTGTAACCCACCCCTTTAAAATATGGAACCATGACATAATTTATTAAATCAGTTGTTTGTCCTAATTTGTTCATGTTGAATGTGGCAACCTGATATGCAGGTCTATTTTCTAAAATCATCCATTATCTACAATATATATATATACAGCCTGTATTTTTGTTGCCTATATATATATATATATATATATAGATAGATAGATAGATAGATAGATAGGCAACATAAATAGTGCTCGTACATAGCCGATAGACTAAGCTTTAAAGCAACGCAGCATATCATTTTCTGGAAAGTGCATTCATCATTAAAATACAACAGTTTTGGACGGTTAGGTACTGCACTGGGACAGTTAAACTCGATCTTGTACTTCTAAAGTCTTGGACAAATCCTGATATCTGTGAGTGACAAGGCATGGTGGTATTAGTGAATGGTTTCTTCCTTCTTGGCATGTCTGGTGTGTATTCTCCAGCTTCGTGGATGGATGGCATACAGCAACTATCGACACATGCTGACTGTCATGCTGACTGTCATACACTGCATCAGTCCCACATGTTACATCTGCTAACTGCATTCCAATGTTGCGCTAGTATCTCTGCATTCCGATGTTGCGCTGGTCCCATTTCATCAGTCCGATGTTGTGCTAGTCCCTGCATTTCCTTTCTGCTCTTGTTTCTACTGTTCAGCTCACTCGTGCATGTCGTGTATCCAGTAAGTCACATTGATCCCTCGTGACATTTTGGGATCAAACGTGAGTCATTTTGATCACCAATGAGTCATTTTAATCACAAGAGAATCATTTTGATCACCAGAGTTGTTCACACGTCAACAGTTGCTTCACTGAGTCAAGGATCTTGCCACAACAGTGTTATCTCCTACAGCATTTAACTTTCATGATTACCTCTCGCAGTATTTAACTTTCATTTACTTCTCACAATCCATATTTAAATCTCATATCTACCTCTTACAACATTCACCCCTCGCAACATTCAAATTTCACATTTACATCTCACGACGTTTATTTCTCAAATCATTTGCTACATAGACGTTCACCACTGCTATGTATCTTGAACAGTAAACAAATGAACTAATCGCTGCTCCCTCTCGGTCGCAGGTTACCACTGGGACACGTCGGATTGGCACCCGGACCAGATGCCGCTACCAAACATCGCGGAGGTCCCGATGCGCGAGATTCCCGACACTCAGAGTTCGTGCGCCCCGAGCGACGACGGCAACTCTCAACTCATTGACCCGGACGCCTACGACAACTACACCGACTACGCTGAGGATCTCGGGGAGCACGACTCGGAGTACGTCGGTGACTCTGAGTACGGCGAGACCGAGTTCGAGACCGAGGACTTCGACGATGACGACGACGAACCGAATGTCGATTTTGGTGACACGCCAAATTACGAGGAAATGCTGGCGTTGCAAAACAACCTCGTTTATGAGGTAACGGACGATAACGATGATGACGATGACGAATCGCATGTGAACTATAACATCCATCCAAACGACTATCTGCCTCACTACAGCATCGAGAACATGCAGACGGACGATGACGACAGTTGCTACCAGGGGGCAGCAGTGAGGCAGCCGGAGTACGAGCACTCGACGCTGTCGGCGCTTGATGACATGAGTGTGTCGGTTGGTGGCTACGCGTCGACCGCCGTGTCGTGTTCTGGCCTCTCGGGACTGTGTGAGATTGAGGACAGTGAGATCAATGTCAGTGATGAGGACAGTGAAGATGACAACTGTTCGTCGACAAAGATCTCGAGTTCGCACATCCACACTGACGTGTAGGTGGCGCCATCTACAGAGCAAAGCGTTTCAAACATCTGGAGTTCGTCAGAGACATCCGTGTGAACTGTCAAAGTGTCGTTCACAAGACGAACGGTGTATATAATATATACTAGTGTGCTGGTTGTCAACAGTGAATTCGTGTCATTAGAAACTGTTGAGTAATATATTGTTTCAACCGTTATGGTTTGAATACTTTAACTATTTGCAACATGCATACAATTGCAAAGCATTTGTTACAGCATTTCTGGAATTTATTCCCTCTTGCAGCTTCCAGAGATATAATATTATAATGGTGCTATTTATTGCGATAAATATTGCTGCTTTATACAGTATTCTATTATACAAATCAAGCGATGAATCAAATTGTGGTGGGCGGTTGTCCCTGCAGACCGCTTTTTCAGTGTATTGAGAGTATTTTCATACGTATGTCGCTATCGTCCATCAGGTTTTCAAAGGAAGAATCTTCTCAGAGAAGGTCACATGAGGACCAATATGGTGAGATTGTAACATAGTTTTATACAAAGATATCACTATTTTTAGACTGCCACGTTTCAATGAAGTGGCCAGCGATTTCTGAAGTTGTATACGATGTAGCGTTGTCAAGTATTGTACACAATTGGTGTGTACACTTGAGTGCTAAATGTATTTTGTCATCTGTAAATGTCGCCTTTTGTAGACTTCTAGCTTTATGTGCCATTTGGTTGTTTAGGATTTCCAGCCAAGCATTGTTTGTGTGTACGATTCTGTAAACGTAGTCATAAGCAATCATTTATTAATCGTTTATGGCTAAGAATGCCTGTTTTCGTGAGAGTATATATATATATATATTAAGAATATAATTACAAGTCCATGTTATTACTGTAGCTATGCTAGCTTAGTATTGGTGTGACGACGCAGATATTAGTGTGTTATGTGGCTGTGTTGGTATCGGGTTGAGATTTAATCAACTACATCATGTCCACTGGATTTAGCAAGTCGCATACGTGTCTTGCAAATTGTGCAAAAACTACCTGATTGAGGTCAATTGAGTCTGTAAATACTTGCTTCGAAGAAGATAGTTTTGTTCATATTTAATACGTTGGTCGTTCTGTGTAGGTCCGAGTCAGATTTAGATTTGAGAAGCGTTAATTTTGTAAATTCAACATTTGCGGGTTGTATCAAAAAGGCCCTAGCAGAATGTAAAGTTGATTATGTGACGTGTGATGATGGTTACGATTTTATTGGATGACGGGGCCTTATGAATAGAAACTTTCTCGCCTGCACGGTGTTGCAGCTCTGGAAGTCAGCAGCATTTCTATTAGACTGTCAGCATTGCTGTTAGACTGTCAGCAGTACCACTGTCAGGTTATCAGCAGCATCGCTGTTTTACTATCAACAGCTTCGCTTTTAGACTGGCAGAATTGCTGCTACACTGTCAGCATCACTGTTAGAATTGTTAGACTGTCAGCATTGCTGTTAGGCTGTCAGCAGCACTGCTGGTACACTGTCAGCAGCAGCTCTGTTACACTGTCAGCTGCATCACATTTAGACTGTCAGCATTGCTGTTAGACAGTCAGCAGCAGCTCTGTTACACTGTCAGCAGCATCACTGTTAGACAGTCAGCGGCAGCACTATTAGAGTGTCAGCATCACCATTATTCTGTCAGCATTGTAATTTGACTGTCACCAGTGCCACTGCTAGACTGTCAGCTGTTTCATTGTTAGACTGTCAGCAGTCTCATAAAATCAAACACTGGTACATGTGTATCCTAATTCAAGCTGCACACAATACATCTGTTTGTCCTTGATAAAGAATCTCTCAAGTGTTCTTGTTTAGTTGTGTTTAAAGTATGTGTGTCCCTGTGTCTGTACACTGTGTATATGTATCAATCTATATACATATGTACACAAGTATGCATAATTAATGTGTTAATTGATGTCACCTAAAGCAGCGTTGATGCTGTGGGTGCTGTGTCTACAATGATGTAATGTTATAATATATTTGCATTGCAAAGCTTAAGCAGCAATGCTTTTGCAACTAAATGATTTCTAAGAGAATGATGTTGATATTTTGATGAGTCTATCATTTTCTGAAATAAACTGATAGTGTTGATTTTGTAGACCGTGTTCTGGAGTTTTCTTGAAATGTCCTTAATATTTCAGTCATTTTTTTCAATTCCTACACTTTACCGATCCATTGTTACCAGGGGTAATTCTTTTTCACTTGGATATACATTGTATATGTACACGCATGACAACTTTAGTAAAGACTGCCACCTTTGTTACCAGTCTACCTAAAATGTACTATTATTTACACCTGTAGCCTGAATGGGGTCTCAGCCTGGATAGGACTCTCAATCGGTCGTTTTTTCAAATTTTGTAACTAGGATTGTGTATTGTATATATTGTTCATGGCTCCAAGAATGGTTTATTGTAGATAAATTAACTTACTCTGGAGCTTAATGTCGAAGATGAGTACGACGTTTCGACCCGTCAGCTACGGACCTTGTTCCCTGACCCAACACAACACCACCAGATAGAATGAAAATGGCCAGGATTTATTTCCGATATCTGAACAGTGACCAACATGCAATATTTACAACAAATGGGGGCCAATAGAGCTCTTCTAAAAACGTTCTGGGCATAACACTTGCATCATTCACAAACTGCCAGTGTGGCCTAAGCAGATGAGAAACAGAAGTTAAGACAGTTATGGTTTGTCACTTTTGAAAAAAAAAAATTCTGGTCAACAATAATACTATTCTGTAGGTTGAAGACCTGTGCTCAGATATCCAAGATGTGTTTGAACATTACCGAACATTACCATAATGTCTGCATCTAAAAATGATCCAACTGAAGAAGTGTTCATTATAAGAAAAGGGTCAAGTGAATACACCGGTAATCAAGCAAGTTTTACTGAACATTCAAAGAAGCCTGAAGAACTTTACGTATTGTATACATAGTTCTTTTTACACAGTGTATAATTTGTCACAGTAAATAACTACAAAGCATGCATAGAATTTACACACAATATGTGTGTGTGTATATAATATATATATATTATATATATATATATATATATGACAGATATCAGGGCAAGATGAGAACAAATATGAATATTGATAACAATTGAGAATGGTAGAGATTTCTTGAACTGAAATCCATAATAATGAGTTCAGCGTTTGCTGCCAGTGACTTTGATTTTGGATTCTTAAGATTTTTAGTATAAGTTCAGAAATGAGTTTTTCTCAAAAAAATAACCCAAGTGAAGAAATTTCATCTTGCCCTGAAACCATGTATAAGTCAGTCATAATAAGATATTTTTTATTGCGCCTAAATGCTTGGAAGCCAATCTCGCATCACATCAGTATAAAAGTGTTGATCAACCTCAACATTAAAAGACATCCCAGTTGTGAGCATAATCATGTAAGCAACCTAGAAGCATCCATAAGCACGCAATTTGTAGATGATATTTTTAGAGTTAGCAACATTTGAAAAAAATATTTAAAATGATCTACTCAAACAAAAAATGGCATAGCTTCAGCATAGATCCTGAGTCAAATGCTGTACACATACAGTTATATGGCCATGTCGGAAAGAAGGTGGGGTATTTACCACAGTTAATACATGTTCCATGCAAGCTGGTATACAGTCTGTTTTCCTGGAGCAACACTCTTCAGAGATGTGACTTCACTGCCAACTTCATAGTCTCCAGGTGCCTTAGGCAGATACAAGTAGAGTGTAACACTACGTTATTTGAAATGATAATATTCACGATTGCCAGACATCTAAATCAAGTGCCAATAGGTTAAAGGTGCATCCTCAATAATCATTTCTATATCTACCCAGAGACCACCGTGCAGGTACATGTTACTGTCTCTATACTGACTAAAACGATAAATAATTTTTTTTAGTCATCACGAATATTTTCACCAACACAATGTCTTCATCAGTCACTACTAAAGGAACAACTACTGAGGTCCAACAGTTGGTCACCGGAGAAAGGACATCTTCCAGTGTCCCAAAGCTGACCACTAGTGACAGGATATGTTCCAGCTTGCATAGACTGACCACTAGTGACAGGACATCTTCCAGCTTGCATAGACTGACCATTAGTGACAGGACATCTTCCAGCTTGCATAGACTGACCACTAGTGACAGGACATCTTCCAGCTTGCATAGACTGACCACTAGTGACATGATATGTTCCAGTGTCCATAGACTGACCACTATTGACAGGATATGTTCCAGTGTCCATAGACTGACCACTAGTGACATGATATGTTCCAATGCACATAAGCTGACCACCAGTGACATGATATGTTCCAGTGTCCACAGACTGACCACTACTGACATGATATGTTCCAGCTTGCATAGACTGATCACTAGTGACATGATATGTTCCAGTGTCCACAGACTGACCACTACTGACATGATATGTTCCAGTTTGCATAGGCTGACCACTAGTGACATGATATGTTCCAGTTTGCATAGGCTGACCACTAGTGACATGATATGTTCCAGTGTCCATAGACTGACCACTAGTGACATGATATGTTCCCCTGCTTGTACGCTGGCCATTGGAGAAAGGAGACCTTGTTCCAGCAGACATTGCGCCTGTCCCATGGGAGACAAAGTCTGGGCGGCTGTGGTCGGGAATATTCACAGAGGCAAGACAGGTGGTGACAAACCCAGTCCCGCTGGAGGCAGCACTACTCAGACTTGTGCCTGGTTCTGCAACAAGACATCAACATTTAATTGGAAATAAATAGAAAAATTTAATTATGTCAGAATAAGAAATAATTATGGGTACTTTTGCAGTTTAGGCCCGCACCTCGAAAAAACCATCAAAATGTTCACCTACGATGACCAAACTTCGCATGGTGTATCTACTATACCTGTACTACGCGTATGCACTTGTCACGTGATCAAAAAATAATAATTAATGCCTGAAATCGATCAAAATGTGTACGTAAATAACGCGCTTTCCTCGGCGCCACCTGACGGAGTTCACTGTGACAGTAGTGACTCGACGAGGAAAGCGCATTATTTACGTACACATTTTGATCGATTTCAGGCATTAATTACTATGTTTTGATCATGTGACAAGTCTATACGCGTAGTACAGGTGTAGTAGATACACCATGCGAAGTTTGGTCATCGTAGGTGAACATTTTGATGGTATTTTCGAGGTGCGGGCCTAAACTGCAAAAGTACCTAATTATGTACATATTATATGTATGATAAAAAGAAGTCAATGATCTTTAATAAGATAAGCTTTATGGGTCTAACAATTCTTCTTTATTTGCAGGAGGAACAGAACCACTTACGATTACTGACACTGTGAATATTTTAAAGTCTCTGAATCCGATATCTCATTGGTCAGTTAATTTGATATACAGTGTACCCTGTAAAAATAGTTTTATAAACATAGCATAGCAGGAAAATGAGATAATAATTCCTATATGAACAGAAAACCTTGCTTGCAGCAGAGGAATCTCACCATTAAATGCCTCAACGGTGCCAGGAATGTCTTTGGAATTTGAAGCATGATTTTCCAGTTGATTGATCAGGCTCAAATCTGTGGCTGCAGGTGACTCCACAACGTCCATCTGTTGATGTTAGAAAACAAATTGTTACTTTCTATTTAACAAACTTCTCATGACATCAATGTCCGTTATATAACTCAGTTACTTTCATTTGGGGTGCAGAGATCAAAGGCAGTTATATTACAGCTTTGGACAACGATGTTTATTGTTTTGGTCTTTTTTATGCTTACACCCACCTCTCATGAAATGTACACCTTTTTTGTTATTTGGTTTACACCATCCGATTATTGTTTTGACCAATTTCTATGTGATGCCATCTGGCAAATCACACACAGAATTTAGGTACATGTAAATATCACACCGTGCATATAAGATTGGTTACACCAAAGAAAATGCTTCCTCAGCCTACATTTTCAGTGATTAAATCGGATTATCAACACACTGAATGCTGCCTTTGGATTAACTGCCCCAAGTGTTAAAAGGTATACATTACAAGCAACACTGTAAACATTAATGTTTTTGTGATATTATATGAATTACGATTGCTAGGCTATCGTTCAGATAAACTAAGTTAAAATAAGTTAAACAAACGACAACAACAATACTTTAATATATATAATAATATACTTAATATATATATATATATATATTAAATTATTGGTACAACAATACTTTAATATATAATAATATATTATAATATATATATATATTAAAAATAAGATTATATATATTAAAGTATTGGTATTGTGGTTACAATATAAGAAATGTAATGGAATTATAACTTTCTTTTGTTGAATAAACATTCAATCGTAAACATTCAGCTGTAGCTATTAGTGTTTTTAAAAGAACACCATTTTATATATCGGTCAAACAAACACTTCTGATTCAAGTAACTAAAATAAGATATATTTCTACCAATTTACTACACATATTATGTGTCCCAATCAATACTTAATTGACCAAAGTCACAATGCAATCTTCTAATATTCCTGTGGTCAGAAGGCATTTATACCATCTGAAGAAATTCAAGAAACTAATGTATTTCTACAAGTTTAGTGTCCTGGAAAAGAACATCACAACTGACTACTTGATAACAACAATAATTCGTACCATCGGTTTTAAATCTTTGTTCGTGCTGTCTTCTCCAGGAATGTCTAGATCTAGCGTCTCTGGATTGGTCTCACCCTCCACATGCTCAGTGGCTCTGAAAGATTAAACAAAATTAAATTTACACATCTACATCACAGGCAGCTCAACCAGATACTGTTTATACTGTTTGCACTAACTTTGATATAAAACAGCCCACCAGCCAGCCCCGCCCAAGTCCATTTCCTTTGGGAGGTCCAAATTCTATGAGACATAGGATATGGACCTCCATGGAATATAGACCTCACTCTATAGAATATTCTACCAGAAGATATGCATTTGATCGAGTCATGAAAACATTTAAAGCATTTGATCTAGTCATGAAAACATTTAAAGCATTTCATCGAGTCATGAAAACATTTAAAGCATTTGATTGAGTCATGAAAACATTTAAAGCATTTCATTAAGTCATGAAAACATTTAAAGCATTTGATCGAGTCATGAAAACATTTAAAGCATTTGATTGAGTCATGAAAACATTTAAACCATTGGATTGAGTCATCAAAACATTTAAAGCATTTGATCGAGTCATGAAAACATTTAAAGCATTTGATTGAGTCATGAAAACATTTAAAGCATTTGATCGAGTCATGAAAACATTTAAAGCATTTGATTGAGTCATGAAAACATTTAAAGCATTTGATCGAGTCATGAAAACATTTAAAGCATTTGATCGAGTCATGAAAACATTTAAAGCATTTGATCGAGTCATGAAAACATTTAAAGCATGTCTTCAGGCTAGACACCCCAGATGAAATGGATTTTTTTAAATACCCACAATGGACTGATGCCAACTTATACTTTTGTACGTTTACTATCAATAAAGTAGTGGTACAATTAACATAGGAGCACCAGCTAAAACTGCACTGTAGAAGACAGACAGGAAGACGTGAGAGGGAAGTGTTATGAGAAGGGATCTTTGGTTCCCCAAGGGGGGGAGAGTGAAGAATGAGCAGAACTAAGCAGAACAATAATGAAACAAAAGCGATGAACCCACCTGACATCAATACCCAACTGTTGGGCAGTGTGGGAACTTGACTGATTTTCCCTCATTTGATCCATAGCCGTGTCATTGTAGCCGCTTGGTAACTTTTCTTGACACGACACTGAGTTGTCACTTGGTGTGACATTTGGTGCTCTCTGCCATTTGTCACTGGTCTGGAAGGAGGACAACTGGAACACTCCCTGCAAGAGATAAAGTTCTATCATACAATTTGATCTACAACCTCAGAGCGCAGTGGCTCAGGGGTAGAGTTTCGGACTCTCGACTACGAGAACCCAGGTTTGAATCGTGTGCTGTGGTGTTAAAACTGTTTTCACTCTACATTGCTCCAGTTCACTCAGCTTTATAAATGAGTACATGGCTATAGACAGTGGTGGATATGTGTACGATCAGCCTTCGCACATTAATTGTAGCATATGGCTGGATGCTTCCCCAAGAAGCCAAGATGGTGTCTGAGTGAACAGGTCTGTCAGGGAAGTAAAGTGTAAAGCGCTTTGAACGGTCCTGAGGACTGGATAGTGCACTATATAAGAACTTGCTTTTACCTTGCAAATATTGCTTTCTAATTATATAGTGTATATAATAATGCTTTAATAAAATATATAAATGGACAAACTAAGATAACTTTTCATATTTGTAATATCAAGGATGTTGGAGAAAAAAACGGAAATTTTGTAAAATTGTGAGTGCTCAGTCGATTGTCAAAGGCACCAAGCAAAATAATGTTTTCATTATTATATCTCTAACTGTGTAGCATAGGTGGAGAGATGCTAAGAAAGCATTAAAACTGAAGTAGGTGTAACAAAACTGTTAATCTGGTAATGTTACAATGGCATGGCAACAGATAACACAACCTCTACTGGAATATATTTGTGCGATTATTAAAATTGTGTAGAATAACATTTTTTTTAATTTGTCCATAGGTAGAATTAAGTGTTAAAAATTCAAATAAAATTTTGTTTCCTTAGAGTGGACACCCCTGTAATGGGGCACCTGCTGTTTATATCCTGCATGTGTCTTCACAGACAGTCATCATACTTCCAAAGTTATAAATAGTGATACCATACAGGACATATTGATAAGCTACATGTGATATACCTCATTCGACTCCTGCATGAAAGTACACTCTGTTTGGCCGGCCTCGCTCAGTTCATCTGAAAACATGCAACATTTCTTGATTTAATCACTGCAAATAACACAACTTTAATATTTCTTGTATCTACTTTTCCTGAAGCTAATTTTAGGCTGAAATTCTGTGTTTTTAATGCAGGAGTTTACTTTCACCTACTGGTATCCATTATATTGACAATATAATTTTTTTTTTAATCTGATAGTTTTGCTTAATTACCGACGACTAAAAATGTTAATCAATTTATTTTATTTATTAAATGCAATTAGGTGGGCAATATACATTCAATATATCTACTCTAGTCTTACGAATGTTACATAACTGTATCCATTAAACACTTTTTCTCTGCTTGTTTCAAGCAGAGAAAAAAGAAACCAACTGTAGCAGGAAAGCAACACAGAAGTTAGATATCCTTTTGTTTCATTTCTACAAAGTCTACAAGGCTTACGTGAAATATTTTTCACATCCTCCATGAAGTAACTGCTGATATACTCAGCACCTAATGTCTTCACACTGTCAAACAACGTTTCAATTGTTCCACAGGTTTTGCCGAATGCCACGTAGACGTGCATTTGGTTTTCTACAGGTTTCGCCACAACCCTTTTGTACAGGTGACGCAGTCCTGAAACAATGAATGACAACAATTTAAAAAATATGACACTACATTTTATGATACTTTAAAATATACAAAATTTATTATTTTGTGGATCTTAGGCATATCTATGAAAAAGCCATGACATTCTTTGGATGATATGTAAGTTTGTTAATATGAATGTAAAAGGTGTGGGGTTGTTTTGGGTGGTTTCTGGGCCCCACATGTATTTTGTTTAGATAGTTAATTATTGGCGTTCCCCATCGACAGCTATTTATGATTCATCTTTACTTATAACGGGAATTGCCTTTTGCTATCTAGGTTGACGACAATGCCCATTGTCTTGTCTTTACTATATTTACATTATAACTACTACATATGTTATTAAAGGGCATTGCCATTTTTCACACACATTCAGTGACTCTTTTTCGCTACATAAACATAGCAATGCGCAGCAGATTCCAATACACATCATATCCTATACAGCTCCTTAGATTAGGCGAGGAGCCAGTGGGTAAAATGTTTTTGGCAAATCATAGTCATTGCCTTGTCTCTTTTGATATTTTCCCTGTTTATTCATATACGATGACCAGATGAAGCCAAACTGTGACTGCAGCAACAAAAGTTGGTATCATCTAGTGATATAAGTCAAGATCTAATGTCTACTTCTACTCCTCTCAGCCAGCCCCATAATCAGAATGCAGTTGGCACAAATACTAGATGATATTTCACTCTGTAGTTGTCCAGAATATTAATGTTCTATGTTTGTCACCTACATGTGACAGTCATCTACATGCGACAATAAATCTTTAATCAATAGACACCACAGTCACGCCATTTTAAACACGGTTAAATGAAAATTAAAATAAACACAACTTGCATTAAACAAATACCTGGGTAATAGTTTTGAAGACACAACTTAAAAACGGCAGGCAATGTTCCAGTTTAAAATTGGACTTATGAGTTGTTATACAAGCTTCTGCCAGATTAGTCAGATACACTGTACTGGAAAAATACCAGACAGCGAATGCAGGGTGCCATAAGTTCATTGGATCTTTGTCCCAAAGAACTCAACAACTTTTTTGGTTCACCAATTATTACCCGGTAGTGATCTTCTATAAAATACCACTTTGCACACATATGTCACATAACCTGATTAATAGAATAAAATAGTAAAATCCAAAAATTAATCACTACACGGTAACAATAAATTATTACAGATATCAGTTGGTAAATGAAACTTGCATTGACAGTAACATCTGCTGAGGGTGATACAAACCGTAACCCCTAAACCACACATTGACGGGGGTCGTTTGAACCAATGCTAAATGCAAGCCTTTTTAATGTTGTGAATTTATGACAGTACATCAACTCTACGTGTGTTTTGTAACACGTTTCCATAGCGCTGTATAGTTTTGTGAGCCACATACCGAATCTGATATTTTCAAGATGCTTCAGGGAGTTGGGGTCAAGGCCGTTGTACATGTCAAACAATCCGTCTGTCTTGTTCAGCCGCTCGGTGAACTTGTGGACATGTATGGTGTTCTCAATCATCTGCAACAACAACAACAACATGTTCACATCTACATTCCCACACATCACAATGACTGAGCTACAACAACAATGATGACAGAGTTGACAACAGAGACCATAACAAACACAATGACAATGATGACAGAACTGACAACTGAGACTATAACAAACACAACAACAATGACAATGATGACAGAACTGACAACTGAGACTATAACAAACACAATGACAATGACAATGACAATGATGACAGAACTGACAACAGAGACTATAACAAACACAACAACAATGACAATGATGACAGAACTGACAACAGAGACTGTAACAAACACAATGACAATGACAATGACAATGATGACAGAACTGACAACAGAGACTATAATAAACACAACAACAATGACAATGATGACAGAACTGACAACAGAGACTGTAACAAACACAATGACAATGACAATGACAATGATGACAGAACTGACAACAGAGACTATAACAAACACAACAACAATGACAATGATGACAGAACTGACAACAGAGACTGTAACAAACACAATGACAATGACAATGACAATGATGACAGAACTGACAACAGAGACTATAACAAACACAACAACAATGACAATGATGACGGAGCTGACAACAGAGACTGTAACAAACACAACAACAATTACAATGATGACAGAACTGACAACAGAGACTATAACAAACACAACAACAATGACAATGATGACAGAACTGACAACAGAGACTATAACAAACACAACAACAATGACAATGATGACGGAGCTGACAACAGAGACTGTAACAAACACAACAACAATGACAATGATGACAGAACTGACAACAGAGACTGTAACAAACACAACAACAATGACAATGATGACAGAACTGACAACAGAGACTATAACAAACACAACAACAATGACAATGATGACAGAACTGACAACAGAGACTGTAACAAACACAACAACAATGACAATGATGACAGAACTGACAACAGAGACTGTAACAAACACAACAACAATGACAATGATGACGGAGCTGACAACAGAGACTGTAACAAACACAACAACAATGACAATGATGACGGAGCTGACAACAGAGACTATAACTAGGACATGAAGGAAAATATTCGAGCAATATACACTTATATAGCTGCCAAGTTTCGACTTTCGAATCGAATAGCGACAAAACCTTTGAATATTCAAAATTTTTAATACAAATCGAATATTTGTCCCATCCTTACTGCCAGGTAACTCAGCCAGTATTACCAGGCTCATAAAGACACAGAAAACAAGAGCACTACTGTGACTAGTACAACGTCTTGTTTTACTCACGTGACTCTTGGTCAAATATTTCTTTTGTAGAAACTTGTACATTTTCATGAGTTCGCCTTTTAGAGGTTTTTTGCCTTTGAGTCGTTTGCGTGGGGGTTCCCCTGCAGGGTCATATTCACCTGTGGAAAACATACATTGTCTCTGTAGGACACAAACACAACTTGTGCTTCAGGATTTGGCTAAAATCATAATTGTAAATAAAGTTCAAGATCTATACTATCTTCTCTCTCTCTCTCTCCTCTATCTCTCTCTCTTCTCTCTCTCTCTCTCTCTCTCTCTCTCTCTATCTCACTCTCTCCTCTATCTCTCTCTCTCCTGTCTCTCTCCTCTCTCTCTCTATCTCTCTCTCTCCTCTCTCTCTTCTCTCTCTCTCTCCTCTCTCTCTCTTCTCTCTCTCTCTCCTCTCTCTTCTCTCTCTCTCTCCTCTCTCTCTCTCCTCTCTCTCTTCTCTCTCTCTCTCTCTCTCTCTATCTCTCTCTCGAACCTTGCATTAACTGAATGTACACGTAGTGAAAATGTCTAAAAGTAAGTACAGAGTGATCTAATTGATATGGAAGTCATGCATTTATTCATACATGCATGTGTGCTTGTATGTGCATACATGCATAAGTAAGTATGTATATAGACAATGTATTTGTACAGTAACATATAGAAATAAAACAAAATCTTTACAGTGTCCTGTAACACAAACCATTTAGTTGATGCACTGCTTAATTATATGTTGAATAATAGCAATAAAGTATTTATTTACCCGCTTAATATGTCTACAAAATTAAGGTTCTGTTCATGTTTTCAAGAAATACCATGTCTGATGAAGACATGATATACATCATATGGAGTGACCTTGCCTCGCTTATTCAAACTCAAATACCTTTATTATCCCTTAGGGAACATTAGCTTGTGGTCTTTGCTATTGTATCTACCTTTAAAAGAATACGATAAATAAATATATAAAAATAACTGAACAACACAGTACAATGAACCATGTGACTCAACAAACCTTTGACGGGATTGTTTGGGTTTATAAATGGCACATCATTTGGCCAGTCATCCGGCTTCCTGGCAGCAATCCAAGACTTCGAAACTGACAACAGAAATAACATTATTGATAAATATCAGGTACATAGATCGCAATGGCTCAGGGGTAGAACTTCAGACTCTCGACTAAGAGAACCCATGTTCGAATCCTGTGCTGCGGTGTTAAAACCTTGGGCAAGTTTTTTCACTCTACATTGCTCCAGTTCACTCAGCTGAATAAATGAGTACCTGGCTATAGACAGTGGTGGGTATGTGAAACGAGCAGCCTTCGCACATTAATTGTAGCATGTGGCTGGATGCTTCCCAGAGAAGTTGATATGGTATTTGATTGAACAGGCCTGCCGGAGAATTAAAGTATAAAAGCGCTTTGAGCAGTCCTAAGGACTGGATACTGCGCTATATAAAAACTTACCTTTCCTTTTTTACATAACAAAATCATTTATTTATTTTTAATGCTATTAATGGTTTTCATACTACAGTCATCCACCAATGATGTAGGTTTCACAAAATTTAATAATAATTGTTTAATAATTTTATTTCATAGATGTAACACTTGCAAAAAATAAATAAATAAAAAGAATACAGAAATGGCTGACACTGACAGATGACGACGATACAGTGATCAGTTCAAGTTGCAACCTCTTACCTTTCCTCCCATCATTTGGGTAGTACAATAGGAGGAATAATGCAGAGATGAGTTTTCTCAATGTATCAACGTGGTGACTGTCAGATTTCACAAGCGTTTCCACATCAATGGCTGAAAAAATGTACAATATTACCTGAGATAGACACTGGAATGTAAGATGTGTTTATAGGCAGTTTAGGCACAAGCTCATACAGGAAAACATTTTGTTGCATTTGAAATGATCTAATGTATATATTCAAAAATAGTTCCCTTGCCTCTAATTTTATCTCGACCATTTTCATTTTTTTTTTATTCATCCTTTGCTTCAGCAGTTTTTCATTTACAACATTTTAAATAAAAAGGTAACATGTTGAGAAACTAGTTCATTTTATCTCATACGTTTGTCTATTGTTTTGTAAAATGTTAATAATTGTACTGTTTTTTGACTGTTTGTCTAGGAAAATACACTGGATGAGCATGTTTTTCTGCCAAAGTTAAAACAGTTTTAGTACATTATTTTTGGCTAATGTCCAACAGACACCTGCTTAATTTGCTGTGGCTAGTCCACGCAACTGCTACAATATGAAACTGTCTACTCACTACTGTTAGTTCAAGATGTCTCTGATATTGTTCAAGGTGACCTTAAAAACTCTCCTGTTTATTATGGCCTGCTTGCCTCTATATATGTACGTGTGTGTATATATATATATATATATGTTATTACATATATACACACTCTTGTTCAGTACTTTATTGTAACTGTATTTATATATGTGAAAACAAATTGTTTATTACTCAAATCGATGCTCAAACTTTCTTAAGTACCAAATGTATACTGGTCTCTAGGGCAGGGCCAGGGGTATATAAGAAGTGAACTTTACCTTCTCTTTTCCCTGGAGCTGGTGAACTTGCCGGAACGCTGCTTGACGCAACAAAGCAGTCCCCTTCCTCCATTCTCTCACTGGGCAGAAAAAGAAGCACAACAGTGTAGTAGTTAGCACATCCGCCTGGCATGACAGTGCTCTCTTGGTCTAACTTCACACCATGCACTAGGCAGTCATGATATTTGTTGTGAATAACTGGGTCTAAACTTTGGGGACTGTGATCTGAGATCACATTAACTTTGGTCCTGTCTACAAGCACAGTCGTGGTAGCCACCCTCAGTGCCAATATAGAAAGGTCAGTAAGGGGGCAAAATTATCTAAAAAAAGGCTGCCTACCCCTGTAGTTGAATAAGACCTCACAGGAGTTAAACCGTAACATTGTAACCAAAATATATATACCAGTAGTAATCCATTAACCATTTTTGTGCTACAGCATTCAGACTGATGCTGTGACCATTGAATACTGCATTCCCAGGTGTCTTCACATAAAATTTACTCTGCATCATTTTAACTTAAGATTTTGGCTGCAACAACGCATTGTATCAATTGAACATAATAATACATATTCTGAAAGCCGAATACTCAACAAGTAACATAGTTCAGATATGTTTAAGTTTCATCATCGTAAACCTGACAAAAACATGATTAACAATTAGCATAAAGACTGAACATACTGCTGCTGTTAGTTGCAGGTGTCTCCATCGGTAATGTTTACAAAGTTTATCATTGGCATTATCACAATCATCACTGACAAAATGCATCCCTAATATTATAAAAATGATCTCTCTAAACAAGTTGTTACTTAGTAAATTACCATCAATGACCTAAGTAACGTCATCCATCATTACTGTGGTCAAATATGTATGCAGTAGTGCTGGTTCGATATTCGATATATTGAAGTATCGCAATACTTGCGAAAGTTCGATACCGATATTTAGTGGTATCGCGATACTTCGATATTTTGGTATCGAACGCCCACTGTTCGATACCTTCGATACCTTCGATACTTTCGATACCTACGATACGTTCGATACCTTCGATACCTTCGATACCTTCGATACCTTCGATACCTTCGATACCTTCGATACCTTCGATACCTTCGATACCTTCGATACCTTCGATACCTTCGATACCTTCGATACCTTCGATACCTTCGATACCTTCGATACCTTCGATACCTTCGATACCTTCGATACCTTCGATACCTTCGATACTTGACATCGAGTCCATTCGACGACGTCGATGCGAAGCCGAAAGCGCAACATCGTTGTTGATGATGACGTTGTTTACGGTACAGCGCTTCGCAGCCTAAATTGACTTAGGCGTGGTAATAATATAACATAAAATGTGAATTGTTTCAAGAACATGTTCTATAAAAATATTCGACAATGAGTTACAGTCTAGTTACAGTCGAAGCGAATCGCCATCGGATTGCCAAATCTACTAAGTCACATCGCCAAGAAGTGACATGCACGACGTGACTTATTAACGATGACGATTCGCTTACTGCATCTGCTGTCACTGTGACACTGGCACTGGCCAAACAAGTTCATCACTGGCAGAGGCAGAGGTAGACTAGAGGAAGAAACTGAAACATTATGGGGCTTGTTATGTGTACTTGATAACGTGGTAATTTAAGTTTTATATTAAAATATATATTGGTGTGAACTGTGAAGTACAATTGTAATTTTTATTAATATTTTTTCTATTATTAATTAGTGTTATTTTAGTGTACTCGTCTATATAGTTTTGATGTTAAATCACAATTATCTTTACAATACAAATAATAATAAAAAAATTATAACAGTGAGTGTTCAGCTGTGCTGGCAATGGCACTATTATAAGTGATAGGTGTTTTTGTATAATAATATATTATTTGTATGTTATGTTTCAGCTGTGTTTGTTGAAAGTAACTTTAGGAGACACATTGAATTGAAATTAAGCTGCTATATTATAGTGTATTTACAAACAGCTGACGTGAAGTACTGTTATTAATTTAAAATAATTCAGTGCAATTGATTTGTCACTAGGTGTTTTATTGCAGTTATCTTTATTGTTTTAATACTATATTACAGTTCTCTTTTAGCTTTACAACACTAATCCATTATATTGAAACTGTTGTTTGTTTACTTACATAAAATGAAAATTGCATATTAATCATTGTTTGCATGACTAAAATTATTACATATTTCCCTACAAGTGAAAAATGTGTGTGTTTCTGTGGCATTAGTCTAAGTGGATAGTAGTGTGTTTCTTTGGAGATCTCTACTGTACTGAATTACAGTTACAAGGTAAATTTCGAGTATCAAATAAAAATCTGGTATCGATTGATATCAAAGAATTCTGGTATCGAACCAGCAATATACAGATCGGTATTGAAGAATTCTGGTATCGAACCAGCACTACTTCTGTTGCATACTGTGCTTCTACTGGGAACTGTGTTCTATGTGAATATTAGACTTACAACGTAAGTATCGAGTATCGAACAAAATTCATGTATCGATCGGTATCGAACAAAACCTGGTATCGAACCAGCACTAGTATGCAGTCGTCAGTTGCACAAAAACTGCACTGACCTGATCTTAAAACAATTCAACAGGGCAATAATAAATGATTAGCGCTACTGCAATGCTTAGACAACAGCCATAACGCCAACACGTGCCTCTACATCGTAGATAATTGTACATAACAATTATTTGAATAGCAGACATCATAAATACTGTAACATTTATTGCCCTGTGGTCTGTCATACAGAAATGGTTAATAGACCATTGCCAAGCACAGACAAGATATAACCATAGAAAACTAATCAAGGACACTAAAATATGCAAGTAAAATACACACGTTCGTGTCAGAAAATTAGGCCAATGGAGAGGATGAATATCATTGTTTTACACGAGTCGTCAGTAACCAGATATTAACTAGACAATCAGTTCTAGTACAACACAACCTAGACACAGGTGTCTACACAGCCTAGACACGGGTGTCTACACAACCTATACACAGCCTATACACAGGTGTATATACACAGCCTAGACACAGGTGACTACACAGCCTAGACACAGGTGTCTACACGGCCTAGACACAGGTGTCTACACAGCCTAGACACAGGTGTCTACACAGCCTAGACACAGGTGTCTACACAGCCTAGACACAGGGGTCTACACAGCCTAGACGCAGGGGTCTACACAGCCTAGACGCAGGTGACTACACAGCCTAGACACAGGTGTCTACACGGCCTAGACACAGGTGACTACACAGCCTAGACACAGGTGTCTACACAGCCTAGACACAGGGATCTACACAGCCTAGACACAGGTGTCTACACAGCCTAGACACAAGTGTCTACACAGCCTAGACACAGGTGTCTACACAGCCTAGACACAAGTGTCTACACAGCCTAGACACAGGTGTCTACACAGCCTAGACACAGGTGTCTACACAGCCTAGACACAGGGATCTACACAGCCTAGACACAGGTGTCTACACAGCCTAGACACAAGTGTCTACACAGCCTAGACACAGGTGTCTACACACCACATTCCAACATAACCATTGAAAAACCATTCTGTGTAAAAGTATCCTCAATGACCTTCAAACTTACGCCAGTGGAGAGTGATTAGTGTTGTCAAAGTTCCTATTACATGAACCAAGTTGACAGCTGACAACCAATGAATAATCTTTGCTGTAAAACAGGAGAGAAGAGTCACCTTTGTGCGTCCGGCATGTATGACTGATTCAGGTGAAATGCTGCAAACCTATGAGATCTATTTGAGTGCTTATCACAATACCCACTGTCACATGACCAATACCCAGCGTGATTGTTATTTAAATTTCAATAAACCACGCCTGTCGATCAGTAACCCAATGACTGGCCACCTTCTGACGTACGATACAGGAATCACTTCCTGGTCCTCAGACAGGCTAGATCAGCTAGACACAATGTAAACATTGCCATTACAGCATGCATAATTGATTCTACAATTTACACCAGACACTTAATCCAGTTTAAAACGTTACATTTACATGCTCAGATCACTGGGACACAAAATGTGGCATTGGCCCCATATATGAAAGGATTTCAAGGAAATCTACATAGATTAATCATCCATTCCAAATATCACTGGATATTTACATTTATGTTATTTATGTTTACATATATGAATTTATTTATGGTAAAAATAAATCTGTCTGTGCATTCGTGTGTCCATGCATCCAACCATCTGGCTATCCTGTCTTATTCACTGAAGCATTAAAATGGAGGCAACTTGCCACTGTAGTGAATTATTCCCCCAGAGATGCTTGCTGACATCCAAACCACCCCTATATACAATTGAATGATTAGTGAATTTTGTGATTTTTTAAACATACAAAAACATGAAATTACTTGTTGAAAAATACCAAATGCGTAGATTATTAGTTCAGTTTATTATGTCAGATTTATGTTGCTTTGTAACAGCAACTGAGGAAGTCTGCTGTGCAGAACTGGGAAAATGGGACACCTTTGAACGTCAAAGGAGGTTACAGTCCTCTCAGCCCGCATCTGTGATATTGCCAATAAACCTGTTTTAAAGATGGATGTGTTATTTATACAAGACACCAACACAATACCAGGTAAAAATAATTTCATTCTCTGACATTTTGAACAGTGAAGAACATGAAATATTTAAAAAAAAATGTGGGCCAATGTCTTCAGACATTGCCTCATCTACCTAAACATAATAGGACAAGAGGCTCACATTATGGGTATGCAATAATATATGGACATTAGACAATGTTCCACAAAATATGTGGTACAGTAATGTCAATATCGTAACTAATAAATTTTAGATAATCATCAGAGAGGTGGGGCCATTCCGCTCATACACAATATAAATTTTATTACTAAAAACCTATGATAAGGAAGGTGTGGAGGCAGATGGAATTCATTCCTTATAACACTTTCATTGACTCAAGGACTTTCAATCATAACAGTTCAGAATTGGAAATGCAGAAACCTTGTAACATAGTTTCTTGAGAATCTAGATTCATATGCACTGCAAACATCTGCATACAAGTTCATCAAGCTGTATGCTGATTGGCTGCGAGTTACCGTTGTCTAATAATGGTTAACATCCATCTTACTAATATAGGGCACTCTGTATCAGCAGTGCTGTCACCACGCATAACGATCACAATGAAATCTAATTCCTTACTAATTCATACACTTCTGCATGCTTGCTAAACATATATATTATTTAACTAAGTATATATTGATGACACATAACTAACATTTAGCCATTTTGATGGTTGTTTCAACATTAGTCATACTAACCCTGGGTTGACCTGAAGCCTGGCTCTGTGCTAATGTCCTGTGTGAGGTACTGTGTGTTACAGTTACCTCAGTGTTTAGTGACTCACTACACCGTGACATCACTGAGAGAATGACTCAGGCCTCGATGGCTACACCTGAGGTCACAACATGATTCAGTCTTTCACTTGGAACAAAGTATTTTAATACATCAAATGAATGACATTGTTCCAAAAGTGTTGAGCAATTTGACTCTTACATACAAGCGCCCTTTTCATCAATATTCAAATGAGTTCAAATGCCTGATTTTGATCTCTGAAATTGATTTTGCAAAAACAGCGTAAACCAAAAACTGTTAACCCATGGGACAATACCACTGATCTATATATAACTGGATAGCGCGCTGCAGCGTTATCTTGACGCCACCGAGCCGCGGCCATGGGCTCCCAGCTGCTGGCATGCGGCCACCTTTTCAATGTTAAATGGCTCAACTTCAGCTACCAATTTCTTAACATTAGGCTAGTATTATTTGTGTCAATTTTTTTGTATGGTACTACTATCTATTCATACATGAAAATATGACCTGTAGAATCAAACCAGTTACGCTGAAAAATTATTATTTATTTTTTAAGTGGAGACGGGTGCAGCAGCAAGTGGATGGCGGATTTAGACCAAACCACTATTCCAAAATGGGGTGCGAGGTTGTCGCCGCTGCGTGGCAATAACAATGGAAACCCGACTTTGGGGGATCGAGCCAGACTTTACTTGTATAAAATGAATTACCACTGGTCTCTGTATAATAGATCGTTGCCTTAATCCTAATCCAAATACCTAAACCCTAACCCAAACTCACACCCACACCCGCATTTTGGAATAGTGGTTTGGGTCCAAACATGATCCCAGCAGCCGCCTGTTTGTTATTATGCTACAAACAAGGTATTGTAGCCTACGCATACATCAACTTCACACAATGTTGCTAAGTTGCATACATTTAAAACTAATAAATGTAATAAAGTATGCGAACTTTGTCGTACAATACAATACAATAACACTTTATTGTCCCGGACCGGGAAATTCATTTTGCAATGTTCGTCATAAAACATAAAATACAGGAGTATAAAAATACAGATAAATCCATTATTAAAACAGTGTGTAAACATTAATCATAATAAAATACAAGAGTAATCTATAATAATTATAAATTATATTTATAATTGTAATTGTGGACGTCCTTTCACAAACAACAAATAAAATAAACCAAATACACTTACAAAACACATACACAAGATATATCCTTATTCATTCCTGAATTACATGAATACGATTGATCACTATTTGCTCTTCAGTTATCACATTTTGAAATGTAAGCGTATCTTTGAGATAGCAGTTTCTAGACTGTATGTACATTATACATCAAACTCATTTACTGCGATAAGTGTAAGAACACTATGACCAACGTGTAGTCGCATCCACACTAATTACAGGTGCATATGCCAAACAGAGAGTTTACTAAATAATCTACATGCCGTGTTACATGTAACACCTCACTGATGTTTAAATAATATCAATTTCGACAACCTCTTCCTAATTGTTTCAGCTTGGAGCACTGCTGTGTTGTTGTTCATTGCGAAATGTGAATCAGGTCCACCACAGGTGAAGGAAACACCAACGTCATACAGCTTTTCGAGACAGCCAGTAACTAGGTTTCCTTTTTCAGCACTACTTAAACCGTCAATCAGAAAGTAACCACAGGGCACTTTCCACGAGCCATTGACACAAACTACCATAAAGACTAGTGCATCTTTGGCCTCAGGCAGAGAATCATCTACAACTCCAGTGCCAATATCGACATAACCCCTGAACTTCTCACCATCCCAGTCTACATGCTTTCTGATGGCCATTTCATCAAGCATCAAACTGCATATGATGTCGTGGCCATCTCTCTTAGCTGCCAGTACTTTGGCAGACAGAGCAGAGAATGCAGCTTTAGTAAACACTGGATCTGCATTGACAGCGCCATACCAGGTTCTAATGGTAGAAGGGTGTGGAAGGCCTAAGTCAAACGTGTTTCTCACATATTTATATGCTTTAGCTGAGTAGAATTTGAGGGTCATCGCAAAGGACCGTAATTCTGCTGTATAGGCACCTGGTCTTTTGTTTGCCTTTTGTGAAACAATTCTCTTCATCAAGTCACGCGATGCACCAGCAAATGTTGTTTCTAGTACATCTGCACAAGCACTAGACACTAAGTGGTTCTCTTTTAAAGATTCTACCACCGAAATCAAAGAGTCAACTTTCTTTTTTAGGCGTGACGTCTTCCTCTGAGACACTTTAAGTTTCTTTTTGAATTTTGAGACTACCTGCAACGCATCATCAAGCTCTCTTTTTAATTTTGAAGGGCTTTTCCTGACATCATATGGATGGTCGTGGATGACAGTGACCGATGGGTGCTCATCGCTAGATGGTCCAGAGTCTGGCGCGGACATACTAGAAGATGGTCCAGAGTCTGGCGCGGACATACTAGAAGATGGTCCAGAGTCTGGCGCGGACATACTAGAAGATAGTCCACAGTCTGGCGCGGACATACTAGAAGATGGTCCAGAGTCTGGCGCGGACATACTAGAAGATGGTCCAGAGTCTGGCGCGGACATACTAGAAGATAGTCCAGAGTCTGGCGCGGACATACTAGAAGATGGTCCAGAGTCTGGCGCGGACATACTAGAAGATAGTCCACAGTCTGGCGCGGACATACTAGAAGATAGTCCACAGTCTGGCGCGGACATACTAGAAGATAGTCCACAGTCTGGCGCGGACATACTAGAAGATAGTCCACAGTCTGGCGCGGACATACTAGAAGATGGTCCAGAGTCTGGCGCGGACATACTAGAAGATGGTCCACAGTCTGGCGCGGACATACTAGAAGATGGTCCAGAGTCTGGCGCGGACATACTAGAAGATAGTCCACAGTCTGGCGCGGACATACTAGAAGATGGTCCACAGTCTGGCGCGGACATACTAGAAGATAGTCCACAGTCTGGCGCGGACATACTAGAAGATGGTCCAGAGTCTGGCGCGGACATACTAGAAGATGGTCCAGAGTCTGGCGCGGACATACTAGAAGATGGTCCAGAGTCTGGCGCGGACATACTAGAAGATGGTCCACAGTCTGGCGCGGACATACTAGAAGATGGTCCACAGTCTGGCGCGGACATACTAGAAGATGGTCCACAGTCTGGCGCGGACATACTAGAAGATGGTCCAGAGTCTGGCGCGGACATACTAGAAGATGGTCCAGAGTCTGGCGCGGACATACTAGAAGATAGTCCACAGTCTGGCGCGGACATACTAGAAGATAGTCCACAGTCTGGCGCGGACATACTAGAAGATAGTCCACAGTCTGGCGCGGACATACTAGAAGATAGTCCACAGTCTGGCGCGGACATACTAGAAGATAGTCCACAGTCTGGCGCGGACATACTAGAAGATAGTCCACAGTCTGGCGCGGACATACTAGAAGATAGTCCACAGTCTGGCGCGGACATACTAGAAGATAGTCCAGAGTCTGGCGCGGACATACTAGAAGATAGTCCACAGTCTGGCGCGGACATACTAGAAGATGGTCCAGAGTCTGGCGCGGACATACTAGAAGATGGTCCAGAGTCTGGCGCGGACATACTAGAAGATAGTCCACAGTCTGGCGCGGACATACTAGAAGATAGTCCACAGTCTGGCGCGGACATACTAGAAGATGGTCCAGAGTCTGGCGCGGACATACTAGAAGATGGTCCAGAGTCTGGCGCGGACATACTAGAAGATAGTCCACAGTCTGGCGCGGACATACTAGAAGATGGTCCAGAGTCTGGCGCGGACATACTAGAAGATAGTCCACAGTCTGGCGCGGACATACTAGAAGATAGTCCACAGTCTGGCGCGGACATACTAGAAGATAGTCCAGAGTCTGGCGCGGACATACTAGAAGATGGTCCAGAGTCTGGCGCGGACATACTAGAAGATGGTCCAGAGTCTGGCGCGGACATACTAGAAGATGGTCCACAGTCTGGCGCGGACATACTAGAAGATGGTCCAGAGTCTGGCGCGGACATACTAGAAGATAGTCCACAGTCTGGCGCGGACATACTAGAAGATGGTCCAGAGTCTGGCGCGGACATACTAGAAGATGGTCCAGAGTCTGGCGCGGACATACTAGAAGATAGTCCACAGTCTGGCGCGGACATACTAGAAGATGGTCCAGAGTCTGGCGCGGACATACTAGAAGATAGTCCACAGTCTGGCGCGGACATACTAGAAGATAGTCCACAGTCTGGCGCGGACATACTAGAAGATAGTCCAGAGTCTGGCGCGGACATACTAGAAGATGGTCCAGAGTCTGGCGCGGACATACTAGAAGATGGTCCAGAGTCTGGCGCGGACATACTAGAAGATGGTCCACAGTCTGGCGCGGACATACTAGAAGATGGTCCAGAGTCTGGCGCGGACATACTAGAAGATAGTCCACAGTCTGGCGCGGACATACTAGAAGATGGTCCAGAGTCTGGCGCGGACATACTAGAAGATGGTCCAGAGTCTGGCGCGGACATACTAGAAGATAGTCCACAGTCTGGCGCGGACATACTAGAAGATAGTCCACAGTCTGGCGCGGACATACTAGAAGATGGTCCACAGTCTGGCGCGGACATACTAGAAGATGGTCCAGAGTCTGGCGCGGACATACTAGAAGATGGTCCACAGTCTGGCGCGGACATACTAGAAGATGGTCCAGAGTCTGGCGCGGACATACTAGAAGATGGTCCAGAGTCTGGCGCGGACATACTAGAAGATGGTCCAGAGTCTGGCGCGGACATACTAGAAGATGGTCCAGAGTCTGGCGCGGACATACTAGAAGATGGTCCAGAGTCTGGCGCGGACATACTAGAAGATGGTCCAGAGTCTGGCGCGGACATACTAGAAGATGGTCCAGAGTCTGGCGCGGACATACTAGAAGATGGTCCAGAGTCTGGCGCGGACATACTAGAAGATAGTCCACAGTCTGGCGCGGACATACTAGAAGATGGTCCAGAGTCTGGCGCGGACATACTAGAAGATGGTCCACAGTCTGGCGCGGACATACTAGAAGATAGTCCACAGTCTGGCGCGGACATACTAGAAGATAGTCCACAGTCTGGCGCGGACATACTAGAAGATGGTCCACAGTCTGGCGCGGACATACTAGAAGATAGTCCACAGTCTGGCGCGGACATACTAGAAGATAGTCCACAGTCTGGCGCGGACATACTAGAAGATAGTCCACAGTCTGGCGCGGACATACTAGAAGATGGTCCAGAGTCTGGCGCGGACATACTAGAAGATGGTCCAGAGTCTGGCGCGGACATACTAGAAGATAGTCCACAGTCTGGCGCGGACATACTAGAAGATGGTCCAGAGTCTGGCGCGGACATACTAGAAGATAGTCCACAGTCTGGCGCGGACATACTAGAAGATAGTCCACAGTCTGGCGCGGACATACTAGAAGATGGTCCAGAGTCTGGCGCGGACATACTAGAAGATGGTCCAGAGTCTGGCGCGGACATACTAGAAGATGGTCCAGAGTCTGGCGCGGACATACTAGAAGATGGTCCAGAGTCTGGCGCGGACATACTAGAAGATGGTCCAGAGTCTGGCGCGGACATACTAGAAGATAGTCCACAGTCTGGCGCGGACATACTAGAAGATGGTCCAGAGTCTGGCGCGGACATACTAGAAGATGGTCCACAGTCTGGCGCGGACATACTAGAAGATGGTCCAGAGTCTGGCGCGGACATACTAGAAGATAGTCCACAGTCTGGCGCGGACATACTAGAAGATGGTCCAGAGTCTGGCGCGGACATACTAGAAGATAGTCCACAGTCTGGCGCGGACATACTAGAAGATGGTCCAGAGTCTGGCGCGGACATACTAGAAGATGGTCCACAGTCTGGCGCGGACATACTAGAAGATAGTCCACAGTCTGGCGCGGACATACTAGAAGATGGTCCAGAGTCTGGCGCGGACATACTAGAAGATAGTCCACAGTCTGGCGCGGACATACTAGAAGATGGTCCAGAGTCTGGCGCGGACATACTAGAAGATGGTCCAGAGTCTGGCGCGGACATACTAGAAGATGGTCCAGAGTCTGGCGCGGACATACTAGAAGATGGTCCAGAGTCTGGCGCGGACATACTAGAAGATAGTCCACAGTCTGGCGCGGACATACTAGAAGATGGTCCAGAGTCTGGCGCGGACATACTAGAAGATAGTCCACAGTCTGGCGCGGACATACTAGAAGATAGTCCACAGTCTGGCGCGGACATACTAGAAGATGGTCCAGAGTCTGGCGCGGACATACTAGAAGATGGTCCAGAGTCTGGCGCGGACATACTAGAAGATGGTCCAGAGTCTGGCGCGGACATACTAGAAGATGGTCCAGAGTCTGGCGCGGACATACTAGAAGATAGTCCACAGTCTGGCGCGGACATACTAGAAGATGGTCCAGAGTCTGGCGCGGACATACTAGAAGATGGTCCAGAGTCTGGCGCGGACATACTAGAAGATGGTCCAGAGTCTGGCGCGGACATACTAGAAGATGGTCCAGAGTCTGGCGCGGACATACTAGAAGATAGTCCACAGTCTGGCGCGGACATACTAGAAGATGGTCCAGAGTCTGGCGCGGACATACTAGAAGATGGTCCAGAGTCTGGCGCGGACATACTAGAAGATAGTCCACAGTCTGGCGCGGACATACTAGAAGATAGTCCACAGTCTGGCGCGGACATACTAGAAGATGGTCCAGAGTCTGGCGCGGACATACTAGAAGATAGTCCACAGTCTGGCGCGGACATACTAGAAGATAGTCCACAGTCTGGCGCGGACATACTAGAAGATGGTCCAGAGTCTGGCGCGGACATACTAGAAGATGGTCCAGAGTCTGGCGCGGACATACTAGAAGATGGTCCAGAGTCTGGCGCGGACATACTAGAAGATGGTCCAGAGTCTGGCGCGGACATACTAGAAGATAGTCCACAGTCTGGCGCGGACATACTAGAAGATGGTCCAGAGTCTGGCGCGGACATACTAGAAGATGGTCCAGAGTCTGGCGCGGACATACTAGAAGATGGTCCAGAGTCTGGCGCGGACATACTAGAAGATAGTCCACAGTCTGGCGCGGACATACTAGAAGATGGTCCAGAGTCTGGCGCGGACATACTAGAAGATGGTCCAGAGTCTGGCGCGGACATACTAGAAGATAGTCCACAGTCTGGCGCGGACATACTAGAAGATGGTCCAGAGTCTGGCGCGGACATACTAGAAGATAGTCCACAGTCTGGCGCGGACATACTAGAAGATGGTCCAGAGTCTGGCGCGGACATACTAGAAGATAGTCCACAGTCTGGCGCGGACATACTAGAAGATGGTCCAGAGTCTGGCGCGGACATACTAGAAGATGGTCCACAGTCTGGCGCGGACATACTAGAAGATAGTCCACAGTCTGGCGCGGACATACTAGAAGATAGTCCACAGTCTGGCGCGGACATACTAGAAGATAGTCCACAGTCTGGCGCGGACATACTAGAAGATGGTCCAGAGTCTGGCGCGGACATACTAGAAGATGGTCCAGAGTCTGGCGCGGACATACTAGAAGATGGTCCAGAGTCTGGCGCGGACATACTAGAAGATGGTCCAGAGTCTGGCGCGGACATACTAGAAGATGGTCCAGAGTCTGGCGCGGACATACTAGAAGATGGTCCAGAGTCTGGCGCGGACATACTAGAAGATGGTCCAGAGTCTGGCGCGGACATACTAGAAGATGGTCCAGAGTCTGGCGCGGACATACTAGAAGATAGTCCACAGTCTGGCGCGGACATACTAGAAGATAGTCCACAGTCTGGCGCGGACATACTAGAAGATGGTCCAGAGTCTGGCGCGGACATACTAGAAGATGGTCCAGAGTCTGGCGCGGACATACTAGAAGATGGTCCAGAGTCTGGCGCGGACATACTAGAAGATAGTCCACAGTCTGGCGCGGACATACTAGAAGATAGTCCACAGTCTGGCGCGGACATACTAGAAGATGGTCCAGAGTCTGGCGCGGACATACTAGAAGATGGTCCAGAGTCTGGCGCGGACATACTAGAAGATAGTCCACAGTCTGGCGCGGACATACTAGAAGATAGTCCACAGTCTGGCGCGGACATACTAGAAGATGGTCCAGAGTCTGGCGCGGACATACTAGAAGATGGTCCAGAGTCTGGCGCGGACATACTAGAAGATAGTCCACAGTCTGGCGCGGACATACTAGAAGATGGTCCAGAGTCTGGCGCGGACATACTAGAAGATGGTCCAGAGTCTGGCGCGGACATACTAGAAGATGGTCCAGAGTCTGGCGCGGACATACTAGAAGATAGTCCACAGTCTGGCGCGGACATACTAGAAGATGGTCCAGAGTCTGGCGCGGACATACTAGAAGATGGTCCAGAGTCTGGCGCGGACATACTAGAAGATGGTCCAGAGTCTGGCGCGGACATACTAGAAGATAGTCCACAGTCTGGCGCGGACATACTAGAAGATGGTCCAGAGTCTGGCGCGGACATACTAGAAGATGGTCCAGAGTCTGGCGCGGACATACTAGAAGATAGTCCACAGTCTGGCGCGGACATACTAGAAGATGGTCCAGAGTCTGGCGCGGACATACTAGAAGATAGTCCACAGTCTGGCGCGGACATACTAGAAGATGGTCCAGAGTCTGGCGCGGACATACTAGAAGATAGTCCACAGTCTGGCGCGGACATACTAGAAGATGGTCCAGAGTCTGGCGCGGACATACTAGAAGATGGTCCACAGTCTGGCGCGGACATACTAGAAGATAGTCCACAGTCTGGCGCGGACATACTAGAAGATAGTCCACAGTCTGGCGCGGACATACTAGAAGATAGTCCACAGTCTGGCGCGGACATACTAGAAGATGGTCCAGAGTCTGGCGCGGACATACTAGAAGATGGTCCAGAGTCTGGCGCGGACATACTAGAAGATGGTCCAGAGTCTGGCGCGGACATACTAGAAGATGGTCCAGAGTCTGGCGCGGACATACTAGAAGATGGTCCAGAGTCTGGCGCGGACATACTAGAAGATGGTCCAGAGTCTGGCGCGGACATACTAGAAGATGGTCCAGAGTCTGGCGCGGACATACTAGAAGATGGTCCAGAGTCTGGCGCGGACATACTAGAAGATAGTCCACAGTCTGGCGCGGACATACTAGAAGATAGTCCACAGTCTGGCGCGGACATACTAGAAGATGGTCCAGAGTCTGGCGCGGACATACTAGAAGATGGTCCAGAGTCTGGCGCGGACATACTAGAAGATGGTCCAGAGTCTGGCGCGGACATACTAGAAGATAGTCCACAGTCTGGCGCGGACATACTAGAAGATAGTCCACAGTCTGGCGCGGACATACTAGAAGATGGTCCAGAGTCTGGCGCGGACATACTAGAAGATGGTCCAGAGTCTGGCGCGGACATACTAGAAGATAGTCCACAGTCTGGCGCGGACATACTAGAAGATAGTCCACAGTCTGGCGCGGACATACTAGAAGATGGTCCAGAGTCTGGCGCGGACATACTAGAAGATGGTCCAGAGTCTGGCGCGGACATACTAGAAGATAGTCCACAGTCTGGCGCGGACATACTAGAAGATGGTCCAGAGTCTGGCGCGGACATACTAGAAGATGGTCCAGAGTCTGGCGCGGACATACTAGAAGATGGTCCAGAGTCTGGCGCGGACATACTAGAAGATGGTCCAGAGTCTGGCGCGGACATACTAGAAGATAGTCCACAGTCTGGCGCGGACATACTAGAAGATAGTCCACAGTCTGGCGCGGACATACTAGAAGATGGTCCAGAGTCTGGCGCGGACATACTAGAAGATAGTCCACAGTCTGGCGCGGACATACTAGAAGATGGTCCAGAGTCTGGCGCGGACATACTAGAAGATAGTCCACAGTCTGGCGCGGACATACTAGAAGATGGTCCAGAGTCTGGCGCGGACATACTAGAAGATGGTCCAGAGTCTGGCGCGGACATACTAGAAGATGGTCCAGAGTCTGGCGCGGACATACTAGAAGATGGTCCAGAGTCTGGCGCGGACATACTAGAAGATAGTCCACAGTCTGGCGCGGACATACTAGAAGATAGTCCACAGTCTGGCGCGGACATACTAGAAGATGGTCCAGAGTCTGGCGCGGACATACTAGAAGATAGTCCACAGTCTGGCGCGGACATACTAGAAGATGGTCCAGAGTCTGGCGCGGACATACTAGAAGATGGTCCAGAGTCTGGCGCGGACATACTAGAAGATGGTCCAGAGTCTGGCGCGGACATACTAGAAGATAGTCCACAGTCTGGCGCGGACATACTAGAAGATAGTCCACAGTCTGGCGCGGACATACTAGAAGATGGTCCAGAGTCTGGCGCGGACATACTAGAAGATAGTCCACAGTCTGGCGCGGACATACTAGAAGATGGTCCAGAGTCTGGCGCGGACATACTAGAAGATGGTCCAGAGTCTGGCGCGGACATACTAGAAGATGGTCCAGAGTCTGGCGCGGACATACTAGAAGATAGTCCACAGTCTGGCGCGGACATACTAGAAGATAGTCCACAGTCTGGCGCGGACATACTAGAAGATGGTCCAGAGTCTGGCGCGGACATACTAGAAGATGGTCCAGAGTCTGGCGCGGACATACTAGAAGATGGTCCACAGTCTGGCGCGGACATACTAGAAGATGGTCCAGAGTCTGGCGCGGACATACTAGAAGATGGTCCACAGTCTGGCGCGGACATACTAGAAGATAGTCCACAGTCTGGCGCGGACATACTAGAAGATGGTCCACAGTCTGGCGCGGACATACTAGAAGATAGTCCACAGTCTGGCGCGGACATACTAGAAGATAGTCCACAGTCTGGCGCGGACATACTAGAAGATGGTCCAGAGTCTGGCGCGGACATACTAGAAGATGGTCCAGAGTCTGGCGCGGACATACTAGAAGATGGTCCACAGTCTGGCGCGGACATACTAGAAGATAGTCCACAGTCTGGCGCGGACATACTAGAAGATAGTCCACAGTCTGGCGCGGACATACTAGAAGATAGTCCACAGTCTGGCGCGGACATACTAGAAGATGGTCCAGAGTCTGGCGCGGACATACTAGAAGATGGTCCACAGTCTGGCGCGGACATACTAGAAGATGGTCCACAGTCTGGCGCGGACATACTAGAAGATGGTCCACAGTCTGGCGCGGACATACTAGAAGATAGTCCACAGTCTGGCGCGGACATACTAGAAGATAGTCCACAGTCTGGCGCGGACATACTAGAAGATAGTCCACAGTCTGGCGCGGACATACTAGAAGATAGTCCACAGTCTGGCGCGGACATACTAGAAGATAGTCCACAGTCTGGCGCGGACATACTAGAAGATGGTCCAGAGTCTGGCGCGGACATACTAGAAGATGGTCCAGAGTCTGGCGCGGACATACTAGAAGATGGTCCACAGTCTGGCGCGGACATACTAGAAGATAGTCCACAGTCTGGCGCGGACATACTAGAAGATAGTCCAGAGTCTGGCGCGGACATACTAGAAGATAGTCCACAGTCTGGCGCGGACATACTAGAAGATAGTCCACAGTCTGGCGCGGACATACTAGAAGATAGTCCACAGTCTGGCGCGGACATACTAGAAGATAGTCCACAGTCTGGCGCGGACATACTAGAAGATGGTCCAGAGTCTGGCGCGGACATACTAGAAGATGGTCCACAGTCTGGCGCGGACATACTAGAAGATGGTCCACAGTCTGGCGCGGACATACTAGAAGATGGTCCAGAGTCTGGCGCGGACATACTAGAAGATAGTCCACAGTCTGGCGCGGACATACTAGAAGATGGTCCAGAGTCTGGCGCGGACATACTAGAAGATGGTCCAGAGTCTGGCGCGGACATACTAGAAGATGGTCCAGAGTCTGGCGCGGACATACTAGAAGATGGTCCAGAGTCTGGCGCGGACATACTAGAAGATGGTCCAGAGTCTGGCGCGGACATACTAGAAGATAGTCCACAGTCTGGCGCGGACATACTAGAAGATAGTCCACAGTCTGGCGCGGACATACTAGAAGATAGTCCACAGTCTGGCGCGGACATACTAGAAGATAGTCCACAGTCTGGCGCGGACATACTAGAAGATGGTCCAGAGTCTGGCGCGGACATACTAGAAGATGGTCCAGAGTCTGGCGCGGACATACTAGAAGATAGTCCACAGTCTGGCGCGGACATACTAGAAGATGGTCCAGAGTCTGGCGCGGACATACTAGAAGATAGTCCACAGTCTGGCGCGGACATACTAGAAGATGGTCCAGAGTCTGGCGCGGACATACTAGAAGATGGTCCAGAGTCTGGCGTGGACATACTAGAAGATGGTCCAGAGTCTGGCGCGGACATACTAGAAGATGGTCCAGAGTCTGGCGCGGACATACTAGAAGATGGTCCAGAGTCTGGCGCGGACATACTACTAGATGCCACAGTTACGGGAACTGTTCGTTGCGAAGGTGGCTTTCGCTTTTTGTCCGTCTTCTGGAGCCGAGGAGGAAAATCGAACTTTGTTGGCACTGCATTTGCTTGAAGGCGTCTTGTGTCATTAGTCACAATGAAGCAACTATCCTCGAAATGCACCGAATAAAGTCTGGTATATTTTGTTGGTGTGAAACCTTTACGTCGTAATTTCACCAACCATTCTCGATGTTGTTTGGGTGACTTTGTCACATCTGGAAATCTGAAACAAAATGGTAAACTAATATTATTTACAGTAATGTTCTACATATCCAGTTGTTTGATGACATTACATTAAAATAGTAGAGAGGGGCACATTAAGCGCACGCTATGGGGCATACCGCACACCCACTTAAATCATAACAGATATACGTTTTAACGGCCTTTTCCACTAATGTATAAAGCACTATGCCGCCAAAACCAACTTGGTGACAACTATTTCAGAAATCGAAGTAAGTTGCACAAATTAACATTTTTCGTCCATATTATTGTAACAAAAAGTGAACATCTTTAGGCGTACTCTGCGACTATACACCTTAAGTAACCAATTATGCGAATTAGCTACATGAAAGTATAATATCGTATACTAGTAGGGCCCACGGGCGTCGATCGGTGGGGGACGGGGGGGACACGTCTCCCCCACTTTTCAGGCTGGGGGGACAGCATAGGAATTGTCCCCCCACTTTTCAGTTCAGAAAAATTGCGAGGCATGTAGCCTGACTCAACACTCCTCTTTCTTAAAATCCGCTACATATCTAGACAATAAACTCGCGATATGAAGTTCAGCAAAGTTATTTATCGCAAATTAACACGAGGCCAACATGTTTTGAGACATGTTTTGCTGTTAGTGCGCCATAATCCGTGATAGTTATTTAAACAAACGTAATATTTTAATGTGTTGAACGAAATTTTAGACAAGTCTTCACAGTAGTCATCACAGGAGAGTTATCGAACAGCGCGTGGCATTTATACCAAAAATGCTTTGTTATTTAACTACACATTGATGATTTTAAATGTGTCGCGCATACGCAGAAAGGCCAATCGGAAAGTTTATAACTACCGAAAAAATGTAAGCCACTGCCGGGCTCTATCAACCTTGTGTTGATATTATCTATGATAATATCATAGATAATATCAACACAATACTTGATGGCTAGAGCCTATTAATAATGTTATTATTAATAGGCTCTAGCCATCAAGCATATTTTAAATGCTGAAATTTGTGTTGCATTTTCACCCCTCGCCTGCTTGATGCTTATCGTCTACGGTAGAAGGTAGAAAAAGTGCTATAGTGGTTTTAAAGAATTTACTCAAACAAACTAGTTTTGACAATATTTAATTGATATAAAATAGCAAATAAGTATATTATATAATAATGATTTGTTGAAATATTTTTATAACATTTAAACAAATTAGTCTACAAGATAAAACCCACCATTAATGCAGATTCACATCAATTCAACTATTCTTGAGCGTAGCCGTAGGGCTACTGCTATTAGAAGTGAACAACAGTGTTTGACAGTCAACGTTAACTCAGGGTCAACGCTGCTTCGAATTATTTTACACCTAAATTCTTAAATGTACGAAAACTACAAATCGGATAATTCGTACCTGTAGAAAGAGATCCCATGCTCTGTGCGTATTTTTGCAGATTGTCGATTTGAGCATCCAAAAGCGCAACAACAAACCATTCTCAGCAATTCTAACCAACGGCAACGGCAGTCTCAACAGAAACAACTCCAGGTCTACAGCGTAGCTGTAGTAGCATAACATATGATTCCATTATATACTAATTAAACTACAATAATTGTTACTACTAATTAAACTACACTAATTAACTACACGCTATTGCGTTACAATATTAACAGTGCTGTAACAAGTACTCCAGAAAAGTAACTAAGTAAAAGTAAAAGTAATCTCCCAAAAAACTACTAAATTAAAAGTAAAAGTACCCTCGATAAAACCTACTTAAGTAAAAGTACCGCTCCACAAAACTACTTAAGTAAAAGTACAAAAGTATTCGGTCAGTGCCAATATATATATTTATATATATATATATATATATATATATATATATATATATATATATATATATATATATATATATAATATTATATATATATATATAATATTTTCTTCATCATCCTATATATTATATATATATATATATATATATATATATATATATATATATATATATATATATATATATATATATATATATATATATATATATATATATATATATATATATATATATATATATATATATATGTATATGTATATGTATATGTATATGTATATGTATATATATGTATATGTATATGTATATGTATATGTATATGTATATGTATATATATATATATTATATCAGGGTTATTTGATTTAAATCATTTGATTTAAATCATTGATTTAAATCATGATTTAAATCACTCCCAAAAAATCATTGATTTTTGATTTTTATAAATCTGTTTTTGATTTATATGAATCTGCTTGGCTGGGCAGAATGCTTTGTATGCCTCATGCATCTATAGGTCTCAGTATATAACCCCACACCCATAATAAGTGATTGGTCAAGGGAGATCAATTTGAATGAACAGGAAGCCTGGCATCATAAAAAGGGCTCTATAGGCAACTGTTATACAATATCAGCAGATTTAAGCTGATGGGGAGTAGGAGTGCTCCCCAGTTGAAACATCTCCCCAGTTGAAACATCTCCCCAGCTGGAGGGTATGGGTGGAGGGGTATTGATGAACAAAGGCTACCAAGGTCAGTAGGCAATTGCAGCCCACAACAGTGCCATGGATATGCAAAATAAGCTGATAAGGCAACCTGGGTCTCAATTCAATTCAATTCAATTCAATATCTTTATTTCAGACTGTCAGTGTCATACAGATGTCCACATAAACATTAAAAAAAATACAAGTGACTAGAAAACTAAAAATATTGCACATGGTAAATAGAAGAAAAAAACATTGCACAATGGTACATTCAGTCAAAACTCAACAAAAGCTATTATGTATATACAACATTTTGATCCAATGTCGTCTTATCCTGGATTGCCATTTTATATCACTGTTGATAATTGCAATTACCAACTTATTATAAGAGGCATCAAGTCTCCGCATGAATTTATATACAAGGTTTCTAATTACAGCTTTACTATCTGGTACATGGTATTCTACAAACATAGTGGAGGCACTGCAATATTTAGGCTGATTTAGTAATAAGCGAAACACATTATTGTAAGCCACATGAAGTTTATGTATACTTGCTACTGTGTAATTCCACCACAACTGAGCAGTATACATGGGAGAGCAGAAAGTTCTAAGCAAAGTCAGCTTCACTTCAGTGGAACACATGTAAAATTTCCGCAATAGCGTATTACCCCTAGCATATAGTTGTCGGCATTGCCGTAAAATATCTTTGTCATCACGTAATGTATTAGAAATAAAGTGACCCAAATATTTCACATTATCCACTTCCTGGATTGTTTCACCATTAATCTTAAATGATGGAACATCAACATTTTTCATAAATTTACTTTTAAATATTAACACAGCACTTTTCTTGGAATTGTACTTGATATCATGATTTAGCCCATAGAGTCCACATACCTGCATCAGTTCAGACAGTCCTGATACAGATGGAGACAGAATTACCAAGTCATCAGCATACATAAGATGGTTGATAGTTGTACTACCTATTACACACCCTGTGTTACATTTGTTTAAAGCTATGGTTAAATCATCCATATATATATTAAAAAGGTACGGCGAGAGTATACCACCTTGCCTGACACCATTTGTAACACCAAAATGTTCCGACAATTTACCTGACCATCTTATACACATAGTCTGATTTGAATACCAATATATAAGTAGTCTAACAATATATCCAGGTACTCCCCTGTCAATCAACTTTTGAAATAAGATAGAATGTTTCACTCTATCAAAGGCTTTAGAAGCATCTAAAAAACATGTAAACATAGACCCATTTAGACTCCTATGCCTGTCAATAACTTCCTTTAAGACATAAATACACAAGTCTGTCCCATGTTTTTTCTTAAATCCAAACTGATTGGACATTGTTGACAGCGTAACTGACATTCTGTCTAACAATATGTTTTCAACAATTTTTGACTGACTGAGCCACTGAGATCATCAGGAATTGCATTAGACACAGGCCAGAGGCAGAGCCTAATCAAAGCTGCAGGTCAGCATTAAAGGCCTGTTGGACCACTGCTTTATTGTACGAGTTCTAACACTTCTTTGTGTTTATTCACAATGTCTGGAAGAAAAAAAGACTGGTTTTATTTTGAGAGGACTAGCTGTGGTGCCAGGAACGATTAGGTGTAAAGCCAAATGTATGTTCGAGGTATTTCATTTCAGAATGGAGTGAAGCTTCCAAATCTTGTGTTTAATAGGAAGCAAGTTTTCAATTATGAAGCTCCAAGTTTATTTAAAAATCAAAACAATAAAAAAAACGATTTAAATCAAATAAATCCTATTAAACAAAATCATGATTTTTTTTCAACCCTGATATATATATATATATATATATATATATATATATATATATATATATATATATATATAAATCTAAAACATAAACACTGATTAAAACAAGTCCAAAAAAAGCACAGATTACGACTCGGTGTATATCGAGGTTGGCAATGACACTTACTTATATATATATATATATATATATATATATATATATATATATATATATATATATATATATATATATATATATATATATATATATACATATATATACATATATATACATATATATATATATATATATATATATATATAAATCTAAAACATAAACACTGATTAAAACAAGTCCAAAAAAAGCACCGATTACGACTCGGTGTATATCGAGGTTGGCAATGACACTTACCTGCCGCGGGACTGATCGGAGTGCTGAACATCACCGGGTGAGTGGTCCTGCCATCTGGTGTCGCCTGCAGGAACACCTGTCCTGGCCCCGCGATGGGGGTGGTGGTCGTGGGGGTGGACACCAGGTACTGGCCCCCAGGAGTGGCCGGGGCACGAATGTCACCCCAGCCCCCTGGGGACCAGCCCCCTGCTGGTGGACTTGCCCGGGAGCAGGGGTCGCTCCCTGGGCTGTGGGAATCATGAATCCACCAGGCGCCTGAACGAACACAGGTTGTTGATTCTGTGGGAATTGTTGTCGATTCTGTGGGAATTCTGTTGTCGATTCAGCTGGTATTGTTGTTGATTAGGTTGGAATAAATCACCACCAGGTGGCGCAGTGGTGCTCTGAGCTGCAAACAGCGCGAGAAAAGAACACGTAAGTTCTCGTTGTCTCCTCCCTTCGGCATATGTCTATATATTAGTTTGATGTATTTATTGATTTATTTATTTTATTCATCGTCGTTAATTCTATATAATATTTAATTAACAGTTTTAATATGAATAATTTAACGTTTCTACATTTTTGTTTATCTGAAAGTTAATTTTACAGTTGTATTTATTATTATTAATATTAGTTTTAACACATAATAAATAGCTTTATATTTTATTGTACAGCGCTTTGAGCATATTTGGATACTGCGCTTTGTAAATAATAAATAATATTATTATTATTATATGTTGTTGTTATAATGTTATGATCCTATGAAGTCTCATTGAACTAATCAGTCTTTTTCACAACATTTACACCAAGCCGACCTTTCTATGTTGGCACTGGGGGTGGTCACTGCAAGGGTACTTGTCGTCCTCAGTGGTTCTTTTATGTCCCAAATTGAGACAGGACTGACATTAACATGATTATCAGATTCACGATGGATACGCAGTCCCCAATGTTTTAACAGCAAATATACCATGCCTGTGCAGCTGTGCTAAAAACTACATGCCCTGCACCTCTCAGTCAAAGCTACTTTGCAGATCCTCTTTTACAAAGCTACAACTGTCGTACATTCCATTCTCACAATTACCAAAACCTTCAGGCAACCTACTGCACCCACCTGTAATTTCAACATAACGTCAACTTTTTGAAATCCAATTATATCATGAAAATATGATAATGACAATAATATGAACATCTTTATAGGGCCATTTTCAGCCAAAATCACTCAAAGGCGCTTTGCAGGTTTAATCATTAAAAAAACAAATCACAAATACTAATAGATTAAGATCATTAAAATCGTCATAGACACTAAAACATAAAACTGCAGTATTTTTTTAAACTACAGGTGTACGCAAAATGTATACAAATTTATATATTTATAAAGCAGTATCAAGAAATACCCCCTACCTCCATTAGGCAAGAGTCCATATTGGGCCCCAGCTGTTGTGACTTGAGGCATGGTTTGGTTATACCCGGGGCCGGCCATAAGTCCTGGCTGGTCAAACCCGAGTTGACCGGCATCAGTCATGTCCACCCCGTAGTGCTGGTCAGCCGGGGGAGGGGCGACTACCTGACCCCCAGCCCCATAGAAAGTAGGCACTGGTCTCCAGGAGGTAGAACTGGGCGGGGGCGGATAGCTGGGCTGGTCCAGGTAGGGAGGGGCCCCCTGAAAGAAAGAACGCAGGTAAGAACAGGTAAGTTCTGCACTCAGCAGGGTGGTTTAGACACACTCAGCAGGGTGGTCTAGACACACTCAACAGGGCGGTCTAGACGCACTCAGTAGGGTGGTCTAGACGCACTCAGCAGGGTGGTCTAGACACACTCAACAGGGCGGTCTAGACACACTCAACAGGGCGGTCTAGACCAGAACCGTAATGTAACGAAGTACTTTTACTTCGTTACTTTACTTAAGTAGAAAAGTTTACTTTTCTTGAGTAACGAAGTACATTTTTGGGGAAGTACTTTTACTTGTAACGAAGTACAAATGTGAGTACTTTTTCTAAATGTAACGAAGTACTCATAATTTCTTTATTAAATTTGCGAAGCTCCTAAAAAGTTCCGCGAATGATCTGTGTCAGAAGCACGCGCGGCACTGTTTGCCGTCAGCGAAGATTTATTTTAAAATGTCACAGGAAACAACAAATAGAAATAACAGATAAGCAGAGACAGACGTGTTAAATGTCCCGGACTGGCCGGATTTCTTTTGTTACGTGATGAATTCGGTGAGATAATTGCAATCTTAAGGTCTGGCGCTGAGCCTGAATTAGGTGTCAGCAGGACCACAGCCGGCTATGCCGGTTGCCCCGACTGGGCCGCTCAGAAAACAATAGCCAAGAATTATTTAACTCCTTGTTTTGACCAGACAAGTAAAAACAGCTGCCTTACTATCTTCTTGTGTCTTGCCTGCTGTTGACACAGTTTGTTAACTTTACATGATCCTTGTGAATGTCACATGCTAGTTGTATAACGAGAGTTCCCCATTATCGCCCACCGCAAATCTGCCGATCTTTATCATCTGTAGGCTTATATATCTGTAATATAGATCAGTGTTTATAGCTTAGTGAAATCAGTTTCTATACATATTTACATTAGTCTTTTGAAATAAATGTTTCAATTACACATGAAGGCATAATTATTATGAAAGGAATGTTGTAACCACATGGTCTAGACCTTCGTCAAATATCACAAATGAAAAAAATTCTTCACCCGTCCAAGATGACAACAATGTTAACAACCCTATAATAACGTGTATATCTTCTACTTATTAATACGATGGTTGCTGTAGTCGTGTTAGTAATCAAACATGATGTAGGCTATTTACAGCCTGTGTGTAGTGCTGTTTGCACTGTGATACTTATATTTCACACTGTTAAAACATTTATCTATTATGCAGCGAATAAAATATTACTAAAGAAAATTATATCAGCTTGGTATATATGCTAAATGATATTGTGAATATTTTGTTTTATTCACATTAGTTGGCTGCATCGGTCATTTTAGATCATTACAGGAGAAAAGTACTTTTGTGTTTACTTCAAGTACAAGTTTTTACTTTTTACTTGTACTTCAAGTACATTTTTATAGCAGTACTTTTACTTGAGTAGCTTTTTCTAGAGTTACTTTTACTTTTACTCAAGTACAAAATAAATGTACTTGTTACAGCTCTGGTCTAGACACACTCAGCAGGGTGGTCTAGACACATTCAGCAGGGTGGTCTAGACGCACTCAGCAGGGTGGTCTAGACACACTCAGCAGGGTGGTCTAGACACACTCAGCAGGGTGGTCTAGACACACTCAGCAGGGTTGTCTAGACACACTCAACAGGGTGGTCTAGACACACTCAACAGGGTGGTCTAGACACACTCAGCAGGGTGGTCTAGTTACACTCAGCAGGGTGGTCTAGTCATTAGCTGGTCTGTCTACAGGTAGATTGTGTTTATAATGGTATGATCTCATGAGGTCTCACTAATCAGCCTTTTTCAGAACATTTACGAAAAGGAATACGGGAACCTTGTGACAATACCTGAACCTTGTTACAATTTGGGAATCTTGTGATGATATGAAAATCTTGTGACGATATGGGAACCTTGTGACAAAATGGGAACCTTGTGATAAAATGGGAACCTTGTGACAATATGAGAACCTTGTGACATATGGGAACCTTGTGACATATGGGAACCTTGCGACGATATGGGAACCTTGTTACAATATGGGAATCTTGTGACATATGGGAACCTTGTGACAATATGGGAACCTTGTGACATATGGGAACCTTGTGATAATATGGGAACCTTGTGACATTGATATGTTGCTGTCTCAGGATGAAATATACTGCAGAGAGGTTAACGCAGTGTGTAACACAATGATACATGTATTTACATAAAATAAACAATTTACATAAAATAGTATGTACATAATTATATAAAATAAAAAATTTCCAAATCTTCCTTCAAGTCTTCAAGTGTTACTGTTATACTGCTTAAAAGTGATATTTCACTATCCGGCAGTTGTGGTTAAAATAAAAGTTTCGGGTAAATTTAGGATTAATAAAAATTAACTTAGGCTTAATTATGGCTACGGTTACTTTAGGGTCAGCATAAAACCGAAATTTGTGAAGGTCGTTTATTTAACGTCGCCTACGATAATTTACCGATGTTGATCGCGTACGAGTTTGGCGCGAGTCTGTTTTCTTAATTTTTATTCTTCACAGGAATGAAAATTATTTTATTTGTAAACTAGTATGTGTATATGTACATAGGATATGTGAGGATATGCTTGGCGGCTATAAATAAGACGTTGTTTTCATGGTTAGGTCAGAAAACGAAACGATCGATGCGTTGTAGCCACGGCCACGGGATGACGCCGTGTCCTGGCAAGACATCCCGATACCGTTCAGTCTTCAGTATTCTAATCATATTTGAAGCCACTGAATATTCATATTCGATTCGATTCTTTTTCGAAATTTCTAGGATATTCGATTCGAATGAAATTACAGATTCGTCCGTTCCGCATTTCATCTTTCGCCAAATTGCCGATAACGTGCATTTTTCGTTTCGCCAATCTGTAAAAAAAATTGTGTATGGCGAAAGCCTAGCGCGAACCCAGTAATTACTGGTCCCCCAATTAAGCAGCCCTTAGAGAGGCCCAGTAACGCAATACAGATGCCTTGTGCATCCTTGGCTATTAGAAAGTCATGATAAGGAAGATAACAAATCCTGCATGGGTAAATTAACACCTTAAAGAGTATATAATTCTGCTCCGCTTTTACCCACCTTAAATGTCACGGTGCTGGTTCACGTCCGCGCGGACAGCCAGTCGCTGCCACGTCCCACGAACGTCGCCCGGTACAAAATTACGCAACATGTACGGGAGTGTCAGCGACCGATGTCGCTTCGATCAGCGCAGCAACTTGTATCTTGCCGCATCTATTCACGCCTCGAAGTGCTGACCCAGGGAATATCATCGGGCAACCGGAACGTGTTTATAAACACGCCGAACGCTGTGTGTGTGTGTGTGTGTGTGTGTGTGTGCGTGCGTGCGTGCGTGCGTGCGTGCGTGCGTGCGTGCGTGTGTGTGTGTTGAGGTCAACTTAGAATTTAGAATATGTTGAGGACTGCAGTAATGATATTAAGAAGTCAAGGGGTAAGGCCCATATTCCAGTGTTGCACTGTTGTACGCGTTTAATGAACTGTATCAACAAAGTAATGTTTGCCATTTATGACATGTTTTGACAATTATGTTTCAATAAATTTGAATCTTTCTTCCAAGGGAGTGGAATTGTTTTTGTGTAAATAACACGTGAACGTTCACAGCAGAGAGTCTAGAGAATAAATATAAAACTATATAGTAATATGTTACGGTTGATCTAATTTCTTAGTTACTCTATGTTACATAGAAATTAGAAAAATCCATATAAATGAAACCATGACCATACATTCTGAAATCCCTTCCACCTTTATATAAAACCGACATGTGCATAATTCTTACTTCACTACACCCACTCACTCTTCTAGCTATATATATATATATATATATATATATATATATATATATATATATATATATATATATATATATACTCCTAAAGGCAGCTTATGTCGACCGATTATGCACAAGGACCGGCTTATGTAGACCGCTGTTTTATGTAGACCCTCTCTCTTTATATATATATATATATATATATATATATATATATATATATATATATATATATATATATATATATATATATATAATACTCATGGTTATATCAGCGTTCGGCGTGTTTGTAAACACGTTCTGGTTGCCCGATGATATTCCCTGGGTCAGCACTTCGTGGCGTGAATAGATGCGGCAAGAGACAAGTTGCTGCGCTGATCGAAGCGACATCGGCCGCTGGCGCTCCAGTACATGTTGCGTAATTTTGGACCGGGCGACGGTCGTGGGGCGTGGCAGAGACTCGCTGTCCGAGCACGTTTGGCTGTCTGTCGAACGATCATGGGATGTGCCGATTATGTTGCGCCGAGCCGGGTCAAACTCGAAAGAAGCGCATTTAACGTGTTCTAAGCTGATACAGTTCTAAATAATGGTTTAATTTGAAAGAAATGATCTAACTAATAACATTGAAAGTCTTCGAAAAGGCATCGATTAACGGCTTGTCTCTCCGGGTAGATTACCCGGACGTGAATCAGCACCATGACATTTAAGGTGGGTAAAGGCGGAGCAGATCTATATACTCTTTAAGGTGTATACCCAGCCAATAAACTGCTAAGGCTCCACTTGGCTCTATGCTCTTTAATTAATTGCAGAATATTTGTTTGACGAATAGATATTATATTTTAGTTCTAATATATACAATATTAACACTTCCGTCAGCAAATGTGTTTAACAGTGATTCTCTTTTCAAAGCTTCGGGTTTACTATTCCAAAGAAATGGATATGCCAATTGTTTTTTTTTCCCCACCTTGTTTGGTACTGAGGTAAGACTCCCTACGTACCAACCTGACCTCCCCTATGGGACTCCAGTGTTCCCATAGTAATTTTTCTTGGGATTGTAGCTATAGGCCGTCTCCAGGTATATGAATCTAATTGCCATATCCTCCTGTCCTTCCAGTTTCTTCTCTACTACCTACCTCTGGACAAACATCCCATCCGTTGTTCCTCTTCCTTGTCTAAACTCCAGCTGTTCTTCAACGATTTCCCCTTACACTATTGCTTTTATTCTGCCATCCAGAATTCTTTCCAGCAACTTCAACATATGGCTTAGCAACGTAATGCCTCAATTGTTTTCCAGGGTCATGCACATCTCCCTTTCTTTTCTATATTCAGACAATTAGCCCCGTTCTTTATTCCGCTGTGAACTTCCCGTCTCTCTTGCAGGTGTTGAGCAATTGTTTTGTCGATCATCTTCCAACCCGCTCAGCCACCGCCACCATATATACTCAATGCCTGTTTATCTTTCGAAATAGGCCTACACGATAAACCGTAAGAATGGCCCGGGCTGTGACAAGTTTCATAAAGCTTACATTACCTCCTACCACTGTGTGTGTGTGTGTGTGTGTGTGTGTGTGTGTGTGTGTGTGTGTGTGTGTGTGTGTGTGTGTGTGTGTGTGTGTGTGTGTGTGTGTGTGTGAGAGAGGGGGGGTGCGTGTACGTGTGTGTCGTATTTACATTCATTGCTTCTATTAGAAAACCTATGCAGCATCGATCATCTGGTTGTGTTTTACATTTTACCCCAACAGTAAATACAAATATGGGGAATAGGTGCTTTTTCTGTGACTGTATTACTCGTTGGAATAGAGGTCTATGCTTCCTTCGATCAAGTGTTAGATCAGACGCAGGCTGAATTATTATGCGATTCTTAAATATTTTAAATATCTTGCTTTTACAATTTTGAATTAGTAATGGTTTATGAAAAATATATATATAAAATCAAATTACTTTACAAAACCGTTACGTTGCCGTTTGTGTACGTGACAATCAATTGCTGCACGTGACCTTAGTCAAGCATAACCATTGCCAATAGTATTTATAATGGTAACGTATGGGCGGCATCATATATGCTATATCAAACTGATCCCATTTTGTGTGGACACACCGGTGATATGCAAGAGGTTACGTGACGTGATAATGTTAGTGTACGCTGCGCACGTGTTTGATGATAATATACTATATTTTTGCTCAAAAATCAGTAAGAAACTTTATATTATCGGTAATGTCTATGCTAATATAAAGTCTTCTTCGGAAGGGGGGTGCAGATTAATAGAAAAAAAAGAAATGTGACGATGACAACAGTATACCCACACAACACAATCTCTTACACATAAAAGCACGCTCTTTTTTCTCCCGTTAGTCTCTCCCCTCAGTCTCCCCTCTCTCCCTCTCCTTCTTTCATCCCTCTCCTTCCCTCCCTCTACCCCCTCACTGCATTATCAGAATAATGTTTGTCAGTGCTAATATCACCCATCTATCTAATCCCTTATATAGAATACCATTATAAAGAAGTGTCTTGGTGATTTGGCGCAGGAATTGTGGAACAAATTATAGTGAACATTCATGCATCCGGGACATTATGTATTGTTGGAAAGTGTTTAAAGGCATATCTTTTTATTAGACATTTCAATTAATTCAAATTGTTTTGAAATGACGGACAATGCTTTAGAATTTCATTTTAGTGCCATACACGTTTTAATCAGTGTTTATGTTTTAGATTAATTTATAGTTTTATATATATATATATATATATATATATATATATATATATATATATATATATATATATATTTACGTACACAGTTTTAGTAAAGGTTTTAATTCTATATTAATTTATATAATTTACGTACCTAGTTTTAGTAGTATTCATCTTAAAAACAGTGTTTAGTTTATTTTAAATTAATTTATATAATTTACATACAAGGGTTTACTAGTACATCTTAAAACCAAAAAATTAATATCATTTATATAAATTTATATAATTTACATTTCTATTTATTAATATACATTTAGTATGTTTCTTGTGCAGAGCAACGGTCAGTCATGTGGGAATTAGCGCTATATAAAAACTGTATTATTAATATTTAAACCGTTCAGTGTCCATTTTTAGCAAATAGATGAAAGAAATGCACAAATGAGTAGCGCTGCAATCCGTTTTCGTTCTGATGCACAATGTGTCAGAGTGAACAAGTTTGTGAGGTTGCTTTTTTCTCTCTTTGTCTGTCTCTCTTCTGATTTACCTCTCCCCTTCCCATCCTTTTAAAAATACTCAACATTTTCTCCCTTCCTCCCTGCTTGGCGGCCCTTCGCCGTCTCCCACTCCCACTCCCTCACTTTCTTTATCCTCTACTATTTCCCTTCTCACTGTCCCTCTACACCCGTCTTCCTCCATACTTTCATCAACCAATCCTTTTCAACCCTCCCGTCATTATAATTAAGCCGCAATTCGGTACGGTCATGGGTATTTGCACATTCGACAAGAACAGCGAAGCTACTTGTGCCATTCAAGGCAAACTTGATTTGCCCGTGTGTAATACCTGTCATGTGTCATTGTCAGTTTAACACAGACAATGCAATGTTTCACTGCCGTGGACATTCTTAGACTGACGTGCGGCCTCCGACAATGGTATGTTCTTGGTCCCGCTCAAGAACGCACTAATTGACAATGTATAATTAGCAACATCTGTCGCGTTGAACATGGCAGTTGCTACAAACAAATGCCTTAAGCGTTCGATCGAAAGCATGGATTTGTCGAATTTTAAGTGCAGTTGTCGTCGAAATGCAGTTCTCCCGGTTTTCAGTACAAGACCAACTTCACGTGTTTACGGATGCTTCGTTTAGGGTCGGGTGCAGCGTATCGTATGATATTCAGCAAACGATATACATTTGACGCTCTATGTGGTTTGACAGTTGGTCTCGAATGAGCTGCACATGTTGCAGTTTGGGGAGTCATCAGACATTGGGATATACAATTAGACGCCAAAAAGAGAGCGACGACTGCTACAGACAATTGCTTTAAGGTAGGCCATGTGTGTAATGTTATTTTAGAACGGCAACTGTTGGTAGTACATTACATTAGTTGCCATGTGGTACATGCAGTGTCGACATTCTGTATCGCTAACATGCATAGTCAAACCAGCAAGGCATTACGGAAGACAAACATTATCATCATTATGCATAACTGTTAGCATCGTTCTACTGTGAATATAATTATACAGATAATACATTTCTCAGTAATCAAAACATTACTTGGCAACATAGTTTATATGTAATGAATGGATCCACTTGCTGATTTGCGTCGATGTAAATCGTAGGTAAGCATTGTATTTATTTATCAAAGAAAATAACTAATAATGTTTTAATCCACCTGTGTTTATTATTTTAAATTATGAATTCTCGTATATCAAGGCGAGTTATATTATTCACTGTAGGTTGTACTGTATTATGTATCTGCGTTTAAAAATAATGCCTTATTTAATTTTATGAAGGAGGAAATGTCGGCGACGCCATATTGTTGCCCAACTTCCGCTATAGAACCATGGATCTGGTTAAGTCTACATTAATAATTATAGTTATGCATGTTAACATGTTTTATGTATGATATGATATAGCATGACATATAAGCGAAGTTGTAATGTAATGCTACAAAATAAATAACGTCAGATATATCAGCTTACGTGTTTTACAAGTTGACACCACAATTTCACCAGCTAAGGCTCGGCATGGGTTTATAAGCAAACAAAATGGCTACCTTCTGCAACTGAGTGTTCCGACCGCACGTGGCGGAAGGGGTTACCAGTGACGCTCATCCTATGGAGGTCACAACCGGTGCGGCGAACCGGGGTTTGGGCCAGGTAATTTCCCTCCCATAGGAACACTTCCGGCAGAAGTCGGTCAGTTGTGAGGGAGTAAGGATTGTGACCAACCGTGCCAGGGAACGTTATGAGGAGCAACCGATGAGGTACCCCTGGCCGAACTAGTTACATTAGATTGTACTACAGGCTATATACCCAGTGTCTCCCACTTCCTCATTCCCTCTCTTTTGTTTTTCAAAGTTTTTTTCTTGTAGGAAACAGTTATACTCGCAACAGCACATTGACTTATTTTAAGGTATATTATAAATGTTTTAACAGCTTTAATCGTACACAACTCAGCCTCACGGTAAGCTTTAGTTAATTTGTTGTACGTACGTAAATATTATTGAAAGATATAAAAATGCTTGAACTCTCTTACATTTCAAATGTGGAACGTCCACGCCTAAGTATACGTCGCCTTGTATGTAACTACAAGGGGACGTACCTAATTATATGTTGGAATTATATTATGTTGTATTAAAAAATATTTATTTTAATATCTGTTGATATATTTCATGATTTTTTCATTCTATAGTAATAATTATTATATTTTTCGTATATCGCGCTTATCCAAATAACTGTTTTGGCTGGAATTATAATTGTAAAAGAATTAATACCATGCATAAAATCATCAATATTTTATTGATAGTAAATATTTAAGATACAATAATTTCGACTATACAAAATATACTACATTGTCTTTAGTCATCAATAAGTAAATAAATATAACTATGGTATATTAATAATAGTACATTGAATGTATGAATAAATAACTGCGATCATTCATTGTTAAGATACCTTTAAAAATGAGTTTGCATAAGTTTACACAGGTATAATATTACCTAGAATAACCTTTGGTTATAATCTTTTCTTTGAGATATTCATTATTATTATTAATATTGTTTCTTAATAATTAAGAAACACAGTTAATACAAATACCCAGTCAGTATAATCGTGTACATTACCAACCTTTCATACGTGTACATAACACCTGCATCAACAAAACAACTATTAAATACACATAACAAAAATGTCGAACATACTTTGAACTTGCATAGTTTTCGTTTTATTATATATAATGTAGGATTATACATACATTATTCATTATTGCACACACACACACACACACACACACACACACACACACACACACACACACACACACACACACACACACACCACACGGACACACACACACCCCACACACCACACAGACACACACACAGACACATACACACAGACACATACACACACACACACACACACACACACACGGCCGCACACACACGCCCGCACACACACGCCCGCACACACACGCCCGCACACACACGCCCGCACACACGCCCGCACACCTAGCGAGTATTTTATTGAAGATAACGAACTAGAGGACATTTTATTTTGTATATTGTTAGACGATGCTACATGTTCTGGTTTAATAATCATAACTCATGCTTGTAGGAAACAGTTATACTCGTTTTGTAATTTTTCTGGCAAAAACAATCTTTGAAATTAGGTGTTGGGCAGCTATAATGACGTGATATGAAGAGTTCAAAACCACAACTAGCAGTCTTGTCCATAACAATGAGTTGGTGCATGCTTTTACAGATCGTGTACTAATTATTATGTATTCCTGTCTGTATATTAATTTTCTAATAATACAGTTGTGTCATAATACAGTTGTGACTGATTGCAGTCAGAATACTGTGTTTTAATGCAAAAGCACTGCTAAATGTTTCTCTAAACCAATTGTTTTTACTTGTACAGTTTAGGGTAATGTCGGTTCAGTGTTGTGTGTGGTAGGTTCATACCCTGCTGGTGTTCTTTATGCAAACACTACATGTTGTGTGCACACACATTGATTCCATTTCATCAGTTCAGGTGGTTTTGTGATATCTTAGAAATGTATTAACTGTAGTCAAACTTATAATGTGTGTGTGTGTGTGTGTGTGTGTGTGTGTGTGTGTGTGTGTGTGTGTGTGTGTGTGTGTGTGTGTGTGTGTGTGTGTGTGTGAGTGTGTGAGAGTAGTGAGTGAGTGAGTGAGTGAGTGAGTGAGTGAGTGTGTTTGTGTGTGTGTGTGGTGTGTGTGTGTGTGTGTGTGTGTGTGTGTGTGTGTGTGTGTGTGTGTGTGTGTGTGTGTGTGTGTGTGATTGTGTGTGATTGTGTGGGTGTGTGGGTGTGTGTGTGTGGTTGATTGTGTGGGTGTGTGGGTGTGTGGTGTGTGGTGTGTGGTGTGTGGTGTGTGTGTGAAAGTGAGTGAATGAGTGAGTGTGTGTGTGTGTGATTGTGTGGGTGTGTGTGTGTGTGTGGTGTGTGGTGTGTGGTGTGTGGTGTGTGGTGTGTGTGTGAGAGTGAGTGAGTGAGTGAGTATGTGTGTGTGTGTGTGTGTGTGTGTGTGTGTGTGTGTGTGTGTGTGTGTGTTTGTGTAAGCAGGAATATGAACTTCGTCTTGATAAATGTTGCCAAACAAAGAGGGATTAATATACAACGTCAGAGTTCTGCCAAGTCATCAAGTTAAATACAACAATCATAACTCTTGTTGAGATCAGCTTAGAATATGTTGAGGACTGCAGTAATGATATTAAGAAGTCAAGGGGTAAGTAAGTAAGGCCAATATCCCAGTGTTGCAATGTTGTACGCGTTTAATGAACTGTATCAACAAAGTAATGTTTGCCATTTATGAAATGTTTTGACAATTATGTTTCAGTAAATTTGAAACTTTTTTCCAAGGGAGTGGAATTGTTTTTGTGTAAATAACATGTGAACGTTCACAGCAGAGAGGTTAGAGAATAAATATGAAACTATATAGTAATATGTTACGGTTGATCTAATTTCTTAGTTGCTCTGTAACATATAAATAAGAAAAATCCATATAAATGAAACCATGACCATACATTCTGAAATCCCTTCCACCTTTATATAAAACCGACATTTGTATAATTCTTACTTCACTACGCCCACTCATTCTTCTAGCCATACATTTATTTTTGGGATCTAGATTGCCCTGGGAATGGAACATAGCAACAGGAGGTCATGTTTATTAAGTAATCGTTTTTATGGGTTCAACACACAGTAATGTTGTACTTTTACACAAAAACCTATATTACTAGTCACTACTCAACCCCTGGCACATACACATGTTGTGCACAGATAGGCATTAGCATTCTGCATTTGTTAACATAAATTGATATTAAGGATAAAATAGCAGAAGTTCAAGAAGTTTCCAGAAGTGCCCAATTTCTAAAATCGATTGATTGATGGTGACCTTGGATTAATGCAAACTACACCAGTTCGCAACTCTACGACAGGAATAATCGTAACGGGGAGATGCAGGGCTTTCTAATTATGTAACATTTAAGTGTGTGTGGGGGTGGTGTAAAAATCGATTTGTTAGAGAGATCTGCCACTCCCCTAATATATCAGTTACACATATGTAAAGCTGGACCAGGAAAGAAATAACCACTAACTCTTGCACTTCGATATCTCTGATAATTTATTTAACAAGACATTTGCCACAGTGGCAACAACCGATGGACAAACAAACAAACTTATCCTCATGACATGTATAGTTTGTTGTAAAAGTTCACATCATATAAACTAATAAAATGTATGCCATGAGAACACGCAATATTTGTATATAACAATAACATGTAGGTAGGTGCATACTATACAATGAAGCAAGATGGACGGAAATTGAAACAAATAATGGTTACCTTAACATTTAAAATAAAATTACTACATATGACTGATCATAACAATTGTGTTACAAGAAATCAAAACAACATCACAATTATAAAAGCATGCAAGTTATAATGTATACAGTGTACCAAGCTTTATCATAAACTTACGACGTATACAAAGCATATAATAAACTAAGCAATAAATAATAAACTAGTGAATGAAAAAGTGATACCATCATAAAGATGGTAGTCGTTCATACATTTTACCACATTAAAGAGTCAGAAATTAAAATGATACTAAAATACTGCTGCACTGATCCTGATGATAAATAAGTTGAGCTTCTATAAAACAGTTTGTCTTGCATGCACAGTTATGTAAAATATAAAATATAAATAAAAATGATGTGGAAGTATACAATACTATAAGTGGAAGTGTGCAACACTATCAGTGGAAGTATAGACTACTGTCAGCGGAAGTATATATAATACTATCAGTATACAATACTATCAGTGAAAATACACAATACTACATTCAATGTATTCTGTTGGTGCTACACAGCTTTGGTTGAGGGTCAGAGTTCCATTTGTAGACTCACTTTTGAATATTCAAAGAAACAGTAGGTCCATTACAAAAGATCACAGTACAGACCCTCTGTCTCAATGGCCCCTCCCCGGCATATACCTCTGGAATTATGCAATTTCTTTCAGAATAAATTCATAATCAAAACTTGTAATTTACATCAGTTTGCATAGACCAGTGGCACTTCTTGGCAACATATTGGTCATAATGTATCAGGTACAGACACGAAAACTAACTAGTTTTAAGCTTTTTCATTTACATGTAATTCATATGATTAATACGGCATTCGGCCGATGTTCTTAAATTTACCCGATGCGATTCAGCCCTTCTGCTGAAACAGTAAACTTGGTGAGAGATGCCATCTACTTCCGTCCACATGACCAACTTGGTTGTCGATTCACGACGATGGACCCTTTTCAGCAATGTTTGATGCACTCCCGGCTGAGTGCAGCCTCCGACTGCTGTGACGATTCGGTGAGTACTTGGATACGCCCCCTCACTGGTCAGTCTGTCTGTGTCCTGTTGACCACAGAAGGGTAGCGAATCAGACAAGAGGTCATCATGGCATCAGTTTGGAACGCTATGCCAACTATTTTCACTTCTAAAACTTTACTTTGATCTTCTAAGGCATCTGTAAAGTTGCTTATTTAATTCACGGAAGCATTTTTGCTGTAATTTATTAAATATTTAGTTTGAATTAATTAATTAATTTCTAAGTGTTATAACTGAATGAACTGCTTTTATGTATTTATTTTGCACTATAATTTGTTATTATAAACGAATGTCATTAAATTATGTATTTATATAGTTACATGTTTTCTTATTTCGTATTATATTTTATGTTAAGTACTAAATTGCTGTGGATATGGAACTATACAAAATAAATATTATTATTTCACATCACAAATCGTGTTTCTAGTTCATAGTGTACGAACGGATTAAAGTGGCTTCCTTGATTAAATCCAATTTTTTTGGTGTCCAAATATAAATATGTAATCTAAATAAATTTATTTAATATATGTCAGTGATTTAATGCTCTAAAGTCTTCCGGGTTTTTGAGAGAAAAAGGAAGCCAACAACAGGAAATAGGACAATCACGTCGTGATGCAAGAATACTTGAATTGAATATTCTGAAGCAATTAAATAAGTAAGCAGTTTTTCAATTGATTTTATCAAAGCTACACTTTAAAATCACAGACACAAGCTTGCATGTGGTAATGAATACTTTGTAGATTTGCTTTTCTGTAAAAATAACTGAACACGAGGAGAAAGCAAAATAGATTACAATCGAGTCCACCTTTGCACCACTGCACGCCCCAGAATACCGTGCTAAGATGTCATCACAAGCTGTCAGCTTGTCAGCACAACAAGCTGTCAGCATCACTCCCTTACCTGCATATCAAACTCTCCCGCCGGAGTCGGAGTTCGGGAGCGGTTCAACAGGACATCACTAGATGGCGTAGTAGGTCGATGTGAATCACCTTGCCATAGAACCTGTCGAGAAACAATGTCATATAGCAACAACTGTGTCGATTATGAACACAGTGTCGTCTAGCTGTTGAAACACCAAAAATTTGACTCTCATACGTCAGCTTAAAGCAAATGTAACAGTTTTGCATTAAAAACAATTACCAAGAAGACAATCAAATACACAGCCACCCCAAATAATGCTCCATGAAACATTAAGCGATTGGCAGTCAAGTCGGGCATTGACGGTCACCCCGAATCTCCTCTTGTTGGCCATAGCCGGCCAGCGAATACAGCACACCGTTTGAATTTGGTTTACGTGGTTCCATCTAGTGATTAAGAGAAGCAATAAATGCGACACCTATCTAGACATAGAACATTAATTTGTGGCTATTTTGGATATTTCCGTTTTCAAAAAATATTTACTGCATTTTTGAAAATGTGACAACAAACGTTTTTTTTTTGACATTTTAAAATGCCTTCCAGCCAGGAAGTTGGCCACGTATACTGCTAAAAAGTGTAACATATTATAACAAATTATATACCGCTGTGTAGATAATTTATAAACACAAGTTGTAAAAGTAAAAAGCCAAGCATAAAACAATTACACCGCAATAAAGTATTTTTTTTACAAAAAAATTCAAAATGTCTTAGTGTCAATCAAGAAATGGTCAACATATCTTAAAGTTACAACACCAGTTTTGACACCAGTGTGTAGGTACGTTTATTATCTACAACATGCATAAAACATGCAATTGCGAGAATTGAATAATAAAGGCATTGGAGCAAAGAAAATGGGACAAGCAATATTTTAAACATCTATGTCAAATATTTGATGAGGCACAGGCTTCCCGCTAAAATTGGCTGAGTGCTAATGGGTTAAATGAAAACAATTGGCCCTATGATTTGAGAGCTTAGAGAAAAATAAAACCGAACGTGGCATAACTGATGAGGAAACCATCTTTGTGGGACGGAACAAGGGAAAGGATGTGTAAAGCACTGAAGGTCAAGTGAAGGTCACCTGTTCAAGGTTATTCAGCTTCCGTTGCAGCTGCTGGATGCTGTCATGTGACACCTGTCTCCGACTCTCCATCACCTCAGCGTGACGACTCATCTTCTGCTCAAACTGTAGCAAACACTTACGTTACAGTGTTACAGATGTAACACCGTTACATACACACTTTTGTGTAACGTCCACTCCTGTGTGTGTTAAAGATAATCATGTTACAGACATACCCTTGTGCTACAGACACAGACACAAGACCCTTGTGTTACAGACACCCATGTGTTACAGACACAGGTGTTACAGACACACTTGTGTTACAGACACAGGTGTTACAGACATACTTGTGTTACAGACACACTTGTGTTACAGACACACTTGTAATAAATAAATAAACTGAGATAAATAATTAAGTAAGCTAAGATAAATAAATAATAAATATGCTAAGATAAATAAATAAAATTAGGGTGTAAAAATACAGTTTCAAAAAGAACAATTTAAAACCAGTCAATGCTATGAAATATAAACCAGTGCCATCAAGGCATTTAATACAAACGAAATAGATAAGTTTTGAGTTGTTTCAGGAAAGTTGCCAATGTTCCAGTTGACCACTTCACATATGTCTCTACCCAAAAGTTGCACCATTGTGTCAGTGACATCTCTGAGACGTTGACAGAACTAGTCACCTTCAGCTGGTATTGTTGTTCTTCAAAGTAGTTAGTGTTTCCCTTTGCCGTTGCGTCCTGTGGCACTGGGGTGTTGGCGCCACTCCGGATCTGAAACAGAACTCATCAGTCATTGATCGGTTCATGTTGTAAGTTCACAAAGACATTCCATTAACATGTTTCACTCTCAAGGTTTCACTCTCAGTGATTCACTCCCGAGGTTCTGACTTAGTGGCCATTGTGACAATGGATGACTGGCCGCTTGAGTGGACAGTGACCACAACAACAATCTTATAATTTAACAGAAATATATCTCAGCCAGGTCCAACAGTTGGGATCTGAACAGGAAACGAGATCCCCATGAACCTTGCCACAGAAAACATATAGTGTTCACTTAATAAAACCAAGTAATGTTTAGCAATGGTGGTAGCTTCTGGTATTTCTTGCATCAAGCCATTATTAATATTATTATTTTAACAAGGAGAATAAACCAAGTTTTCAATCAAATATAAAATTTAAATTTCGATGACATTTTTCTTCATCGCTGGGAAATGATCATTTAAAGCGACATAGTCCATTTGTGGCTTTTTATTTTTATTGCAAAATCATGTTGTACAGTATAAATTATACCTATTATAGCATAAAGACAGTCAAAATATGTTTTCATGTATCATTTAGGAGTTGAAAATAGACGCAGTAAGGGGTGCTTAACTTTGTTTACACATCGACCACGAGGCGGTTTCGAAACTAATGTAGGCGAGGCTAAGAGACCAGGAAATGCATGATCACGTGATGCAGTATCACGTGAACACAAGTTGACGCCACTAACGCCACACCCAGCCAGGTGCACCACGAACGGACCATGTCGCTTTAAAAGTGCTACAAATCTGAAGAAAAAGACAGAAACACAAGCGTGACGAAGCGTGACGAGGCGTGACGACACGTGCACACATGCGAGAGAGTTACCACGACGAGGGTTTGTTTGAGCACGCTCAGATGCTCCTGCAGGTTGTCCTTCTGGTCGTGGAGCTGCTCCAGCTCCGTGGCCATCTTGATGCGGGATCGCTCCAGCTCCAGCATCCCCTCCGTCACCTCCTGGGCACACGGGCGATAGGGTGACTCACAGATAGGGTGAGAGTGAGATAGGGTGAGAGTGAGATCAGGTGAGAGCGAGATAGGGTGTGAGTGAAATAGGGTGTGAGTGAAATAGGGTGACAGTGAGATAGGGTTTGAGTGAGATAGGGTGAAAGTGAGATAGGGTGTGAGTGAAATAGGGTGACAATGAGATAGGGTGAGAGCGAGATAGGGTGAAAGTGAGATAGGGTGTGAGTGAAATAGGGTGACAATGAGATGGGTGTGAGTGAGATAGGGTGAGAGCGAGATAGGGTGAGAGCGAGATAGGGTGAGAGCGAGATAGGGTGAGAGCGAGATAGGGTGAGAGTGAGATAGGGTGAGAGCGAGATAGGGTAAGAGCGAGATAGGGTGAGAGTGAGATAGGGTGAGAGGGAGATAGGGTGAGAGCGCGATAGGGTGAGATAGGGTGTGAGTGAGATAGGGTGTGAGTGAGATAGGGTGTGAGTGAGATAGGGGGTGAGTGAGATAGGGTGTGAGTGAGATAGGGTGTGAGTGAGATAGGGTGTGAGTGAGATAGGGGATGAGTGAGATAGGGTGTGAGTGAGATAGGGTGAGAGTGAGATAGGGTGAGAGCGAGATAGGGTGTGAGTGAAATAGGGGGTGAGTGAGATAGGGTGTGAGTGAGATAGGGTGAGAATGAGATAGGGTGTGAGTGAAATAGGGTGTGAGTGACATAGGGTGTCAATGAAATATGGTGTGAGTGAGGTAGGGTGTCCGGGGATAGAGGGTGACAGGATAATAGGATGTCTGGGCAATAGGGTGACAGGCTGATGGGATGTCTGGTAATAGGGTGACATGTTGATATGGTGTCTGGGCTATATCCCAATGTAAAATCCCCCATTGCTTCAAAAAGTCACCTATTATCCCTGTTCCCAAATATTCTACAGCCTTTTGTTTAAATGCTTGGTCCTCCAGTTTCAGAATTCAATTATCGATCAATTGCTTGACTGATTTCGGTTTGCATATCGTGAAAATAGATCTGTCAACACCAGTGATGACAACAACACAAGAGATAACAGCAGTGATGACAACAACACAAGAGATAACAGCAGTGATGACAACTACACAAGAGATAACAGCAGTGATGACAACAACACAAGAGATAACAGCAGTGATGACAACAACACAAGAGATAACAGCAGTGATGACAACTACACAAGAGATAACAGCAGTGATGACAACAAAGTAAGAGACAACAGCAGTGATGACAACAACGAAAGAGACAACAGCAATGATGACAACAACGTAAGAGACAACAGCAGTGATGAAAACAACGTAAGAGACAACAGCAGTGATGACAACAACGTAAGAGATAACAGCAGTGATGACAACAACATAAGAGATAACAGCAGTGATGACAACAACGTAAGAGATAACAGCAGTGATGACAACAACGTAAGAGACAACAGCAGTGACGACAGCAACGTAAGAGACAACAGCAGTGATGGCAACAACGTAAGAGACAACAGCAGTGATGACAACAGCAGTGACAGAGAACAGAATGAGAAGTGTGAGCCGCGGACCAGGCAGATCAAGAGTGTCACTCACTGTTTTGATATCGTCCTTGAGTTCTCGCAGTGTGTACTCCAGTTCATGTTCCCGGCTGGACAGTTCTTCCTGGGATTGCAGCTGGAGGGAAGAGACGGATGGGATCAGGGGACAACAGGGACAGACAGGTATATCGGGTCATTTGGTGGGCCACAACCAGCTGGGCCAGGAGCAGACAGGGACAGGAGTGTTGTCAAAAGTACATAAATGTGTTTTGTACATTCATGTGTGTGTGTGTGTGTGTGTGTGTGTGTGTGCGTGCGTGCGTGCGTGCGTGCGTGCGTGCGTGCGTGTGTGTGGTGTGTGCGAATGTGTGTGTGGCACCGCTCTACCCGCTGGCTTGGCGTAGGAATAAGAGGTAACATACCCGCCGCACTATTTCCAAGTGTTCCGCTCTCAGATAGTTGAGTTCGTCTCCAAGCCGATTGGCTCGGCTGTAGTGCGCGTGGGCGATGCCTTCAAGGTCGGCAATCTCAGCAGCCGACTTCTCTCTAATCTGACGAACCTCCTGGTGAGTAAACAATGAATTACAAAGGTGGACCATTCAGCAGTGATTATTATAAAGTAATCTAATAATTGTCTACCGCGTAAAAGACCCGCAGTTAAATTGGTTCACGGTGTCACAAGGCAGCACTGTAAAAGGAATTATTTTTCATTTCATTCTTTATCAAAAGAAACATAACTTCAAACATTGTATATTCTCACCTGTAAATCTTGCGCGTTTGTTTATATTTAAATACTAAAGGAGAATTTGTATGAGCCGTCTCAGATATCATTTTGTAAGTTGCTCATTAGTTTTCTACAGGTGACCAGCTACATGATCAATTCAGACAGCTCCTAATAATAACTCATTATACGAAAAAGCTGGGTACAAACTTGTCTCTATACTACACTATCAACAAACACGCTTAGAAGACATGTCTCAGTCTCACCTGGTCTCCATACTACACTATCTACAAACGTGTTTAGAAGACATGTCTCTGTCTCAGTCTCACCTGGTCTCTAAACTACACTATCTACACACATGTTTAGAAGACATGTCTCTCTCTCAGTCTCACCTGGTCTCTATACTACACTATCTACAAACATGTTTAGAAGACATGGCTCTGTCTCAGTGTCAGTCTCACCTGGTCTCTGTCCTCCAAGTTGTGTCTGAGACTCGTCACTTCATCCTCCAGTTGCTGTATCCTCAGAGCCCGCTCAGACGACTCCTGGACACAACATCAAGTATCACAGACAGCAGGGGCAGATTGGCAGAAGCAGTGTGACACCGACACCATTAGTATCATGGCGTCATGATACCACGAGTATCATGGCGTCATGATGCCACGAGTATCAGGACATCATGCTGCCATGAGTATCATGACATCATGCTGCCATGAGTATCATGACATCATGATGGCATGAGTATCACGACATCATGATGCCATGAGTATCACGACGTCATGATGCCATGAGTATCACGGCGTCATGATGCCACGAGTATCATGACATCATGCTGCCATGAGTATCATGACATCATGCTGCCATGAGTATCATGACATCATGATGGCATGAGTATCACGACATCATGATGCCATGAGTATCACGACGTCATGATGCCATGAGTATCATGACGTCATGATGCCGTGAGTATCATGACATCATGATGCCGTGAGTATCATGTCGTCATGACGCCATGAGTATCATGACATCATGATGCCGTGAGTATCATGACGTCATGACGCCGTATCATGACGTCATGACGCCGTGAGTATCATGACGTCATGATGCCATGAGTATCATGACATCATGACGCCATGAGTATCATGACATCATGCACAGTGTTTTTTAACCGTAGGTAAATTCTGTGATAGAAAATATAGTTTTCAACGAAATGAAAATTATTGTAAAATTAAGATTGTAAGCTTTCAGCTGAATGTGTTTTTTGTTACTAAGCAGTCAACGTTTTGTTACCATGGAGACCTGAACTAATGTCTATGGTTACTAAGCAGTCAACGTTTCGTTGAAAATTAGCAAATAAGTTATTTATTACTTTTAAATTAAATGTATATGCATAATTTATTACAAATATATAATAAATATTATTATGGAATAATAAAAACAAATATTTACCATATCATTAGCTCTTATTGTATTGAAAATTGGATTTATTCACTACTTTTGTTAATAAATATTGATAATTAATAATAATTAATTAATATTGACACTTTATACCAAATATTGCTCCGGTAATACACCAAAGTACCCTATTATTGCCCACATACAGTTTAGACAGTCAATTGTGATTCATTAGTCCATAGAAAGCAGATAACACTTAGTGATATAATTGAGGCCTACCTTGATCTTTGGACGGCAATCTTGGGGTGTTCTTATGAAATTAGGCAACAATGGCAAAAACAGAGGCAAAACAACACTCAAAACAGGATATAAACTTAGGCGCATCCAATAGGTGGCAGCACGTCCTTTGCCAAGTTGATATATATATATATGTATATATATATATACATTCGGCGTGTTTGTAAACACGTTCTGGTTGCCCGATGATATTCCCTGGGTCAGCACTTCGAGGTGTGAATAGATGCGGCAAGATACAAGTTGCTGCGCTGATCGAAGCGACATCGGTCGCTGGCGCTCCAGTACATGTTGCGTAATTTTGGACCGGGCGACGGTCGTGGGGCGTGGCAGAGACTGGCTGTCCGAGCACGTTTGGCTGTCTGTCGAACGATCATGGGATGTGCCGATTATGTTGCGCCTAGCAGGGTCAAACTCGAAAGAAGCGCATTTAACGTGTTCTAAGCTGATACAGTTCTAAATAATGGTTTAATTTGTAAGAAATGATCTAACTAATAACATTGAAAGTCTTCGAAAAGGCATCGATTGACGGCTTGTCTATCCGGCTAGATTACCCGAACGTGAATCAGCACCATGACATTTAAGGTGGGTAAAGGCGGCGCAGATCTACATACTCTTTAACTTTAAGGTGTATACCCAGCCAATACACTGCTAAGGCTCCACTTGGCTCTATGCTCTTTAATTAATTGCAGAATATTTGTTTGACGAATAGAGATTATATTTTAGTTCTAATATATACAATGTTAACACTTCCGTCAGCAAATGTGTTTAACAGTGATTCTCTTTTCAAAGCTTCGGGTTTACTGTTCCAAAGAAATGGATGTGCCAATTTTTTTAACCTTGTTTTGTACTGAGGTAAGACTCCCTACGTACCAACCTGACCTCCCCCATGGGACCCCCACCCACTCCAGTGTTCCCATAGTAATTTCTCTTGGGATTATAACCTAGGCCTTCTCCATGTATATGTATCTAATTGCCATATCCTTCTGTCCGTCCAATTTCTTCTCTATTACCTATCTCTGAACAAACATCCCATCCGTTGTTCCTCTTCCTTGTCTAAACTCTAGCTGTTCTTCGACGATTTCCCCTTACACTATTGCTTTTATTCTGCTATCCAGAATTCGTTCCAGCAACCTCAACATATTGCTTAGCAACGTAATGCCTCAATTGTTTTCCCGGGTCATGCACAGCTCCCTTTCTTTTCTATATTCGGACAATTAGCCCCGTTCTGAACTTCCTGTGAACTTCCCGTCTCTCTTGCAGGTGTTGAGCAATTGTTTTGTCGATCATCTTCCAACTCGCTCAGCCACCGCCACCATATATACTCAATGCCTGTTTATCTTTCGAAATAGGCCTACACGATAAACCGTAAGAATGGCCCGGGATGTAACAAGTTTCATAAAGCTTACATTACCTCCTACCACTGTGTGTGTGTGTGTGTGTGTGTGTGTGTGTGTGTGTGTGTGTGTGTGTGTGTGTGTGTGCGTGTGCGAGTGTGTGTGTGTGTGAGTGTGTGTGTGTGTGTGTTTGTGTGTGTGTGTGTGTGTGTGTGTGTGTGGGTGTGAGTGTGTGTGCGCGTGTGCGTGCGTGGGTGGGCGGGGATGAGTGTGAGTGTGCGCGCGTGTGCGTGTGTGTACGGGGGGGGGGGGGGGCGTGTGGCGTGTGTGTGCGTGTACGTGTGTGTCGTATTTACATTCATTGCTTACTCCTATTAGAAAACCTATGCAGCATCGATCATCTGGTTCTGTTTTACATTTTACCCCAACAGTAAATACAAATATTGGGAGTAGGTGTTTAGGTGTTTTTTTCTGTGACTGTATTACTCGTTGGAATAGAGGTCTATGCTTCCTTCGATCAAGTGTTAGATCAGACGCAGGCTGAGTTATTATGCGATTCTTAAATATTTTAAATATCTTGCTTTTACATTTTTTTTTATTAGTAATGGTTTATGAAAAATATATATAAAAAATCAGATTACTTTACTAAAACGTTACGTTGCGGTTTGTGTACGTGACAACCAATTGCTACACGTGACCTTCGTCAAGCATAACCATTGGCAATAGTATTTATAATGGTAACGTATGGGCGGCATGATATATGCTATATCAAACTGATCCCATTTTGTGTGGAAACACCGGTGATATGCAAAAGGTTACGTGACGTGATAATGTTAGTGTACGCTGCGCACGCGTTTGATGATAATATACTATATTTTTGCTATAAAATCAATAAGAAACTTTATATTTTCGGTAATGTCTATGATAATATAAAGTCTTCTTCGGAAGGAGGGTGCAGATTAATACAAAAAAGGAATGTGACGATGACAACATTATATCCCCACAACACAATCTCTTACACATATAAGCACGCTCTTTTTTTCTCCCGTTAATCTCTCCCTCAGCCTCCCCTCTCTCCCTCTCCTTCCTTTATCCTTTCTTCCCTCCCTCTACCCCCTCACTACATCATCAGAATAATGTTTGTTAGTGCTAATATCACCCATCTATATAATCCCTTATATAGAATACCATTATAAAGAAGTGTATTGGTGATTTGGCGCAGCAGCACCTCGACTGTGGATTGAATTACCTGTGAACATTCGTGCATCCGGGACATTGTGTATGTTTAGAAAGTGTTTAATTAAAGGCATATATTTTTATTAGAGATTTCAATTAATTCAAATTGTTTTGAAATGACGGACAATGCTTTAGAATTTCATTTTAGTGCCATACACGTTTTTCACGTTTTAATCAGTGTTTATGTTTTAGATTAATTTATAGATTTATACACACACACACACACACACACACACACACACACACACACACACACACACACACACACACACACACACACACACACACACACACACATATATATATATATATATATATATATATATATATATATATATATATATATTTATATATATATATATATATATATATATATATATATATATATATATATATATATATATACGCACACAGTTTTAGTAAAGGTTTTAATTTTATATTAATTTATATCATTTACATTCCTAGTTTTAGTAGTATTCATCTTAAATTATTTTAAATTAATTTATATAATTTACATACAAAGGTTTAGTAGTACTTCTTAAAACCAAAAAATGAAAATGATTTATATTAATTTATATAATTTACATTTCTATTTATTAATATACATTTAGTATATTTCTTGTGCAGAGCAACGATCCGCCATGCGGGAATTAGCGCTATATAAAAAACTGTATTATTATTATTATTAATATTTAAACCGTTCAGTGTCCATTTTTTAGCAAATAGATGAAAGAAATGAACAAATGAGTAGCGCTGCAATCCGTTTTCGTTCTGATGCACAATGTGTCAGAGTGAACAAGTTTGTGAGGGTTTTTTTTCTCTTTGTCTGTCTCTCTTCTGATTTACATCTCCCCATCACTTCCTTTTAAAAATACTCAACATTTTCTCCCTTCCTCCCTGATTGGCGGCCCCTCGCCGTCTCCCTCTCCCACTCCCTCACTTTCTTTATCCTCTACTATTTCCCTTCCCACTGTCCCTCTACACCCCTCTTCCTCCATACTTTCATCAACCAATCCTTTTCACCCCTCCCGTCATTCTAATTAAACCGCAATTCGGTACGGTCATGGGTATTTGCACATTCGACAAGAACAACGAAGCTACTTGTGCCATTCAAGGCAAACTTGATTTGCCCGTGTGTAATACCTGTCTTGTTTCATTGTCAGTTTAACAATGCTTCACTGCCGTGGACATTCTTAGACTGACATGCGGCCTCCGACAATGTTATGTTCTTGGTCCCGCGCAAGAACGCACTAATTGACTGTCGCGTTGAACATGACAGTTGCTACAAACAAATGACTTAAGCGTTCGATCGAAAGCATGGATTTGTCGAATTTTAAGTGCAGTTGTAGTGGTAATGCAGTTCTCACGGTTTTCAGTACAAGACCAACTTCACGTGTTTACGGATGGTTCGTTTAGGGTCGGGTGCAGCGGATCGTATGATATTCAGCAAACGATACACATTTGACGCTCTATGTGGTTTGACAGTTGGTCTCGAATGAGCTGCACATGTTGCAGTTTGGGGAGTCATCAGACATTGGGATATACAATTAGACGCCAAAAAGAGAGCCACGACTGCTACAGACAATTGGTTTAAGGTAGGCTATGTGTGTAATGTTGTTTTAGAACGGCAACTGTTGGTAGTACATTACATTAGTTGCCATGTGGTACATGCAGTGTCGACATTCTGTATCGCTAACATGCATAGTCAAACCAGCAAGGCATTACGGAAGACAAACATTATCATCATTATGCATAACTGTTAGTATCGTTCTACTGTGAATATAATTACACAGATAATACATTTCTCATTAATCAAAACATTACTTGGCAACATAGTTTATATGTAATGAATGGACCCACTTGCTGATTTGCGTCGATGTAAATCGTAGGTAAGCATTGTATTTATTTATCAAAGAAAATAACTAATAATGTTTTAATCCACCTGTGTTTATTATTTTAAATTATGAATTCTCGTATATCAAGGCGAGTTATATTATTCACTGTAGGTTGTACTGTATTATGTATCTGCGTTTAAAAATAATGCCTTATTTAATTTTATGAAGGAGGAAATGTCGGCGACGCCATATTGTTGCCCAACTTCCGCTATAGAACCATGGATCTGGTTAAGTCTACATTAATAATTATAGTTATGCATGTTAACATGTTTTATGTATGATATGATATAGCATGACATATAAGCGAAGTTGTAATGTAATGCTACAAAATAAATAACGTCAGATATATCAGCTTACGTGTTTTACAAGTTGACACCACAATTTCACCAGCTAAGGCTCGGCATGGGTTTATAAGCAAACAAAATGGCTACCTTCTGCAACTGAGTGTTCCGACCGCACGTGGCGGAAGGGGTTACCAGTGACGCTCATCCTATGGAGGTCACAACCGGTGCGGCGAACCGGGGTTTGGGCCAGGTAATTTCCCTCCCATAGGAACACTTCCGGCAGAAGTCGGTCAGTTGTGAGGGAGTAAGGATTGTGACCAACCGTGCCAGGGAACGTTATGAGGAGCAACCGATGAGGTACCCCTGGCCGAACTAGTTACATTAGATTGTACTACAGGCTATATACCCAGTGTCTCCCACTTCCTCATTCCCTCTCTTTTGTTTTTCAAAGTTTTGTTGTTGTGGGAAACAGTTATACTCGCAACAGCACATTGACTTATTTTAAGGTATATTATAAATGTTTTAACAGCTTTAATCGTACACAACTGAGCTTCACGGTAAGCTTTAGTTAATTTGTTGTACGTACGTAAATATTATTGAAAGATATAAAAATGCTTGAACTCTCTGACATTTCAAATGTGGAACGTCCACGCCTAAGTATACGTCGCCTTGTATGTAACTACAATGGGACGTACCTAATTATATGTTGGAATTATATTATGTTGTATTAAAAAATATTTATTTTAATATATGTTGATATATTTCATGATTTTTTCATTCTATAGTAATAATTATTAAATATTTCGTATATCGCGCTTATCCAAATAACTGTTTTGGCTGGAATTATAACTGTAAAAGAATTAATACCATGCATAAAATCATCAATATTTTATTGATAGTAATTTTTTAAGATACAATCATTTCTACTATACAAAATAAACTACATTGTCTTTAGTCATCAATAAGTAAATAAATATAACTATGGTATATTAATAATAGTACATTGAATGTATGAATAAATAACTGCGATCATTCATTGTTAAGATACTTTAAAAATGAGTTTGCATAAGTTTACACAGGTATAATATTACCTGAATAACCTATTCTTTGAGATATTCATTATTATTATTAATATTGTTTCTTAATAATTAAGAAACACAGTTAATACAAATACCCAGTCAGTATAATCGTGTACATTACCAACCTTTCATACGTGTACATAACACCTGCATCAACAAAACAACTATTAAAAACACATAACAAAAATGTCGAACATACTTTGAACTTGCATAGTTTTCTTTTTATTATATATAATGTAGGATTATACATACATTATTCATTATTACACACACACACACACACACACACACACACACACACACACACACACACACACACACACACACACACACACACACACACACACACACACACCACACAGACACACACACCCCACACACCACACAGACAGACAGACACACAGACAGACACACAGACAGACACACAGACAGACACACACACACGCACACACACACACACACTCACGCTCGCACACCTAGCGAGTATTTTATTGAAGATAACGAACTAGAGGACATTTTGGATAGTGTTAGACGATGCTACATGTTCTGGTTTAATAATCATAACTCATGCTTGTAGGAAACAGTTATACTCGTTTTGTAATTTTTTTGGCAAAAACAATCTTTGAAATTAGGTGTTGGGCAGCTATAATGATGTGATATGAAGAGTTCAAAACCACAACTAGCAGGCTTGTCCATAAAAATGAGTTGGTGCATGCTTTTACAGATCGTGTACTAATTATTATGTATTCCTGTCAGTTCATGTACCTGTATATTAATTTTGTAATAATACAGTTGTGACATAATACAGTTGTGACTGATTGCAGTCAGAATACTGTGTTTTAATGCAAAAGCACTGCTAAATGTTTCTCTAAACCAATTTTTTTTCACTTGTACAGTTTAGGGTAATGTCGGTTCAGTGTTGTGTGTGGTAGGTTCATACCCTGCTGGTGTTCTTTATGCAAACACTACATGTTGTGTGCACACACATTGATTCCATTTCATCAGTTCAGGTGGTTTTGTGATATCTTAGAAATGTATTAACTGTAGTCAAACTTATAATGTGTGTGTGTGTGTGTGTGTGTGTGTGTGTGTGTGTGTGTGTGTGTGTGTGTCTGTGTGTGTGTGTGTGTGTGTGTGTGTGTGTGTGTGTGTGTGTGTGTGTGTGTGTGTGTCGGTGTGTGATTGTGTCGGTGTGTGGGTGTGTGGGTGTGTGGGTGTGTGGGTGTGTGTGTGTGTGGTGTGTGGTGTGTGTGTGAGAGTGAGTGAGTGAGTGTTTGTGTGTGTGTGTGTGTGTGTGTGTGTGTGTGTGTGTGTGTGTGTGTGTGTGTGTGTGTGTGTGTTTGTGTAAGCAGGAATATGAACTTTGCCTTGATAAATGTTGCCAAACAAAGAGGGATTAATATACAACGTCAGAGTTCTGCCAAGTCATCAAGTTAAATACAACAATCATAACTCTTGTAGAGATCAGCTTAGAATACGTTGAGGACTGCAGTAATGATATTAAGAAGTCAAGGGGTAAGTAAGGCCCATATCCCAGTGTTGCAATGTTGTACGCGTTTAATGAACTGTATCAACAAAGTAATGTTTGCCATTTATGAAATGTTTTGACAATTATGTTTCAGTAAATTTGAATCTTTTTTCCAAGGGAGTGGAATTGTTTTTGTGTAAATAACATGTGAACGTTCACAGCAGAGAGGTTAGAGAATAAATATAAAACTATATAGTAATATGTTATGGTTGATCTAATTTCTTAGTTGCTCTGTTACATATAAATAGGAAAAATCCATATAAATGAAACCATGACCATACATCCTGAAATCCCTTCCACCTTTATATAAAACCGACATTTGTATAATTCTTACTTCACTACGCCCACTCATTCTTCTAGCCATACATATTTTTGGGATCTAGATTGCCTTGGGAATGGAACACAGCAACAGGAGGTCATGTTTATTAAGTAAACGTTTTTATGGGTTCAACACACATTAATGTTGTACTTTTACACAAAAACCTATATTACTAGTCACTACTCAACCCCTGGCACATACACATATTGTGCACAGATAGGCATTAGCATTCTGCATTTGTTAACATAAATTGATATTAAGGATAAAATAGCAGAAGTTCAAGAAGTTTTCAGAAGTGCCCAATTTCTAAAATCGATTAATTGATGGTAATCTTGGATTAATGCAAACTATACCAGTTCGCAACTCTACGACAGGAATAATCGTAACGGGGAGATGCAGGGCTTTCTAATTATGTAAAATTTAAGTGTGTGTGGGGGTGGTGTAAAAATCGATCTGTTAGAGAGATCTGCCACTCCCCTAATATATCAGTTACACATATGTAAAGTTGGACCAGGAAAGAAATAACCACTAACTCTTGCATTTCGATATATCTGATAATTTATTTAACAAGACATTTGCCACAGTGGCAACAACCGACGGACAAACAAATAAACTTATCCTCATGACATGTATAGTTTGTTGTAAAAGTTCACATCATATAAACTAATAAAATGTATGCCATGAGAACACGCAATATTTGTATATAACAATAACATGTAGGTAGGTGCATACTATACAATGAAGCAAGATGGACGGAAATTGAAACAAATAATGGTTACCTTAACATTTAAAATAAAATTACTACATATGACTGATCATAACAATTGTGTTACAAGAAATCAAAACAACATCACAATTATAAAAGCATGCAAGTTATAATGTATACAGTGTACCAAGCTTTATCATAAACTTACGACGTATACAAAGCATATAATAAACTAAGCAATAAATAATAAACTAGTGAATGAAAAAGTGATACCATCATAAAGATGGTAGTCGTTCATACATTTTACCACATTAAAGAGTCAGAAATTAAAATGTATGCTAAAATACTGCTGCACTGATCCTGATGATAAATAAGTTGAGCTTCTATAAAACAGTTTGTCTCGCATGCACAGTTATGTAAAATATAAATAAAAATGATGTGGAAGTATACAATACTATAAGTGGAAGTATGCAACACTATCAGTGGAAGTATAGAATACTGTCAGCGGAAGTATATATAATACTATCAGTATACAATACTATCAGTGGAAATACACAATACTACATTCAATGTATTCTGTTGGTGCTACACAGCTTTGGTTGAGGGTCAGAGTTCCATTTGTAGACTCACTTTTGAATATTCAAAGAAACAGTAGGTCCATTACAAAAGATCACAGTACAGACCCTCAGTCTCAATGGCCCCTCCCCGGCATATACCTCTGGAATTATGCAATTTTTTTCATAATAAATTCATAATCAAAACTTGTAATTTACATCAGTTTGCATAGACCAGTGGCACTTCTTGGCAACATATTGGTCATAATGTATCAGGTACAGACACGAAAACTAACTAGTTTTAAGCTATTTCATTTACATGTAATTCACATGATTAATACGGCATTCGGCCGATGTTCTTAAATTTACCCGATGCGATTCAGCCCTTCTGCTGAAACAGTAAACTTGGTGAGAGATGCCATCTACTTCCGTCCACATGACCAACTTGGTTGTCGATTCACGGCGATGGACCCTTTTCAGCAATGTTTGATGCACTCCCGGCTGAGTGCAGCCTCCGACTGCTGTGACGATTCGGTGAGTATGCTCGCTTTGGATATGCCCCCTCACTTGGATATGCCCCCTCACTTGGATACGCCGCCTCACTGGTCAGTCTGTCTGTGTCCTGTTGACCACAGAAGGGTAGCGAATCAGACAAGAGGTCATCATGGCATCAGTTTGGAATGCTATGCCAACTATTTTCACTTCTAAAACTTTACTTTGATCTTCTAAGGCATCTGTAAAGATGCTTATTTAATTCACGAAAGCATTTTTGCTGTAATTTATTAAATATTTAGTTTTAATTAATTAATTAATTTCTAAGTGTTATAACTGAATGAACTGCTTTTATGTATTTATTTTGCACTATAATTTGTTATTATAAACGAATGTCATTAAATTATGTATTTATATAGTTACATGTTTTCTTATTTCGTATTATATTTTATGTTAAGTACTAAATTGCTGTGGATATGGAACTATACAAAATAAATATTATTATTTCACATCACAAATCGTGTTTCTAGTTCATAGTGTATGAACGGATTAAAGTGGCTTCCTTGATTAAATCCAATTTTTTTGGTGTCCAAATATAAATATGTTATCTAAATAAATTTATTTAATATATGTCAGTGATTTAATGCTCTAAAGTCTTCCGGGTTTTTGAGAGAATAAGGAAGTCAACAACAGAAAATAGGACAATCACATCGTGATGCAAGAATATTTGAATTGAATATTCTGCAGCAATTAAATAAGTAAGCAGTTTTTCAATTGATTTTATCAAAGCTACACTTTAAAATCACAGACACAAGCTTGCATGTGGTAATGAATACTTTGTAGATTTGCTTTTCTGTAAAAATAACTGAACACGAGATGAAAGCAAGATAGATTACAATCGAGTCCACCTTTGCACCATTGCACTATTACGCCCCAGAATACCATGCTAAGATGTCATCACAAGCTGTCAGCTTGTCAGCACAACAAGCTGTCAGCATCACTCCCTTACCTGCATATCAAACTCTCCCGCCGGAGTCGGAGTTCGGGAGCGGTTCAACAGGACATCACTAGATGGCGTAGTAGGTCGATGTGAATCACTTTGGCACAGAACATGTCGAGAAACAATGTCATATAGCAACAACTGTGTTGATTATGAACACAGGTCGTCTAGCTGTTGAAATACCAGACATTTGTCTCTCATATGTCAGCGTAAAGCAAATGTAACTTCAAGTCTTCAAGTATTTACTGCTAAAACGTGATGTTTCACTATACTGCAGTTGTAACGTGACTGTGTGCTAAAGTAGTAAGTTAATAAAATAAATATGACAAATAGATAAATACAATTAACTGTATATTTTAAGTGTACATTAAAACGATGAGTAAATTAATAAAATAAATATAATAAATAGATACAAATTATTTGTACATTGAATTTCACGGTCATGCAATGTAAAGGATACTACACTGTGAGCTAAAATAATACGTTAATAAAATATTAGAATAAATAGATCAATAAAAGTATTAGTACATTAAATAAAAAAAACAGGTAGTCCATTAATGATTAACACTAAAACAACCTACTATAATGTCAATGTCTGAATGACTGGGATGGCGTTAACAGTTTTGCATTAAAAACAATTACCAAGAAGACACTCAAATACACAGCCAACCCAAATAATGCCCCATGAAACATTAAATGAAAACAATTGGCCCAATGATTTGAGAGCATAGAGAAAAATAACACCCAACGTGGCATAACTGACGAGGAAACCATCTTTGTGGGACGGAACAAGGGAAAGGATGTATAAAGCACTGAAGGTCAAGTGAAGGTCACCTGTTCAAGGTTATTCAGCTTCCATTGCAGCTGCTGGATGCTGTCATGTGACACCTGTCTCCGACTCTCCATCACCTCAGCGTGACGACTCATCTTCTGCTCAAGCTCAAGCTGTAACAAACACGTTACAGTGTTACAGATGTAACACCGTTACATGCACTCCTGTGTGTGTTAAAGACATAATCATGTTACAGACACACTTGTGTTACAGACACACTTGTGTTACAGACACACTTGTGTTAAAAGACACACTTGTGTTACATACACACTTGTGTCACAGACACACTTGTGTTAAAAGACACACTTGTGTTACATACCCACTTGTGTCACAGACACACTTGTGTTAAAAGACACACTTGTGTTACAGACATACTTGTGTTAAAAGACACACTTGTGTTAAAAGACACACTTGTGTTACATACACACTTGTGTTAAAAGACACACTTGTGTTGAAAGACATACTTGTGTTACATACACACTTGTGCTACAGACACACTTGTGTTAAAAGACATGCATGTCGTACAGATACACTTGTGTTAAAAACACACTTGTGTTACAGACACATGTGTGTTAAAAGACAGGCTTGTGTTACAGACACACTTGTGTTAAAATACACACTTGTGTTATAGACACACTTGTGTTACAGATACACTTGTGTTACAGACACACTTGTGTTACAGAGCCACTTGGGTTATGCATGTAAGTGTTACATATAAACTTGTGTTAGATATTATAGACATGTTACAAACATGTTTGTCACACAGACATGTTTGTACACTGATACACGTGAACAATCATTGCCAAGTAATGCAGACAATCTCACAGGTTGTTTTGACACCTCTTGTGATAATAATAATAATTATGTTTGTTAACATAGCACTTTTTAAGTAATTAAATGCCAACCAAATCAAAGCGCTTCACATTAACATGATGTGTTGACTAATAATCTAAAATATAAATGAATTAAATACATAAGCTAAAATCAAATAAATAAACTAAGATAAATAATTAAGTAAGTTAAGATAAAAAAAAAAAAAAATGTTAAGATAAGTAAATAAAATAAATAAAATAGGGTGTAAAAATACAGTTTCAAACAGAACAATTTAAAACCAGTCAATGCTATGAAATATAAACCAGTGCCATCAAGGCATTTAATACAAACGAAATAGATAAGTTTTGAGTTGTTTCAGGAAAGTTGCCAATGTTCCAGTTAACCACTTCACATATGTCTCTACACAAAGGTTCCACCATTGTGTCAGTGACATCTCTGAGACGTTGACAGAACTAGTCACCTTCAGCTGGTATTGTTGTTCTTCAAAGTAGTTAGTGTTTCCCTTTGCCGTTGCGTCCTGTGGCACTGGGGTGTTGGCGCCACTCCGGATCTGAAACAGAACTCACCAGTCATTGATCGGTTCATGTTGTAAGTTCACAAAGACATTCCATTAACATGTTTCACTCTCAAGGTTTCACTCTCAGTGATTCACTCCGGAGGTTCTGACTTAGTGGCCATTGTGACAATGGATGACTGGCCGCTTGAGTGGACAGTGACCACAACAACAATCTTATAATTTAACAGAAATATATCTCAGCCAGGTCCAACAGTTGGGATCTGAACAGAAAACGAGATCCCCATGAACCTTGCCACAGAAAACATATAGTGTTCACTTAATAAAACAAGTAATGTTTAGCAATGGTGGTAGCTTCTGGTATTTCTTGCATCAAGCCTTTATTAATATTATTATTTTAACAAGGAGAATAAACCACGTTTTCAATAAAATATAAAATATAAATTTCGATGACATTTTTCTTCATCGCTGGGAAATGATCGTTTAAAAGTGCGACAAATCTTAAGAAAAAGACAGAAACACAAGCGTGATGAAGCGTGACGACACGTGCATGCATGCGAGAGAGTTACCACGACGAGGGTGTGTTTGAGCACGCTCAGATGCTCCTGCAGGTTGTCCTGGTCGTGGAGCTGCTCCAGCTCCGTGGCCGTCTCGATGCGGGATCGCTCCAGCTCCAGCATCCCCTCCGTCACCTCCTGGGCACACGGGCGATAGGGTGACTCACAGATAGGGTGAGAGTGAGATAGGGTGTGGGTGAGATAGGGTGAGTGAGATAGGGTGAGAGTGAGATAGGGTGAGTGAAATAGGATGAGAGTGAGATAGGGTGTGAGTGAGATAGGATGAGTGAGATAGGGTGTCAAGGCAATAGGGTGTCTGGGGGAATAGGGTGACAAGCTGATAGGATGTCTTGACAATAGAGTGACAGGCTGATGGGGTGCCTGGCAAAAGGGTGACATGGTGATAGGGTGTCTGGGCTATTTGCCAATGTAAAATCCCCCATTGCTTCAAAAAGTCAACTATCATTCCTGTTCCCAAAAATTCTACAGTCTCTTGTTGAAATGCTTGGTTCTCCAGTTTTTAATTCAATTACCGACCCATTGCTTGACCGATTTCGGTTTGTATATCGTGAAAATAGATCTGTCAATGATGCTGTCTGACAACAGCAGTGATGACAACAAAGTAAGAGATAACAGCAGTGATGACAACAACGTAAGAGACAACAGCAGTAATGACAACAACTTGAGAGACAACAGCAGTGATGACAACAACGTAAGAGACAACAGTGATGACAACAACTTGAGAGACAACAGCAGTGATGACAACAACTTGAGAGACAACAGCAGTGATGACAACAACGTAAGAGACAACAGCAGTGATGACAACAACGTAAGAGATAACAGCAGTGATGACAACAACGTAAGAGACAACAGCAGTGATGACAAC
>OZ024860.1:20796964-20864464 GCA_964017155.1 Oasisia sp. SBJ-2009
GAAACATAACTTAAAACATTGTATATTCTCACCTGTAAATCTTGCGCGTTTGTTTATATTTAAATACTAAAGGAGAATTTGTGTGAGCCGTCTCAGATATCATTTTGTAAGTTGCTCATTAGTTTTCTACAGTTGACCAGCTACACGACAAATTCAGACAGCTTCTAATAATCATTTATTATATGAAAAAGCTGGGTACAAACTTGTCTCTATACTACACTATCTACAAACGTGTTTAGAAGACATGTCTCAGTGTCAGTCTCACCTGGTCTCTATACTACACTATCTACAAACGTGTTTAGAAGACATGTCTCAGTCTCAGTCTCACCTGGTCTCTATACTACACTATCTACAAACGTGTTTAGAAGACATGTCTCAGTCTCACCTGGGCTCTATACTACACTATCTACAAATGTGTTTAGAAGACATGTCTCAGTCTCAGTCGCACCTGGTCTCTATACTACACTATCTACAAATGTGTTTAGAAGACATGTCTCAGTCTCAGTCTCACCTGGTCTCTATACTACACTATCTACAAACGTGTTTAGAAGACATGGCTCTGTCTCAGTGTCAGTCTCACCTGGTCTCTGTCCTCCAGGTTGTGTCTGAGACTTGTCACTTCATCCTCCAGTTGCTGTATCCTATCAGACGACTCCTGGACACACAACATTACGTGTTACACAGACAGCAGGGGCAGACTGGCAGGACCAGTGTGACACCGACACCATGAGTATCATGACGTCATGATGCCATGAGTATCATGGTGTCATGTGACACTGATGTCATGAGTATCATGGCGTCATGTGACACTGATGTCATGAGTACCATGGCATCATGATGCCATGAGTATCAATGCGTCATGTGACACTGATGCCATGAGTATCATGGCGTCATGTGACACTGATTACATGAGTATCATGGTGGCATGTGACACTGATGACATGAGTATCATGGCATCATGTGACACTGACACCATGAGTATCATGGCGTCAGGTAACACTAATGTCATGAATATCATGGCATCACGCACAGTGTTTCTTAACCCATGGTAAATTCTGTGTTAGCAAATGTAGTTTTCTTAATAAATTAAAATTACTTTGGCACATACTGTGTGAAGCTGATTGATCAAAATGTTGTGTTTCACATCCTTGTTTCAAAAGTAAGTTAATTTCTTACAAAACAACCAAATGTTGGATCCTTGAACAATTTGTTCCACAAATAAAATGTAATTTAAGATATTCCTGTCAAACAAAATATACACCCAAAATTGTCCTCAGTGTTGCTTTTTATTTTAGTAAAATTGTATTCTTGAGTTGTATAGTTGCCCATAATAAGTGTATATCACATTGTAGCTAAGTCTAGGACATATTCGCATTAGTACGCTTTCCTAATGCATTAGAAACAGCTTCCATGTTACATTGTGAAATACAGTTACTCTGACTCTTACTGTCAGCTTTCAGCTGAATGTGTATTTGGTTACTAAGCAGTCAACGTTTTGTTACCATGGAGACCTAAACTAATGTATTTGGTTACCAAGCAGTCAACGCATGGAGACCTGAACTAATGTCTATGGTTACAAAGCAGTCAACATTTTGTTACCATGGAGACCTGAACTAATGTATGTGGTTACTAAGCAGCCAATGTTTCATTATCATGGAAACCTGTGTTCGTAAACTGGTGAGTTCCTCGCATGACCTTGACAAGGCTGTCATTAATTCATCCTACTCAGCATCCTTCTTGGCAATCTCTCGCGCTGAGAACACAACAGACAAACACGTCTTTACAAGACTGTCAGTAAATAACCCAAAGTGACGATAAATGGATGAACAACCAGTCAATCTCATTGCCCCCCCCCCCGCACTTCCCTCCCATTAACAATTACATGGTCTAGTGACTGGAGTCTAACTGAAAAAAGAGGAAACACCTCGATATCATAAACGCAGAATGTCTGATATTCATAAATAATAAATTTTAGATATGCACCTAACCGAGAGTTGATTATGAATTTAAATGTAATCACATTAACCTGTTGTATAAAGTTAATGACTTAAATTAAATTAATTGCATTACTGAAGTTAATAAATAAACAAGTGAATTGAATTGAACCCGCGCCTTGTGTTAACCCACCAAGATTCTGGACTTTCTCGTCGAGTCCAACAAAGTTTTCCTGAGTCTTCTGTTGTCTCTCTGCCTCCATCTGAAACACACCAGTGATGCACAGGTCATGTGACATGTGGTAACACTCCACACAGTATTACTATATTGAAATAATAGCCCCAATAAAAGCAAGCAAATAGAGCAAAATCACATATAAATTATAGAGTTTGTGTGTGTGTTTGTGTGTGTTTGTGTGTGTGTGTGTCTATGGTGTGTGCGTGTGGTGTGTGTGCGTGTGTGCGTGTATGTGTGTATGTGTGCATGAGTGTGTGCCTGTGTATGCGTGCATGCATGCACACATGTGTGTATGTGCATGGCATCAATTACGTAAACTACCCACTGCAGTGATAACACGTGTTTGCAGGCTCTAATCACCACCTGCCTTTGTACAAGCGTGGGATATGAGTGAGTGGTTTCCCTAGCCACCAGGGGGACACAGAGAGAGGAGTGGGGGCCAGTGTCCACGCCACTAGACAGACAGGAGCCAGGGCCAAGAGAAGACAGACAGGTTCAAAGTTCACTCTTGGCACTTCAACGAGTAATTAGAATTGCACAATCTAATTTAAAACCTCATCATGAGTGAATCTTTCAAACTGATTCATCAGACTGGACATGTCAGTGAGGACACTTGAGGAACATCTGCACACGCACGCACGCACGCACGCACGCACGCACGCACGCACGCACGCACGCACGCACGCACGCACGCACGCACGCACGCACGCACGCACGCACGCACGCACGCACTCACTCACTCTCACTCACTCACTCACTCACTCACTCTCACTCACTCACTCACTCACTCACTCACTCACTCACTCACACACACCCACACCACACACACTCACTCACTCACTCACTCACTCACTCACACACACACACACACACACCAGTTGAGATTTACTTTTCGACCTGAAAAAAAACTAAAAACAGACAAGTGGCACCTATTTTCAAGCCACGACTGACACCTTTTTTGCTCTTTACTTCATTCTTTTACCCGTCGACCACCAGTCCACCCATATTTCTACCCGTCCACAACAGGTTTTACCCATCCAAATGACGGGTGAACGGGTCTCTGCATAAAGCTATGATATCAGCGTGTGTTGGTAGCACAAGGAATACATGTGTATTAAAATCCAACGAATGTGGATGAATAAAGCGATTAACAACATATAAGCTGAACAGAAACAAGTACACATGAAGTTAATTCAATGTGTATTTAAATATAATAATTTGGTAAACAATGTTGATGTGTTATAAAGAAAGTGTACATCTAAATGTGTCAACTAAGACGTACTGAAGTATGCTGCAGCTTGTGAAGACAGAAACAGGTTGTGAAAGACGGCATTCAAGGTGCATTCAAGGCAGGAGGGATCATCGCCACAGATCATTTTCAAAACATAAATTCTATGTTTGTTGACAACGGAATCACAAGACCAGTTTCAAAGCAGTGCTAAAATCATTGAACAAAGTGAACAAACTTTGTTGTTAGGCCAAATAGCTTGCGTGTTGATATTTTTATGCTGTTATATATATAGAGCCACTCCACTTTTACCATTGTTCGCCAATACATGACTGTACCCAGTTAAAAATAGGTGTTTGTCCAATTGTTTCACCAAAGTCAAATGACTTAGTTGATCAAATTACCCAGCTCACCATTAATCTGAAATGCAATAGGTTTAAAGATGAAATTTAAGAGGGATCTTTAATTATGGCATGTATCCATGCTCTTATGTGCTTCCTTGTTACACTCGATGAAAACAAACACAAATATCTGCTTTGAAAATGATTAATGCTTGGAGACAATGTGAATTACTATCGCCACTAGGGGGTGCCAAAGATTGTGGTAAATGACACGGCAGGCATGCACAGGATTAGTACGGACAAGCTACCTTAGCACGTTCAACATTGTCAGTAGCATAACGCAATTCACACTCTTTCGCAGCAAGTTCTCTGGATACTTGACAAAAGCTGGAGTTAACTGTCGTTAACATCTGAAAGAAGTTGGCTCGCGTCACAAAAATTAATGACTGAATCAACATCATTATCTAAACCAACCACATGACCTAGCAACCAGATCCATGAAAAAAGGGCACCAGAAACGTGCAGCTATGAGACATCCTGCTGTATATTTTGCCAACAATTTTGGCATTATAAAAACGTATATTTTACAGAAATATCTGTACGATAGTTTCAAATGTTTATCATGCAAAACAAAAAGTTAATGTTAGGAATCAGAAATGAAGTATTCCCAGAAAAAAGTTTGTATTAGTTATGAGTGACATTAGTACTAAATGTATAGTATGCATTAGTAGTTAAACATATATTAGTGATTAGACATAATAATTGTTATTAGTAACAAATATTAGTGATGAAACAAATTGATAAAAACGTGCAGGTTTGTTTTTTGTATGGTCAGACAACTTCTTTTCCTCCTTACATCTGGTAAGTAGCTAAAGGCCAATAGTTTGTCAACATTTCGCCTTCAACCCATTTTTTTTTTTTTTTTTAATAGTCATCAACACCAGCACAGAAACGTATGCATAATTGTATTGTGTTTTAATGCAAAAAATCCACTTTTGACAGTCAATTAAATTATTTTCTGGTAGAACAATTAATTAAGCTAATGAAAATGAACTGACGAGACATTGCTAAGATAGATTTAGTAACATTGCTAGAGTTGAGACGAACACAGCTGAATTGGTGCAAAGACGAATTAGTTGCTGTCAATATCTTATGATGTGTCAAGAGCATCTCATTGCTGGAGTCGACTTACCTGCTCCAGTAGCTCCACTTGGCTCTCAGCTGCCTGTAGACTAGAGTGGAGCTCCTCCAGCTCACCAGTGTGCTCTGAAATGTTTCGCCACAAAAACTCACGAGTCTGTTTGGAAATATTCGGGCTGAAATATGTTACAAACTGTCAAAGTGACATGTCTATAATAACAATCACATCTGTAGCAAAATATATAAAATAATACACTGTATGTATATTATGCACCAATTTGCAGATTACAATATAAAAATAATACAGTGCATAGCTACTAATATTCAATAATAATGATGGATCTCACTTAATTATTTTTACAATATCAGTGACAATATATGTCACCTACACTTAGTTTTAGTGACAATATCTCACATGCACTTTGTTTTACACTATCAGTGAAGATATCTCACCTCCAATTTGTTTTACAATATCAGTGAAGATATCTCATCTCCAAGTGTTTCACGATATCAGTGAAGATATCTCACATACATTTAGTTTTACAATATCAGTGAACATATCTCACATACATTTAATTATACAATATCAGTGAAGGTATCTCACATACATTTAGTTTTACAATATCAGTGAAGATATCTCACATACATTTAGTTTTACGATATCGGAGAATATATATCACATACATTTAGTTTCACAATATCAGTGAAGATATCTCACATACATTTAGTTTTACAATATCAGTGAAGGTATCTCACAAAATAATTATAGTTTTTTATATAGCGCTAATTCCCGCAAGGCGGATCGATGCGCTGCACAAGAGATATACTAAATGTATATTAATAAATAGTAATAAAAATTATATAAATTAATATAAATCATATTACTTTTTGGTTTTAAGATGCACTAGTAAACCTTTGTATGTAAATTATATAAATAAATTAAAAATAAATTATACACTGTTTTTAAGATGTATAGTACTAAAACATGGTATGTAAATTATATAAATTAATCTGAAATTAAAACCTTTACTAAAACTCTGTATGTAAATTTATATATATAGATTTATATATATAGATTTAGATATATAGGTTTAGATAGATATATATATATATAGATTTATATATATATATATATATATATAAACTAATCTAAAACATAAACACTGATTAAAACGTGTATGACATTAAAAATAAATTCTTAAGCAATGCACATACATTTAGTGTTACAATATCAGTGAAGGTGTCTCACCGTGTACACTGGCCCTGAGTGTGGTCAGGTCCCTATCCACAGCCCCCTTCCTGTCACTCCCATCCAGGGCAGCCTCAATCTGCCGCAGCTCTCCATCCAGACACTCCAGCTTTAACCTTCTGCTCTTCACTCTCTCCTCAATCTGCTGCTCCGTTCTGCAACCACAGAAGAAAATGGTTAAGAGATGTGGTTAAAATTGATCAGTATGTTCAAGTTGACTGAATCATCTCAATTTGAAGTTTCACAGTAAGTGTTAATATGACTAAGATCAGCCTTGCATGCTGGGGAGATCACCCTCGCATGCCAGGGGGATCAGCCTCGCATGCCGGGGAGATCACCCTTGCATGCCGGGGAGATCAGCCTCGCATGCCAGGGAGATCACCCTTGCATGCCGGGGAGATCAGCCTCGCATGCCGGGGAGATCAGCCTCGCATGCCGGGGAGATCAGCCTCACATGCCGGGGAGATCAGCCTCACATGCCGGGGAGATCAGCCTCACATGCCGGGGAGATCAGCCTCGCATGCCAGGGAGATCACCCTTGCATGCCGGGGAGATCAGCCTCGCATGCCGGGGAGATCAGCCTCGCATGCCGGGGAGATCAGCCTCACATGCCGGGGAGATCAGCCTCACATGCCGGGGAGATCAGCCTCACATGCCGGGGAGATCAGCCTCACATGCCGGGGAGATCAGCCTCGCATGCCGGGGAGATCAGCCTCGCATGCCGGGGAGATCAGCCTCGCATGCCGGGGAGATCAGCCTCGCATGCTGGGGAGATCAGCCTCACATGCCGGGGAGATCAGCCTCGCATACCGGGGAGATCACCCTCGCATGCCGGGGAGATCACCCTCGCATGCCAGGGAGATCAGCTTCGCATCCCGGGGATATCAGCCTTGCATGCCAGGGAGATCAGCCTCTCATGCCAGGGAGATCAACCTCACATGATGGGGAGATCACCCTCGCATACCAGGGAGATCACCTTCGCATGCCAGGGAGATCACCCTCGTATGCCGGGGAGATCACCCTCGCATATTGGGGAGATCACCCTGGCATGTCGGGGAGATCACCCTCGCATGCCGGGGAGATCACCCTCGCATGCCGGGTAGATCACCCTCGCATGTCGGTGAGATCACCCTTGCATGCCGGGGAGATCACCCTCGCATGCCGGGGAGATCACCCTCGCATGCCGGGGAGATCACCCTCGCATGCCGGGTAGATCACCCTCGCATGTCGGTGAGATCACCCTTGCATGCCGGGGAGATCACCCTCGCATGCCGGGGAGATCACCCTCGCATGCCTGGGAGATCACCCTCGCATGCCGGGGAGATCACCCTCGCATGCCGGGGAGATCACCCTCGCATGCCAGGGAGATCACCATCGCATGCCAGGGAGATCACCCTCGCCTCACCTTCCTCGACTAAGAACAGCGAGTTAATTTTGTGCGTCAGCTTTCCCTTCCGCCCGACTGCCACTGGCCTACATCTGTTAGTTTGTCATGACAATTGAGTCAAACAAATTATTTATTGACCACAATTAAATTCAAGACTTTTCAAGACTACTTTATAAAATTCAACGATTTCAAGGCCTTGAATTTGGTCCAATCAAATTCAAGCCTTTTCAAGACTTTCAAGGCCCCGTACGGGCCCTGCTGAAGTCACAAGACATCACCTTTTCAGTTGGTGGACCTGACTGTGCAGACCTCGGTGGGTCTCATCCAGCTGAACCTTCTCTCGCTTCAGTTTCGCAACAGCCGTCTCAGCTGTCGTCCTCTCGGCTTCAAGCTCCACCAACTTGGCTCTAGCCTGCTCCACTTGTCGCTTCAGATGCTCCAGTTCTGTCGTCAACTCCTGGACGTCGCTCGTGTCACCCTGCAGCTCGCTGTCATCCTGTCGTGAAACACAACAACGTTTGGTCTGTATGTGATTGTTTTCCTCGTGTGTTCTCAGTGAAATGCTCCAATTACTGCTCCACTTACTGTTCCACTTACTACTCCACTTACTGCTCCACTTACTGCTCCACTTACTGCTCCACTTACTGCTCCAATTACTGCTCCACTTACTGCTCCACTTACTGCTTCACTTACTGCTCCACTTACTGTTCCACTTACTGCTCCACTTACTGCTCCACTTACTGCTCCACTTACTGCTCCACATACTGCTCCACTTACTGCTCCACTTACTGATCCAATTACTGCTCCACTTACTGCTCCAGTTACTGCTCCACTTACTTCTCCAGTTACTGCTCCACTTACTGCTCCAATTACTGCTCCACTTACTGCTCCACTTATTTCTCCAGTTACTGCTCCACTTACTCCTCCACAAGAGCAATATTTTAAAATGAATCTCTCTATTTCTCGTCTACTCGTTAAATATTTTTAATATAAGAATAAAATTTTTTATAATACATAGCCTGCAGAAATATATTTAGTTAACCTGAGAAAGCATTCTCAGTTTTAATATTCCGACCATACAAAGTTCACGCTGTAAACCAAATTTTAAACATGGTTTATTGCAGAATAAACGCATGTATGCATGCAGAGCCATGCACACAGGACTACCTACACATGTATAACATAATTTTGTAGACTATTTTAATGTAAAACAAATTAAACAATGCAGTACCAACTCACAAACTTTACGTACATTTATTAACAACATTTTGACATTACTTCTAACACTAACATTAGTCATGGTAAAAACCAATTCAAACATTAGAGGTTACCATAAAAAGTGCAAATACGTCTTCTTGCACTGCACCATGGGATTGTTCTAGACATCAGTACCATGCTTGATAAGCATGTTCACTTTAATGTTACTTTCTATTAATGCTTTCAACCAAACATTGATATAAAATGCATCAAACTTAGCATAAATGACTGGTCAGTAATATATAGATGACCACTCACCCAGCTAAGATCCTGCTCTTTCAGTTTCCTTTTTGTCTTCAAATCGGTCAGTTTGTCTTCGACCACCTGAAGAACACAGAAGGAGATATCAACACAACAGTGGTGAGCGGTGGTTGCGTGGTAGAGCGCCGGACTGTCAATCGAGGGGACGGTGGTTCAATCCCACCTACCGCCGTTTAAAAACTTAGGCAATTTTGTTCACCCCACATTTGCCTGTGTCTTTCGGAAGAGACACTAAAAGTCGGTGGTCCCTTCTAACTGGTGTCTATGCCAGGGGAAGTAAAAGATCCCACACAGGGGGTAAATAAATGTGTAACCTGTAGTGGATTCACTAATTCTAGAGAAGGACAACTCAAAAAAACCAATGCCAATAATGGTCAGCAAGTTGACCGGTGGCCATTAATGGAAGAAGAAGAAGAAGAATATAAGATGTCTACACTTTTTATTATGTACTAATATTAAAAATTGAGATAAAATTATGAAATACCTCTAAGAAGATGTCATACCTTAATTTCGAGCCTGCGACTTGCTATTTCCTGCTCAAGCTGCGTGTCAAGAGAGTCGAGTTGTCGCCGCCGTTTCTCCGTTGATTCCTGGAGCAACTGGAGCTCCGACTTGCTCCGCCGCAGCTCTCTGTGGAGCTGCTCCAATTCCTCCTGACTATTAGTTATTGCGCAGGTGAAAAGCAAAGGTAGGTTCTTATATAGTGTGGTAACCAGTTTGTAATACTGCTCTGTGCTTTCCTGACAGAACATTCATCTGCACAGTATTGGTCTTCCTAAGTATTCAGCCATGCTAAAATTAGTGCAAAAAGATTGACCATTCACAATTGCCAATGTCTATAGCCAGGTATTCTTTCATACAACTAAGTGAATTCAGGCAATGTGGATTACACAAAATTGTACAAGAGCAGTAGAATGATTATCTGATATTCTAGCCCCCATGTGCCCTAATATGACAGGATAACCTATCATCTAATGATTCTTTTAACAATTGTTATAAAGATGATTTTTTTAAACCGGACATGCTGAAATTATTAACATATCAATGAATCCAACTTGAGGCCAACCTAATTGACAACAGTATTATCCATGGTCACATTTGATCTTATTTGGTATGTCATGTGACACAAGTACTCCTACCTGCTGAGTTAATAAGGTCAGCTCAAGTCATTTCGTTGACAAGATGTCGTCACTCTCCTGTGCTACAGATAGTTTCTCTCTGCGCTCATTCTCTGCTCGGGAAATTGACGCTTCCATATCCGACAATCTGCAACAAGATCAGCTAGTTTCCCACTGGGCTTGGCTAAAGGGTCCTCTGCCCAGAATTGGCCAAACAGTAATTTGTAACGGGAAGTCTACTGTCTAGAACCGTAGAACGTGGGAAAGTTAAACATCAAAGGCTATTGCGGCTAAGTCTGTTCACCTCAGCAATATTGGCAATTTGTTTTGAAACTTGAGGTTTTGTTTAACATTTGAACATGATGCAGGTGGAATCTTTCGAATTGTGAGCATTGTTCCAGCTTAATAAAGCAACCAATCACGAACTAGTAGGCAGTAAATCTTCAACATGCATGTCATAGTCATAAGAATGTAATACTAAATGACAAACATAAAACCTGGGCGCTGGTACCCTTGCCATAAGCAACAAACATCTACATATTGATATTAAAGGTATATGTTTATATGACATTTACTGGTCTGATTAGATTGTTAATTAAATAGATGTTAACCTCTTTATTAAGACTAAGCGTCTCATTTGAATTGTGTGAGATTTCTTTCTCTAAATGACCCTGTGTCCAATATCAGATGGCCAGAATACAGGATTGATGTCAGCTTTGTTGACATACCTGTCACCTGTATGACTTGGTGACAATCGTCTAAGCTTACAGTGACATCAGTCTTAGTCTAATCCACCCACCTTTGTGTGGCTAATCTCAGTTTCACGTCTGCTTGTTGGAACTCATCATCTTTTTGTGCTATCACCTGCAAGCATGAGAGGTGAACTGAGACATGTAGACAGTGCTTAGCATGCACAAGAAATGTACTGATAAGTGTACAATATCTTTTATGACTACTCCTTAAAACTTGTTAATTTTATTCAAAAGAGCTTTTTACTCATGAACATTGACGTACATTTTAAGTTTTTAGGATTTACTTATTTATTTATTATTCTGAGCTGCTTTTAGTACTTTTACATTCATAATATGTATTATTATTATAAGTAATTTTGTAATTATTATAAGCATGTGTATTCTTGTGATAATTTATTTCGATATTTGATGCTATATTTTTATGATTTTTTACTTTTAGTTTCTTTCTATGATTTGTTGTAACAGCACCTTCGAACAAGGTAACTTGGATTTATGGTGCTATATAAATGGTTTTATTATTATAAATTTTACTGGAAAGTAATGTAATTGTGTTGTGATGAATTTTGTTAATCCAAATTTTTTGACCTCTACGTTTTTGGATTAGCAAGTGTTTCAGCTATAGCTCTAATGCATATAGCAGGATGTACTAATGTTTGGAAATTTTATTCCTTCAAAAGACGTTTGCGTGCCATGTTTTCTGGATTACTGGGATATGACTTATTGAGGTCAGGATTAGCTTGTTGTTATGACCACTTCACTTCTGAGTCATCAATCACAACATTGCACGCAGCAAACAATGGCAGACCTCAACAGTGACGCCACCTGTCGGGATGAATTATAACTAAATGTGTCAATTGGAAAAAAATCTCTTTGTGAGTTTTTTCAAATGTATTACCAATCAGAAGCCAATAATTCAAGGAATCGAGAGAACACAGATGAAGGTGAGTGAACCATGACACGAGGAGGTGATGCTATTACAATTCCAATATCAGCCTATTAATAAGAAGACAAAGACATTTACAGAAAAAGACATTTTTACACACTAAGTTATTGTTTTATAATTATTTATCTTAGCTTATTTATTTATTTTTACTTACTTATTGCTCTTACATTACTTATTTAAATTAGATTACTAATTTGATCTTACCTTATGTATTTAATTAGTCTATATTTTTGATTTGGTCAACACGTCATAGTAATGTGTTTTTATTGATCTTAGTTTATTTACTTATTTATCTTAGCTCATTTATTGTTATCTTACCTTATGTGTTTAGTTAATTTATATTTTAGATTTAGTGAACACATCGTATTAATGTGAAGCGCTTTGATTGATATTTAGTTAGCTAAAAAGCACTATATAAAGCAACGGAATTATTATTATTATATTATTATTATTTACCGCCTCGATCTCGCTGAGCATTCTCTCGCTGTCCTTCCGTCTCATCGTGAGGTCGTTGTTCTGCCTCTGCATCAATCGCAGCTGGTCCTCAGCCCTCACGAGGTTCACCCCCGCCTAGTGGGCCCGTCTCTCCAGCTCCTCGCTGTCTGTGAGGGCAGACGCGAGGGACGCACGCGCCTCCTCAAACTGACGCAGGGTCTGCTTAGCCAGGACACAAACGGCTTATGGCTAAGGATGGGAGAGTGGTGGTTTGTTAGTATCCAGAGGCACTTAATGCTATCCTCTGGTGTGTGTGTGTGTGTGTGTGTGTGTGTGTGTGTGTGTGTGTGTGTGTGTGTGTGTGTGTGTGTGTGTGTGTGTGAATGAGTGTGTGTGTGTTTGTGTGAGAGAGAGAGAGAGAGTGTGTGTGTGTGTGTGTGTGAGTGTGTGTGTGTGTGTGTGTGTGTGTGTGTGTGTGTGTGTGGGTGTGTGTGAGTCTAAGTGTGTGTATGTGAGTCTGTGCTGTGTGTGTCTGTGTGAATGTATGTATGTGTGTGTGTGTGTTTGTGTGTGTGTGTGTGTGCATGCGTGCGTGCGTGCGTGCGTGCGTGCGTGCGTGCGTGCGTGTGTGTGTGGGTATATATATATATGTGTGTGTACATAAGTGTGTGTGTGTATGTGCATGCGGGCGTGTATGTATGTGTGTGTGTGAATGTGTGTGTGTGTATGTATGTTTGTGTGACACCGTTGTCACTGCAGACTACAACATCACACACGAGACAGATCACATGACTGCTGTGCGTGACCTCTCACCTCTTTGCGAGCATCAATCAGGTCAGCCTCACACTCCAGAAGCAGGCGGTCGGCCTTTCGCAGTTCCGCCTTTCGCTTTGCGAGCGTGGCCTCAAGGCACTTGATCTCATCGCTGAGATAGTCGGGTCGAGGTCGCCGCGACCTTGGGTCATACTCATAGACGTAGTCCGACTCATTAACATCGTAGATGGTGGTGCCATCTAGGAACTCTCTGTGGGGAAGATTGAAAGAGCACATTTTGTTTTTATTGATAATGGTACAGTGTATTGTGCATCACAGGACAATGGAAAATACCATGTTCATTTGAAAGTGGATAAACTAGGTACACAGTTTATAAAGTGTTAAGACTATATGTGACAGTTGCGGGGAATATAGAAAAATACAAATTAAATAGTATCACTACGCACAAGTATTATATTATTATGGTTCTTATATTAGGAATATATGTATGGTGCCTAACAAATTATTTACTGTACTAGCAATGGGATTAACAGAATTAGAATAATTATAAATATTTTTATAAATATCAAAATTACAGTTCTGCCCATAAAATGACACCAATACAGGTAAAATAATAACAAATGCTTGCAAAACATAAACATTCCCTTTTTCAAATCTGTAGCAATGTTCACTAAAAAGGTCAAGTTCCTTCCCACCCATCTCCCTCTCCTTCCCTCCCACTCCTTCCCTCTCATTCCCTTCCACCTCCTTCTCCTTCCCTCCCACCTCCCTCTCCTTCCCTCCCACCTCCCTCTCCTTCCCTCCCACCTCCCTCTCCTTCCCTCCCACCTCCCTCTCCGTCCATCCCACCTCCCTCTCCTTCCCTCCCACCTCCCTCTCCTTCCCTCCCACCTCCCTCTCCTTCCCTCCCACCTCCCTGTCCATTCCTCCCACCTCCCTCTCCTTCCCTCCCACCTCCCTGTCCATTCCTCCCACCTCCCTCTCCTTCCCTCCCACCTCCCTCTCCTTCCCTCCCACCTCCCTCTCCTTCCTTCCCACCTCCCTCTCCTTCCCTCCCACCTCCCTCTCCATCCCACCTCCCTCTCCTTCCCTCCCACCTCCCTCTCCATCCATCCCACCTCCCTCTCCTTCCCTCCCACCTCCCTCTCCTTCCCTCCCACCTCCCTCTCCTTCCCTCCCACCTCCCTCTCCTTCCCTCCCACCTCCCTCTCCTTCCCTCCCACCTCCCTCTCCATCCATCCCACCTCCCTCTCCTTCCCTCCCACCTCCCTCTCCTTCCCTCCCACCTCCCTCTCCTTCCCTCCCACCTCCCTCTCCTTCCCTCCCACCTCCCTCTCCTTCACTCCCACCTCCCTCTCCTTCCCTCCCTCCCACCTCCCTCTCCTTCCCTCCCACCTCCCTCTCCTTCCCTCCCACCTCCCTCTCCATCCATCCCACCTCCCTCTCCTTCCCTCCCACCTCCCTCTCCTTCCCTCCCATCTCCCTCTCCTTCCCTCCCACCTCCCTCTCCTTCCCTCTCCTTCCCTCCCACCTTCCTCTCCTTCCCTCCCACCTTCCTCTCCTTCCCTCCCACCTTCCTCTCCTTCCTTCCCAACTCCCTCTCCTTCCCTCCCACCTCCCTCTCCTTCCCTCCCACCTCCCTCTCCTTCCCTCCCACCTCCCTCTCCAACCCACCTCCTTCTCTGTGGCCGTGTCTTCGTGTTGCTCCTCCTCAGCTCCTTGAGTTCCCTGGCTGCGTCCTCCCTCTTCCCCAGTAAGTCCCTCTCCACCTCCCTCATGTGGTGGAGCTGAGACTTCTGCCGTCCCACAGCCAGGTCAAGGGCTTCCAACTCAGCCCGGCGGTCCTACAACACACGGTCCATGGTCTCACTGGAGGGTGACTTAGAGACCCAGAGAACAGTCACTGGTCTCACTGGAGGGTGACTTAGAGACCCAGAGAACAGTCACTGGTCTCACTGGAGGGTGACTTAGAGACCCAGAGAACAGTCACTGGTCTCACTGGAGGGTGACTTAGAGACCCAGAGAACAGTCACTGGTCTCACTGGAGGGTGACTTAGAGACCCAGAGAACAGTCACCGGTCTCACTGGAGGGTGACTTAATGACCCAGAGAACAGTCACAGGTCTCACTGGAGGGTGACTTACAGACCCAGAGAAGAGTCATTGGTCTCACTGGAGGGTGACTTAGAGACCCAGAGAGCAGTCACTGGTCTCACTGTAGGGTGACTTAGAGACCCAGAGAAGAGTCATTGGTCTCACTGGAGGGTGACTTAGAGACCCAGAGAACAGTCACAGGTCTCACTGGAGGGTGACTTAGAGACCCAGAGAGCAGTCACTGGTCTCACTGGAGGGTGACTTAGAGACCCAAAGAACAGTCACCGGTCTCACTAGAGGGTGACTTAGAGACCCTGAGAACAGTCACAGGTCTCACTGGAGGGTGACTTAGAGACCCAGAGAACAGTCACTGGTCTCACTGGAGGGTGACTTAGAGACCCAGAGAACAGTCACTGGTCTCACTGGTGGGTGACTTAGAGACCCAGAGAAGAGTCATTGGTCTCACTGGAGGGTGACTTAGAGACCCAGAGAACAGTCACCAGTCTCACTGGAGGGTGACTTACAGACCCAGAGAAGAGTCATTGGTCTCACTGGAGGGTGACTTAGAGACCCAGAGAACAGTCACCGGTCTCACTGGAGGGTGACTTACAGACCCAGAGAAGAGTCATTGGTCTCACTGGAGGGTGACTTAGAGACCCAGAGAGCAGTCACTGGTCTCACTGGAGGGTGACTTAGAGACCCAGAGAGCAATCACTGGTCTCTCTGGAGGGTGACATAGAGACCCAGAGAACAGTCACTGGTCTCACTGGAGGGTGACTTAGAGACCCAGAGAAGAGTCATTGGTCTCACTGGAGGGTGACTTAGAGACCCAGAGAACAGTCACTGGTCTCACTGGAGGGTGACGTAGAGACACAGAGAAGAGTTATTGGTCTCACTGGAGGGTGACTTAGAGACCCAGAGAACAGTCACAGGTCTCACTGGAGGGTGACTTAGAGACCCAGAGAGTAGTCACTGGTCTCACTGGAGGGGGACTTAGAGACCCAGAGAACAGTCACTGGTCTCACTGGAGGGTGACTTAGAGACCCAGAGAAGAGTCATTGGTCTCACTGGAGGGTGAGTTAGAGACCCAGAGAACAGTCACTGGTCTCACTGGAGGGTGACTTAGAGACCCAGAGACCCAGAGAACAGTCACTGGTCTCACTGGAGGGTGACTTAGAGACCCAGAGAGCAGTCACTGGTCTCACTGGAGGGTGACTTAGAGACCCAGAGAACAGTCACTGGTCTCACTGGAGGGTGACTTAGAGACCCAGAGAACAGTCACAGGTCTCACTGGAGGGTGACTTAGAGACCATGAGAACAGTCACTGGTCTCACTGGAGGGTGACTTAGAGACCCAGAGAACAGTCACCGATCTCACTGGAGGGTGACTTAGAGATCCTGAGAACAGTCACTGGTCTCACTGGAGGGTGACTTAGAGACCCAGAGAACAGTCACTGGTCTCACTGGAGGGTGACTTAGAGACCCAGAGAACAGTCACTGGTCTCACTGGAGGGTGACTTAGAGACCCAGAGAAGAGTCATTGGTCTCACTGGAGGGTGACTTAGAGACCCAGAGAACAGTCACCGGTCTCACTGGAGGGTGACTTAGAGACCCAGAGAACAGTCACCGGTCTCACTGGAGGCTGACTTACAGACCCAGAGAAGAGTCATTGGTCTCACTGGAGGGTGACTTAGAGACCCAGAGAGCAGTCACTGGTCTCACTGGAGGGTGACTTAGAGACCCAGAGAGCAATCACTGGTCTCTCTGGAGGGTGACATAGAGACCCAGAGAACAGTCACTGGTCTCACTGGAGGGTGACTTAGAGACCCAGAGAAGAGTCATTGGTCTCACTGGAGGGTGACTTAGAGACCCAGAGAACAGTCACTGGTCTCACTGGAGGGTGACGTAGAGACACAGAGAAGAGTTATTGGTCTCACTGGAGGGTGACTTAGAGACCCAGAGAACAGTCACAGGTCTCACTGGAGGGTGACTTAGAGACCCAGAGAGTAGTCACTGGTCTCACTGGAGGGTGACTTAGAGACCCAGAGAACAGTCACTGGTCTCACTGGAGGGTGACTTAGAGACCCAGAGAAGAGTCATTGGTCTCACTGGAGGGTGAGTTAGAGACCCAGAGAACAGTCACTGGTCTCACTGGAGGGTGACTTAGAGACCCAGAGACCCAGAGAACAGTCACTGGTCTCACTGGAGGGTGACTTAGAGACCCAGAGAGGAGAGCAGTCACTGGTCTCACTGGAGGGTGACTTAGAGACCCAGAGAACAGTCACCGGTCTCACTGGAGGGTGACTTAGAGACCCAGAGAACAGTCACAGGTCTCACTGGAGGGTGACTTAGAGACCATGAGAACAGTCACTGGTCTCACTGGAGGGTGACTTAGAGACCCAGAGAACAGTCACCGATCTCACTGGAGGGTGACTTAGAGACCCAGAGAACAGTCACCAGTCTCACTGGAGGGTGACTTAGAGACCCAGAGAACAGTCACTGGTCTCACTGGAGGGTGACTTAGAGACCCTGAGAACAGTCACTGGTCTCACTGGAGGGTGACTTAGAGACCCAGAGAACAGTCACCGGTCTCACTGGAGGGTGACTTAGAGACCCTGAGAACAGTCACTGGTCTCACTGGAGGGTGACTTAGAGACCCAGAGAACAGTCACTGGTCTCACTGGAGGGTGACTTAGAGACCCAGAGAACAGTCACTGGTCTCACTGGAGGGTGACTTAGAGACCCAGAGAAGAGTCATTGGTCTCACTGGAGGGTGACTTAGAGACCCAGAGAACAGTCACCAGTCTCACTGGAGGGTGACTTAGAGACCCAGAGAACAGTCACTGGTCTCACTGGAGGGTGACTTAGAGACCCAGAGAGCAATCACTGGTCTCACTGGAGGGTGACTTAGAGACCCAGAGAACAGTCACTGGTCTCACTGGAGGGTGACTTAGAGACCCAGAGAGCAATCACTGGTCTCACTGGAGGGTGACTTAGAGACCCAGAGAACAGTCACTGGTCTCACTGGAGGGTGACTTAGAGACCCAGAGAACAGTCACTGGTCTCACTGGAGGGTGACTTAGAGACCCAGAGAACAGTCACCGGTTTCACTGGAGGGTGACTTAGAGCATTTTGCTGTAATTTATTCATTTTTTTGTCGCAATTAATTAATTGAACTTCTTTTATATCTCTATTTTACATTATAATTTATTATTTTAACTTCTAAACTAACAACATTAATTTATGTATTTATATTGTTTAATTTGTCTTATTTTCCTGTATGTGTCTATGTTAAGTGCTATGAATTCTCTGGATATGGCACTATGCAAAATAAACATTATTATTATTATTATAGAACTCACATTCAACGAACGTTTTCAAAACAGTGATATTGCTGCTGCGATATCCCTGGGACATTATTACTGTGACACATTATGAAGTATCCTTTTGGCACATCCTGGTGTTGACAGGTTTCACTATATGTAATGCAAAGATCAGTTTTGACATCACATGAATGCACAAAAGTGCGGAAATTTACTGCAAAAAGTCCTTAAATTTATTACTTGAGTTTTTCTCGAAGGTGTTTTAAAAATATGTCTGCAAGCACTTAGCTTAACTGCTACATTGCCAAGTTAAACATTTAAAGTAAGGTTAAGACTCTTACTTTACTTTTATGTTTAGTGTCTTCAGCAAAGGAAAACATTTCTATATAGATTGTATCGATAAAATAAAATGTTTTAAATTTGTCAGAAACTGTAGCACAGGCAATCCATAATTTCTTTCACATTGTCACATACCTTTAGTTCCACTTTCAGTTTCTTTAGAGCTCTTCTTTCAATATCGTCAACAAACCGAACGTGACGACTTTCTTCACTGCCGGATGCAGACAGCTCCTAAAGGAACAGTAACACTAACATTTTAGTATATTTAATATATATTCCACTACATTTCATTACATTTAAACAAAGCAATCTTACTGTTAAGCGACACTTTCACACAGAAATATAGTAAATACAATACAGTAATGTTATCAAAGCAATGGTGCCAGCTTCCAGGTTGTAATTGATGATTCATTTAATATTACGTTCTTGTGACTACAACATGCGTGTTGAAGGTTTACTGTCTGCCAATTTGTGTTTGGATAATTTATAACCTCAGAACAATGTTTGCAATTTGAAAGATTCCGCCTGCAACACGTTCAAATTGTAAATAAACATCTAATTTCAAAACAAAATTGATTAGCAATAACACCGAGCTGAGCAGATTTAACTGCAATACACTTTGATGTTTAACTTTGCCACGTTCTAGCAGCAAACTTCTTCTCGTTACCAATTATTGCTCGGCTAATTCTGAGTAGAGAAGATGGCACCCTTGCTTTAAGATATAGTCTTAGCACGAACTATTGTATGTTATAAACAGTATCTGGAATATGAAAGCACATAGTTGCGTGGCACGTACCCCATATTGGCTCAGCTGAGACTTGAGAGAGCGAATTGTCTCCTGTAGTTTATTCGCATAATCCTCCTGCAGAAAAACATGTCATCAACAATGTGACTTCCTCACTCATTGACACTGGTAGTACCTTTTGAAAGGTATAAATCACACATGCACTGACACTATAACTGTATCTTGTAATGCTGATAGCGGTGAGCAAAAAAATATTTAACTGAGTAACAACTGAATAATGATAATATTTTTACTGAATGCTGAGTGAATCTGCACAATTCGCAGTGGGTGAAATCTGTGCATTTTCATATATCCGAAAACGCCTTGTTAAATTTGTCTTATTTTACTGTATGTGTCTTATGTTAAGTGCTATGATTTCTCTGGGTATGACACTATACAAAATAAACATTATTAAATTCAAGGAATATTTTCACAACAGAAACAGCTGCTGCAATATCACTGGGACATTATTACAGTGACACATTATGAAGTATCCTTTTGGCACATCCTCGTATTGGCAGGTTTCACTATATGTAAAGCAAAGATCAGTTTTGTTTTGAGATGATATGAATGCGCAAGTGCGGAAATTTACTGCAAAAAGAATTTTTTTATTACTTGAGATTTTATCTCAGGTGTTTGACAGATGACGACTCAGTGTATATCGAGGTTGGCAATGAGGCTTAATAATATATTTTTTATTTAATATAGCGCCACATCCAATTTGAAATTGTTCGTCGCGCTTTACATACATTAAAATCCTAAAATACAAATACACACCATAAGAAAAACATAAATATACTAGTAACATATATAAACAATAAAAAAAATATATATATAAATATAATAACACAAATTATTGAAGCTAAATAAATATATATATATATATGTATGTATAATAAATAGGTTAAATAAAATATCGATAAAAGTACACAAACATTAAACTAAGCCAGGAGAACAGTCAGAAAGAAATATATATATATATATATATATATGGTGAGTAACGTTGAAGTCTGAATGCATAATATATATATATATATATATATATATATATATATATATATATATATATATATATATATATATATTGTCCCATTATATTTTTGTGTAATGGGCTTCATTCTAAAACCATACTTTAAAATTTGACAGTCCTAATACTAGTGGGGTTACCAACTCCTAGGGTGTTTTCATTTACTATTTTATTCTTATGACTACAACATGCATGTTGAAGGTTTACTGCCTGATTACCCAGTATTTGTGTGTAGTTACTTTATTAAGCTCAGAAAAAAATTAGCAATTTGAAAGATTCTGCCTGCAACTCATTCAAACTATAAACAGAACATCCAGTTTCAAAATAAAAATTGATTGGCAGTAATGCCAAGGCAATCAGAGTTAACCGCAATGGCCTTTGATGTTTAATTTTCCAATGCAGTAGGTTCCCATTACAAATTACTGCTTTGCACTAATGGTTCTGTTGTCAGAGATATTTGTATGAGGTGTATACTTGTAAATGACTCATGTCACAGACCAGACATGTACGAAAAATATGAAAACACTTGCTTGTACATATAATATTTATAATAAAATTATGTAAATATTTTTTTTGGCACTGTGTTCAACTGGCCATGAGATGAGATATGGTTTAAATAATACAACCAAAGTGATATTGCTAACAGCAGTTGTGAGGGACATTGTTTGAAGTACTGCTGATACTGGCAAGCAGAGAGATGTTGTTCTCATCATGCTGCTGCTTGACTCAAATGTCTCATAGGACGTGCACGGTTAAAACATACATCTGTATAAACATGCGATTGTCTTGCAGTTTCTTAAAAGTGTTACTTTGCATATAGGAGTCATTTATCACAGAATGGATGACATTGTACAGTGTCTGTTTAATTTACACATTAAGTGAATATGTAGAATCTCGATGGCTAAGTAAGGTTTCACTGTTGTCCATATGGTTATACATATGTTAGCTAATGTTGAAAACCAACTTGATGCGAGATCTAGTGGGTTGTCTAAATTCTGGTGGGCTACCTTATTCTAGTGGACTTAATATGTTGGTGGGTTATCTTTATTCTGGTGGGCTATCTTTGTTCTGTTGGGATGTATATTTTGGTGGTTTATCTTTATTTAAGTGGGCCATCAGTATTCTGGTGGGCTGTTTTATTTAGTTGATATGTTATTTTTATTCTGCTGAACTGTCTACTGAAATAGTGTTTGTGACTGGTTATAAGTTGTGTGTCCACACTTTGCACAGCATTCTTCAATACGTTTGTTTTATTGTGTTACCATGTCAACCCGTGAAAATATGACCTGACACAGGTCATTCATTATGATGTGACAAGATGGTAGCTACAACATTGTAAGGTGATAAACTATGTCCAGTGTTTTATGTATCACCTGTGAGCATATTGGGTTGAGTAGTAACTGTAGTAATATAGGTTTTTGTGTGTAAAAGTACGACATTAATGCTATGTTCCATTCCCAAGGCAGTCTAGATGCCATAAACAAATGCATATCTGGACAGCTCGAAGAGATGGCAGGAGTAGTGAAGTTAGAATTATACACAGATCAGTCATATATAAAGGTGGAGGGGATTTAAGAATGTATGATCATGGTTTCATATATACAGACATTTGTTATTAATAATACTTTAACTAAGAAATTAGATCAACCGTAACATATTACTATTCGTTTTATATTTATTCTCTAATCTCTCCTGTGAATGTTTACGTGCTATTTACACAAATATTTCCACTCCATTGGAAGAAAGATTCAAATTGACTGAAATATAGTTGTCAAAACATTTCATAAATGGCAAACGTTACCTTGCAGATACAAAAAAGATTATTAAACGCATACCATAGGCATAGTGCCACACTGCTGCGTGATACAACCTTAGTAGCATGAAGCAACATACATATGCACTGAAAAACGATTCATGCTTACACGTTCGTGCATATGGATGGTTTCACAAGTTGTCGGCAGATGGTTTTAAAGGTACTCAATCCACTCGTTTGCTAATCGCCAAACCGGTTCTTTTATTACCAGATGTGTAATGTGTTAATAGTTTAACTAGTATGCACAGTCAGTTAATTTTTGTAATGCGTACTTGTCATTTTATAATTGTAAAAAAAGAATCGCCGTTACACCGGGTATAACTGGCGAAACAATCAGCAGCTGCCGACGCCCTGTGCTTTTTGGGTCACGTGTTTTATGCGAGATCGACTTACTACGGTACAATAACAAATCGCACGTGCTTTTGCGCGTCATGACTAAGATTGCAAGTCAAAGCCAAAGGCAGTGATTCTTCTATGAAGGTACGCATTAAGTGCATTAACGCAGTCAGCAACAAGAGCGAGTAGTCGGGGGCTAATTCACTCTTGTGAACGTTGACTCGACGCGGATTCTCTAACTTGCACATACACAACCCATACACAATACATGACGAACCACTCAGAGCAGTACCAGTAGCAACCCACCTTGGCATAGATATATCAAACAACCTCTCCTGGAATCCACACATCAACAAAATAGTAAATAAGGCAAATAGCAAACTTGGATTTATTAAAAGAAACCTAAAATCTATCCCACAATCCATCAAGATATATGCCTATAGGAGTCTGGTCCGCCCACACCTCGAGTACTGCTGCCCGGTGGCGGTGTGGGACCCATATACCATCCGAAATATCAACCATCTAGAGGGGGTCCAGCACCGGGCAGCAAGATTCGTGGCTCACAATTACAGCTGGGAGACATCTGCATGCACCTTGGCCTCTGCCCTCTCCTGGCCAACCCTGGACCAGAGGAGGGCTGAGGCCAGACTTTGCACACTATACAAAATAACCAACAATCTTGTAGACATCAATCCCAATCAATACCTCATACCCGGACACAGCCAAACAAGATCCAACCACCCACACAAATACAGATAAATATCCACCTCTCACAACTATTATAAATACAGTTTTTTCCCCCGAACAATAGCCCAGTGGAACAAACTTCCACCTAACGTGTTTACCCACAACAGTCTTGACGCCTTCAAGGGTGCATTGCAGGATATTAACCTGACAACTGCACCCTTGAGGCACCTCTAATAGACAACATACCCCCCCCAGACCCCCTCCACATCCCATCCCTACCACACCCATATCATCCCCCAACATTAAATTGTACTTTTCCCCACCCACCCCATCCTAATTCCACATTCCCAAGCACACATACTCTTATTCCACTTCCAGATAACATGAAGCCAGCCATCCTGAAACCAACCACCCTCACTAGTGCGTGATGCCCCAGTAGGGGTTTTGTACTACAAACTATCAGAAAAACAGAACTTGTAAGATTAGAATAAATATAAGTCTGAGTGTCACTGACAAGGCAAGCCAGTTTGACTTTGTCTTTGAGTTGACAGTCACCATCGATATCGCTCAGCATCACAACCTGTTTTGATATGTACCGATATTGTATTTGATTACGCAGGATCTTGTTAATAAACTTAGTAATTGCGAAAGTACATATCCAGAGAGAATAGATGACGTGAGGGACGAAATTAAAATTGACATGGGAGACTGGTAATAGATTGGGGGCAAGGCTTGGCTCTTGTCGGTCGGGCAAGAAACGTTGTATTTTTAGGGGGAGCATCCGTTATCTCGTGTAACAGAACGTCAAACGGAGAATTATATTATATTTCACAATTATAAAAAAAGTTTTTTGCGACTCACATGTCAGTACTATTACTGAATTTTGTTGATTTCTATTATATGTTATGCAAAATAATTTAATTTTTTTATAACAGTGATGATTGATGGTGATGATTTTTTTCAATAAAAAATAAACATGAAAATAAAATGTTAATACAGTAGGTGTACATTATATCATGCAAGTATTACATATAACATTCTTGCACTTGTCTCCATTGTAGTCAATGCCTGGCTGTAGTCTATGTACCTGGTATCTTTCAACTCACACGTTCCAGCTGTTTTCAAATATTTATCAAAATTTTCATCACAGCATTATATGAATGCATAATATATTCGAATTAATTAGCAGCTAACCCACCAATTAGGCAGGACAAGCTCTTGATGAAGGCCACTGGGCCCTGCTTAACAGTGCTAACTGCTAAAAATAATAACTGCCCATTTCCATCTGTACTAATAGCGGTTTCTTCTCATTATAGCTAATCTTTATTCCCGTTATAGCTACTAATTAAATTTGAAAGATGAACTAGTCCCATTATAGCTACTTTTCTATTTCTCCATTTTACAATTTAACAAGATAAGGGAGCATTAACTATTACATTTTCATCTCCATCCAGCTGATGTCCATGAGTGGTGTGCAGCTTTGATTTAATTAAGTGTGTCCCACTGAGGAATTTCCACAAAGTCAAGTGATAATTTTGTGGAGACATGCTTGGTGATGATTCAAAAATCACCATGGAGGAGTGGAAATTCTACACATAAACTGACAAATTAACAAACAACCATGTTGAGGGTTGGAATTCCAAGTTTGTGAAAGTTGTGGGGAAACACTATCCCAACATCTTCCAGTTCATGGTTGCTAAACATGATGCTGCCATCCCACCACCACCTAACAAGAATAATTGATGACTCATTATTTTTCGATAAATGCAATTTTGTACCCAGTACAATTAATATAGTTGTCTTATGTGTTTTATGGTATATTTTTTATTTCAAATAACTGGCAGTTACATTTGTATATCATTCTTATGACTTTTAAAATGTGTCCTACATTTCATGTATGAATCTTACAGTAATCTGAAATAGTTAATGCTCCCTCCTGAATTGTGTAATTAAATAAGTAACTAGTTTGCCTGTCAAACTTAACGAGTAGCTATAATGGGGAAAAACTTCAGCTATAACGGGAAGTAGCTATAATGGACCTAGACCCTAGTAATATAGTATTATGCAATGGTTGTAGCCTGGCTATCTAACATGTGGACATGTGTCAACCTTCTCAACAACCAGTAGTGTGTGATTATAAATTGTGAACTTCATTATTGATGAAATATAGATGTTTTTTGTTTACAGTTTTCCTGATATATAAATTATCAACAACCATTGCATAATCACCTGTGCTGAGTTACAAGTATAAATTTTATTAATTAATGACTAAAAAATAAATGGAAATTATTACTTATAATATATTTGTTTTATTAATACTGTAGTCATGATAATGCTCTTACACTTGTACCGAGCCACTAGCATACTCATGAAAATGTACTCAGCCCTAGTTCTGTATTGTATTAATAAATGGTGCAGAAACATATCAAAATGTGACACTACATGTATTATCATTCTCAAATCATCATTCTATGTCAAAGTATCTACTCTATAATATATAATTATTTAGTAAATCATTACTCTGCTTTCTATGTATATTTGCAAATACCCAAGATGTAGTTTTGAGCAGGATTTTGAATTGAATGATTATAGATGGAAGTGGAATTGAAAGAAATTGAACTGAAATAAACTGAATTGAAAAACATTGAAACATAGCTGTAGAGACACCATTTGGCAGAAAGCATCCTGAGATATATGGAAAGGTGGCGGTGTATGATATAGGGGTTTGCTCCAATTCAATTCCACAGTGTGAACCATTGAATCCCCCTAAAAATGAAACAACCTTCCTCCGCCTGACAAGTTAGTGTTATAAATGAATATTTATAAGTCTTTTTGTGTAACCAAGTGGCAATTTTGTCACATAGAAAACTTTCCACTGTCATTTGCTTCGATTTTATACCAAGATGACCTTTGTGTCTCGCAAATTATGCCCGCTGTGGGTGAAGACCTAATTAACCCACCCCTAAATCGCTGACATTTTAATTATTGTCTTCTAATGCGCTACTATCTTTATTGTACTGATAATAATCATGATCTAGATGTTGGTTTAATGTATCTCAGTGTTGTTCAGTTTGATTGTGCGCATTTAAATTATACTTGGTGTGTGCAGTCAAGAATTGAATTGGGCTAACTCAACATTAATGACGATACCGCCGATTCCAACAGAATATACAACAGAACCTGACCCGTCTTTAGCCTCTTCATAGCTGTTTCTTCTATTATTTTAAGTATTGCAGGATTTGAATGGGGTTCGCTACATGGGAACTCAGTAGTTTCTCTGAACCAGGACGCGTTTTCTCAACGTATTTCATAAATTGTCTGTAGCAGACTTGCCACATGATACGGATTACCCGTATCTGATATGGATTTTGGCGGGTTTTTAAGTGATACGGCCGTACTCTATTTTGATACGGATTTTAACTAAATTGATGGAGACGCTATTTTAACCACTTTATGTCCTTGCTTGCGTCACAAACCTGTACAGCACAGACAGAATAATCGATTACTGTTAGTAACTAAGTAAATCGATTCGAAACGAACGAACTAAACCACCGATTAGTTTATTGTAGCACGTAACAGATGGCGTGCTGGTAAATTTGTTGTGAAATAATTATAAAACTTCGGTAATTTTCCAGTTACTGGCTTACATTATTTGGACCTTTTCAAAACGGTTTTACCATGTTTTGTCGATGCGTATGTGTTTAGAATGTCATTCTGCATCACACCCGCTAAAAAGAAGTCGGATATATATTTTTTTTATTGTTTTTTTTTATCAAATTAATGTCGTCGAGTCGACGTAAATAAGCCACGATTTGCGAATATGTCCCCAAAACTAAATCTACATCATTAATGTAATCATGTTATAATAAATTTATAAAATATGGCAATTTATTTCGACTTCGCAATGCACACGCTAGACATCGCCTTTGACAAAGCTAGCCGGGGTTTGAGGCCCCCGATCTGTCTGGGCTGCGCTAACAGCTCGTGCCTTGTGACATCGGCCTATTTACGTCGACTCGACGGCATTAAATTGATCTAAAACACAATTAAAAAATATATCTGACTTCTTTTAGCGTGAGTGATGCAGAATGACATTCCCAGACATGCCACATGATACGGATTACCCGTAACCGATACGGATTTTGGCTGTTTTTAAAGTAATACGGCCGTAGACGGCGTAGTCCGTTTTGATACGGATTTTAACCAAATTTATGGAGAAATAATTTTTACCCACATTATGCCTTGCATGCGTCACAAAACTAAACTGCATAACGGAATAATTGTTTGCTGTTAGTGACTAAGTAAATCGCTTCTAAACGAACGAACTAAACCACCGATTAGTTTATTGTAGCGCGTAACAGATGGCGTGCTGGTAAATTTTAGTTCTCAAAACTGCAGCTGGTGGCTCTACGGGTGGGAACGGGGCGCGTGGCAGGCGCGTGACGATTATAAAAAGCAGTACAGGAAATGGAGCTCGACGCCGAGTTCAATGAAATCGCCTGGATTTCTGATTTCAATATGTTGACGCTAGCCAGTGAAACTTCGATATACGCGCGAACTGCTGAAATTAATTGTCATCATTTGATGACACTGTCTGTTTTGCGGTGCGCAGTTTCAACGTGCTGAAGTGAAGTAAAACTTCTGTAATCTTCCAGTTAACTGGCCCAAATAATATAAAATACAGTTTTGATAAGACCTTAAATATAACTTAGGCTAAGCCTAAGACAGTCTTAGGCCAATTAACTGGAATATCTGATTAATGATACGGATTGATACGGATTCTTACCAACTATTAGGTGAAAAATACGGATTGCCATCCCAAAAGTGTGGCAAGACTGCATTCCAAACACACACATAAAAAACACGTCGAAAAAACGTGGAAAACCCGGTTTTAAAAAGGCCTTAAAGTTAATAACTTATTTGTGGTGCCTCATGACAGATTATTGGACGACAGGGGGGGGGGGATGTGGTTGGTCAATTTTCATCGCCATGGTGCCCAAAATAAAAAAAATTCATCTCATCCAGCTAATCTGCTAGTTCTACTGATGACATACTTCAGAAGACAGGGGGAGGGTGGTGAGAAAATGCTTGTTGGTGCCATGGTACAACTTCTGATTTACTCAGCCACGAGGCAGAACCATATTATGATTCTGCCCCCCGGCTGAGTAAATCAGAAGTTGTGCCCCTACAATCTTTGGTGGGGACAGACATATTATGTCTGTCCCTAGTAAAATGTATAGGGGCACAGCTATGAGCTATTCTCTGTGTTCAAAGCGCTAGTGTTTCAACATGCATTTGTGTGCATGTCTTGTCGTAACTTCTAATTTACGGGGGGGGGGGGGGACAGAGCCAGATCTCTGCCTTTTGATCCTTCTTCCCAAGCTGGTGTCTAGAGGGTAGTTTATAAGGTAAGTAAGGTAAGTGTTAAAAAATTATTTATTTAATTAATTAATTAATACACATGTCATTATTCAATAAACTAAACAATTACATGTCTTACTTTTACACCCATCAAACCAAACGTTTGATAAAAAGGCAAGTTCCTACATTATCCTTTCCTCTTGAATGCTCATAAATTAAGACACAAATGTAATGTATTATCCAGGGACAGGTCCAGTTGACACGGGGGGCACATTACATTGTTTAGTAGAATGCTGATCCTGACGATGTGCACCCCCTCACCCACATGTTGGCACCAGTCACTGGCCATGACCCATAGTGGGCGTTGTCACGTGATGGTGGTGAGTCGTGTCCTGGACACGGTCTGGAGCACTCTGCTCGCACTGATTCAAACAGATCTTCTACTACTACGTAGTCGAGGAGTCGACGAGGAAGAGAGTCAATCGCTGACTCGTGTAATCCTCCGCCCTATTTCGCAGATACTTGTCAATGTGACCCTTAAACTGGTTGACGCTTGTGGACATAACAGCACTTCTAGGAAGTCTATTCCAATCGTTTACTGGGTCATTTCACGGTAACCGGGCTATTTGGTGTCCCGGCTCTTTTATATAGAAATATTCGATAAAGAAATCTCGTAAAACTATATTTCTTATATGTGGCGCTTTGTACAGTATTGTTCTTCATTTCTAATATAATAATGGCATTCTAAGTCTTTATTCTAATAATTTCTCGTTATATCTCCCAGTCTACGTCATCTAAAAGTGGCTGTCCCCATCACATGGTCTTCAATTTGCACGTTATTATAAAGGTGTAATAATTACACAGTAAATTATAAATATATCCCATAAGGTTCTCATTGCGATGTCTCTCTTCATATTTGTCCAAAAAACAGTATTATTTATTAGACTTTTTGAGTGGTCGATGTTTTCCAACATAAAAATGTATGTCCCCTGGTTCCATGTCATCTACGTCACGACAACTTTGATGCCACGCCTGTCCAGAGTCGGAAGAACTACCATATCCACGTGGAACCACAATTACGTTACCGCCATATCTGCATATTGAAAACAACACCAAAACCGTTTTTGCTGCGATATACGCGAGATATTTGACATTTCAGGGCAGGAGTCAGATGAGTAGGTTTATTCCATGTCATCTACGAACGGTCCGCACCGCGTGCTATACACGTCAGACAAACATAATTATTGATAATCACGTGTTAAGTGGTGTCAATCAACTCAATCATAAATTGCATACGCCAGTTACGCTCACGACAGACATGGTATTGGCCATGACTCGCAAGGCACGTCATCTACGTCACAGTCATCTACGTCACATATTTGTCGTGACGGAGATGACATGGAGCGTGACGTAGATGACAAACGTAGTTATAATTAAGATAAAACGGTGACAGGAGTAGCTGAAATTAGATAATTATCATCTTTGAGAAATTAAGTTAATATCTGATGATATTTTCCATTTTAAGACATTGACATAACAGAAAGAATCTAAACAATCGAACCAGGCTGGCCATTAAGAATTTCTTTAGAAAGAAAGAAAATGCTGAAGAAACTAGTAGGCATATGTACACATAAGTTGCAGATAAACAAGCAACCATGCGTGTAACATCAAATTAGGTGCAGTTGGAGAAGCAACCAAATGTCTTTGCGTAGACATCAAGCGATCGAAATTCCTTCGATCACCAAGCAGCTTCATTGAATAGTCTCAACCCCACAACCCATGAACGTGGTCGAAAGAATGCTCTGCAAGACCGAGCAAAGGCTTACAAACGGATTGGCAAACTGACAGAAAATCTAGCCGCCTGAAGTAGACCACCTCAACGCTACAAGAAGCACTATAAGGGGTTGACATGGCAGCTATATGGCAACGGCATTTATCAGACAAAGAACAACAGATTCATGAATGCATCATCGCAAAACACGAACATGTCTTCAGAGGCTTCCGTTTCATAATGCTCTTACAATGGAGCTGGGGTCGACATATCATATTAACTGCTACTAGAACTATACTAATCAGTTCATCAAGAGGCTGACTACAGGAAAGACATTCCAGAAGCATTCCAGATTCTACAGACAACTACAGTTACATCACACATAGCAAGCAAGATACCGTCACATAAATGAAATAAGTTGAGGAAAAAGAAACGTTTGCTCTCGGACACCATGATGATATCATATGCAAAATTGCATTAGGCCCCCGATGAGCACAATGATAGTGGCATGGGCTACAGGCAAACACTGAAGATGACCGCAATACGTATATGTACAGTGACACAATAGCGTGGACATGATGGAAGATACACTTTACTGAGAACATATTATCATCATCAGCGGTCCATCGAAACGAGAATTGCGTCTTTCAGACGTCTGTCATGTGTATCCTGGGGTGACTCCAAAGCCCGATTATTGATCTGCAGATCTTGTCTAAGAAAGATTCTTTGTATCTTATATAATATGGATAATATTTGGACATCTCCCTTGTCATTTCTCTTCTGCTGTTTCTCCGCCTTGTGAAGAAGATGATATGTTTCAAAGTCGGCAGTTGCCTCGCATATGCTACGGCGGCAAAGTGAATGGGCCTCAGGTTTTTCTTCCCAAGTGCACTTGCCTTTTCTTCATGTAATGTTTAGCAATCCATTAGAATCGTTTTCTCTGGCTGTTACCACGTGTTCTGTTCTCATATCATGTGTTAGCTGTGAAAACAATACTTATCGGGGAAGGCGGCTATCCGACATTCTAACACAGTGGCCAGTCCCCATCTGATTGGTTCTGCATTATCATTGCCTCGTTACTATAGCTGCGTTGGCCTCCAAGAAGACAACGCGTTGAGGCAGCGATCTTCCCATAGGATACAAAGAATATTTCTTAGACAACTTTGGTGTATGATATTACACATTATTTCCTATACCTCTCAAACACCGTGCGATTGATGCAAATTGTTTCTATAAAAATAACAATAAAACACTTCTAAATTGAAGTTTTATTTTTTCACTAAATGATACATCGAATGACGAAAAACCACGTTGATTCACGAACAATAATTACATTTGGTAGAAACCAGTGACAAAGGAACTACATAGGTAGAGAACACGAGAACTGCGGGATGGTAATGGTCGAACTAATGGATGGTAACGGATGGTAACGGATGGTAGGGGAGGGTAAGGGATGGTAATGGATGGTAAGATATGGTAATGGATGGTCGTCTCCCCCCCAAAAAAAAAAAACCAGATCTGTCAGGCGTTGACCTTAATGTAACGACAGATCAGTCGCAGGTGGACAGCGGCCAGTCAACTGTGTCTGGGGGGGGGGGGGGGGGGGGTGATCGCGAAGACGTTAACAATTTCGTTGTCGTCGGATAGACCCACACACATCGGAAGAAGACGGGGAGGGTGGATTTTGCATTTGATACCTGTTCGCGGCGACATCTACAACTCCACAATATTTAGTACAGAACGTCTATGCGGAGGCGGCACTTCAGCTTTGAAACATAAGATACCTTATTCTAATACAGATTTACAGGCTATATTGCAATTGTTTAGAGGGACAATTACCTTCAATCCACCCTATATCCGTCTATTGTCTCTAAGTCTATATAACCATATAGTCGGCCAAAATGTTGCAATTGGCGACTCCACCGTTACTAGAGCGACCACCATTCATGATAACTTAGAGACACTACCGCAATGCCAATGGCGTGAGTGTACTGTAGTGTTGATGCGGCACCTGGTGGCTGGCTATGCAGTGGCCAGATTTATTTGACGGTTTTAATAGGCCTGGTGGTGGTCGGATGTTGATTAAGTTATTTAAGATTTTGTAGAATGTCATGGCTTGTTTAAACCTCCTGAGTCGCTCAAGACAGAAGGGTGGCTATTAGGTATGTTGAGATTGTTTAGCGTCTATGGTCGTTTATGACAAGTCTGGCTGTACTTTTTCGAGATGTTTAATTTGGATGGTGGTGTGTGGATTCTATGTAGGAGAGGCATATTTGAGTTTGGTCGGACTATAGCATGCTGTATGTGTGATAGTGCGAGTGCGTGTGTGTAGGCGCGCGTTCGTGTGTGCTTGTGTGTGCTGTGGACACATTTTTCGTAGCCGTCTCAACGTAACTTCTTATTCAGAGGGAGGCAGAACCATATATCTGCGTACCCACCGAACTTTCAAAGGAAGCAGCTGCCCCTTATCCCCCTGTTTCAGCGTCTGTGAGGGCTACCCGATAGATACTGCCGCGATACGCTCGGATCGCAAAATATTATATTAGAAGGATGATCCAAAATAACGGGTAGTACACTATATCCGGACTTACCTTATGTCCAACACTCAGACTAGTAATTTTATGCGCGCATATATATATATATATATATATATATATATATATATATATATATATATATATATATATATATATATATATACATGTGTGTGTATTTAGATTTGTATTATATATATATATATATATATATATATATATATATATATATATATATATATATATATATATATATATAGATAAATAGATAGATAGATAGATATATATATATAGATATAATATATGTATGTATATATATATATATATTATATACATATAGCCTATATATATACATTATATACATATAGCCTATATATAAATATAGCCTATATATATATATATATATATATATATATATATGTATATATATATATATATATATATATATATATATATTATACATATATAACCCCAATTCGATTTATAACACATATACAATATATATCGTATATATATATATATATATATATATATATATATATATATATATATACATATCGAATTGTTATTCTCATGGGTGATTCAGGTGTAGATGTGTCACATTAATCGAACCGTCTCGATCTCGGAGTTGCGCATTGACGTAAAACGTATTTGTGCTCATACAAGTTGTGGTGACGTCAGTGCGACTGTAGTCTTTAATAATAAAATGTATCAGTTAATGTCAGAACTCATCGAAAAGGTCGTCAAGCAAATGTATATAATATATGCACGTTAGGTAGAGTGTTATGTTTTAAAGTCGACCAACTTCAAATGTTGACATATTATCCATTAAAACAATGCGGGATTGTCGTCACGTGACGTGCATTGTTACTGCGAGACAACCAGTTGAACGTTCGACGTCGGAGTACACGGACGTGTTACATCGCGGCTTCTAGCTGTGGACACAGAACTGTCTTCTCATGCTGCATGAAGATCTAGGGTCGGACTCCTGCGTCACCCGAGAACACGACGGACACTTCAACGGCGCCACCCTGGCTACAAGAAGGATTGTGCGAATTCGATGTAACGAGACAAGACGTCAGATGCGGTCAAACTGACGAAATTGCGGGTCATGAGACACTGTTACTTATTGGACGTTAATGTGGTTATTTAAGGTAGATATGTTCGGATTACTGTGATTTAACCATGGTCGGGATGAGAGTAAACTATGTTCGGAGTTCATAGCATTTCGGAAATCACACCTGCTCCTCCCCTAACGGGGTTTTGAGGTTGGGTGGCCGGCTTGCAGATTCCTTCCATGGCTTACCCGCCGTCTTCAACAGTCAGTACTTTCCAACGTTCGGTTCAATACTATTGATTACCACGACACAGACAATGTCTGGCAGGTTGTCGACGTGCTTTTTCGTCATTCGATGTATCATTTAGTGAAAAAATAAAACTTCAATTTAGAAGTGTTTTATTGTTATTTTTATAGAAACAATTTGCATCAATCGCACGGTGTTTGAGAGGTATAGGAAATAATGTGTAAAGAAACGAATGAGTTATCGATATAAATAGCTTCGTTATAGGCCGAATGTGCCTTACGATCGTAAGTAGGGGAACGTCCGACAAAGTGAGCCCCTAAGATAAGAACAACACACATTTCCCAAATATTAATAAATCAACATTTAATTTCCAGAAATATTAAGTGCGAACCTTTATCTAACAACATGTACACTTGTATTGCAATACAACTTTGTTTTAGGTTTGCAATGGGCATTTGAAAATATCACACATAAATGTGTATAAAAAACGGGAAGGCAAAGTGGGCCACCTTCTGAAATATTGTCCCATAATCACGCATCAGCGCACATTTCACATGTAAATGCATCGCCATTATAATATACACAACCCTCACGTGCCCACGTTTTGCATTCCCCACATTTAATCCATTTCTCCTGACTTTTGCTGTCAGAAAACAGCTCCCAGCAATACAGCGTGATGTCATCTTTACTTTAGAAGTCGGTTTGCTGCTCGTGAAGTGTCGCAATGGCTTCGCGGATTTCAACTTGCTTTCACGAGCTATTCCACTCATGCTGGGCTGTGGCTCGTCATTAGGCGACGTGTTGCTGGCTTTCTTCTTCAGTTCCAATTATCGTTTGTATGGGCTGAATGCGACGAAGCTGTATATGTGTAGCGTTGCAAGTATTATGACGGTGTATAGTATAATTGGGGATTCCATCTAACTACGCTGCCGTCATATTCTAAATATTGATGATGGTGACAAAGTGGGCCATCGAGGGGCCTACTTCATCTACACACTACCGCGTCAGTACAACCGTGTCTTAAAGTCAAACTGATGTTATAGTAGGGTCTAGAATTGCAGTTTCGTGACCATTCTCTAGCTACTAAGGTTTGATGATTGATTTGAATTTTATGGACAATTAAAAAAAGATTTAGCCCCGCGGTCCCTCTAAAATTAGCTGGCATTTTCCGCCAGAGGGCCAAATCCAAAATGGGCGCTGTCACCATCTCGAAAAATTTACTTTTGAACTAAACCGCTAAAATCACGTATGAAGACACATTTTCGGGTAAGGAGTCCACGAGGATTCCGATTCTGACATCAGTTTGACGCTTTCGGATCATTTTAATAATAATAATAATGACAATTTCTATAGCGCCGGTATCCGCCACGTAGTGGCGCTCATGGCGCTTTTAGATATAAAAACATCATGTTAAAACAATACTAGTAATGCCAATAAAGCGATCTTTTTATACCCGAAAAATTAAAAGATTAAATAATATAATTACCATTAAGTAAAGTAGCAATAAAAACGGTGTAAAATAAACATTTCAAAAAAATGTATATACAATAATAATAATAATAAAATAAAAAATAAAAACAAAAAAAATGTGTTCGTATCATAAAATAGATACAGTCCTGAACATGTCCAAGAGAAAGTCCGCATGTATCACTCGAAATAAGCTTTAAAAAGATGTGTCTTCAATGCCGTCTTGAAGACACAGACTGTTGCGCTGGCTCTGATGGTGTTTGGAAATGTATTCCAGACATTTGCTGCGGATACTGTGAACGATCGCGTTCCCCATGAGTTTTTACATTTGTGTTCTGTTAACAGCAGCTTGTTTGCAGAGCGCATATTTCCACGGAGTGGTTCGTACAGTTTAACAAGGTTACACAAGTAAACGGGCGAGATGCAGTGGATTGTCTTGAACACAAACATGGAGATTTTGAAGACGATTCTCTGTTCGATTGGTAGCCAGTGTAGTTGTTTGAGGATGGGTGTGATGTGAGTACATTTCCTGGTGAGCGTGACAAGTCTGGCAGCAGTGTTTTGTAATCGCTGGAGTCGTATTAGCTGTGTTTTGTTGAGGCCGTGAAGCAGTGAATTCCACGTGTCCAGTCTACTAGTAATGAGCGCGTGGGTGAGTAGTTCCGCAACTGGCTGATTGATATATTTTGACATATAAATCCAAGATGGCATCCATCAGGTAGAACAAAAACGTAACTTTTGAACCAGAGCTCCTAGAAACATGTATGTAGATACATTTTCGGGTACGTCGACAAAGAGGATTCCGATTCTGACATCAGGTTGACTTTATGACATCATTTTAACCTAGAAATCCAAGATGGGTGCCATCTGGTAGAAAGAAAACGTAACTTTTGTACCAGACCACCTAGAAGCATATATAAAGACGCTTTTTCGGGACATTTACCAGGAACGTAACATATCAAATTAAGGTCAATGTCACGTGATAAGGTCAAGGTCATTCAAGGGTCATTTTCAAAGTGTATTATAATGGTTAAGGAATCAAAGTCCTGGACCCAACTAATATAAAGGGAGCGAGAACCCCACTGCAGGACATGATGAATACTGGTTTTATAAGTGAACTGCTTTTGGGATGAGGGTCATATTGGCCGGATTTTTTTACGAGGGTACCCATTTCTTGTTTAGCACAACGAAAGTCTGATTTGTTTTAATGAAACACACAGGTTAATGAATTGCACACAGCTGTAACTGGATGTTTCTGCAGCGTCTAAAACGTCTTGATCAGGAGTACGAAGCAAACATCCAGGATGAGCATGCGCGCCGCAAAGACGCCAAGACTGTGTCGCAAGCAGTGGCTGAATGTACGTCCTCATTACCCTGCTAAAGACCGAGAACCCAAACAAATACCGTGACATTGTACCCTCTCTTGGCCCCTTCCGTACACAATCTGTGATGATGAGCGCACGACGCCGCATACTCGACTAAAGACGTCGAGCGAGGGTAAGGCACATGTTCCGAACACACATGAAATTGGCAGACCTTTCCCCTGTGCCAAAGCGTTCAAAACGCTGCTGTGTAGTGTCAACAAGGGGCGGCTGCAAAAGTGGATATACAGCTACCTGGTTGACCTAACACAGATTGTTGATGCATAGCTTATCTACTCAGTTGGCTGTCACTGCACCAACGTGTCAACCCAGCAACCGATGCAGAACTACAACTTTATACAGAAGTCCTTCACCGCTTATGCGTTTCTGTGCGAGTTAGGCTACAGTGGCCCTGTTGTCATTGATGCCTCTGATACAGATCCATGAGTGGCGGCATCGGTAATCTCACAGCAACTGCCCGGTATGCTCTGTATCAAGAGAAAGCAGAGCCGACCACCTGCCTGGTAACTGACGAGATGGCAGGCTGTATTGTGCAGCCAACTTTGCTTATACGGTAACTGTAAGAAATCGGTATATGACCAGGTGGCGAAGAGCCCTATGACGCGACGGCAGCTCTCGCGGTGCGGAGAGAGCCTTGACCTTGAAGAGGAGGTGGTAGAGCAGTTCTTCGACATGTCATTTACGGCGACAACAAGAGTAGCGCCATGGCTGAGGCCCGTGCCGCGAAGTGGAAGAGAATGAAAAACAAATCATCCGTCTCCCTCCAGATGTAGATAGCCTACGCCAACACTGCCTCTGCGTCAACTACTTGGCGTATCTAATGCGACACCCGACCCTGAAGCACCACACTTCGCCACTCTGACATGGCTGGGAGCTGGCAGGTGGTCGGTGTTGCCATGTCCGCCACACGCGACCTGCGCTCCCGACGGATCTACCTGCACCAGGGCCAGCTGAAGACAGCGGGGAAGATGACAGAGAGGAAGAGGACGAGGGAGATGGTGATGTACTGAAGATGACAGCGAGGACGATGATAAGGATGAGGGAGATGGTGATGTACAGAGGAGGAGGGGACTCATTTGAATCTGATTATTCAGAATCTAGTGAGGCTGAATGCTCTGATTAGGACTAATCATATTTCGCAATGTCACATTGATTCATCAACTACAGTGTCGTAATAATGTGTAGCATGACATGCACGCATAATTGTTTACGTCTAAATGCGTTTTAATTGTGTTAAGGTGCCATTTGGCTAAATATAATGGCATAAAATTACATTTTTCAGGTTAAAATTATTTTTGTTACCAAGTTTTATGTGGTTTCATGTGATAACTATTCAACTTACAGCTATTCAAAAGAGCATATCTTGAAGTTTAATTAATCTTCTTGTCATACATTCATCAACTATTTGTTTACTGCAACATATCCTCATGGAGGTAGTTTGTTTAGAGTACAGCAATACCAAGGTAAAATGGGTTTTGAGGTTAATATTTTCACTAAACGTAATTTAAAAGTATTGTATTTCTACTTATTTACATACTATATAAATGCAAACTCAAAAAACGCACATCTTCGTTTCTCCTTACGTTTTTGCTCTACCTGATGACGGTCATCTTGGACCAGATGGCACTCATCTTGGATTTCTGGGACAAAATTATGTCATAACGTCAACCTGATGTCAGAATCGGACATAACAAATTTTACTTTTGAAAACACTACCATTCACTGTGAAAACTCTGTTGTCCTTCTCGGCATTGAGATTGATCATTCGTTAACTTTTAACACACATATCGCGAACATCTGCAAAAAGGCAGCTAGAGAGTTAGGGGTCTTAAAACGTCTCGGTCATCTCCTTACTCGTCAAGGGAAACTTGCAATTTTTAAATCATTCATAACATCAAACTTCAACTACTGTCCTTTGATCTGGCACTTTTGTAGCCAATCTAGCACCAACAAACTTGAAAAAAATCAGGAGAGAGCACTTCGCTTTATTTACAATGATTATTCATCGACGCATCATGATCTTTTAAAGACCGCTAACACCGAACATCTCCACGTTAAACGGATAAAAGAAATGGCATGCGAAGTATTCAAAATTGTAAATAATATTGCTCCAAGTTTTATTCAAAATCTCATCATTCTAAAATGTTCCCAGTATTCCATGCGAAAGGAAAACACTGCAGTTGTCCCTAAGGCAAACACATCTAAATATGGACTTAAATCATTTGTCCATGATGGGCCCCGGATCTGGAACAGCCTGCCAAATGAAATGCGAAAAACGGTTAACTATGGCGAGTTTCGCAGACTGATCCGGAACTGGGATGGCCCATCATGCAATTGCTTTATATGCAGGTAAACAGCTAACATCACACATGTTTGTCGCCATGCCAATATTATGAATATAGCTTTCATTGTATATATGCAATATGGATATGTGTAAAATATTTTTAATCCTTAATTTATTCTTGAGATTTATTTATTTTAATGTTTTAAAGTATTTATTATTTTAATAAGTTTAATCAATATACATCTCTACATTTTAATTAATATATATGCTAATGTCTTAAATTATATATTATTTCAATCTATTTTAACCAATATACTTTGCATGTTTTATGTATCCACACACAAAAAAAACTATATATTATACATGCATGTATTATTATATTTATTTTTGTACTCCTTACCCTATTTTATATGTATTATTGCTGTCATTTTAAATATTCTGTATGCTTGTTATGGTTTTATGTCGTCTCGTTGCTTTATACTCGTTTGTCGGAAAATAGCTCAGATGAGCTAATGTTGCCTAATTATCATGTAACCGACGTTAAATAAAGCTTCTTGTATCTTGTATCTTGTATCTTGTACCTTGTACCTTGTACCTTGTACCTTGTACCTTGTACCTTGTACCTTGTACCTTGTACCTTGTACCTTGTACCTTGTACCTTGTATCTTGTATCTTGTATATTGTATCTTGTATCTTGTATCTTGTATCTTGCCTGAAAGATGGAGTGGAAGGTACCAGACAACTGAGTGGCAAAATGTTTCAAAACCTGACCGTAAATGGACCAGAACCTTTGCGCACATTTGTACACTGGAATACTATCAACATTATTGTATCTATTCTATGTAGAAGTTCTACACTTGAGGCACTCTATCCGTCCTGCAACTCGCCTCGTCATTGTCGACGACAGCCCCACGGAGAAAGGATGAAGTTGAGACTCGGGAGCCCGATTCGAGATGTCCACATCTCCTAGAACAGCGCGGTGGCAGGAGGTTCCAGGTGGAACAGTGGCCATGTCTGAAAGACGCTTCTGTGTCGTGCGTAGGCGCATCGTTAAACAATGCGCGTCACGTGATGAAAGTCCCGCACCATTTGAATAGTCAACGTGTCAGATTTATCATTGTAACAACCAAGACGATAAACAAGTATGTACCGTCTTTATTTCTGGTAGCCTTATTTTTAAAAGTAAGGGTAGTAATTAATTGAGCATATGTTAAAGAACTCGTCGCAGTTACGTCATCACCATTTGAGTGACACAAAATAAAAGACGTGTTACGAATTCGAAATGAGCACGCTTTCATGAAAAAAGATAACAAGTCATGCTTAGGCATCTGTCTAATTGTTTCATGTATGTTGTGGTTGCACTGTTTTTATATGATTACATCTCAATCAACTAGGCAGCCTTTTTTCAGAACATTAGCATCAAGCGATGTTTCTATGCAAGCACTGGTGGTAGTCATTGCTAGGATGGGCTACTTGTCTTCCTCAGTGGTTCTGTTACATCCCGAATTGAGACGTGACTGGCATTAACGAATCACATTCCCTAATGTTGAATGCCAGGTTTGTACACCAAATATACGATTCCTACCCTTCCGGAGCATTGGACCCGTGCAGCCATGCCAGACACTCGTCTTGTACGATAATACCTTCTTTTAGCCATTCGATGTATTACATCTCCTGATGTGACTTAAAACAGGCACACGAGAAGAGGACACAGACATCAACGCACAACTGAATGTAAAGAGGAGCCATCCAAAGAAGAAGTAAGCAAATATGGCTGTCTCCTATCATCAAACTGTATAGACCAACGTGCTTCAATATCAAGATCAACGGGTCAAATTTGGACTAGGACGGTTTCCATCTGGTCCCCCGAGCTGCTCGCAAAGTCCTGAAGCAATTCTGGTGTGACATACGATATAGTTGTGAATTTTCCCCATGGAATTAACCTTTTCGCTCTGGCTGAATTCTGCTCTGCGTTCTGTCATTATTTTGATCTGAACACATGGAATGGGAAAGGAATATAAAAGTAGTGATATTTCGACATGTCAAACATTCGAGTGCGCTTCCGAATGACAGTCGCATTCGTTAACAAGCCTGTTGCATGCACATAGCATTGTAATGACAACTGTTCAACACGCAACATATTTCAATTTGAGCCGTACCTGTATCACGTAGCAGTACATGCTACCTTTTTTCTGTTAACGATATATGTGAAAGCCTATTGCCGCCACCATAATAAATTAGTATTTTTAGATACGTTCTCAAGTTCCGCTAAATTCTTTTGTGTCCATTAGGTTTGACATACATGCCTTCAAATCTTGCGAGCCAATTACTTAGCTGCTCTGCGCCAATTTCCGAGAGTGCGGCTACAAAGTCATTACCTTATGATGCAGTCGCGATGTGAAAACCGTACAACATAGTTGCATCAGTGACTGTTGGATGCTTGGTCCAGACCAATTACTGTATGGGCGTTACTAGTTCCAGACAAAACAACAGTCACGTGTAATAGATGGTGGTCAAGTGAAGCCTTTCAAAGACACAGAAATCGCCTAATCCACCAATGGGATACGTTTGATTGGCTCCCATGGACGATTTGCCTACATTACCAATGCACGCGTTAATGCGTGTGAAAGCGACATCCAAAGCACATCCATTCTTCAGTTGTCGATGTAACAGTTCGACAGCCATTAAATATTGGATGAGTGATTCTGGTCGGCTAACGCAATGTCGTTAGCAATTCGAGGGAACACGTTCGTCAGGTTTGATAGAATAGTTGCGTGATGCAACCAGCGCAACCATCGCCAAATGAGCCTTTCTCTGGTGTGATACGTTTGATCGTTTACGTAGTTGGGTGGACGGGCGTCATCAGTAACCTGTTTGTCGTCGTCGTCACCTTGAAGCACACGAAGCTGTGGCGACTGCTGACATGCAAATACATCGTCAACCAGAGTGTCATTGACGCGTTGGCTTTATTCGTGTTGCTGGCGCGCATGCACATGGTCGATGGAGACAATAGACTGTCTCTATTCACCGGCTGGCAGGACGACCTACAGCACGAGTTGGTCTGTCGCCTGTGGGTGTCGTCGTTCCTCGTGTACGGCCTCCTGCTCGCGTCCACCTACAACCTGGTGGCCATCTCCATCGAGCGGTACCTCGGCATCGCGCGGCCGCTGTGGCATAGGGTCTACTTCACGCACGACAAGATGACGTTTTCGATCGTTGGCATCTGGGTGTTCAGCCTCTCCTACATGGCTTGCGTCGTCGCCATTCCGACAGGCGTGGTTCACCACGAGTGTCAATTAGCCAGACACTGGCCGTCACAAGGAATAAGGACGCTCGTCGGGTCTATCACAATGTGCCTGACCATTGTACTGCCACTGTGCATCCACGGCTTCTGGTACGTTCAATTACGTATACTTTTGATATAAGGGAAACTGACCAGAGCTATATTGGAAGGGAACTGGGAGCTGGGTCACTATAAATTAACAGGGATGACATTTATCAGCAGCTTACACGCATGGAACCAGTAGGGGATGACATTTATATACAAGTGTACAAGCCGGGTAAAGCTTTGTTCAAATTGTTTGTAACTGTTGTTTTAAGAAACGTGATAGTATATCATAAGAAATACTTGCTAGTTAAACCGCAGACATGATCTAGTTTGAATAGGTATTGTGGTTATGTAAAACAAACTGATTCCATCCATATGAGGACGATATCAGTTTACAAAATGGCATAGACTGGAGTAGATCTGCTATTTGAGTCATTAGTTATGTACTGGTGTTTCCATCACGTGAACTGTTCTCTGACAGAAACTCCGTCAAACCATCAGAAAAGCATATGGTGTATTGACACACAATTAAAATCCGTTCTAAATTCTGGCCAGAAAAGTATGCCTTCGATTTACCTAAACGAAAACGGTTTAAAAGTGACATCTGCAAAACGTATAACTATTATCAGCACCGTTGGCATGGCAGAGAGTGACGGGTTTCATGCGCAAGATTTTGTTTGTGGCATTGGCAAATCGCGATGTACTGGATGGGGCACTTGAAGTATCCAGTATCAATGCTATATCCGAGGTCTCCGTCAAGTTGTGCCTTTGCCTACAATGCTGATAAAGACCAAACATGTGAATTGCATTAAGACATGCCATCTCATACTGCAAATATATTAGACACTTTAGCACCTTCGGGTTTGTGTCAAATTTTTTATTTTACAAGCAGAATTTCAAAAAAATATACGACGAAAGTTTCATGATCAGCCTTGAAATAGGTCAAGACTAAAATAGGGTGCTGAAACGGAACATGTTCCCCCGTTGAGGTACTTGCAGGGAGACTGCTACCGGTCGATCGAGGTGTTCTCGTAATCTGGCCGATGCTATTTTCGAAGTGTGATTTATTTTACAAACAGCCAGTTCAATTAAAATGTGGTATGTTTTGCCTATAGTTCAACTGATTACTGGTATATCTTGTTGAGAATCACGTACTTGTTCTTCGCAGCTATGCGCGGATTTTGATAGCGCTGCGCATGCGCGTTCAACCGGAAGTGCCACCGACAGCAGCGGCGACGAGGATCTGGATCACGGCAGTGGTTTCCGTGGCTGTGGCGAATCTGGCGTCGGTCGACAACATGTTTGGACATGCCGCGGCAACTACGGCGTCAAACGCTTTGTCCAATTTAAGGAAGAAGCGAGCAACAAGAAATATTCTCAAGACGCTGGCAATCGTCACCGTAGCCTTCGTGATCTGCTGGATGCCCAATAAGTGCTACGGTTTCCTCTACTTGATCGGAGTGAGGACAAGTATCGATTTCACATATGGCATCACCTTTATATTAGCGATGTGCAACTGTTGTGTAAACCCATTCATCTATATTGTTCATTTCAAGGAGTTCCGCAAAGGCATGGCGGTTATCTTTGGATGTCAAAGCCAAATACGATAGAGGACTGACATGTATACATGTCTCTATATAACTTACATCAAAACGCAACTTACGTAGTGAATTTAATTACATATTTTATCACTGGCCAGCTGTTGCTTCGCAGTACATTTCATCACATGTTGCAAACTGATCAAACATTTGTTTGAAGTTCATACATGTTAAGCCGCCCGGTTCGACTTTCTAAGAAGGCCTACATCTTTGATGTTGTCCAGTGGCTGCTTGTAGAGACGAACGGACGATGTCTGCACCGGATGTAGGAGTGTGACGTCACACGGACAGTGAGACTCCGACAACGGTCTCGTATTTCTCCTATTCTCTCCTGCCTCGACTATTTGAAGTGGAGAGGGAGACGCAGATAAAGGAATGTCAACGAGTCAATATTGTGCATGTAAATATATAGAATATTTTATTTTTATATACTACAATGAAGCTATAAGATATCCTCTGATGTAATTGTTATCTTATCCTGGCGAACCATGATATGCCGTTACCGCTTCGATTGTGTATAAGGTCATATTATTATGATAAAGCGATGAGCTCGACTCTGAGTTGTTGATATGGTATTCATAGTTTGCACTATATAAAATATATAACTGTCGAGGCAGTGACATGGCATTGATTGCTACAACTGTCAATATCTTGTTTTACCACATCAATCGACGTGACAGTTGTTTTTATCCTGGATAAATATGATATGCCTTTCATGCTCTCAGTGTAGTTACAATGGTCATAGCATATGGCATATGAGATGAAGTAAACACGCTTGATACAGAGTCAGCAATATTACTGCGAACTATGTATCTTGTATAAATGTTATATGCCTTTTACGTCGCCAATAATTATACTTTCATTGTCATTAATTGATACCATACATGGGTATATGATAATGTGACGCTCGACAGAGTCATTAACATGGTATTCATATAGTACATTAAATATCAAGTACTGTAATTGCAGCTGTAGAAAGTCAACGTTATTTCAAATTTCTACCTTGTGTGTTAAGATATTCCCTGATATCATCATATTCCTGGATAAATGATGACAGGCCATTTATGTTGCCAAAGACGCTCTGGTCGTGCTTGATACCATATGGCAAAATTACGAACAAATAACTTGGTATTCATAGTATCATATATAGTATCATAGTATCATATATAGATAGTATACATAAACAATGGAAAGTAGCTGATGAAAAGTAATATTAGCAAACTCCGTTAAGCGGTAAATAAAATGGCTGCATGAACACGTCTTTTAATCGTATATTTTGTTGACCATTTTGTTTCAGAAGATGATCTTTATGACAAAAACCAGTAATGCTTGCATGACAAGATGTCATGTCACAGTAATGTAATTCACATATTTAACAGTTATAAACATTGTTGGCAAAGCTTAATGTAGGTACCTACGTCAAAATTTAGTTTTTGATGTACGTAGGGAAACAACGATATACGGGATACATCAATTGACCTATCCATTACGTACAATAACTCCGTCAAGCGATGCCAGAAATGGTTACCGAACACCTGCGTTTAGTGCTACACCTTCCGCGTGTTATAATATTATAGTCAAACGGTGTGTTCAACTATCACGCTTCTAACATTAGTACGCATTTATGCTAAAGTCCCCAGTGTCACGCCTAGTACAATCACATCGTGTTGATCAAACGTCCTGTTCAAACGCGTCATTGCGGCGTCCGGGTTTTTGAAGAGTCTGGAGATTCTCGTAGTAATACCCGTCACCAGGGGCGCCGCGCAGGAACAAAGTCTCAATCTTGGTGATGAGTGCTGCCACGGTTGGCCGGGAGGTGGCGTTGTCTCTCCAACATGGATCTATCACCTGTTCAAACCTAGACAACAACGTATATAATTTTACACCATCTTGGCAGTATGTCAGACATCTGTCCGTCCGTCCGTCCGTCCGTCCGTCCGTCCGTCCGTCCGTCCGTCCGTCCGTCCGTCCGTCCGTCCGTCCGTCCGTCCGTCCGTCCGTCCGTCCGTCCGTCCGTCCGTCCGTCCGTCCGTCCGTCCGTCCGTCCGTCCGTCCGTCCGTCCGTCCGTCCGTCCGTCCGTCCGTCCGTCCGTCCGTCCGTCTGCGTGCGTTAAAATCACGCAGTAAATGCCATACTGTTCATGCAGGTCATATATAGTTACTGCATTTCGTTTCAAAACAAGGCACAATTGTTCAGTTAGACACATGTGGGTATTGTTTACTTGGTGAAGAAACCATGCAGCGATGATAGGCAATGATCCATCACATGACACATTTAGTTGTACCATACCTTTGAGTTACGGAAATTATATAATAATGCAATGGTATAATAATAATAAGAAGAAGAAGCAGAAGAACATTTATAAACCGCCATGACTCCAGGTTACCTTGTTAAGAAAAAACATAAAAGCAGCAGTACAAATTCAATATCATAAAAATCTTGCAGCAAATGTCCTGTCAAGTTATCGTTAAGAAATATACTCATAAAATATAAACAGATAGTATAGATTTAAGTTGAAAACATACCGCAGAAAAATAAATTAATATCAGTAAATTAATGATAAGATGCAACAAAAACCTACATGTCGTCAGGGCAATGTCTAGGACACGTCATCCTGGACCCTCTGGCGAGCTGTGTCCTCAGCTCTCTGCTTCTTAGTTCCGGGTACGGAGGACCTCCTAGGAACCAAACAACAACGTCATTGTCACATACTGCATGGAAGACATATCGTATCGCAAGACAGCTCAAGCTTATGCGTGAAGCAATGAACATGCCTATGATAGTGCCGATCTACGCTACCAAGATTTTGTAACACTAATCAAAGTTTTGACATGTGATTTAAAACGATTTCCATCCAGGACAACATGATATACATAGCAAGATGGTCAGATGCACCTATTCTTACTGTGGCAATATTTGGTGGTGTTAATTTGTCACTCGTTTTGTTATATTATCTTGGGAGACACCATTTCTGGAGTTAGGCCTACAATGTGTAGGCCTACAATTAGCTGTCTTAAATTGTTCATGGGATATTATGAGGTTAGCGGTCGTTTTGGAAATGTTACTATACGTTCATCATAATGTCCATTTTCTGGGAGTTGCATCGTGATTCCGCACATATCTCAGTCTTGTTATACCTATTCTCGTGCGAGGGACAATACATGATCATGGATCATCACCTTTGCTGAATATTTCCCAAACGGTAACACCGTACGACCAAACATCGGTCTTGGCGTTATACTTCCTTCGCTCTCCAGGGTTCAGATTCAGCTGTTCCGGGGACATCCATTTCACCGGAATCATCTCCTGAAATTGTGGGAATTGGGATTACTCCAATATAACACATATGTAACACATCAAACAATCAAAGTGCCACCTTTTGCTATTGTCTCCGCAGTCTTTACTTGTCCGGTTTGTTACTATTATCATTAAGTGGAGTTACAAAACCAGTATATTTCAAAATTTAATACCCAGAGTGTTTGGCCAATTTGGCCCACATATAAAAATTTTGGCATGCATTTATACGATTTAGTGTATGTATTTGTTGTGATGACAATGCCACGATCATGCTAAAAGACAAATATGGGGCATAACGAAATATAAATATGGCTCTCAACGTTGGCGTGACCCGGAAATCGCGGAAATGTCGATTGCGTCTCAATCCGGGACTTTACAGAAAGACTGATGATGACTAGCGCCTGTATTTGGTACCTCCTTCAATGTCAGCTTAGCGATGAAAAATGCTATCAAGTTGAATGAGCCAACACATTGTGTTAACATTAACATTCTCAACATCATCACGGAAGTCCGACATAGGCAAGGAAGACGTCAGTGACATCGGAGGTGAGAGCGGACGTGAATATACGGCTCCTCAAAGACACGGATGCCTTTGTGCCTGGCCAGACGCCATAAGTGGCGGTCTGGTGCAGGTGGTCTCCAGTCGAGGGAAGCCATAGGTCCGCAACGATGTCTTCATACAGTCTCTGTAGCGCCTGGTTGGGCCGCCTGTTTTTCTTGAACCAGACGCCAGCTCGGAGAAGGTCGTCTTTGGTAGTTGCGAGTTACCCATTCGGAACTTCAAATAACGACTGAGCTCGACAAGCGTCTGGACAGTTACCACCCTCAGTGTCAGCTTAAGAGGTCAGCGAAGAAAAATGTTGACAAGTTCAATGAAACCTCATAAGCCCATAACAATCTAACCATGATATGCATGTCTACAGACTAGTCAGTTGCCGAGTGCTGAAAATAACTAAATAGATATGTCAATATTCGGTGACTCCAATGACGGTGGCCAAATGTTTGCAGCTGGTATATAACTAGGTATCAGCCACTTTACTGAGTGTTACTTATGAGGGAAAACAGCTACTTCTGTAAGTGTACTTACATCCACTTTGTCGGTATCTCTTCTCTGCACCTCGCTTCTGATTGGTCCAAACCCGGCTACCTTGGCAACGACCTGTCCGACGTCACCAGTCTTCAATAAGATGTTTCTGACGCCAAGCCGTCGATGGATGATCTGTGTATATTACCAATGGTGTCTATACAACTTGCGTTGATATACAGCAAGAAATGTACACATTACATTACGACGTACTCTCTCCTCACATGAATAGTGTGTGTGTGTGTGTGTGTGTGTGTGTGTGTGTGTGTGTGTGTGTGTGTGCGTGCGTGCGTGCATGCGTGAGTGCGTGTGTGTGTGTGTGTGTGTTTGTGTGTTTGTTTGTTTGTTTGTTTTTGTGTGTGCGTCGCTGCGCGCGTGCGTGCGTGCGTGCGCGCGTGCGTGTGTGCGTGCGTGCGTGCGTGTGCGTGTTTGTGTGTGTGTGCTTTGCGTGTGTTATCCTTGGAAATCCAATTATTTTAGACTACATTTTCTAAGCATCGCAGTTCTACTTTGTCCTTGTACAACTGATTATATGTATTTCTAACATATAATATGCACATATGTTGAACGTATTATATATTATGTCCAATTGAAAATGTATAATTGAATTGAATTCTACATAAAGAACGAAGACAGGTCTACACTCCTGCTCACTGTACAGGAGAAACCGCAAACTAGTAATTTACATTTCACAATAATTGTATTTTTGTCGTAAAAATAAACAAACTGACATTGACGCTTTATGTGATATTTATTATAGTACGTGTAACGTTACCTTGTGCGCGTGCAGTTGTTGCAGTCCTCGAGCGATCTGCAGACTGAATGTTATCATCTTGTCTGCCAAGTCCTCCGTTACTGTCCCCTGCCCCGACAACCAGCTTCCGAGAGTGCCAAGGTCACACAACTCGAACAGCAAGATGGGAACTACAAAATAACATAGACTTTATTTTGCGACTTACGCCCCGTATGTGTGTGTGTGTGTGTGTGTGTGTGTGTGTGTGTGTGTGTGTGTGTGTGTGTGTGTGTGTGTGGGTGTGACTGTGTGTGTGTGTGTGTGTGTGTGTGTGTGTGTTTGTGTGGGTGTATATATATACATGTGTGTGTATGTGTGTGTGTGTGTGTGTGTGTGTGTGTTTGTGTGTGTATGTGTATGTGTATGTGTATGTGTACGTGTACGTGTGCGTGTGCGTGTGCGTGTGCGTGAGCGTGAGCGTGTGCGTGTACGTGTACGTGTGTGTGTTTATGTGTGTCTGTGTGTGTCTGTGTTTGTGTGTGTGTCTCTGTGTTTGTGTATGTGTGTGTATGTGTGTGTTTGTGTGTGTGCCTGTGTGTGCCTGTGTTTGTATGTATGTGTATGTGTTTATGTGTGTCTGTGTTTGTGTGCGTGTGTGTGTGTGTGTGTGTGTGTGCGTGCGTGCGTGTGTGTGTGTGTGTGTGTGTTTGTGTATGTATGTGTGTGTTTGTGTGTGTTTTTGTGTGTGCCTGTGTTTGTATGTGTGTGTATGTGTTATGTGTTTATGTGTGTCTATGTTTGTGTGTGTGTGCATGCGTGGCGTGCTTGTGTGCATGTGTGTGTATACAAAATAGAAAAACAAAAAACATATGTAAACTTACCACTGGGGACAGCACCAAGGAACAAAAGGATGTTCTCATGTTTTGGACAATCGGTAGCCCAGAAATTCATCTTTGCAGTCATGAGTAACTTGGTTTCAGCATTGCCACCATCTGTAAATTATGAATATTAATTCATGGAACAAGTTCGGATTTACTGATCAACAATAATTTGTCATCATTGTTATACTCGATATATTTAGTGGTTTGAAACGTAAACGTCGGCGTTGCATATGCAACCAGATTTCCGCAAATGTTTTAATAACAACAATTGCGTATTTTAACTGGTCGAAAGGATTGACTTTGTTAAAAAAAATTGGTAACTTCCCAAAGCCAGTTATGTATATCATCATGATGTATATCATATATGATATACCTCCCATAAATTGATTCTCATGATTAAAAAATACTTTCTTCAATTGATATTTGCTGAGTCAAATCGGCGATACACAACACCGTAATAATATGTGACGCAACGCAACGCAATATTATAATAACAAAGCAAGGGGCTTGAAGAACAACAATATTGCACGCAGGGAAATCAACCAGTTACCGGAAGACGCACGTTTTAGTGTCTTCGCGACTATTTCTTGCCGACCGCCCTTCGACCCCAATGTCGCCGAGTGGATGTCGGCAAATCGTCCCTTGGCGTTGGGGAGTTTGTCCCCCAATGTGACGTTGCTCGCGGCGACTTTCCATTCGGCAACGTCTTCGGTGATCATGCTGCTGTACAAGTACACGTCGTCCTCTTCGGGGTCGTCGACGTCGTTGTACTGTCAATGAGTTCCGCATTAGCAATTCTGACTGTAGGAACGGCTTGTAGACGATCAATATGTTCTATTAACTAGGTAAACTAAACTGTGGCTTTATGTAGGTTTCTTTACGAGTACATCTGGTTAGGTTAATATGTTTACACTGATGTGCATTCACGCACGCACGCACGCACGCGTGCACACACGCACGCACGCTAAGAGGCAGGCAAATACGCATGCACACACACCACACCACTCACACACAACACACACGTACAAACACATGTACAAACACACGCACACACACACACACGCACACACTCATACACACATACACGCACGCACACACAAGCAGACAGGCAACATAATATCCACACACAAAAAACGTGTCGCGTATTATTTTGACTGCTTACAGAGATGCCGACACGTGACAAGTACAGTATGGAAGTATGCTGGTATATCACACAATTAACGCTTTAAATACTAGCATAGGTTACATCACCACGTTGTGGTAACGTTCTCAAAGACTTGATAAACTCACGACAAGGATAGTGACTCACCACGTTAGCATTGAAATGAACTGGATTTGATTGGTTTGCTTTTTTGCGCCAATAGAGTTTGTTTTGGGTAACTGTTTGTCTGAAGTCTGCGAAGCTATCTGGCATATACGGCCTGTCTTGTCGACGTCTCGCCAGGAAGAAGAGGATAACGAGCAGTATCAGCAGCAACAGCAACATGATCGCTGCAAACACATCAACAACTACATATATAACGCATTCAAGAGTCACCAATCAGGACCAATTTGTCTTTATTCAGAAATCGACACAACGCCGACATGTGGCCAAGCACCTCGATGCGCAAGGTAATTAATATTTATGTTTTTATATTAGTAGGTCTAGATATATATTAGTCCTAATAATAAACGATATTAAACAAAGTACCGTGTTAGTTGTAAATGGGATAATTAATCGATGGTCAAAGATGAATCATACGGCGAAAAAGCGACTTGTATAACTATATTTTCTCTGGCAACATCAGCGATCAAATTGGCGCCGGCGCGATATCATACCGTAGTAATATTCACCATACAGGCATAACAAATTAACGTGATTATCGCTGTAGCTGCACGCGTGATTAGGGTGGATGTTGGTGTTGCTGTTTGTAACGATGCGGATGTAATATCATCTAATACAGCATCATCGTAGTGTACATGAGAATTATGACAACTAGCCTGGGACGGACGTAATAAAAACGATACTAAATGATGACAGTGTTATACGCAGAATACAGATTTAACATTGGATGCATAAGCCGTGTTGTGTACACAACTCAGCTACCGGTCATTTGACTTACCAATGACTATACCCACGATGACGATAACTGTCGGACCACCAGTGGTCGGTGGCTCTGTGTGTGGTGTACCTGGAAAATATGACAACGCTTTCACACAGTTTCGAAAGCAGCAAAACCGTTTAACGGTTAAACATAATAATAAATAACTTTCTTGACATTAAACTCTGCGGAGTGGTTTTGTGTTCTCGAAATGTAGAACATGAAGTTGTAAATCAGATTCCAGGTATTACTGATTTTACGGTGAGTGTGTCTCGATACCCGTAAGCTCACAGTCATATGCACGTACTCATTTAGGCACCTTCGCACTCATTCACGCATTCACGCACGCACGCACGCACGAACACATGTACACATATACTCATTCACACACACCCTCATTCACGCACGACCGCACGCACGCACGCACGCACGCACGCACGCACACACACACACACACACACACATAAAGTCTTTCTCTGTCTCGATCTCGCTGTTTCTCTCTCTGTCTCGCTTTCTCTCTCTCTCTCTCTCTCTCTCTCTCTCTCTCTCTCTCTCTGTATCAATATATCTATGGTTATTTCCATTTATCGATGGTTGCTTACATTTATCTATCCCGTCCAGCCCCTCCAGAATACCAAGCTGAAAACAAAGATGAAGTCATGTGTATTACATTTTGGTCGAAATGTTAATAAACACCGACACAAGTAAGCATATTAACATCGCTTGAACCACAAACCGAGACAATTTGTGCGAGGGTTAACAATGGTTGCCAGAACAATCAATTAATAATAAATATATCTAAAACGTTTAAATCAAATTGTTGCCACATGGAAATATTGAACCAAACCACGTATACGGTAGTTGCACATTACTTAGTGTTTGCAATACTAATGATTTCGATAGTATATTATACTTATTTACATTAATATCGACATTAATAACGGTAGCAAATATGATATGTTTATCACATGATATGTTTATCACAATATGAATTAGTTTACTTTGAGTTCTGTTTCTGTGGATAGTCCGGCATTGTTGTAGATGGCGACTTTGACTCGGATGGGATGGTCAGCTCTGTCCACGAGCAAGCAGTGGTCAAAGTAGAAAGTCTGCCACCGCAGAAAGCAGCCGTTGAATGGTGTACACACGCACGTACCATCGGCTTCACACTTGTGTGTGTTCTGCAAGACACAGATGACAGAATGTTGTCTTGCATATTACAGTGCGAATATAGAGAGGGTGTGAGTGAGGGAGTGATATGGAAAAGGGAGGAAGGGAAGTGAGACAAATAAGAGAGTGACAGGGAAAGCGAAAGATATATATAGGAGGGGAATGTGACAAAAGACATTGTGAGAGAAAAAGCTAAACGGAGAGTTGAGAGAGAGAAAGGGACACAGAGAAAGTGAAAGTGAGAAAGAAAAGGAGCAGGAAACAGAAAAATAGGAAGTGAACAAGAGAAAGAGAGAGAGAGAGAGAAACAGAGAAAGAGAGAGTTAGTGAGTGAACGTGAGAGAGACAAAGAGATTGACAGAGATAGATGTGGAGAGAGATAGGGAGAGAGAGAGAAAAAAAGATAGAGAGAGATACAGAGAGATAGTGAGAGACAGAGAGAGATAAATAACTATAGAGAGAGAGAGCGAAAGAAAGAGAGACAGAGAGATAGCTAGATAGATAGATAGATAGATAGAGAGAGAGAAAGCGAGAGAGCAAGAGAGAGAGGGGGTGGAGAGAAACAGGTAAGACAGTTATATATATATATATCACCATCATTGGTACTACATCACTATGTGCCGAAGTAAATCAACGGTGGTATTTCCTAGTATGGTGACTAATTTGGCAAATAACAAACAAGACTTAACAAGTGAGTGTAATCATTTTGAAATGATGTATGTTATGTGTTCTGCATTAAACTCTCAATATATTAGAACTAATAAAGTAAATTAATTCACTGTTAACTCTACTAGTAATGAAATAATTTACGATCACAATAAGTAAAGAGACACATTTTGAGTAACAGTTTCGATGTTCAGTACATATTAAGAAATAACTACCTCTGTCTGCTGTTGTCCTTTGTTTGTTCCACTCCACAATTCCTTGTCCTGTAAGACGTCTGTCACTGTGTAGTCTATTGTTTTGATGCCACTCTCCTTGTCGTGAACGTGGAGAAGAATCCTGCAACGGCAGGCAGAGAGAGACAATGTTTTGTATTTACATCGTAAAATAGCAACGAGTTGGTAAACAAGGAAACGTCATTTAGTCATTGTTGTACAGAGGTCCCGAAACGTCAACAATCATTATGGTTGTACATCGATCTTGATATGTCAAAAGGCCATTGCTAAAGAACGACTCTGAGACGTTAACGCTGCGGTATTGTTAGTATCAGTAGAGCAGCTACTCAAGTCAATATTCTGTGTGTGGTGATCAATGTTTGTACTCAAAGTGTTACGGTTTTATAGTTCAGCCCGTGAGTTTAACATGTCAGTGCATGAGTATATTACTGCACAAAATAAGTCGCTGTACACACAAGAGTGATACGTAAGTTAGTCCACAATTATGCTTCATTTTTAATGTGGCTATCCCTCTGGATGTAGTTGATCGGCCACATGCGTTCTTATTCCTGCACAAGACACTCACCTCGAGCAGACTGGCAGAATAGAAACCTTGGATCCAATGCACTCTATGTTCTTCTCGAACTTGTGTGTGACAAAACGGGGCGGTGTTGAGTCGACTCTCACCATCAGCCAATCAACGGCACTGTTTCCCATTACGTCAGTCGCCCTCACAAACACCCGGATGGAGCCTCCGTCGACGATTGATTTTGTCGACGTGAACTGTGAAATGTTAAAGAGTTATAAACGTTTTACAACGACACACATTTGAATATCTGTGTAAATCAATCACTGGCAGCACATTGATTGTAATACAAATGTTAGATCTACGTACTGGATTTGCTACAGTTTTGCTACGCGATGTCACAAGTGCAAAGGGAATGAATTTCTTTTGAACTCACCAAAGGAAGGAAATAAAATTCCCGATACATCCGGAAGTGTTCACCAATATCACGCATGGTTTTTCAATGGCGGTAGATCCACCAGCGTGATAAAATACCACGATATGTTCTACTAAAACTAGATAGATACGTTTGTACTCAGTAGACGAAGTGTGAAATTAGAGTAAAAGTTGCGATACTCTGATTGTAGCAACCAATGAACACGTAATTATTACGGCCTTCCCAGCACAGGCAAATGGGTGTTATCATAACTGTTAGCGTTTACGTTTTGGCTTCATCAACCTAATTAAGACAATCAGAGCTATTAGTTGCTATGTTGTGTCACGGATACCTCGTAGCTTTGGTCCAACCCAACGTCTGTTAGAGGTGGCTGAACTGCGGAGATGCTCTTAAGTTCGGTAAAGCCAGCCTGAAATCTGACTATCCCGCGCTCATTTGGAATGGCCTTTATCGATCTTTCACCTTCTAAATCATCGAAACCTAGAAGCAAGAAGACAACGTCGTATTATTTGCAATTGTATATTTGTTGTATTTATCTAAGAACAAACTAAACGATAGAAAATACTGATAAATTACGAGTTTGTTCTTATTTCTGCTAAGGCAAATTGGGTTTACAGCACGGCCACTATGGTAGTGTTTCATTCTCTATGCAGTTTATTTGTACTTTGTACAACATGCAGCTATCAAACATATAAATTTTGTCAATAATTTTGCAGCTAGCTAGCCAGTCAGTCAGTAACATCAAGAATCGATTACAATCAATAAATTATAATTAACACATTTCAAACTGCGCCATTGACCTAAAAGTAAGCGTCTACCTTTGCCAACTGGCCACGGTTTCGTCTTGTTCAGCAGTCCGTTGTTATGATGCAATTCGTTCTCGAAGTGACCCTGCCACTTCACCGTGATATCAACAGATGACGTCAGCCAGACATAGTCGCCGTCAGTGTCCGACACAGCCGTGACTCCGGACACAGACATTGGCTTCTTTCTGTTGGTCTTCACAGACGACGTCGAGTCCCACAGAAACAGACCCCGGGCGTAGGCGGAGTTCCCGACCGAGTCGTCTACTCTCAGGACAACCGCGTACATGCCGGCGTTGTGTAGTTTATACGTGGGCAAGGAACTCCTGGTGGTGAGAGGATATTATATATATATATCAGTATATATATATATATATATATATATATATATATATATTCACACACACACACACACACACACACACACACACACACACACACACACACACACACACACACACACTCACACACACACACACACACACACACACACACACACACACACACACACACACACACACACATACACACACACTAACAAATAACAAATACAGTAACAATATCTACTCCTGGCAACTCACAATATATTCTAGTATAACCATAACCAATTAACACAATTGCAGTTTGCCATACATATATCGACATTAGTATAACAACGTTACCTCTGGTACTGTCTAGGAAGCTGTTATTTCTATGAACGATGGAAGATTCTTGATAAACATTCAATGATTTGCTATTATTTATTAACAAGCTAAAAACGCACCGAGCAGTTACCGCCACTATACAATTCATAACTAGAGGAGCTAAATTGGGAATGTGTGTCAATTAAACGTTTTCACCAAAGAGTAAAATAACATAACATATGTGGATCCCTGAACCTGGGAGGACATTCACATACAGTGCTCAAAGTTAGTGTAGTAATACATTGATAACCGTCCTGCTACAACTAGCGTGGCTTTAAAACATGTGTTCGGCTTACGTACTCGAAGGCGGACTGCTGGCCTTCAAACAGTAGCGTGGGTTTCTCTGTCAGTGTACCGTTGATGTCTGGCGTCAGTTCGTACACCTTATACGAAAATGCCTGTAGCCCCGAATCGTCGTCAAGCCAACCGGCCCATCCCACGTAACGGTTTTGGTTGGCCTGCGTATAAAATAGATCATTCAGTTACATACACGATTGCATGATTTAACACAGTGTCACTTCTATTTAAATGGGAGAACATTAACGTGCTTTCTGCTAAAACAAGAGCACAGCTAGATTAGAAGCAAGGCCGATCTATATTTGATTATCTGAGCAACAAACAACTACTGAACAGAACAAGCAGGATGTACTACGATATAGACGTGCGTAATATGTCTTTCAAGTTCAAAAAATAAATGTTAAAGGTACAACTTGTTTCACATATGATCATACCTCTAAAATGTAACAAAATGCGACGCAATAGCGCCTACTTCTATTGATATAAGTAAAATTAGTTTGATAATATCGCTGCACAGAAATGCGATCATCGTAGACGTTTGAGATCCCACTCACGTTGCTGTCAATCTGTCGACCAACGTCTACTGGCAGGTAGTCGGATTTGATGCAGTTACTCTTCGATTTACAATGAGTAGGTGCCTTCAGGTCAAAGTTGATCGCGACAGTTCTACTTCCGGTCTTGCCCTTGAAGTACATCCGGTTGGAACTTGCCTTTGTGATCTTGTAGCCGCCGCCCTTAGCCTGCAGGTTCACTTGTAGCCTAGACAAGAGTTGAGAAACAGAAGTCGAGCAACGGTAATCCTATTGTTGATACAGGAATACTGAACTGCTTATTCTTGTGATACATACCGAAGTATGTCAAAACTTTACATTATAGATATATGCATATGATATTATATATCAGGAATCAAGACACACGGGAAATTATTATAATGTTCAAAATAATAAGCCAATTTAGGAAATGTATAGAATGAAAGTTGACATTTTATAACATTCTTCTGTCTTAGGCCTAACTATAGCGATCACTAGACAAATCAATGAGAGTTGTAGTAATTTTCGACAGAATATCAGAGTTTAGATGTAACTCGCAAAGAAGAAAATAGATCCACTTTTGGGAAAATTCGAGCTGGTTCTATATACCTGTAGTTATGTGCGATGGTCGCTGATCGTAGATCGTGCTTGTATGTACACTTTAATGGCTGGACCGGTTCCCGTTCACTCGTGAATGTCGAACAGCGAATATTGTCTTGATATATTGAAGTGTCTCCTGGTAAATAAGCGTATATGATGATTATGCCTTATTAATAATCATCAGTTCACCATCTCATCACAGCAAACGGGGCTTAAGAAATTAGCTCACGTATGTAATCTATTCTATACACAAACACACACATACTTACAAAAACATGTAAACACACTCACATACGCGAGCTCAAACGCAAACACACATATGTACACACGCACAGAACTCTACATATACGCCCATGCACACACACGCACGCACATGCACACACACGCATGCACACACACATGCACACACATACACACACGCACGCACACACATACTCACATACACACACCCGCACGCACGCACACACACCACACACACGCACACAAACACAAACACAAACACGCACACAAACACACACGCACGCACGCACGCACGCACGCACGCACGCACACACACACACACACACACACACACACACACACACACACACACACACATGCACACACACCCTCTAGGTTTTAACCCATACATGTGATTGTGAAGAAATGCATACTTATTATTTCATTTTTAAATATATTTACTTATGCACCCACGGCTTAAGAAGCAATAGATAATATTTATGTTACTTTACTTGAAATGATCTAGTTTAAAAAAGTACTTTTTTAACGTTTACTCCAATTTTAGCAATAAATAAAAATTACTGGACATATCTCAATGTACCTCTGATTTGTGCAATCCACAGGTACGGCATTACGTTTCGCAATTTCGCAACTTAATAAAACCTTTGCGGTCGTAGTTCCTGTGATCTCAGATACACCAAGGCGTACTCACCGGCATTCTGAATTACTCCTGTTCCGCTTGTGCTGACGATGCCGAACTTGACCGTGCGCATGTAGGTCGGGGTGGCCGGCGTGTCCGGCAACGGGTCAAGCTGGGTCTCCCACTCAACGACGGCACTGCTGACATTCTGGTGACTGCTGAAATGTGTAAACCAAATCTATGCATTAACACGTTAACGTTAGGTAACCATGCGGTCGTTCTATGTTCAATCGCTTCCTCAGGCTTAGACCATTTAACTCTGATCTGGTCGGGTCTAATCGGGTGTGATCGGGTGTGATCGGGTATGATCGGGTGTGATCGGGTGTGATCGGGTGTGATCGGGTGTGATCGGGTGTGATCGGGTGTGATCGGGTGTGATCGGGTCTGGTCTGGTCTGGCCTGGCCTGGCCTGGCCTGGCCTGGCCTGGCCTGGTCTGGTCTGGTCTGGTCTGGTCTCAGAACGATATGTATGTACACTTATTCATATAAAATTTATAAATTGCTTTTACTTCTCGGAGAAAGATGAAGACTGTGAAGGAACTGACCGGATGCCAATATCGAGAGCCAGACGTGGCCGAAGTACTTTGAAAAGTACTTAAATACAAGTACAAGTATTTTCCATTGACAACGTGCTAAGTACAAGTACATCATGGTTTCAGCAAAATACTCGCATACAGATAGGTCCTTTTAAATAAAAATGTGCTTTAGGTGGACCCATTTTATTATTGAAACTGGGGTCAGCCCAGTTTCATAATATTCTATACGTGGAGAATTGCATGAGTAAGTGAGTGAATATTGTAAAAGTGAATTGTGTCCCCCAACATGATCTTGTCACTGGATTTGTCCAGGAGTCCAGTCACTCCCAGGGGTCATAGGTCACTGGGGACAGGGAGGTGACTAAATCACTGACAGAATCAATGATTGATTGCCAATGTGGTTAAGACTGTCATACCATAATTGGATAATAATTATATTAATTCCAACAAATATACAGTATTTTACTTCAGGCGTTACGCTATCATCCAACCAGACGTACATGATCACGTTACAAAAGTACTTAAAATAACTTGATATTTAACTACTTGAATTTAACTACTGAAATTCGCCTTGAGATTAAATTAGTACAAGAAATGTTGGCTTTTTATAGCAAGTGTACTTATATACCATACCTGTACAGGTTGTCTTGATTACAGTTTCCAGTAAAAACGGTTCTCTCGATCCCGCCATAAGTCACCTTCAGGCTCAGTTGACATTTTATGAAGTTCGGTGAATCCCTCACTGAAATGACAAAGACAAGTATGATAATATCACAGCTATTTGCCAATTTACAGGCTTCAGGTTGAGAGAGAGAAAAGTCCCACCTCTCTGGGTATTATCTAAAACTTATTAGTTACAATATTGATATTATTGTACCACATGTGTTGTGACTGATTGTGTAATATCCATATGTTATTGTTCATATTCATACTATGGGCCTCTTGTCCTACTACGTTTAGGTAGATAATGCAATATCTGAAGACCTATACTGGCCCACATTTGTTGTAAACATTGAATGTTCTTCACTGTTCAAATGTCAGAAATAATTCACGACAATTTTTATTCTACCTGATGTTGTGATGGTGCCTCGCGTAAAGAAATGTTTAGACACAAGTGCAAACTAGATAATTATTATCACCTTTCTGTGCGAAACACGACTGCCAATGTCATTACTAATCACATAGTATTATCATCAAGAATGCACTACCTTTATAGAAAGATAATGGTTCAGTTTGGTCAAATCATTAACAATACTGACATCACAGAAGGTTGCTTAGTTTGGTCATATCATTATCGATACTGACATCACAAAGGTTTGCTTAGTTTGGTCATAATCATTAACGATACTGACAGCACAGAAGTTGGCTCGGTTTGGTCATACCATTAGCGGTACATACATTGGCCACTGTTGCATTTTTTCTTATGAATAGTACATTTGCTTACACACAACAATGAACAGTACATAAAATTCAGCTGCATCATTTCACCAATTTCATGGTTGCCGTCTTTTCCCCTGCACCAATTTTACACTACCATGATGCCATTTCGATGAGAGGGTCTTCAGTGAGGCAGTGGGTGTCATCCCTTTTGATGTTGCTTATGTTTTTGATGACGTGGATGACATCTACTGGGCTCATGAAGTCCTTCTCACCGATGTTTTAAACGAGCATGCCCCGTTCAAAGAGAAAACAGTCAAAACCAAGCAAACCCCATTTATGAATTCCAAACTTCGAAAAGCAGTCTTTAAAAAGTCAATGTTTTTCAACAAATGCAAAACATGGCGTACTCCGGCCAACTGGGAAGCTTACCGTATGCAAAGAAATCTCTGTACAAAACTAAAACGGCAATCAATAAGACATTACTTTTCTGAGAGGTGTGCCGGTGGACCCAAGCCCACCGTAAAAACATTTTTGTCAAACAAAGGGCTCCTAAAAGACCCTGTAATATTACTCTCAGAAAACGATGGTATCATATCAAACCAAATCTCTGTTGCGTGTACTCTAAACGAGTTCTTTGTAAATGCCGCTCAAGACATATCATCTGTACCTATCCCAGAAGACATATCTAACCACCCCAGCATCCAAAAAATAACAGCTCACATCCCTGCTCCGACTGGTTTTGATTTTAGTCCCGTCACCTCTGAGAGCATAGATACTTTCATCTCTAAATGTAACCCCAAAAAAGCCACTGGAGTCGATGGCATCCCTGCAAAAATCATAAAATCTTGCAGTAAATCAATTTCGGAACCACTTGCAAAATTAATAAATCACACTCATTTGCGACCTCAGCCTTCCCAAACAGACTTAAAGAAGCGCAAGTTATCCCGGTGCATAAGAAAAAGATCCTTTAGACAAGCAAAACTACAGACCGATTAGCATTCTCCCGTTCATCTCTAAGCTATTTGAAAACGCAATCAACTCCCAATTAAGCTCTCATTTTGAGAATTTGTTCAACCGTTTTCTCGGTGCTTTCAGGCAGGGCATGGGGTGTCAGTCCACTCTACTGAGACTACTAGAGGATTGGCGCAAGGCACTTGACAGTCATAAGTATGTCGCTGCCATTCTCATGGACTTGACAAAGGCCTTTGATTGCCTACCTCACAGCCTGCTCTTAGGTAAACTCAGTGCGTATGGCCTTTCTGAGAAATCATGCAGTTTAGTTAGTAATGACCTCAGCAACAGGAAACAACGAGTGAAATTAGGACCTCACTACAGTGAGTGGGCTGACATCGTCAGAGGTGTACCCCAAGGCTCTATTCTTGGCCCTCTTCTTTTCAATGTTTTTATTAATGATATTTTTCACTTTTTGGATAAATCCTCTGTCTACAATTATGCCGATGATAACACACTGTCTTATGCTCATTCAAATTCTGACACTCTCATTCACACCTTGCAACAAGACTGTACTTCTACATTACAGTGGTTCAATATAAACCAAATGAAGGCTAACCCATCCAAATTCCAAGCAATTAGCTTCGGCAAGAGGGGAACAAGGGACATAACAAATTTTACTTTTGAAAACACTACCATTCACTGTGAAAACTCTGTTGTCCTTCTCGGCATTGAGATTGATCATTCGTTAACTTTTAACACACATATCGCGAACATCTGCAAAAAGTCAGCTAGACAGTTAGCGGTCTTAAAACGTCTCGGTCATCTCCTTACTCGACAAGGGAAACTTGCGATTTTCAAATCATTCATAACATCAAACTTCAACTACTGTCCTTTGATCTGGCATTTTTGTAGCCAATCTAGCACCAAAAAACTTGAAAAATTCAAGAGAGAGCACTTCGCTTTATTTACAATGATTATACATCCACGCAACATGATCTTTTAAAGACCTCTAACACCGAACACCTCCACGTTAAACGGATAAAAGAAATGGCATGCGAAGTATTCAAAATTGTAAATAATATTGCTCCAAGTTTTATTCAAAATCTCATCGTTCTAAAATGTTCCCAGTATTCCATGCGAAAGGACAACACTGCAGTTGTCCCTAAGGCAAACACATCTAAATATGGACTTAAATCATTTGTCCATGATGGGCCCCGGATCTGGAACAGCCTGCCAAATGAAATGCGAAAAACAGTTAACTACGGCGAGTTTCGCAGACTGATCCGGAACTGGGATGGCCCATCATGCAATTGCTCTATATGTAGGTATACAGCTAACATCTAACATGTTTGTCGCCATGCCAATATTAGCAATATAACTTTCATTGTATATATGCAATATGGATATGTGTAAAATATTTGTAAACCTTAATTTATTCTTTAGATCTATTTATTTTAATGTTTTAAAGTATTTATTATTTTTAATAAGTTTAGTCAATATACATCTCTACATTTTAATTTATATTTATGCAAATGTCTTAAATTATATATTATTTCAATCTATTTTAACCAATATACTTTGCATGTTTTATGTATCAAAAAAAAAAACATTATGTATATTATACATGCATGTATTATTATATTTATCTTGTACTCATTACCCTATTTTATATGTATTATTGCTGTCATTTAAAATGTTCTGTATGCTTGTTATGGTTTTATGTCTCATTGTTTTACTCTCGTATTGTCGGATAATAGCTCAGATGAGCTAATGTTGCCAAATTATCATGTAACCGACGTTAAATAAAGTTTCTTGTATCTTGTATCTTGTATCTTGTATCTTGTATCTTGTATCTTGTATCTTGTATCTTGTATCTTGTATCTTGTATCTTGTATCTTGATGCCGTCTGGTTTTCCATTTGAAAACAGTAAGTATTCCAAAATAACTCGTGTTTGTATACATGGCCAATTAGTAAATAAGAATTGATTAGTCCGAGAAATCAATGGACGTATACACACACCTGTAGACCTCGGCGCTTCGGGGCAGATATACTTACACTTACCTTAAGTTACCATATTCATATGTAGAATATTTAATTATTATATAGATGGTCTTACTTGTTAGGCAGTTTTGATGTCTATATCTTCCTTCAAATCCACTGGAGCATGCGCAGTAGTCGTCACACGCTATTTCACATGTTCCGGGGAAACAGTCGCAACCCATACATCTTTCTGTCATGAATACAAGAGCCAAATTTAATTATTATTCATCTTAATTTGGGATTATTGCATCTTCTTATAGTGTGAGTGATCGAATACATAGATTAATTATGTCCTAAGCCTATGAACACAACTTTAGGTACTTTACGTATTTCCTAAACCAGTGATCCAAATACCACCTCGTACGCGAGAAAGAAGTGCTCTCTTATATGTACTGCTACCAATTTAATATTCATGTATCAATAACGTGAATAATATTCCCCACTTTTTTATTATTTGACCCATATTGCTCTACCAACTTGTACCACCAACTGACCTGCGGCTCTTTCATTGATCTTTCTAAAACCTTTCCTGTCGACGACAAATGTATACAGGTAATAATTTAATCTTGACATAAAATTACCATCTTACGATTTATTGTGTAAATTCTCCGAGATTCGTTTTTATGTTGTATAACTTAGCAATTAAGTTAATGTCACTTAATTATAAATTCGTATGGTCTGCATTATCGGGAAACTGAGAAGAGTTAAACATGAATGTTTGCGATTAAAGCGCCCCTGTATTGTGAAATATGTTACTCACGTAAGCAAGGCGCATGTGCATGACAGAAACAGCGCTTCTTGTTCATGCTGTAGGGCCACCCGTTATAGCACACTTGATTGGTATTGCAATTTGAGCAGACCGCTGAAAACGTCAAACATGGAACACTACATCACGTATTTTGAAACGGATAAAGGCCATTCTGATTATTTTCTTAATTTGTTCCATCAATCATCTACAACATTCGCCAGGTGGCGCAACTGGACAGCAAGATAGACCAGCGCCGACTTCAGTTGGCCTACCAAAGTGGTATCCGGTTTATGGTAATTTATACTGCGCACGCAGTACTACGAGAGTATTCCAACTGAACAGCGATGATCGTGATCACGGAGATAAACCCCTTAATTAAATAAAGTAATAAGTTGTTCAGTGTGTAAATTGTGATGTCCACCTTCTAACACGGCGGTGTGAAGAATAACGCTAAACATAGTGGTGTTATCTAACTACAGGGAGTTGAAAGTTCATAATAAATCAATTTAAACTTGATACGATTATATTACATTGGCTATTCATTCTGAACAACATTAGCATCATTATACTTAACACGAAAACCATCGCCCGCTGTATCCAGGGATTGATGCAAGGAACGTCCACGCTCTAATAAGGATAGTCAATGTTTCCTACTTAACTATCAAACTTACGTATATTGCACTGTTGTCCTGTCAACCCGGGGCAGCATCTGTGTGTGTTTCGTTTTTGTGTCGTGTCGTTGTAGGTGATAGTCAATGGACATGTTCGGCTGCAAAGAGGCAAGATGGTTGCTCATATCCAGAATAATAACAGTAGCGATGATTGATATTGATCATGGTGATCACCACTACCCAGTAATATTCGCATTGATCAAGCGATATCAAATCAACACAGTCATAGAGTTCGCAGCCACTGGCTTACCAAGGTGGCACCCACTGTTTACTTATGAGTGGTTCACCGTTATCAAACCGCTGTTGCGTGTACTTATATTTAATTAAGTTCATGTATTGTCCTATCTAAGACTAAAGAATAAGTATTGTCACATGTCCAAACTAAACATTATGTCGGTAGTGACAGTATACCGTTTTACACCGGCAACAATGCGGTCATTGTGTCAAAATGACTCTTTTTAAGAATGTGGCAGACGAGCAATTACTTTACGAAATAAAATAACTACGTTGAACTAATTTCAACTGAGGAAAACTTACAAGTAGATCGTTCAGATACTAACGACATACCAGCTTCAAATATTGTATCCTGACGGGATAACGTCCTTGTTGTTTTATACGTGACAGTCGAGCTAACCATACCTTTACCAACTTTTAAAATATACAATATACTAACTTCTTTTGTATACGTGACATTTGAGATAACCATACATTTACCAAATGTTAGAAAACACAGTATGCTAACTTCTTAGTTCGTACGTGACAACCGAGATAACCATACATTTACACAATTTTAGAATACACAATATACTAAATATACTAACTTGTTAGTTCATATGTGACAGTCAGGATAACCATACAGTTTTTAAATTTTAGAATACACAGTATACATCATCGTAATAAACTTAGCATAATGCCCTCGAATGGGCAAGTTATGGCTTCAGAGCGCGTAAAATGTACACGCTACATCACACATGTACAATTCTTAGCGCGTTTAAAATTGAGAAGGCCGACCAAAAACTAAAGTTCGACACGGCCTGTATTATATAATAGTGAACCAGCCAAACATTGGTATGTCATTTAGAATTGTCGACGGTATTGCGGGCATCCCCGCTAGACCAGTCATCCATCCGACAGATAATCCTAGATTCTACTGTGTATTATTAAACTCTAAGAAACAGAGATCTCGCTACCAACTAGACAAGCTATTTCTACACTGTTGTATGCAACTGAAGGCGATAAGGCGTACTTAGTTACCCACATTCGTACTTAGGGACCCACATTCTGCAAACGATATAAAAACGATAAAAAATTAAACGCCGAGCAGCAAGATGGGTTACAAATAGACACCACCAGACCCCCTGCGTCAACTCCATCATCAACGCTCTTGCCTGGCCTACACTCCAACAACGCCGTAAAAAGCTCGACTTGAAATGTTTTACAAATTTCACCACCGCCTCGTCACCATTGATTCTGAATACCTACCACAGCCAACAGAAAAAAGATCAAGCCACAGAAAGAACAACACACACAGCTACAACATCCCCTACTGCAGGACACAGTACAGACATATGTCATTATTCCCCCGGACCATACTTAAATGGAAGAGCCTACCCCAAGAAATAGTGGCAGCCAAGTCCCTGGACTGTTTCAAGTCCAGGCTTGCTGCCCATCTGTAACCACGACAGACCAAACCCTCCCCCTCCCCTTTGTTTCTTATGTCTACCCCCCCCCCCCCCTCCCCTCTACTATGCCACACACCCTTTCA
>OZ024860.1:20869464-20876964 GCA_964017155.1 Oasisia sp. SBJ-2009
AGGTTAAACGTACTTACAGTGTCTTGTAATTTCATAGAAAGCATATGAAAATGCGGAAAAGTTATGTGTCAATGTACCCGATGGCGCCAATATCATAATGGGAATTTCCGTTTCCTTGTTTCCTTCCTTTTCTCCAGACATCTGCCCCTCCCTCTCTCTCTCCCTCTCTTTCCTATCTATATATCTCCCCTCCTCTCTCTGTTATGCCATCCTCTCATCTCTCCTCTCTCTCTATCTTCTCTCTCTCTCTCTTCCTTTCTCTCTCTCCTCTATCTCTCCTCTCTCTCTCTCTCTCTCTCTCTCTCTCTCTCTCTCTCTCTCTCTTGTCAACCTTGTGTTGCCCACTGGTTTCACACATCCAATTTTCTTTAGTTCCTTCCTCATTAACCATGTTCCTTATAGTGCTTATTAAAACAAATGGCGTCTTTTTCACATGGAGTCCACTCCCCCTCCGTTACATTTAATTTCCCTACACGAAATATCCACACGCATCAAGACTGCTACAAGCATTATTCTCCAACTAACCCATTGATCGTCATCATTTTTTAGTTTTAAAACACCAGCCACTCCATCCCATTACAGAACAAAACGTTTGGGAGAATAAGTTCCCCCAAATACTGCCTGTTGTAATTTCTGACCGGTTGTAATTCTGACTATCCTAGCTGCCCCCGGTCGGTCTGCTCTAGTTTTGCCAACGCGCTTTACTATAGACGACACCTCGCCATAACTGTCATGCTTTTTCTGTTACTCTATTCAGGTGCGCGAAAACCAAACTATTACCACTTCGCCATTTTCACATTTACCCTCGGCCCCTCTCAATGGAATTCACCTTGTGCACTCTCACTTTTCATCTTACCCCGCCCCCCGCCCGCCCATACCACTCATTCATATGACTGATTATATTCGTCGTTTTCCTTCTATTTCGGTTAATTCCCCCACATCGTGGCTACGATGTAGGAGGGGTCCCATGAAATACCCCACTCCCGGACAAACACTGTGAATATTACCGTTTTCCGACACTAGTGCATAAGACCTAGACTAGTCCCATTATGCACAGCCATGTAGACCTCCACTTGTAGCAGTGTGAATCAACCAAGCGTGACCAAATGGTGCATTCACTATGTATAACACTTACATCGTTATTCACATTTAAAATTCTCTACTCTCAATGATTACGTTATCTAAGCCGAGCTAACGTCTCGTTCAAGACACAAGTTAATGTGAGTGGTCTTACCTTGACTTGTAAAACACATACTTGCTGGTGGAGATACGGCCAACACCGTCAGCGCGCCCAAGTTGAATAAGCCGTGTCGCTTATGAAGGACCACGAATACGCCCCTGGCACCGTAAAGCAAGGGGGAAGTTTCAAAGATATCTGACATCAGCTACTGCAGTTTTCCTGTTGTTACTTAGCGGCTATGAATCGTGCTAAGAATAGGCTAAACGACGCCGTCGAGTTTTGTATAGAGTAACTTTTAATCAAAAGCCTCGTAGGTAATGTATATCATAATAGACGTGCATTTAGGCGCCGCTTTGACACATTATCGTTGAAATGTACTAACTGATTAGCAGAAGAATGCAGCACTTTATGGTTCAAGTCAAAGGAATTACCATTACAGAGATACCAATCTTAAGAATGGGTGTGTGCTCGCGCGTGCGTGTTATTCATTTTAAACGAGTTGGTTTTGAAATATATATATATATATATATATATATATATATATATATATATATATATATATATATATATATATATATATATATATGAAGCATCAGTGTGAATTATTACCAGGTTACCGCTGAGTAGGCGCCATTTGATCCATTGATTGGGTATATTTCGCGAGAGAGACGGACCTCTGCCCATTAGTCACCAACACAAAATGATGTCTGATTTTGGTCATTTCGGGAACGTATGCGACGCGCCCCTCTCCATCCCCCCCCCCCCCCCCCCCCCCCATCCCCTCTCCTGCAAAGAATCCCTTTTCATTGTAATTCGGCACATGAAAGAATCCCTGTCGCGTCCCATAACAATTGTCTGATTGTGGTTATAATAACTACAATAGGTGGCGCTATATTAGCGCCAATTTAACTCTTAGCATACTCACTGTGTGGCGCCACAGTTATAGCACCGTTGAGTACTTTTATGTTCCAGTGAAAAATACACTTAGACTATAAGCCAGACTTTGTAATTTGGACAACGGGTACATTTTCAAATAAATTGCCAGAGGGTGGCCTTTAGAACTTGGATCGATAGGAGAAGCCACTATAAAATAATAAATATACAACTCAGGAGTAGTGTGAACGAAAATGCCATTCTCACGCGCCATGGGTCACTGCTGCTGATTATATCAGTATCATTTAGGAGTACCCCTGGCTGTTCCCTTTGCAAAACATTGACTGTAAGCTCAGCCAGTGAAATCGCCCACCAGGACTGTTGTTGGCCTCTGGTCATGTGATAATTTTTGGTGATTTCTACCACGCAGTTGTCGTTTTAATATGCAATGCTTGGAACGTTCAGCTGCTCATGCGATTTGGCGAACGGGTCATTACACTGAAATTCCCAGAAATTGTTAATCCGTCTCCAAATTGGGGCGCGTATTTATGCTGTCCTCACGGCCGATATTCAATCGTGACTGGCGAAGCTAACTGCCTGTTCAACCCAGCTAAATTCCACACAGTCCATAGAGGATCAGCTAGGACTAACACCGCCTGCTTGCGAAGATAGAATATGCCGAAGGTTCGTCACGACATCCTACTTCTTCTTTGCTATCAATCGTATCTGATGATGACATCAATGTAGGGTTTCGTCCAATACGTGCTTAGCTCGTTGGTGAGAGAATACTCCAATTTGTGATTTAAAGCCTCTCCCGCAGTTGACACAGAAGATGATAGGGGCAGAAGCATCAGGAAAGCCATGGCGGAGATTGTGATCATGTTGGTATTTTTGTGATATATTTTCTTCAATATGGCTTTTTCCTTTGTGAATGGCCTGCCTCTATTGTTGTCGATCTTGTGCAAGAACGGTGATGTGTGTAGCCTTTAGGTGTCGTTTGACTACATCTTTGTGTCGCAGCCAAAGTCACGACATACCACGACGCGAACCCGTGTTCGACAGATCGACCGGCCCGATGTTGTCGCTACTGCCGCGGCCGGGTCTGACGGCGGCCGCTTCCCCCGCCACCGACACAGGCCTCCCGGTCCCTGCGTCATTACCTCGCGCGCGGGGCGCAGGTGTTCGCGTCGGATTCCACTACAGAAAGTCGATAAATTAACCCGCCATAGACGGCGCAACGCCCAGAGTAACCGGAGGACCTACACACACTGGGTCAGACGCTTTTTTCCGCCCGTCCCCCCCCCCCCCCCCGCGATACGTGTCATTACGGGGAAGCCGTGTTCATTATTTCGATGACTAAACAGGGTGAGAATTTACACAGAGCTCCGCAGCGACCGAGCGCTCTGGTCCGGCCGACGAACGTATCGATTTTTGCCAGACGCGTACCGTAGATGGTCGAGTTGGCGGGACGAGTGAATGTCGCCACGACACTCCGACAGTGTCACCATCGTGGCAGGTCCCGTCGTGTGACAGCGTAAAACGACACGTGTCATTTCGGTTCCGATATTGTCTACGCGCTGCATTTTATGTTGTTTAATAATGCTGATAATAATTGATCATTTCGGTTTAGTTTCTGGTTTTACAAGCGGGGAAGTATAGTTTCTATATAAATCCACCTCTGAGTTTACGATCGAGACATCTACATTCAACATCTAGGAGGTGTTCACAGTTTCTCTACATTGACATAATAACCCTTTCCCCTTATTTCAATTACACTCTTAGCCCTATTTATATAAATACAGCAATGTAGTTGGCATATAATATTAAAATTGTGTTCACTTCCAATGGAGCAATTAAATCCACAACACAACACAACACAACACAACACAACACAACACAACACAACACAACACAACACAACACAACACAACACAACACAACACAACACAACACAACACAACACAACACAACACAACACAACACAACACAACACAACACAACACAACACAACACAACACAACACAACACAACACAACACAACACAACACAACACAACACAACACAACACAACACAACACAACACAACACAACACAACACAACACAACACAACACAACACAACACAACACAACACAACACAACCCAACCCAACCCAACCCAACACAACACAACACAACACAACACAACACAACACAACACAACACAACACAACACAACACAACACAACACAACACAACACAACACAACACAACACAACACAACACAACACAACACAACACAACACAACACAACACAACACAACACAACACAACACAACACAACACAACACAACACAACACAACACAACACAACACAACACAACACAACACAACACAACACAACACAACACAACACAACACAACACAACACAACAATAACGTGACTGGTTCGTCCGTACTCCAATCCTAGATAAATGAATGCATTTTCACTCCAAAGAGGTCAAAATGTACTAGCGTGATAAGTATTAAAAAGGATCAGCGATACCATTTTATAGATGGCATTATTATAACGTAGTAATATTATACTTTAGGTTCGACCATTGCAACTTCATATCAGGTAGAAACTGCAAAAATTGACTTTCAAAATTCCTCACTTAACACGCCCCCCCCCACAGGTGGATTTAAAAAAGTATACTTCTATGAAACGTCAATACTCACCCGCAACAAAAATCCATCCATGTATGTGCAGAAGTGAAGGAGATAGCCTTGGCACAAGACACGCAAACAAACACAGCGATACGGACACATAGAGAGAGAAAGCTACGCTGTGTTTATATGAATAATTTACAAATAAAGATATTTTAAACGTCTCTGTCTCTGTCTCTGTCTCTGTCTCTGTCTCTGTCTCTGTCTCTGTCTCTGTCTCTGTCTCTGTCTCTGTCTCTGTCTCTGTCTCTGTCTCTGTCTCTGTCTCTGTCTCTGTCTCTGTCTCTGTCTCTGTCTCTGTCTCTGTCTCTGTCTCTGTCTCTGTCTCTGTCTCTGTCTCTGTCTCTGTCTCTGTCTCTGTCTCTGTCTCTGTCTCTGTCTCTGTCTCTGTCTCTGTCGCTGTCGCTGTCTCTGCCTCTGCCTCTGCCTCTGCCTCTGCCTCTGCCTCTGCCTCTGCCTCTGCCTCTGCCTCTGCCTCTGCCTCTGCCTCTGCCTCTGCCTCTGCCTCTGCCTCTGCCTCTGCCTCTGCCTCTGCCTCTGCCTCTGCCTCTGCCTCTGCCTCTGCCTCTGCCTCTGCCTCTGCCTCTGCCTCTGCCTCTGCCTCTGCCTCTGCCTCTGCCTCTGCCTCTGCCTCTGCCTCTGCCTCTGCCTCTGCCTCTGCCTCTGCCTCTGCCTCTGCCTCTGCCTCTGCCTCTGCCTCTGCCTCTGCCTCTGCCTCTGCCTCTGCCTCTGCCTCTGCCTCTGCCTCTGCCTCTGCCTCTGCCTCTGCCTCTGCCTCTGCCTCTGCCTCTGCCTCTGCCTCTGCCTCTGCCTCTGCCTCTGCCTCTGCCTCTGCCTCTGCCTCTGCCTCTGCCTCTGCCTCTGCCTCTGCCTCTGCCTCTGCCTCTGCCTCTGCCTCTGCCTCTGCCTCTGCCTCTGCCTCTGCCTCTGCCTCTGCCTCTGCCTCTGCCTCTGCCTCTGCCTCTGCCTCTGCCTCTGCCTCTGCCTCTGCCTCTGCCTCTGCCTCTGCCTCTGCCTCTGCCTCTGCCTCTGCCTCTGCCTCTGCCTCTGCCTCTGCCTCTGCCTCTGCCTCTGCCTCTGCCTCTGCCTCTGCCTCTGCCTCTGCCTCTGCCTCTGCCTCTGCCTCTGCCTCTGCCTCTGCCTCTGCCTCTGCCTCTGCCTCTGCCTCTGCCTCTGCCTCTGCCTCTGCCTCTGCCTCTGCCTCTGCCTCTGCCTCTGCCTCTGCCTCTGCCTCTGCCTCTGCCTCTGCCTCTGCCTCTGCCTCTGCCTCTGCCTCTGCCTCTGCCTCTGCCTCTGCCTCTGCCTCTGCCTCTGCCTCTGCCTCTGCCTCTGCCTCTGCCTCTGCCTCTGCCTCTGCCTCTGCCTCTGCCTCTGCCTCTGCCTCTGCCTCTGCCTCTGCCTCTGCCTCTGCCTCTGCCTCTGCCTCTGCCTCTGCCTCTGCCTCTGCCTCTGCCTCTGCCTCTGCCTCTGCCTCTGCCTCTGCCTCTGCCTCTGCCTCTGCCTCTGCCTCTGCCTCTGCCTCTGCCTCTGCCTCTGCCTCTGCCTCTGCCTCTGCCTCTGCCTCTGCCTCTGCCTCTGCCTCTGCCTCTGCCTCTGCCTCTGCCTCTGCCTCTGCCTCTGCCTCTGCCTCTGCCTCTGCCTCTGCCTCTGCCTCTGCCTCTGCCTCTGCCTCTGCCTCTGCCTCTGCCTCTGCCTCTGCCTCTGCCTCTGCCTCTGCCTCTGCCTCTGCCTCTGCCTCTGCCTCTGCCTCTGCCTCTGCCTCTGCCTCTGCCTCTGCCTCTGCCTCTGCCTCTGCCTCTGCCTCTGCCTCTGCCTCTGCCTCTGCCTCTGCCTCTGCCTCTGCCTCTGCCTCTGCCTCTGCCTCTGCCTCTGCCTCTGCCTCTGCCTCTGCCTCTGCCTCTGCCTCTGCCTCTGCCTCTGCCTCTGCCTCTGCCTCTGCCTCTGCCTCTGCCTCTGCCTCTGCCTCTGCCTCTGCCTCTGCCTCTGCCTCTGCCTCTGCCTCTGCCTCTGCCTCTGCCTCTGCCTCTGCCTCTGCCTCTGCCTCTGCCTCTGCCTCTGCCTCTGCCTCTGCCTCTGCCTCTGCCTCTGCCTCTGCCTCTGCCTCTGCCTCTGCCTCTGCCTCTGCCTCTGCCTCTGCCTCTGCCTCTGCCTCTGCCTCTGCCTCTGCCTCTGCCTCTGCCTCTGCCTCTGCCTCTGCCTCTGCCTCTGCCTCTGCCTCTGCCTCTGCCTCTGCCTCTGCCTCTGCCTCTGCCTCTGCCTCTGCCTCTGCCTCTGCCTCTGCCTCTGCCTCTGCCTCTGCCTCTGCCTCTGCCTCTGCCTCTGCCTCTGCCTCTGCCTCTGCCTCTGCCTCTGCCTCTGCCTCTGCCTCTGCCTCTGCCTCTGCCTCTGCCTCTGCCTCTGCCTCTGCCTCTGCCTCTGCCTCTGCCTCTGCCTCTGCCTCTGCCTCTGCCTCTGCCTCTGCCTCTGCCTCTGCCTCTGCCTCTGCCTCTGCCTCTGCCTCTGCCTCTGCCTCTGCCTCTGCCTCTGCCTCTGCCTCTGCCTCTGCCTCTGCCTCTGCCTCTGCCTCTGCCTCTGCCTCTGCCTCTGCCTCTGCCTCTGCCTCTGCCTCTGCCTCTGCCTCTGCCTCTGCCTCTGCCTCTGCCTCTGCCTCTGCCTCTGCCTCTGCCTCTGCCTCTGCCTCTGCCTCTGCCTCTGCCTCTGCCTCTGCCTCTGCCTCTGCCTCTGCCTCTGCCTCTGCCTCTGCCTCTGCCTCTGCCTCTGCCTC
>OZ024860.1:20884464-20894464 GCA_964017155.1 Oasisia sp. SBJ-2009
GACCTGTATTGGTCACGGTTAGCAACACGACAATTTATGGGAATTGTTCGCTTTTAAAATTTGTTAAAATGAAATCATTCGATATACAAAGACTAAGCCGCCCGTCTGACGTCACAAACGAGGAAGAGGGAACTTGTATATTCAGCAGCTTTGATCAACATCTTCAATGACTCCATAGGTGTTAATGATGCAAGAATATGTGATATTTTACATTCAGAAATATGAAACAGCCACACAGTAAGCATTTTTAAAGGAGTATATTATTTAAACGTGTTTAGCTGGAAAACAACGAAGCACAACGTAATGGACATATCAACAGAGCGCTTTCACTTCGTTTATTGATGGTAGATATTTACCAATAGTAACTGTGTCATTCTAGTTTTTTATTTTATTTGTACTCAACTAATGCATAGTATTTCTGCAACATTTATTTGTACACTAATATTTTTCAATGACAATTTTTAGAAAGATAAAAGAAATATTTTCTTAGGTTATTGTGAATCAATTTAAATAATGTTCATTATTATCATCATCGTCATCATCATCGTCGTGATCATCACCATCATCCTCACCATCATGATAATGATGATGATGATCATGATGATGATCATGATCATCATCATGATCATCATCATGATCATCATCATGATCATCATGATCATCATCATGATCATCATCATGATCATCATCATGATCATCATCATGATCATCATCATCATCATCATCATCATCATCATCATCATCACCATCATCACCATATCATCACCATATCATCACCATCATCATCATCATCATCATCATCATCATCATCATCATCACCATCATCACCATATCATCACCATATCATCACCATCACCATCACCATCACCATCACCATCACCATCACCATCACCATCACCATCACCATCACCATCACCATCACCATCACCATCACCATCACCATCACCATCACCATCACCATCACCATCACCATCACCATCACCATCACCATCACCATCACCATCACCATCACCATCACCATCACCATCACCATCACCATCTCCATCACCATCACCATCACCATCACCATCACCATCACCACCACCACCACCACCATCATCATCATCATCATCATCATCATCATCATCATCATCATCATCATTATTACTATTACTGTGTATTAAAAAAGTTCAATAACATAATTGAATTCCCACTCAAGTTTTATGGCATGTATTTAATTGATTTACTGTGTCTATATGTCGTAACGACAATGCTCTCTTACAACTACAGTTATCAGCGCTTTGAGCATATTTGAATATTGCGATAAATAATAAATATTATTATTATTATTATCAGCCCACAAAGCCGTCATAAATGGAAGTGCTATCAAAAAGCCCGCAACATAGGTCGTGTGACAATGTCAAGGTCATAGTGTCATAGTAAATTGAATGGAGCATTCACAGAGCATGAATTTCTATGAATTCAAGGTTGCTATGAATTCAAGGTTTTCGAAGAAAATATAATTAAACCTGTTTTTTTTAATAATCCAGTTTAAAAGGACATAATTCCATCTAACAATTGCACGGGTAAGAGCATTACAGCATTGCCATTTAAGCTATAAACATACTGAAATCACATTTACGTGTTATACGTACGAGAATGTATTGACGTGTACTTCTAATAGTATTGCAAATTAGAAAGATAAATGTTGATGACGGGGCCATGCGACGGAGGTTCCGTAGGGGAGACCGGGGCTAGATGTAACACGGACAAGTTGTAACAGAGGGCTTGCAGACAAAACTACTAATGCAAATTAATCAGCAAGGCTGTCCACAATTAATGATTATCTTCATATTTGATAGATAGGATTATGAGTACAGTGTTGTAAATATTACGTAAACCATTAAACAGGAATAGAAGTGTATGTTGGACTATCGTGTGTTTTGCGAGCGAGGCGGTGCCGGGGCAAGTTGTAACGTTCATCTCGGGCCAAATTGTAACATTGCTACAACATGCCCCATCGTCTTTGTTTTCCTGAATGATCTTTACAATTACCTGTAAATTCAAAGTGGAGGAATGGCATCGGCCATAATGTTTTCCCTCATATTTCGAGTGGTTTATCCAGCATATATGCCGACTAATTAAAACAAATCCAGTTATAAAGTTCAATAGGATTTTCAATATTTAATTGGCCTGCTATATGTAGTACTTGTTCACTTTCACATCATATACTTATATACATTAGTCAACATCATGTTGAGGGGGTGGCGCAGTTTAATATTAATCGTTTGATGGTGACCTTGTTTGACCTTCTCTCTAACCCAATGCACTACTCGATAGCGCCCCGGCGTAGCCAATATTTACAGGGAGACAACAGGCTTTCCCATTTCTAAAAGTGTATCGTAGGTATACCCGATGATTGATAATGTATACTATTTGCAGAATGGCGCAATTTCAAACATTGATCACATGACTGTGACACTGTTTTGTTATTGTAACTTTATGACGGTCGCAGATTTCTACGAAAAGTTCAAAAGTCGAATATTCTTCTATCACTTCACCCTTAGCATAGCAGGTAACTGCTAGGCCCTACACACCGTAACTCATTTTGACAGGTAATAAGCTTTCCAAAAAAGTGTCGAAACCAGGCATTTGTAAATAAATGAAGTAGGTTCCTACATGTGCCACCATTGTTACAGTAAGACATGTTGATGACGCACACAGTGTGACTGCGCACTTATTTGACTTTGGATTCACACGACTCGTTGGGGTATGATATATAGGCTTTCAAATTGTTTACCATTATGGTGTGTATATGGGCATTTAAACCCCTGCCAAAAAGCACTTTTGGGTGTTTGTGTCACCTTTGCGAGTAGGTCTGTAACTCGATGGCATGTCTACATATTTTGTATATTCACAATAACTGTTAAATCAGATCATATATTTACGTCCTTTTATGTTTCATTGCGCATTTATAATTTATAATCTACATGTCATTGTAATTGAAATGGTTATGTTATTGCGTGATTTGGTAATTAAAACGGTATCGTTTAATGCGGTATTTAAAAGGTGAATTTCTATACAGCATCTACTACATTATGTGCTTGTATATTACGGTTTATATCACTATTTTCAAGTAACAAGCTACTTGTATAACCTAATATATATATATATATATATAGAGAGAGAGAGAGAGAGAGAGAGAGAGAGAGAACAATTGCACCAACTATGTAATTTTCTACATTATTACAATTTACACACACACACCCACACACACACACACACACACACACACACACACACACACACACACACACACACACACACACACACACACACACACACACACACACACACACACACACACACACACACGACTAAAATGTTGGCAATTTTCAAATTGGCTTGAGTAATTTCCACGAGGGAATGAACATGAAATTACTTTTGATAACACAAAGCAACAATTCGTTTCAAAATCAATAGCTGTTGTGCCTTGGGTCCATTAACACAACCATTTCCTGCATGGCCGGTGCGAGTAGTGGCAGCTAGCTCTGTGTAAACACCAGGAAATTAACCGACCTATCAAGTGAGTAATCCAGTCCATCGGTTACCAAGTTGAGTGGCCTAAGTACGAATATTAGCTGAGCTAATCGCCTACCAACAGGCTGTGAGGCAACTTCACCCAATGTCATTGGCTAATGGAACGACGGGTTAAAGGGAGTGGCGACAGATTCTCGCTGGGTGTACGAAGCAGTTTGCCATGAACTGTTGTGCCATAATTCCATTAATATGTTCTTCTTACGTTATGCATTTTCTTGCAATTTTATAGTGTTATGGACCATTGCTGTAGAGCTCTTGCTTTTGTATGTGTATCGACATTTTTTTGGTCACGTGATGTCCAGAAAGGAAAAAACAAGATACCTTTGATCGAGCGAAATGGACGATCGTAATCACGTCGGCCTGCAAACAGCAGCGCAGTGTTTTATAATGATAATGTTGATGACGGCGACGATGAAGATGATGACGATGATAAAGCTAGTAACCTAGATGATGATATTTACGATGTTGGCGCCGATGACGACGGTGATGTTATTTAAATTAGGTTTAATAACGCGATTAATTAACACGGCAGTAAAATGTTCGGTAACGTTTTTATTTAATCTGTGTGCCTCAACATTTGTCTGCGAATACAAAAACAAGAGAAATGAAATGCTATCCAGACCCCAAATTGCAAATACAATGTATACATACATACATACATATATATATATATATATATATATATATATATATATATATATATATATATATATATATATATATATATATATATATATATATATATATATATATATATATATATATATATATATATAGTCGTGGGGTTGAACCTGGTTTTGTCGGATACAGTTTTTTCTCTGTAGATTCTTGTGGCATGGGGTATGTTTAATCAGAATCAGGAGGATGCCCGGTGATATCTATTGCTATTGGGCAACTCTAGATGTTAACCCCTTTCTATCGGATACACTCAAATTCTGAAACAAACTCCCATATTTTCATGGTAAAAACTCATATCAAATGAACCCAGTTTGCTTTCTCTTATATTTATTAACATAATACTATAGTGCAGACTCAAATATGGATCAACACTGAATGAATTAACCCTTTTCTAGCCATTTTAAGTTAGGGAAATTCCACGATTTCAGGCATGATTTTGCAGAAAATGGTCAATCAACAGTAGGACAATTCCAGCTTGAAAGAGTCTAGGTGATATGTTTTAACCTTACTGGCAAACACTCAGAAACACTCAGAAACGTCTCTGTGGGTGTAGTATGGTTTACATTCAATACTTTATGTATAACAAACAAACCTAAATTACTGCCAAAATCCTTGACGGAGAGGTTAGTCCTGAAACGTGCTGTCAGATTGACAGATTGAAAAACGCTGACAATCTGAATGATGCATGATGGCTAGTTCAGCGGCTACTGTGGTCTAGAGCATCCCACCTTGAAACATGCACAAAACATTGTGCAAGGTAAGCCTTTATTCTTACAACTGCATATCTTGGTGTTACAGGGGGGTTCACCTTTGCAGTCGCATCTGATCATTTTCAAAATGTAGTCTGGGGCAGGTTTTGTGTCGTCTGGTAAACCAATCGGACACAGTGATTTGTTGTCTGTGGCCATCTTCCAACCAAATTCTTCTGGTTTCAGCTGCCTAGGGTCAATATTGATAGTACGCCACAACACTGCCTGGATATGGGCCCTCTTCACATTTTCTATGAATGCCTCCCTTGTTGGTGGAAGAGAAGCCAAGTTTGGAGAAGACGAATGGTCTTTGCCATTCTTTTCCCCCCATACAAGAAGCCTAGTGTGTGACATGTCTGTGCTGTCCTTCATGCCATAACATGCTGAAATAAAACGAGTGGCTTGATCTATCACTTGCTGGAGGGGTGCATCCACATTGCCAATTGCTGATAAGTCACATCCTTCTTTCAGGTGTTTTATTACTCTGCCTTTGCCAATGCCAAGGTAACATGCCACGGTGTCGCATCCTGATATAGGGGTTAATATCTAGAGTTGCCCAATATATATCACCGGGCACCCTCCTGATTCTGATTAAACATGCCCCAGGCTACAAGAATCAACAGAGAAAAAAACTTTATCCGACAAAACCAGGTTCACTAAAATATAGGGCTTTGGCTCCTGAACTACAAAGTTTGAACATTAACACCAAGAAGACGGAGGTTCTGTACCAACCCAACTCTACAAGAACCCGAGAGGAGGATATCGTGGTTGATGGAAACAAGCTGTTCTGGAATTCACCTACCTCGGAAGCACTATGTCAAGTAATGGATGCATTGACGATGAAATACAGAGGAGGATGGCCAAGGCTAGTGCATGTTTCGGTCGACTACGCCAGAGACTCATCACAGCAGAGAGATAAATGGAGAGCAATAGTCAAGCGATGGAACCAGTCTTTGTCGCATCGCATCGCATCGCGACCGACAGCATGATGATGATGATGATGATGATGATGATGATGATGATGATGATGATGATGATGATGATGATGATGATGATGATGGTGATGATGATGATGATGGCGATGACGACGACGATGATGATGATGATGATGATATATATATATATATATATATATATATATATATATATATATATATATATATATATATATATCATCATATATATATGTGTGTGTGTGTGCGTGCGTGCGTGCGCGCGCGTGTGTGTAATACTGGCGATGTCCTTTACATCGCCAGTATTATTGCTAAGCATAAACAAACAATGACACTGCATAAATTGCAATGAGCTGTGTTTGTTCCATCACGTGTTATCAGCAAACACGTTGTGCTATCCTTTGCTTCCGGCATCCTTCCGACAGACGCGAACTAGTCCTGATACATTCGTAATCAGTAGCCATCAATGTACGCCAGTATTCATAAATCAATGATCCATGAGTATGTCCGACCATTCTAGTATGTATACCGGACCGTCGGGACTGCTCGCTGACGGTAATCGCTCATAAAAGCAATGAGTTTCGCCTTTACTGTTTAGGAACGAGCAACCTTATGCGAGGTTCCATCTTCGCCCTGACGGCGCCGGTGGAGTTGATGGACAACCGGTGGCGCGGTGTCAGGAAAAGTGTCAAACGCCGTAGACAACGATAATGCATCGGTACAACTCGGCGACATTTATGACTTCAATAAAGCGCCGTGGTTGTTGCCGCGACCTGTTAGGCGAATCTGCACTTCGGCCTTGCAGCGTAATTGTTGTACGCGATGAAGAAGTGCTAAGTTCTAATCACTGCGGATAGGAGGATGTATTTGTTGATTTGTGTACGTTAATAAAAGAGTACAAGTAAGTAGTTGTGAATTGAGTTGTTACTCGAATTAAAGCAGCCAGGAGCGAATTGATGCAGAGTAACGTTAGAACAATACAAAGTGTGTTGTGCGCTTGTGTGACTTGGTACTTTCTGGATCCAACACGTCACGTGAAAACCAGAATTATGGGCTTCACCGCAGTCTAGCTTTGTCTTTTAAAAATTGTGATGAAAATTGTGGAATTCCTGTGCACTTATTCACTCACTCACTCACTCACTCACTCACTCACTCACTCACTCACTCACTCACTCACTCACTCACTCACTCACTCACTCACCCACACATTCAATCACTCTCTCACTCTCTTGCTGTATCTCTCTCTCTCTCTACCTCCCTCCGTTCCTCTCTCACACCCTCTCTCCCTAGCAAGCACCCTTTCTCCCTCTCTGCCTCTCTCCCTCTACCCCACCCCCAGTAGGTATCTGAATGTAGCAACTGCAAGCTGCAATATGAATGTTCTTGATTTGTGTCGTCACAAAGTGGCAAGGCTTTCCGCATTCTGTTTCGTGACAAACAATACTAAATCAAAATAGACCCACCGACATTTAGTGTCAGCAATTAACATCAGCCAATTGAACCAACATATCTGACAATCTTCCTTTTTGTGGCTGACGAATAAACACACATTAACTGACAGTAATGACCGGCAATACGTTGACACATCACCGATGGCGGTAAGCCCTATTAAGCTCTAATAAGCATCAGAACATTTTTGGAGGGAAAACAAAGGTCGAATAGTGGCGGAGTAACGTCAACAACAGGAAATGGCGCCCACGCTGACAACGCGTGTGCATTGTCGCCTCGGAAATGCATCTTTTCTGCAGTCCCACCGGGACGACTGCTCAGGAGAACCCGTCAGGCTGAATGGGTTTGACGCCCGCCCGCCCAACCGCAGAACAGCGCTAGGGTCTGTGGGGAGGAGACCTTCATTTCGCCTCCGATCAATGGAAATCTAATGAGGCCAACATCGGCCATTTGCTGCAACCGTCAACGCAGTGGCAAATGTCGGCGTTAAAACGATGCCCGGATTGCTGTGGCCGCCGTGTCGTCGTCTCATTGGTTGCGACACATTCCGGCTAAGACGCACGGTGGGGATAACCACACTACTGCCATTACATCGACGGCAACAAGCTGCTTTAATAGACGCCACGTAATTGCGGAAATCGTATGAGTACATCTGGTGACATTTCGTGTTTTGTTTTATTTTTTGGTTTTATTATAGTATGCGAACACATTAGTAGTAAGCTATTGCACAGGTCATTTAGTGTTACAAAATTACCTTGTTATGTTGGTTTTCTAATATATTCTTTAACGATACCTTTAAATGTATGAAACAGAACGGGATGTAAGAGCATGGAGACACGTATTAACAATAATTGTGAAACACCGAATGTATTGTCTTAAATTTTACGAAACACATGTTATATATATATATATATATATATATATATATATATATATATATATATATATATATATATATATATATATATATATACACACACATATATATATATATATATATATATATATATATATATATATATATCTATATTACGAATACGAATACGAATACATTTATTTCAGGTAAAAACCCATATACAATTGGTACATACATTAGCATATCTACGTAGATATAACACTTCAAATATGTTAACAAATGAATAGATAAAAATATATAAAGTTATAAGTTAGATAAGTGTAAAATTGTATAAAAACAAAAAACAAAACAAACAAACAAAATTATTAGCAATATACAGGATGTGATTGTATAATAAATATGCAATTAATTCAGGTAAATAAACGTCGTTTGGAAAGTAAGTTATACAAACAACTTACTGATTTACTGATTATAAAAATATATATATAATAATAATAAATAAATAATAATAAAGTTATATGCGAGACATGATGACTATCTTACAGATTAACCGTGTATAACGAATTGGCCCAGCTAATCCACATTGGGCCATTTACTATTTCAAAACAATGGTACATAACCCTAATCAAGTCGTTATTTATGTTAAAAATGCGTTTTTTTAAACCATAAATGTTCTTACGCAATAGGGCGTAAAATGTATCTATAGCATTACCAGCAAACATGCCACTCGCGCTGTCCCGTCGGCAATATCCCAACATCCGTCTATGCATATTGTTGTAGGCAACTTTAGCTTTTAAATAAGAGCCCTAATTAAAGTTAACCCATAATTGGCAGCAATAAGTTTTACAACAATATGCATGAAACAGATGTAGTTTAACACCCACGGAACAGTGGTGAAATTTTCTGATAATGCTATTTGACCAAATTACGTAGATGTCTCAAAATATCACCGTCATCTTTCAGGTCATTGCATATTATCACACCTAAATATTTTGCTTCTTTGACATATTCAAGCTTGTTTACATTCATATATATATATCTGGACATTTCAGGTTAAAACCACGTGGTTTGAAGACCATACATAACGACTTGATAGGGTTATATTCAACATCATTTTCAAGGCCGAACTTTGCACATATGTTCAGCAAACCCTGAAGCCCACTAGGACTAGGAGCAATAACACATATGTCATCAGCATAGAACACGTGATTAATGCAGCAGTTGTGTATATGGCAACCTATACCAGCACTATTTAGCATATTGCTCAGATCATCAATGTATACGATAAATAAATATGGGGACAAAATCCCACCTTGTCGAACACCATTCGAAACATTAAAAAACTCTGATGTTGTAGAACCCCATTTTATACAGAATGTTTGGGTTATGTACCAGTACAACAGGATACGTATAAGTATAACAGGCACACCTCGATTTAAGCAATTTTCTAAAAAGCATTCAATGGTTGACTCTGTCAAATGCTTTTGAAGCGTCTAAAAAACATGAATATACAGGGCTATTGTTACTTTTATAGTACTGAATAACATGTTTTAAAGCAAATATACAGTGGTCAGTGGAGTGTCCCTTCTTAAATCCAAATTGATTGTCGGTTGTATTAAGATATGGGGTCAACATATCCAGCAATATAATTTCCAATATTTTTGAGGCAACGGTTACAAGCGCAATTGGTCTGTAGTTGTTTACATTGCTGGTGTCTCCAGACTTATTTTTTATCA
>OZ024860.1:20901964-20911964 GCA_964017155.1 Oasisia sp. SBJ-2009
AAATAGATACATTCATATTGTTCACGTATATGCCATTGTATGTAGCCAGGTATACATGATATACTCACATAATTAAAGAGGTGAAATACCGTGCAAAGATCATTTGAAACCGCAACAAATTCCCCCAACCATAGTGAAAGACCAAACATGATTTTTAATATATTAAGCAACTGTTTTTTATGACAAGAAACATTCTGTTGTCCGGCGATATGACCAGGCGATTATCGTCCAATGGATTAGAGTAAAGCCGTTAGTGGCAGAAGAGTGGGTCGACACACACGCGGCCATCCTAGGGGACATCGTATCTTCGCGATTTCCCGGGGGGCTTGCCTGTTGCTGTCAAAGAGAATGCAGCTGATATCAAAAAGATGACATTGGCGTGAGAGAGTGTATGCTCTCCGGGCAAATCTGACCTTTTATGTGACTCGAAAGTGGGCGACGTTTTCGTGTAGAGAGGTGTTTGTGTAGTGTTTGTACCACTTATGGTGGTGCCGTGACGTGTTTATGCCTACTAGGCGGTATGATAGAACGCATACTGCCTTGTCTTGACAGTTTCTCTTTAGGTGGAACCACAACAAAAGCGGTCTGATCAATATTGGTTAACGCTTACGGTTATGTTGCGACTTATCAGATGATACTGAAAAATATGTATATTTATGGCATCTAACAGATAACCGCTGCATCCATCCCGATATCGACTTCATTCACTATTCCGATCACTCCGTGCATTCCATCTTCCTTTTCCAACAATCAAACTGAACAGGTAATGGTTAAATTACGTCACAATCACGATACGTCACAATGACAGTGACGTACCGTACCACGCCTTTGTCGCGCCATTGCATATTTACCTTTTGAACACGTAACCACTGAGCCAGAGCTGTTAGCTGTGAACTGTTAGATGCCACTCCCCCCCCCCCCCCGCCGTTTAACCAAACGCACACAGATCTCGCTCAATCTCGGACGTCTCGTCGTTCAGAACGGTATCTGTTTTAAGTTATTATCCCATCCGTGTGAGGGCGCTGTGTGTTGAAGAACCCCAGCTCAGATGTATTAGCTACGAGTGATCTATATAATGGATAGAAAGTGCATGCGATTATGTAAAGCCATTGTCCGCCATCTTGCTTTAAAAAATCGTCGATAATATGGGTTAGAGGACTATTTACGTGCAGTGATTATGCTTTACATCGTCTAACATGTAATATTGTTAGTTTATTGTACACGAGATCAAGAGTTGTATGACGGATATCCTTCTTAGCACAATAAAATGAGTGTGTGTGTGTGTGTGTGTGTGTGTGTGTGTGTGTGTGAGTGTGTGTGTGTGTGTGTGTGTGTGTGTGTGTGTGTGTGTGTGTGTGTGTGTGTGTGTGTGTGTGTGTGTGTGTGTGTACCACGTTATATTGTGAAAGGAAGCTCGCAACACTATTCATTCATTAAATAAACATTCATTCATTCATTCAAGTATTCGCTTAGTTAGCATAACTCGTTAACATAATATTGGACCATGCCTTGTTTTTTTCGATTCAGCAACAATCACAATACATAGATAACACAAACGAAAGTATTGTCATTTACTTCACATACATCTACATGGAGTACCCTGTCCGCATTGCTTCACTTGAAACCATATGAATGAAACCCTGGTGGCGATTCGAAATGCCGGAGAAATGCGAAATTTTCATCATCAAAACATACAGAATAAAAGTTCGTAAATGGTAATCAATTAATCGTCCGAGTATATTCCACCCTACTTCGCGAACAGTAGTGCTTAATGATATTTGTATTAAATATCTTCGTGATGTCTGTATTAACGAGATAATATTTTTGTAATACAATTAACCCTGCGGATGCCGAAAAGGTGACTGATCTAAAATTGCAATAAAAAGCATGTTCATATATACCGCGCCATCCTGTTACTGGGACTGACCAAAGCGTTTTACACCCTCCACTGTCTACAACCAGATGCTCGTTTGTACCGCTGAGTGAACGGGAGCAGCTTGGAAAGAAAACTTGCTCGAGTGAATAAACGAAGCTCTACTCTCCAGCCCCGCGTGCTTCACAGTCCTCCGGATGGTAACATCCAAACTACCGTTCTTATTTGCTCATACTTTGGCCAGAACATTCAACGAGCGTCCAGGTCCGTGTTTTCCTTTTGTTGAAAACGAAAAATAATTCGCTTTTCGTCCGCAAATTTGAAAATGAAAAAGGAAAAGACGGTATATACACGAACCCGTCCACGCCGCACAGACTGTCTTTGTCTGCTGCGATGCACGGCAGTAAAAGTACATGGCGAATCGTCCACTTCATGACGTTATACAACCAATTTTATTCTGCCCCTCCGCGTGTCTTGCCGTCTAGACTGCCTTGTGTGGCAGCAGTTGGAGCGGACATTGACGTGGAAACCCCAGAAACCTTGCGTCGTTTGATACCATCGGCTCTTGCTTTCTTTTTTTTCTTCTTCTCTATTCTCTCAGATACTGGACGGGGCCCTTTGCAGGGCGTTTAAAGTCCAACGAGAATTTGTGAGTCCACTACAGGTTACACATTTACCCCCTGTGTGTGGGATTTTTTACTTCCTCTGGCATAGACACCAGACAGAAGGGACCACCGGCTTTTAGTGTCTCTTCCGAAAGACAGCATTCTAAAAAATCGCGCTTTCCAGCGGCTCTTGCTCTACAGTTCATGGTCTCCCGCTCTTGCAATACAAACGGAATCGACGGCCAAAACAACACGCGACGAACGCCTTCTTGCAACTCCGTGATCAGTCTTCAGAATCGTGGTTATGAAATTATCCGCCCCACTTCGACAGAGATCAATAGATATCGCTGAGTGCCAACGAGAGAGCGAGAGAGGAGGTTAATGTAATTGTCAACTCAACCACTTTTCAATTCATAGTTCTCCGTGCAAGAAACAACCAGGCACGCGACGTTTGAAAACAGTCGACAACAGCATCCTGTCTCGGAACATCTGGGAACCACAACACGTGTCCGAGGCGACTAGGATTACGGAGGTTGATGTCTGTCCCGGGCAATGAACTCTGCTGACAAAGACCCGTCGTCCAGACCCGTTAATTGAGGAGATAGAATAACCATTGAAGACGACAGGTTGGGAGATTGATTGAATGAACGGGCCTCGTAAGTTCAACACGCCTAAGCTACCACGACACATTAATATATAAACTAGTCGGTTACCAAAAAGTGCAGTTTACTGAAAAACTGAAAAATAGCATGACGTAATTATAAGGAACGGTGCAATGTGCACTCCTAATAAGTATATATATATATATATATATATATATATATATATATATATATATATATATATATATATATATATATATATATATATATATATTTATATATATATATATATATATATATATATATATTAAAACTAAAACACTTCATATATAAAACTTAATATATATATATATATATATATATATATACATATATATATATATATATATATATATATATATATATATATTATGTATATACAGTGTAGTATGTATATATATAACTTTAACTTACATAACACACACATACACACACACACACACACGCACACACACGCACACACACACACACACACACATATATACATTAAAATATTTTTTTTTACTAAAGCTATAGGTTAAATGTTTATCATACAAATTGACATATCTGGATGCAGATAGCACTCAGTGACTTAGCTAGAACAAATACAAAGACAGTTCGCCTTTTATAAACTAGTTGCATATCGTTCAACGCAACAGTATGACCATCCATTGTGAAGTGCCAGTGTGCTTCCAGACTTAGTCAATCGAGAACTTTCGATCGATATACATCATGTCTGGCAGGGACGCAGTTTTCTACGTGATCGACCACAGACGATAGATAATTATACAAGCCAGTTTGTCGAGTCGGGCCAGTGTCCTTTTAAAAATACATGTTCACGACCAGTTTCTATTCGAGGCTGTAGATTACTACAGCTTGTGGTGGGGGCTAATGTTACCGTAGTGCAGTCGACACCTCTTACACAGTATCGAAGTAGGTGGCGGTAAAGCAAAGGATTTTGTCCACAGTTTTAAAAGGTAATTATTTTGTATAATCCTAAATATAATACTAAATATAATATTAATAGTATAATAATTAGAATAAATATAATACTAGACACAATAATAAATAATAAATAATATAATAAATGTAATAAAATATTGTATGTATATATATATATATATATATATGTATATATGTATATATATATAATATTTATATATATATATATATATATATATATATATATATATATATATATATACCAATAAAATAATAGTAATAATAATACTAAGATAATCCTAAATTTATATATATATATATATATATATATATATATATATATATATATATAGCTACATACACCGCATGTTCCTTGTCGATTGATGTCAAGTTGTTCCTCTCTAAGTAAACGTACTGTGGAATGGATAAACGCACGCACGCATGAATGTATGGACGCACGCATGTCCCTACTGCGACTACATTGCAAGCTCCACTGTCGCGTGCACATAGCATTTGACACGATCACGTTTCTGATGTGAAAATTTCGTCTGACAAATGACCAAATATGTTGTACATATACCTATGGACTTCAACCCAACAATACATACACAGTCTTTCTTAAACCGCGCTTGCAACACGACGATAACCCAATTTATCGCTTGTTTGTTGATCGCTCCTTCGTTCATTATTCCGAACTCTAATCCTGCATTACGCAAGGCAACCATCAGCTCGCCAGACACATAATCAACAAGACGGAGGAGGCGCCAACATTTCATTTAGCCGGTTAATGAAAATTAATTGTTCATGCAGCCGAGGCATTAGTTGGTCATTTGCGGCTGACGTTCGTCTGTCCCGCACTGGGCCGACGACACAATTCCGACTATGTAGGCCCTACACACCATGCGTTAACTTTAACACAGCGCTACATTTGCCGCCTCAAATCTTGGGCATGTTGTTGACGCCACCTTGTTCCAGTTCACTCAGTTGTATGGTTTAATGAGTGCCTGGCTCAGTACAGTGGTCGGTAGTTGTGTACGGATAGCATTCGCGCATTAATTGCGGCGTGGCTAGATACTTCTCAGAGTAGTCGAGATGGTGTTCGATTTAAGATGTCTGCTAGTGAGTAGTGTAAGGCGCTTTGAGCAATCCTGAGGATTGGATACTCCGCTATATAAGGTGTTGCCTGTTGCAATGCAATGCAATGCAATGCAATGCAATGCAATGCAATGCAATGCAATGCAATGCAATGCAATGCAATGCAATGCAATGCAATGCAATGCAATGCAATGCAATGCAATGCAATGCAATGCAATGCAATGCAATGCAATGCAATGCAATGCAATGCAATGCAATGCAATGCAATGCAATGCAATGCAATGCAATGCAATGCAATGCAATGCAATACAATAACCCTTTACTATCCTGAAATGGAAATTCATATGCAGCGCTTATAAATACATTTATAAGCGCTCATAAAATACAAAAAAGTATATATATATTATATATAGACATATATATATATATATTATATATATGTATATATATGTATATATGTATATATATATATATATATATATATATATATATACATATATATATATATATATATATATATATATATATATATATATATATATATATATATATATATATATATATATGGGAAGGACATTAGGAAGTATTTGCTGAATGGTGCTGGGGTGCAGATGGTTATATCAAATACGACCTCACCACCTCCGAAAGGAACATCAATTTACGAGTGACATTCTATCGTTAGCATACAAACACTTTACACCGATAAACACTTCCTCTCCAGTTAAGCATGTCTATGTCTCCCGTATTTCTCCCTGCTCTCACAATCTCTATGCTTCCAGCCAGTCGCCGATGTCCCATTCCCACCTTCCCTTTGGTCTTCCCTTTCCTCTCTTTCCCTCTACTTTAACTTTACCTTCAAGGATTTACTCTAAGAACTCGTATCTTTTGATGGGGTCATTATTTTAATTGCATTTACTAATAAGCATATGGTTAATTAAATAAAAAACGCGATTGTCCAATTAATTTTTTGGGGGAATAACTGGGTTTGTAATTGCTACGCAAATAAATACCGAACTACACAAAATGTGTGACTATGCATAGTGAGTTAACTGCTGCAAGTTACCAATCTCTTTACAATGTCCAGTTGGTTATGCGGATAATGACACATTTATGTTGTTGTCCCAGCAGCATCAGAAAACATTTAAAATCATACACGCACGTACAATTGTTGAAATGTAAAACATACAATAACAATATGTCATCAACAAAATATACATTTTATAACTACAATAAAGACAAACATTTCTGCTGGGCGAGAGGCTTCACTATGCCACGGCTTCTTAAAACGGTTGCACTCCCTCGTAAGAACCATCCAAATTAAAAATACATAATTATTTTGTGTTTATGTGTGTTCCTACCAATTCAAAAATTATAATTTGCTAACAAAAATATTATGCAGAACATTTTAAAAGTGTATGTCTATTATCCAATGTATCGCTTAGTCTGGCCGAAACCCTGACTTATTTGTTTGCATTTGTGTTTGACTGCATATACGATGCACGCATATCGTATGAATATATAATGAATATAATTAAACTAGTTAAATGTGTCAAATGCCGATAGGCGGATGGTAGATTACACGTGTGTTATCCGCCTCGTTATTTTTTGAATATTTCCGGTCAGTTAATAACTGGATCGCTTGGTGGCGGGGTTTTCCAAACACAGACATTGACTTCACCATTCACTCTGTCATGCTTGGTATTACTCAGGGGCTCAGGGCTCAAGGCTCAGACCACTGTCTACCTTCCCATTGACGGTCATGTCAATGGTTTGTCAGATTATTAAAAAACAGTACCTGCCTCAAATATCCCGTCATTGTCGTCATATCAATATGGATTTGTTTATAAAATGTCGTTAAAATCAATGTCTTCCAACTCTATTAAAATACATGTATGTACTGTGCCCATCATTATTAAAAAAAATTGCGATATTTGTCTGCATGCTCTTGCTAAGTGTGAACAGATATGCGCATGCAGATATGCCTGATCTACTGTACGCATTATCCGTAAAGTTTCTTTCAAGTTTTAAATATAATAATCCTCTACATATTTTATAGAAACTTAACCGCTGTAGACCCCAGAAAATCGCACGCAACACAGCGGCCATCTTTGTTAAGTTGGCTTAACTGCGCATGTGCATATTCTCCATTTCCGGCCGGTATTACGACTATTCCACCGTGTTCTGCGTTATATAGTCTGCACACGCCCTCGAGTCATGCCGAACCCACCGATCGATCAACGGTAACCAGTTCGTGGAAAATATTTATTTTTGTAAAGCTCTTCGGATAGTTGGAGCCTCTCAGCGTCATCGGGGTCCGGCCTTGGGCGGTGATCGCCGACAAGTTAGCGTTGCCTAGTCGTTGTTTTGTCCACATGTGTTCCCTTGTGTATTGCGACCCGTGTAGCGACACCGGTGAATCTACAACGAGGATTGATTAGTTTAAAGCGTCGTTAAAAACACGCAACAGAATCGTGTACAGTAGTTGTGAAGACAACGCTGTAGGCGTTCACGCAAATGTCCTCAATTTGTGTATTCACGAAGTCTGAACTGTTCGAATTGCCATCGTGTTTGTCATGCTCAGAACTAGTATTGGTTCGACACTCGACATATCGGAGTATTGCGATACTCGCGACAGTTCGATACCTTTATTTCGAGGTATCGCGATACATCCATATATCGAGCTTCAATACCGTCGATCTTTCGACACGGTCGATGATTTGATGTACCCAATAGGCAATATTTGGCAACAATGCATTCAGCCCGCGTACCAAGCTGACCTATGCAGTACCAATATAAGACAAGGACGCAACATACTGCTATTAAAACAAACGCACTAGTAGAGCGCAATGGCTCAGGGGTAGAGCTTCGGATTCTCTACCAAGAGAGGCTTGGTTCGAATCCTGTGTTGCGATGTTAAACCTTGGGCAAGTTGTTTCACTCTACATTCCTCCATTTCACTTAGCTGTATGAATGAGTATCTGGTTATATACAGTGGTGAGTATGTGTACGAGCAGGCTTCGCGCATTAATTGTAGTTGGCTGGATGCTTCCCAAAGAATTTGAGACAGTGTTTGATTAAACAGGTCTGCCAGGGAAGTAAAGTGTAAAGCGTTTTGTACAGTGCTGGGACCGGATACTGCACTACATAAGATGTTACGTTTACCCATTTTACTATTGTTATATGACTTTTAGCAGCAGTATTGCTAGGTGACTTTTAGCAGCAGTATTATTATATGACTTTTAGTAGCAGTATCCTCTAGTCATGACATTTTACTCATTACATCTTCTTCTGGTTTCTACTTTAATATATAAATATATATAAATATATATAAATATATATAAATATATATAAATATATATATATATATATAAATATACATATATATATATATATATATATATATATATATATATATATATATATATATATACATATACATATATATATTTATATACGTTCTTATCACACACACGAACGCGTCGCACGCACACACACACACACACACACACACACACACACACACACACAACACACACACAGACAAACAAACAAACAAACCCACGGACACACATACATTTTTTAACAGTTAAGTCCAAATACAACGAGACAGCACATCATTGTCTTCTTAAAATTCTACCTGTAGCTTAAAAGTTGTATTCGTGAACGTAGCCTAATTTCATGATAAAAAGTCACATTTGTTTTGAGATAAAGATCATTGTGGATTGGTGTTGACTATCTGGTCCAGAGTTGAGCAATGAGGTATCTCACTACCTTCTACTAGAGTTGTCCACAATCTGGTCTCCGCCGACGACACCTTATGTTAATGCATTCGATATTTAACTAGGTCAAGCGGTATATCGTTTCTTGTCCGACGATTTACCAGGAAAGTAGGAAATCAATAATGGATAAACCAGCATTTAGGCAATTAAGCACGGTTCCCACGAACTCAATTACAACGCCACCACGACTTGTATTTGGCATTTCAGTTTTAGTAATTGAATCATGGATGATACTTTGTCATATCACTAATGTTACGGACATGTGTCTTACCTGCTCATTAAAGTAGATCTTGGTTGTAGGCCGACGTTGCGTTTCCTTCAATTCCTGAATAATAATCCGATAAGCTGTGTTATTCGGGACGACATTAGATGTGGAAATTGATGTTCGGCAGCTGTATACAACGTGACCTTAGATAACAGATTAGGCGATTATGCGACATTGACATTTTACTGACAGACGTAAGAGATGGGATTGTGGTGCTCAACAGAATACGAAAGAGAGATATGCGTTATGCTTACGCCTGCCTGGTGTGGTTGGCGATCCTTCAGATATGTCACAGCAAGTTCTCTGTTTATCATTGCGATCGTAGTTTCTAAGGAACGTTCTGCCACTGGCTGTTTCGAATACAGTTCCAATGATACTAACATGAACACAAACCTTACGATTACGTTTTCCGTTGTTTTATCTGTTTTGAAAGGTTGTTAAATGTATTCTGATCTAAACATAACTCACCACTGTAATTTAAAGAATAACATACGTGTGAAACTATTACGTTACTTACATTATTTTATATCCTCGTTCAATTACCACCAGGTTGTTTGAAGAATTCTTTGACTGCGCGCAGATCATACAAATAAAAGTGTTTAAAAATTAACTTAATTAGCAGTGTCAATGGACCTGTTCTATATTATTCCGATATTGGGCCTTTCTAATTTAGACCACTAAGCGTTTTCTTTGGCATTACCTATCGGGTAATTTCGTTTTGTGTAGTCTAATCTGTCTAGCGCGAATGAACACGTACTGGCAGCAAACGTACATGCAGATCACGTACGACGGAAGTGTAACGCAGTTGTCTTGCTCAGAGA
>OZ024860.1:20916964-20921964 GCA_964017155.1 Oasisia sp. SBJ-2009
CTAGCAAATGAAAGCGATAATCACAGTTGAAAGGCGAACAATTCGAAGATAAAAATGAACGTTGAAAGTTACGTCTACTGAGGTCAGCGATACAGCACTAGCGACACAAATCAAGACAAGGAGTTTCAAAGATAAATCACGGCCGGTTGGGCAGGATTCGCCAAATACGGCGACGTCTTCAAGGGTAACTTAAAGCGATCTTCCAGTCAGTAAGAGGTTCATAGTATTAACTTACATATGTATACTATGTTGGTTGTGCCTAGTAATTGTGCACAAAGATTGTTAATAACCAATTAGTTATAGTTTAATGGTATTAAAAACACGCTATCTTGGATTCAGGGCGCTGCCATATTGAGACTTATGCGCCAGTGACGTAAGCCAAATCGTTTACGTCACTGGCGCATTGTTAAAAAGGGCAATGATTGGCGGAATCGTTGCTGATAATTGTGATTGTGACATAAGCATTCCGCGACGTACTGGATACATCAAATATCGTTGGACAGACGTGGGACGTTCGAACGTGAATGCGCCAGTGACGTAACCGGTTTACGTCACTGGCGCATAAGTGTCAAGATGGCAGCGCCCTGAATCCAACATAGAGTGTTTCTGGTACAATTGTACTATAATTACTTGTTTATTAACGATCTTTCTGCACAGTTACTATGCATAACCAATATATTATACAGGTGTAAGAAAGCGCTGTGAATCTCTCACTGAATGGAGTATCCCTTTAAGAGATTGTGGAGAGACGAGGCGTGGATGGACAGCGTGTTGCAGGGGACAGCGTAAGACAGGCAGATCTGGAACCAGCATGCTGAGGCCGTGCCTTCGGCCAACAGCAGAACACTACGGCTGCGTGATAATGAATGAATGAATGAATGAATGAATGATGATGATGATAATGCTTAATGGAGGGTTAAACTTGACCTGTCGACTCTGAATACACTGTATCCTACTGTTGTTGTTATATACAACAGCTGTTGTATTACACTCCTACAATATTTACTTAGCGTAGTGTTCCACTTAACGGGTTGCTGTACTGGATAGTACAACTGTTCTCAACATCTATATAAAATATACAAATAAATAAATGTATTTATTAAAAAATTGAACTAGTATGACAGATAATACAAAAACAATAAATTATATCAATCAAAAATACGTATGAAAATGTGAGTTTTTAAATATTTCCTGAAATGTTTATTGCTCTTTATGCACGAATGTCCATCGACAGATCGTGGCACTGCGACATCTTAGTTGCTCCAAGGCAGATCACCAATGCACTTCTCAGTGATGCAACCCGCCAGTCGCTAATAGAAGCCTTCGCCAACATTTCGTAATCAGACAATTACGCGCCGTCGCCTTAGTTCTCACAACTTCCCGTGTAGCCAGGGCCGCTTCATCAGTCGCCCATTCTCTCCCTAACGAGTCGAATTTGCATTGCGAGTGAGACCACGTCAGTCCCACTCGACGGTCGAGCCAGTGACCGCGGTCAGATGGCCGGACATCGGCCTGCTTTGACGTCACTGTGGTCAGCAGCGTGTAGCTGACCTTCTTGTTACGTTTCAGTGTGTCGCACCAGAACAATATTTTAGGCATTTGTAGTAACATGTTTGGTGAGAACTGAGGGCAGTTGTCAGGTATATTAGTGAACTTCGGGTTGAATGTAAAGAATATGATGAGAGTGGACATCAGTAGTTTAACTCTAAGAATATCTTTCGTAACTTTTATGGGAATATTACGCTTTTTATTTTGATTGATGTGACACGTTGTATTCCACGGTAACAATTATTATTGTTTTATATATAAAACGCGATGAAGTGTTGTAATTTATATTATTTTAAAGTGGAGTTGGTGAATCAATTAATTGGCGGCTGATTTATTGTATTATATTTTTCAAGTACCACACGTATGTATGGCCTTTTGGGAGTAAACCCAAACATTGATGAGAGCGGGTATGAGTTTCTAAAGAACTGTGCTGTGTTCTTGTTCTGCATATTAACAGCATGGTAGCAGTAGCTGTGGAATGTATTTTGTCTCAGCTGAATAGTGTTATAATCAGGCACAATGTTAACAAGGCAAACGACGGTAAAACCAACTGTGCTCTAACCACATAAAATAATAAAATGCATGTCGTTTTAACTGTAATCTACAACGCCATAGCTTAGTATTACATTATTAAATGACGCATCATTTTTACTTTGGCGTCAAATCAGCGCAACATTCCAACAATGGTGGCAATTATACAAAACATTCCCCAACGGATTGTTACGCATCTGTCTGCATTAAACGCTGGCAACGTTCGTGGCTGATTGTGTTATAGCAGGTTTAAAATTATTATTACGGTCGAATCGCGTGGTAAATGATCGTAGGCTTGTACGAGGTGACAACATAGACGATGGCCGACCAAAGCTGTCTGCGCGACAATATAATCGAGTGATAAAATAAGCCAAGAATGCATAGCTGTGTATCCTTCAAGAATATCAGATTATTATGATGAACATAAATAAATTGGATTACTATCGCCTGTGATAAGGTACAATTTTTTGCTGGTTAATCGTTCATTAGTTTAGATAAAATTAGCAACATTCACCGATGTGTGAAGCAACATAATACATGAGGATCTTGGAGTGTTTCAATAACAATATTGGCTATATCCGACGCGCATAGTGGCTCGAGAATTGAAGCATTGTGCGAATAGATTAGCGTGGCGGAACAATCGACTATCTACTGCAATAATCATTCAGACGTTGTTACAATTAATTAAATACGTTGGTTTTCGTGGAATTGTGTATGTGGCTTTGTATCACAGACGATGGTTCATTGTGTAAAGAAAAACGAGACGAACTATGAGACAGTTCATGCATAGCGCCAATAAGTATTTCACAAGGGAAGTTAGGGTTGATTGTGTCTTCTCGGATATGTAGATCTCATTGATCTCCTTTTGTAGTTGGCTGTTGAGGAAATTACACGTTGATTAATATTAACATATCTCTATTGTGAATGTCATCTAGACCGTTTGTTAACGACAATACAAACCAAGAGTCACTGCGGACACCAAACAAAAGTTGTGATGTTGTTAAATGCCGATGGAAATGTTTACAAATATCTTCTTGTCTAAAGCAAAGGTCAGTGGACACAAACCAGAGTAAGTCGACAGTGTAGGTTTGGAAGTATTTGTTCTTACAGGTACTAATTGTGAAATATTAAAATTAGCAGACAGAAAACAGACATACAAACATAATAATAACACAAGTTTTATTAGCAACTCAACTGAGTTGGATTGACATTACAATAGGTTACAATTGACTCATCAAAACATCATACAAATACAATAGAAATACATTTGATACCGCAAATCATACCGTACTAATAACCTTTTTACTGACAGTTGTATAAAGCCCACGGTATAAAGGAGTTACGGAATCTATTCGTTCTAGTAACTGGTAACGGGTACACATTTTCTTGTCTAATATTATACTCGGTATGTCTTTTGTCAGGCAGCAGATAATTTAATCTATGTGTGCCGACTTTAATTTTATCAAAATATTTTTGACAAATGCTCTCCCGTCTTACATTCAACGTATCCAGGTTAACACGTCTTAGTATCTCCGCGTAACCCAATCCAGGAAAAATACATTTTAATGCCCTTTTTTGTATAACTTCAATATTGTCAGACAAATATTGGGGCAAGTTAGTGTGCCATACAGGACATGCATATTCTAGAACTGGTCTCACCACACTAACATATACACTGACCAGATCTTTCTGTGTAATCCCTGCACGCTTTAACTGATATAACATGTACAAGCGTTTACCAGTTTTTTTCACAATAGTATCTACGTGTTTGTTCCATGTCAGATCCTGAGAAATGGTCACACCTAATAGTTTGGCATGGTAAACTTGTGCTACATCCCTCCCATCAATTTTTATATTCGGGATAGTGCTTCTGAAATTGCCATCTTGTGCAAAACTAATGATTATTTCTTTTGATTTTTCGGAATTAATTTTCATGTCATTTTTTCTGTCCATCTAGCAACAATATCAACCGACTCTTGAATGACAGATACACCCTTTCTGTCGCATATTTCAAATAACGTACTATCATCTACATACTTATATAGTGGAACAGTCGTTCTTAAATCATTTATGTAAACAAGGAAACATTTAGGTCCAGACAATGTCCCTTACGGTACTCCCCCATTGGGATGACCAGAATGGGAATATTCATTTCCTATTTTTACTCGTTGAGTTCTGTCTAATAGAAATGTTGCCATCCATCTTAAAATATGTGCGGGCAACCCATACGATTGTAGCTTATCTAGCAACAAATGATGATTAATAAGATCAAACGCTTTGCTAAAGTCTAGCATTACAACTCTGACATAAGAATTCAATTTATCTGTCGCCTTATACCACATATGAACCAGTTCGACAAGAACATCTGTTGTGGACGTTCCGCTAATTCCTCCAAATTGCTTAGCATCAATTTCACCTTCAATTGTTTCATCCACCCATTTCATTATTATTGATTCAAACACCTTGGCAGCTATTGGAGTTAGTGAAATTGGTCTAATGTCTTTTTCAATCGACACAGGGGGGCTTGTTTTTGGCAACGGTATTATATTGGCCATTTTCCATTCCATAGGGAGTACACCTTTTCTTAGTGAATTGTTAAAAATAGCAGTTAATGGAGGGGCGAGAACATTTGCATAGTTTCTTAACACCCATGCAGGTATGTTGTCAGGCCCAGTAGCCTTGTTGGCTTTAACACTCTCCAAAGCTTTAAAAGTAGTATATACGCTTATCACATACTGATCCGGCAGTTCCTCGTTAACGTCGAACACCTTGTGGTTCTTATTTAACCGAGGCAAATGGTCACTCACAGACACAAAGAAATCATTCATTGTATTGGCCAGTAAGCCACAATCACCATCCGTTGTTTTGTTAGCTAGACCTTGCATGCATGAATTGCCATTTGTTTTAAGTCCCATTATTGT
>OZ024860.1:20929464-20981964 GCA_964017155.1 Oasisia sp. SBJ-2009
AACGTTTTGTGGCATCGTAGCTAGTTACGAAGCGTCAATACTCACAACGTAATTGTTGCCGACCACGGAAGTTTAATGTTTTCTTCAAATCAGTGAAAAACACATAATAAAACCACTGTCTTGTTATTAGTTGTGACAGTGCTCAAGTCAGTTTGAGCGTGGTGATCGTGTTACATATGTGATCCCAACATACGTGCGATGTAATTACGAATAATTACGAATCTTGGTGTGTTTAAGAAGATATGAGATATTTGTATGTTGATTACATTGTACAATAGATATAGACTAACAACAGCATTAGTCGTGTGTGCGTGTGCGTGCGTGCGTGCGTGCGTGCGTGCGTGCGTGCGTGCGTGCGCGTGTATGTGTATGTGTATGTGTAATTGTGTATGTGTGTGTATGTATGTATGTATGTATGTATGTGTGTGTGTGTGTGTGCGTGTGCGTGTGCGTGTGCGTGTGCGTGTGTGTGTGCGCGCGCACGTTTGTGTGGTGTGTGTGGGCGCACGTGCGTAATATGTGCGTATTATGTGTTTGTTTGCTCCATCGTGTGAACACGTGCGTTCACGGGTGTTTGTGCACGTTTTAATACTCGCGCCAGTCCTTTATCTCCACAAAACGACGCGTCGCTGTCACTTCTCTCCTCCCGATAAGGATGACCCTAGAGCCGGGAAACCGTGAATGCTCGGACTGATATCTATTGAATTCGACGGATGCCGCAGGAAAAGTTATTATCGAAATGCATCGGTGACCACAACAGCATTCTGTGCTAATTCGCCGTTGCCGTTGCCGTTGGGGCCTGTGGTTAGTGGTCAGTGGTCAGTGGTCAGTGGGCAGTGGGCAGTGGGCAGTGGTCAGCTTCCAGACCGAGAGTAACGTGTGTTAAGTCGCCATGTCTAGTCTGGTCAGGGCAATGCAAGGTGATGTCGAAAACGGAATAACACCCTTTGTGGCTTTCTCATTGCCACGTGTTCTAGTTGTTGTCCCAGTGTTCAACCACGTTCTGTTATTTGTCCTGTCTGTATTGACTATTTGATGAGGTTTCTTTCATCTAGAACATGATATGACAGTAGTATTGTCAAATTGTCCTTTCTGTGCTGGTATTTAGTATAGTAATTTGTTTGGCGTCCTCAGATGTTATTTTACATCCCAAAATTGTGATATTATCTTGATTAATTGTTATACGTTCGTTTTGGCTGATACGTCCATATGTGAAGGAGGACTATAGTGACATACTTAGTAGTCACCAACATGTGGCAGGGTGTAATGTGTTGGGCACACATCTTGTGAGTAGGTCATGTGAATGTGTCACACATAGATCCTTTGTCGCATGAATCCTACAGATCTATGATTCCTTTGTATATAAGTCAGCAAAACATACAACGAACAAGATAACATGTCTTCACACATATGTTTACACTAGCTCCTACAGGTCTACATTTGCAGTTGTACACCTGTAGAAAAACACGAACATCAACATGGTTTTCTAAAATACATTAGCTCGTTTTGTATTCTGTACTTCTGCTTTCACTGGTGGGAAAGGAAGGCAGTGGAGCTGCAGAGAGCTGCTGACAGTAACAACATGAAGGGCTTCTACAATGGACTGAAGGAAGTGTGGGGACCCAAAAAGAAGGGACCTGTTCAACTGAAATCAGCAGATGGAATGGAGACCTTCTCAGACAGCAAGAGAGTTGTGGCAAGATGGAGTGAACACTTCCAGAAGCTACTCAACGTCCCTGGAGATATATATCACGAAGCTTTGGACAACATCCCGCAGCGCATTACCAAGACAAGCCTAGATGAGATTCCAACTATGGATGAGATGGCTAAAGCAATCGCCGGCCTGAAAGATGGCAAAGCACCTGGAGGAGATGGAATTCCTGCAGAAGTATGGAAGCACGGAGGAGACAATCTGTTCAGCAGACTGCACCAACTAATCACCAATGCCTGGGAGGTGGGTTCTGTACCACAAGCATGGAAGGATGCCAGCATTGTAACCATCTACAAGAAAGGTGATCGAACAGACTGTGGGAACTATAGAGGAATCTCTCTTCTTTCCATAGCAGGCAAGATCTTCGCCAGGATCCTACTCAACAGACTATCTACCCACATAACACCAGAGGTAGTTCCAGAGACTCAATGTGGCTTCAGAGGTAACCGGAGCACCGTGGATATGATATTTTGTCTCCGACAACTACAAGAAAAGTGCATTGAGCAAGACCGACCACTGTACATGGTATTTGTCGACTTCAGTAAGGCGTTCGATACAGTTGGGAGAACCGGGCTATGGCAGCTACTGAGGAAGTATGGATGCCCAGAGAAGTTCACAACAATGATCGAGGCACTACATACCGGAATGATGGCAAATGTTAGTGTTGGAGGGGAAGTCTCGGAATCGTTCAGTGTCACAAATGGGGTCAAGCAAGGATGTGTACTGGCCCCCACGCTGTTCTCCATCTTCCTATCAGCAATGCTCGATGATGCTTTCCGAGACATGGGGGATGGTGTCTACATACAGTCCAGACAGAGCGCTGACCTATTCAACGTCGCACACTTCAGAGCGAAAACCAAGACTATTCGGATACTGATGAGAGAGCTGCTATTCGCAGATGACAGTGCACTGGTTGCACACTCTGCTGAAGAGATGCAGAATATAGTGGATGCTTTCTCCAATGCGTCAAAGAAGTTTGGCCTGAAGATTAACATCAAGAAGACCGAGGTGCTGTACCAACCCAACTCTACAAGAACGCGAGAGGAGGATATCATGGTTGATGGAAACAAGTTGAACTCTGTTCTGGAATTCACCTATCTTCGGAAGCACTATATCAAGTGATGGATGCATTGACGATGAAATACAGAGGAGGATGGCCAAGGCTAGTGCATCTTTCGGCCGACTACGCCAGAGACTCTGGAACAACCACCATGTGTCCATGCGGGTTAAAGGCAAGATATACCGTGCAATCGTGCTGTCCACCCTCCTATACGGAGCCGAGGCATGGACAGTGTACAGACGACAGGTGAAAAAGCTGCATGCCTTCATGATGCGACATCTGCGATCGATCATGAGGATAACCTGGATGGACAAAGTGACAAACAAGGAAATACTCGAACGGACAGGGCTACCATCTATGGAAGATCTTCTGATCAGAAAGAATCTCCGGTGGACTGGACACCTCATGAGGATGTCACCAGACAGGCTACCAAAGCAGGTTCTCTACTCCCAACTGTCTTCTGGTCAGAGAAAGAGAGGGCGCCCTCGCCTCCGGTTCAAGGGTATATCAAGAGAAACCTGAAGCTGAGAGACATAAAGATCGACTCCTGGACATCACTCTCACAGCAGAGAGATAAATGGAGAGCAAGAGTCAAGTGATGGAAGCAGTCTTTGTCGCTTCGCGACCGACCGCATGATGATGACTTCTGCTTTCAATAATTAGTATGTGGACATTGGCAACTCATCTACTTTCGTATGCTCTGTAGGAATACGTAAAAGTAGTATTTATTTTGTGCAGTATCCAGGACTACTCAAAGCGCTTTGCACTTCCCACGACTAAATTTTTTCAATGGAATACCACGTCAATTTATCTCTCCGGTAAGTATTCAATCACGGTAAAATTAATGAGCAAATGTACACAAATGCCTATGATCACTACATTCATAAAAGCCGCTGCATGAACTAGAACAACGGAGACTGAACAACGGCTCCCAAGGTTCGACAAAGCGAGACAGAATTCAAACTAGTGTACATAATTCAAACCCACAGTTCCACAGCGCCACTGCGATCCTCGACAAGGCAGAAGTCGACAGTTGTGAGATACGTAAATGTAACTCTACACAGTATTTATAAATGGTCACATAACCGCTAGACATTTTGGAGCGATCAGTATCTGCGTGGAAAAATTTCCCAGGAAAGGCAACCGTGTGGCGTGGCCAGTAAATGTGTGAACACAGTTTTGTATCAGACGACGACTTTGTGTTGATTATGCAAGCTTTCAAACCGTTTATGAACGGTTGGTAATCTCAGCGTGACCAGCATTCGTATCAACTCTGAATTCTCTATAGTAATCCGGTAATACAAAATGAACAGCGACGCGTCAAAATCGTTTCACATCCCATTGAATTATTCGTCGTTTTTGGGGCGCGCGGGTCCCAAACTGCCGATGAATATACAAGGTTATGTATGCCAAGGGAAATGCATGCTTTTTGATTTTCTAGAGTGCATTTAAACATTGGTATAAACGTTTTTATGTGATATTCATAAAACGATCACACCGACTAATGCCAGTACAGTGGCAACTATTCCAAATGGACGTTGTTTTGTCGACGTTAGTGTGGCGATGTTGAATAATTGACATCGCTCCTGCTCCGTTGTCCGTAAGGAGTTAGACCTCTGAAGGGAGTCGAGATCCGATGCACTTGTACCGGGATCCCTCACGGACAGTCTGCCGTGACCCGGCGGGCACGTTTCTCGCGGCAATGATAATGTGACGTTATACGGCGTCGCCATCATCAAGTTGTAATTCACTAGAGCCCGGGAGACGCGATGACTACTAGCGGCGTTCAGAGACTGCTCGTCTCCGGACGCCCGCTGGCTGCGCGCGCATCAACTGGCGCTTCCTGTGTAAACGCCGTCGGTCCTTCAGGTCCAAACGACACAAGGTCGTCGAACTTCGCTCTCGTCGGACACTGCTGAAGCGACACGTAGAAACGGCAACGGCGAAAGGGGCACGGTAGTGTGGTCTATCTGCATATGTGGGTGAACGATGGAATAGCATAATGGGTCAGAAATTCTCTGGTGGTCGAATTAGATCGGAAACAAATGTCGTTGCTGCAACGGTTAGGGGTGTCGATATATATATATATATATATATATATATATATATATATATATATATATATATACATATACATATACATATATATATATATATATATATATATATATATATATATATATATATATATATATATATATATATATATATAATATATATATATATATATATGTGTGTGTATATATATATATATATATATATATAAGTCTAGTAAGTTTGTGAGGTTGTATGTATACGTATGTACGCGCTCACGAATACACGTGGGCGGTGCATGCCCATGTACATGCTAATAATGTGATTTGTATCAGTATATCCATACAATCAACAAACACATCAATAATGATCCAGCCACGTATACGTTACTTATAAAGTAACGACAAGTACGGTTTGGAGTGATGACGTTTCTAACATCATATGATACGTAATTTGTCATATCATTCCCCGTAGACCACGTTAACGCAATGTTTTACGATCACAGACTGCGCCGTACGTCTTATCTTCACATGGAGCTGCCTGGCGTTGTCGTGTAATAGGTCGGCTTCAATTTACCATAATTGATGAACATAAATGTCTCAATATTTACGGCAGTGTCTGGCTGGTCGTAGGCGGCACTGTAGCTATGGAGATTGGTTTTTCGTGTTGTGTTTTTGCATGCTCTTGTTATTTGCTTGTTTAGTGCCTGTTTCAACGAGTAGGAATTAAATTCAGTGGGTGCATTATGCAATGGGAGACTGTTGAGCGAATTATTGAGCGAGTTAATGAGTAACTCATGGTTTTCTTAGTAACCTGAATGTTATTCGGCCAACGGTGGTCTGCTTTGGACATTGCACAATATAATGTGTGTCTACAATTGTTTTTCAATGCAGTTTTATTACATTTTACAAGCCTATGTACTGTATGGTGTTGAAAATAAAATACACTATGGTTATCATAATTTCTAATATCTCTAAACAAAATACACTATCGTTATCATCATTTCTATTACCTCAAAATAAAATATATTATCATTATCATCATCTCTCATATCTCAATCGCATTTCGTTCTGTACCAAATACACAAAATATGATACAATTTTGAAGCAACTAGCAAACCAACGGTTCAAGTAACCAAAGTTAAAATCAAATCAGAAGCAATATATATACACTGGAAGTTTCACGATATGCAATTTCCTAGGTCGTGCTCCGGACCCAACTCCGGTCACACGAGGCACAATCCGTTGGCGATTGCAAACGACGCCAATCACCGCGTCACGAGTCTCTGTCGCTTGCACACGCAACTCCAACGAGAAGTCTCTGTCCCCGTATTGATTTATAATAAAATCACTCAAAACAAACAAAGCAGTGCAATTTGGTTGAGCAGAAACCGAAGTGCCAAGTGCTAATGGGAGTGAGACATCAGTCGCGTGTTGAATAAACAATCATCGCAAACATTTCTTGCACGCGATCACTTTGGTCAAGTAATCGTCTGATTCGGGTATCGCGGCTAGACACAAAGTAGGTCAAACACCGGATATGGCGGTTAGACGTAAAGTAGGTCAACCACCTCAGCTAGTTTTACATTATTCTTTACGGGTCACCATGACGATGAACTTGCTTATGCAATTATGGATGTGGTAGTTTATAGTTCGTTTGCTAATCTCCCCTCTCGTCTCACCTCATCTCTAACCTTATCATCAAGTCCTTCTCCTATCGTTCCCACCACTTTGCTTCTTTTGCCTTCAATTCATCCGTCACTATTAGGGTGTCGAGACGTTGATGCTTCGTCTACCATTACTTGTATTTATTATATCCTTCTGCTTCGTATTTCACCACCACACCACACCACACCACACCACACCACACCACACCACACCACACCACACCACACCACACCACACCACACCACACCACACCACACCACACCACACCACACCACACCACACCACACCACACCACACCACACCACACCACACCACACCACACCACACCACACCACACCACACCACACCACACCACACCACACCACACCACACCACACCACACCACACCACACCACACCACACCACACCACCTTCATTGCGTCCTTATGCATTGATGACCCCTTTCTCCAATCGCCGTCGCTTGGTTTGTGAGCTATATCACACTACACATGTAACACATGCAACAACTGTAATTCAAGCCTAATACCGACACCAACAACATCTCCACATGTCCTCAAACGCGTCTCTTTCTTTGCAGTGTGTTCAACCATGTCGAAGGGGATATTTACCTTTTTCGGTGTCGCCAACGTGTCAACGATGGGCACCATTGACTCGTACAGTCGGACGTTTCACATGCCTTTCATCAATCCGAGCGTGCCGTTGGGGGACGAGACGCAGACGTCGACATTTACCCTCCGTATGAGGCCCCCCTATCACGACGCCATTATAGCCGTTATCAATTACTACAAGTGGAGGACGGTGTTTTATTTGTACGACACTGACGAAGGTAGGTCACGCTTGTTTGCTTGTTTAACGGTACGAAAAGACGACATGTGTAAATGTATGATATACCGAAACCGACTATTACAAGTATCGTGATGCGCGGTGTCTTAGTAGGTGGAGCAGCGGACGCTCAACCAATCAAATGTCTGGGTCCCTTGCCTCATATTGCCCTTCCGAACCTGAGAAACGTTCGCACACTCCATGCTGCTACAGTTCAATCAGTCTTTGAAGGGTAACAACCGTAAACGATATGGTAATATTAATTATGATGACGTAATCTATGATGCAGTTTTTGCATTGCTCTACTGCACGGCACGAATGTAGTAGCTAATGCAACTCCAGTCTTCTTTCACATAACTCATGCAATTAATAATACTGAATATACGTTCATACCAATATGAGGTAGTATATAGGCATGGTTTAAAATCATTAGACAGGTACTACGGCAGTCACGGACTCTTTGTAAACACGCGATCAACAAGACGTGTGAAAAGCGAGCTTCCCGAAAACCCCGCACGGTAAATTCAAACAGGACACGCCCACGCGTTTATAACGTGCTACTTTAATTACTAGATAATAATCCATTGGTTGATATATACTACTACTACTGGTGCTGCTGCTGCTGCTGCTGCTGCTGCTACTACTACTACTACTACCACTAGTAATAATAATAATAATAATAATAATAATAATAATAATAATAATAATAATAATAATAATAATAATAATAATAATAATAATAATAATAATAATAATAATAATAATAATAATAATAATAATAATAATAATAATAATAATAATAATAATGCTAAATCCAAACAGTTTTGTATAAATAAAATATGTATTAATTTTAGTGAGGGAAATATTAAAGTTATAAAAGAATCAACAATGTCACATCTTATTGAAATCTAACTGTTTCGTTGACAAAGCGTCCATTATCTATTCCACGGTTTAACACACTCGAAAATAAATTTCGAAATGTGCTCAGACTAGAAGTATATTTCTGGGAATAACAGACAAGACGGAATACCGTGTACTAATAAAACAAACTCTAATATTTTGTAATGTAATTTTGATGTTAAGAAGAGCCAACACAAACTGACATAATCAGCGCCATTCCTATTATGACTCAATTAATTTCTAAAAAATCCTAGCAAGCGAAGCATCCCGGAATCCGTCACCATTACTAATGGAATGTATGGATGTCGGGCCGTTACTGCTGGCTAAAAGTGGAATGTGTTAATGTCAAATCACTACTGCTTGCTAGAAGTGAAATATATGACTGTCAGACCATTACTGCAGCATAGAAGTGGAATATATGAATGTCAGACCATTACTGCGGCATAGAAGTGGAATGTATGGATGTCAGACCATTACGGCAACATAGAAGTGTAATACATGAATGTCAGACCATTACTGCAGCATAGAAGTGGAATGTATGGATGTCAGACCATTACTGCGGCATAGAAATGGAATACATGAATGTCAGACCATTACTGCAGCATAGAAGTGGAATGTATGGATGTCAGACCATTACTGCGGCATAGAAGTGGAATGTATGGTTGTCAAACTATTACTGCTGGCTAGAAGTGGAATGTATGGATGTCAGACCATTACTGCTGGCTAGAAGTGGAATGTATGAATATCAAACTATTACTGCTGGTTAGAAGTGGAATGTCAAACTATAAGTGCTGGCTACAAGTGGAATGTATGGATGTTAGACCATTACTGTTGGTTAAACGTGGAATGTATGAATATCAGACCATTACTGCTGGCTATAAGTGGAATGTATGAATGTCAGACCATTACTACTGGCTATAAGTGGAATGTATGAATGTCAAACTATTACTGCTGGCTAGAAGTAGAATGTATGAATGTCAAACCATTACTGCTGGCTATAAGTGGAATGTATGAATGTCAGACCATTACTGCTGGCTAGAAGTAGAATGTATGAATGTCAGACCATTACTGCTGGCTAGAAGTAGAATGTATGAATGTCAAACCATTACTGCTGGCTATAAGTGGAATGTATGAATCGTTACTGCTGGCTAGAAGTGGAATGTGTGAATGTCAGACTATTATCGCTGGCTGACTAGCAGTGGAATGTATAAATGTCAGTTATAAAGCACGTTATTATACTTACTTCTGCGCTCTACCGCCACAACAGGCTTGCCAATTCTGGCTTTAAAAACCGTCATGAAGAATAATAAGTATTTATCGGCGTGGAGCGTACGCTTAGCGGGGTCAGCGAAGAACGAAATTGCGCCGAAGGTAATTGATATTCGTCAGCCTGCCATCCCGGCACGTTCGGGAACATGTCGTCGATAATTATGGAAACGGCAACTGATGGGATGTTACGGAACTCCCGGAGGCGACGCAGGGTTGATGACACGATTTAAAACGACCACGAGCCGGGAGTGGATTCGTGCGGCACTCGAATCGATACCGTCCTGTCACTCGCCGACGTCGACGCTGTAGCGCTTAGATTTTACCGGCGTTATAGACGTTTCGATTGACGTTTCAGCGCATGCGCAATATATGTAAGATCATCGATGTGCAGCGAAAAGACAAAACATTTATGGTATAAATACCACGGGTTGTTCGTTACGATGTATATAACCTCTCAGCAAAGTTATTTGTCGCAAATTAACACGAGGCAAATTTTGATATTTTGACATTTGATATTTTGATAGCAACCATAAATCACATGACTGTAGTGCGCCATAATCCGTGACAGTGATTTATAAAAAAAAACACGTAATATGTTATTGCATTGAAAGATATTTTAAGAAATTCTTCACAGTAATCATCACAGGAGTGTTAACAAACAGCCCGTGGCATTTATACCGAAAATCCTTTGTCGTTTCGCTGGACAGACATTGATGGTTTTACATTTACTGCGCATGCGCAGAAACGTCAATAGGAACGTTTTTAACGACCGGAAAAATGTAAGTGCGACACCTTCCTGTCACTATCCGACGTCGATAGACGAGCCAGCGCGAGATGAGCGAACGTTGCGCCGAATTGGTGTTGTCGGGGTGACCCGCGCTCTCACAAGCCGACAGCCACGACGGCTGAATGTGATAGTTCAGCGATCTCGTCTTCTCTTAGACGAGCTTTCGATGACCCGGTTCTGTACAATGGACATATCAGCGAACACACAAAGCCTCTTAACTGTCGTAGTGTGAAAGAACGCAAACAAAGGGACGTCGATACCAGACCGAATACACCATCTCCTCGGTTAAATAGATCGTGTGATTAAGTGATTGATCGACACCCCGAGAAAGGTTCGGGTTTAAAAACGGCCTTTTAATGTAGCGAATAAAACTAGACATTTGGTACAACTGCCGAATAGACCTAAGCGTAAATATAGGTTCCCGTTTGTTACTAACAGTATTGTAACTGTTTCTGTAACATTATTATAAATGTTCATTTGATACTATTCTAAATGTCCCTAACACTATTAATAACATATCACAAATATAAATAATGATAACGGAACTTTTTATTACTGAACATTCTAAACGCGATGGATTTTCATTGCCATTAATAACTTCAAAGATTATCTGTATTAAAATGTGCATATACCTACATGCAAGATTAAAAAACTGGTTTAGTAATGCCATTTTATAGCTATATTTCCGTAAACCGAACAGTTAATTAAAACACTTATTATATTAACGCCATCGAGTAAAATATCTGGAAGTTTAGGATATTTGTTGCCGGTGAAATGGTTCATTCCACAACCCGTTCAATGACTCTTGACATGTGTTGCATCTACATGTCGTTGTCTTCACCGCCGCCGCCATTACACAAGCAGAAAGCTCGACAATAAATAACCGTCAGAAAACAGCTCTGATCTCCACGCGTAGTGCGAGAATGGTCGTATTACGGTTTGTTCGGCTTCAGCTGTTGAAGTTCCATTACAGCGATGCTCGTAATGCGAACACCCTCTTGACGCGCTCTCGCCGACAGATCACAGCTGTTGCCGTATCAGTCGTCCAGCCAGCCACGGCTCGTGTTGACGCCACGACTCGAGGTCTCGCCGGCAAGACATGGACAACTTTGATCAGAGGATAATGATGACGACGATGATGATAATGATTATGATGATGATTATTATCGTGATGATGATGATGATAATGGTTTATTTATATTATGATGACGATGACGATGACGATGACGATGACGATGACGATGACGATGACGATGACGATGACGATGACGATGACGATGACGATGACGATGACGATGACGATGACGATGACGATGACGATGACGATGACGATGACGATGACGATGACGATGACGATGACGATGACGATGACGATGACGATGACGATGACGATGACGATGACGATGACGATGACGATGACGATGACGATGACGATGACGATGACGATGACGATGACGATGACGATGACGATGACGATGACGATGACGATGACGATGACGATGACGATGACGATGACGATGACGATGACGATGACGATGACGATGACGATGACGATGACGATGACGATGACGATGACGATGACGATGACGATGACGATGACGATGACGATGACGATGACGATGACGATGACGATGACGATGACGATGACGATGACGATGACGATGACGATGACGATGACGATGACGATGACGATGACGATGACGATGACGATGACGATGACGATGACGATGACGATGACGATGACGATGACGATGACGATGACGATGACGATGACGATGACGATGAAACAGAAAAAAACAGAAAAAAACAGAAAAAAACAGAGAAACAGAAGAAAAAAACATAAACAAAAACAGAAAAACCCAGAAAAACTGAAAAAAACTGAAAAACAGACACATGGAAACACGGAAAACATGGAAAAAGGAAACATTTAAACGGAGAAAACAGGGATACAGAGAAACAGAAAAACGGGAAAACGTAAAAACGGAAAAACGGAAAAACGGAAAAACGGAAAAACGGAAAAACGGAAAAACGGAAAAAACGGAAAAACGGAAAAACAGAAGAAAAAAAAACTGAAAAAACAAAAACCCCCCAGAAAAACTGAGAAACATGGAAACATATGGAAACATGGAAACATGGAAACATGGAAACATGGAAACATGGAAACATGGAAACATGGAAACATGGAAATATGGAAACATGGAAACATGGAAACATGGAAAAGGGTAAACACAGAAACACAGAAACACAGAAACATAGAAACACAGAAACGGAGAGACGGGAAAACAGAGATCGTGGAGACGAAGATTGAGAAATAGATGAAGCCAATGAGAGAGGGAATGCGAAGCGACGTGACGCGCCCACCAAGTGAGTGTTGTATAACTTGATGGCTACAGACACCAAACCGACATCCTGGAAAACTAGTGTCGTTTATTTCGAGCAAAATAATTGTTTAACAATATGCGTTTCTGCGCCATATAACTAACGGATCAACGACACGACGGCTGTAAAAGAAACTGATTACCACAGCACAAATGAATAAAACATGTGTCATATAAGTGTATCTTTACCGGCCATTAGCCGGTCACCCCGTGGGTCGTTCCTCTGGGCTATTCCGGACACGGAATCATGTTAAATTCCGCTAATTGCCACGAAAATCGATCCGCTATAGCTGCGACATCGGTCGACAACTATAACCGCTTGAAAACAATTGAATGAAGATGTAGACAATTTATCGTTGATGTCATTGTGTAAGTGCATTACTGACATATGTGGCGTCGAAATTGCGAACTGAGAGATTGACCTTTGCACGGAGGGAGCGCTAAGAGAACAGTTGTGAATTATTAAGAGGGCGGAGGAACGGAAGTAGTATTGCTATAGAGGATTAAAATGTCATAATGACATTCTTTCAGGAAAATATGGTCGTTCTTAAGGGATAATACTTTGTCTTGTACAGACAAGTAAACAATAACAAATTGATAAAGTTTAGTGTATTATAAACGCTTTACTTTACACGCATTCACAATACTGCGTTTAACTGACGGCTGAAAACACACATATATATAAGTATATAATTTACATTATGCATTCATGAACGTCGTACGAATACGTACGCATATATACGCACGCCCGCATTCACGCAGGCGTAACATATATACACACAAGCACACGCAGACGCAGACGCAGACGCAGACGCACACGCACACGCACACGCACACGCACACGCACACGCACACGCACACGCACACGCACACGCACACGCACACGCACACGCACACGCACACGCACACGCACACGCACACGCACACGCACACGCACACGCACACGCACACGCACACGCACACGCACACGCACACGCACACGCACACGCACACGCACACGCACACGCACACGCACACGCACACGCACACGCACACGCACACGCACACGCACTCACATCACTAGAACGCAACGAGAACCCGGGTTCGAACCCTTTGTTGCGGTGTTAAAACCTTGGGCAAGTTTTATCACTCTACTTTGCTCCAGTTCACTCAGCTGTATAAATGAGTACCTGGCTATAGACAGTGGCGGATATATGTACGAGCAACCTTCGCGCATTAATTGTAGCATGTGACTGGATGCTTCCCAGGGAAGCCGAAATGGTGTCTGAGTGAACAGGTATGTCAGGTAAATAAAGTGTAAAGTGCTTTGAACAGTCCCGAGGACTGGATACTATATAAGAACTTGCCTTTACTTTTTTACTGCATATCATATGTTTATTGTGATTATACATTCAATTCGTTGCACTGTTTCTTGTTTTCAGGCTTACTTCGACTGCCGCGTTTATACCAGGCAATAAGAAGAGAAAAGCTAAAAATAGAATTAGAAGTAATACGAATCGTTAACACAAACAACTGCTATGCATTACTGCGTCAGCTGGACTCTCGGGCCGTCGAAGGTGATAAATACATTGTACTAGACATGTCGAACGAGCGAGCCTTGCAAGCCATATTATCACAGGTAAGTTGGCGTACGCGGCGTACGATAACCAGAATAAAACATTACTTACTTACTTATGCCTGTTTGCTCGCTGGGAGCATAGGCCACCGTCCAAGGAACGCCACCGGTTTCTGTCCGTGGCCATCCTCTCCATCTGTCTCCTGGTGTATCCCATCTCCTTTGTTTCTTTTTCCGTGTCTCTCTGCCAGGTGTTTCGTGGCCTACCTCTTCTCCTCTTCCCTGGGGATTCCATGTGATGGCTTGACGGGTGATGGTTTCTGGTGGTTTCCTGAGTGTATGTCCTATCCACCTCCATTTTCTCTTCTTTATTTAATTTCCTATTGTTAGTTGCTTGAACATTTTCCAGAGTGTAGTGTTGGGTACCTTGTCTGTCCACTTCAGTTGTGGGATTCTGCGCAGGCATTTGTTGATGAAGGTCTGTATTCTTTATAAAATAAAACGTTGCTTACAATAAATGCTGACATTTTGTATGTAAAGTATACAAATGTGTGAGTAATCGCAGTGGATATTCACCTCTAGATCAAGAATAATGATTAGCACTATCCTATTTGGTGGCTATGTTAAGTAATTGTTGCCATGACCTCTACACTTGAGAACGACTATTGTAGACAATCTAGCACTCCCAGCCCATGCCAAAGATGTCTGCAGAAGCACTTGAGCCGTAGCTGACCCATTCCTAACTTCATCACCCTTCCTGCCGTAACAATGCATGGCGTTCATTATTTAGCAAATCATTCTCTTCTGTATTCCTAGTTGTTGGTGAATGTGTATCTGATGATGTCGTTAGCTTCATTAATTTGCCTACTTGCATCAATACAGTGATGTTGACGAGCGTATTTTTGGAAAGTGGGCAACTATTACAAGTACGTCTATATCACTAACGTATATCATTACTGAATCGCACGCTCCATCGAAGATGCAGTGCTGCATAATGGATGGATGTGCTTCCTCGGGGCAAATAAGCCACCGATATGGAGTTGATGTCTCCGAAAACAGCTCTACTAGTTTTTCTCCTCTCATATTCCTCCGATTTATTACATGCCTCCGTCTGACGTCATCCTTAATCTTGTACACATACGTCAGGAGATCCATCATGGTGTCGGGCTTCCGCGAGACTACTGATTTCATAAACGCAATAGCAATTTCAACCGATGTTGTTACGGCTTTGCGTCCCCAGGAGGACATCGAATGCTGCACCATCTATCACCTCGCAGCTTGTCCAAGCGCGTGTCCCGCCTGACGGAGTTATTACATCCTGAGTCTGAACATCTGCAGGAACAGATTTGCTGCCCACATGCAGTGTTCTAATCAGGGGAGAAAGTGCCACAAGTTCAAACCGCGGAATAGTTTCCAGAGTTATCGATCGTCCTGTTTAGGGAGTGATAAATCTCTGTAAAGGAAACGTCAAACCAAGAAATCAGATTCCTGCGAAGGTTGTTGAGAGTACAATTAAGACGAATGAAAACCAGTAAGGACACCTTTAGTGTTACGTAAAATGGGTTAGATGTGAGCCAAATTAGAAACAACAAAACAACAGTGCTACAACGATGTTATAGCCCATAGGCACTATGCTATAATTAGAAGGCAACAATCGGATCATCACGTGACTCAAGAAGAAGGCAGGGGTGGAGAACACGTCAGTGAACAAGGGAAAGACTGTCAACATGAGTAGGAAGACAACCAAACTGTTTGGAGGCCAACATCTGCAGCAGCGCGAAACCTGCAAGTAGAAGCCGTCCCCGTTGGAGAGATTTCTGTGATATGTTTAATAGGCTCACGCGAGAACCTTTGTTGTATCAGTAGAACACAGCCATGATCACGTGTGAATGTTGGCCTTATAATGTTATGATCAAATGCAAAATATTTCACAACTCTGAAATCGGCTACCCACATACCTATATTTTGACAACATAATTACTGCTCTAGGTGGCGTAGGTCATGAGATATAGTATAATTAGTCTTGGCGGCCGCCATCTTTAAATATGGCGGATATGAATGTCGGAGAAGGTCAAAAGTAATAATTGTGGTCCCAGAAAACCTATTTTAGATACCATAACGACTGATTTACATGAACCAGTTATTAATATATGAGAAAATAGGATTACGATGGCCATCTTGAAAAATGGCCGCCAACGCCTTCTATGGCGAAATCTGAGATGACCCCAAATTTCATGCTTGTATCATAAAACGTACAATTCATGCACATATCGGCACATAGTATCCATTAAGGCGGTCGAAGAAGGGAATTCTATATAAAAAACTAACCTGGAGCGGAAGTGGGTTGGCAGGCATTTTTGGTAATGTGAGAAGCAGACATTGGTATTTTTCCTGGGATAGACACGCAAATGATATATCCCAGAATGTAGTAGATGTGTTGTAAATCACATCGTATGTATGTTGTCCTGCGGAAATGACACAGGCAAAACCAGATCAGTTAAATAGCACGTATTCTAGTCGCCATGTTAACTGCTAGGCTGTAATGCTCGTGTGTATTTTCCAGATACAGAACGTAGGCATGAATCGAGCGACCTACCACTATCTACTCGGAGGGTTGGTAAGTGTGACATATCTTCTTATTGATTATTAAAATTATTGTAATTTTAATTTTGTAAAATGATCTTATTGTAAAATTAACTAGTTGTTACATTACGGCTTAGTAACATATATTTAGATAGTGTAAATGAAGCGTTATTACATCTTATTATATCTAATCGCATTTGCTAGATCGTATTCAGTTCTATTAAATACTAATCAACGTTACTATATGGAACTACGATCAATATGGTGATGAAATGTATTGAACTTTGATGACATGTTTTATAAATATGATTACAGTTTACTAAATATATTATTAAACACTACTCAACATTACTAAAATGTATTAAACATCTACTGAAAGACGTTAGTAATACGATTACTAATTTCGTCTTTTCATTGCAGGTAATGGATGAATTAGACTTGACAGATTTTAAACACGGTGGCGTAAACATAACCGGCTTTCGTCTGGTGAAGCCGGACGACTTCAAGGTTCTAGCTATGCAAAGAGAGTGGCACCGACTAAACCCAAACTACTGGAAAGGAGCAGGCCCGGGAAGGAAAATTAAGGTAAGACTGAAACGGACATCGAGTAGCTGTCGACCATACTAATGACGCAGGCCCAGAGCTCTGCTTGCATATCTGGTTAAGGGGCTTTGTCAATATAAAAATTCAATAATCCAAAAATAAATTGACTAGAGTCAGTCCATCTTCCAAAAAAAGGAAAGGCGAATAAATTGCAGTGATGTAATTAAATGTTTCTAAGTCTAAAAGTTACGGAGATATGTAGTTACTATATACAGACAGGGCTCCAATTCATTCTAATGAAAATATTGGTTAGAATGTATTACATGTCAGTGAATTGTAACTAGTTAATTATAAAAAAAAATATGGACTCTTCACCCGCCCACCCACATCCATTTTTTATTAATGGAAATGTCCATATTTACAAAGCCCCTGATACGTTTATTTTTTGATGCAGCCCAAGACACGTAGCAGACTAACCGAATATGGATTATGTCGTGATAATTAATATAGCCATCAGTGGCTAGACTAATATTAGTAGGCCTATATTCACATCCCTCTTGAAATGTTCATACAGAAACACCAGTCGGAATAGTTGTTGGCAAGTAACTACCACTGTGCTATGATATTGTCAATAATCAATTATACCACATGCGTTCATTGAGAACCTTCACGTTATTATGCTTATCAATGAAGCAAATCCAGAATCCGTTTGCGTTAAAGCGACCGTGTTCGTTCGGTTAGTTGGAATCGCCCTATTAAGTTGGCTGTAATGATAGTTCTGTCAGGTCGGTGCATTAGCAATATTTGTCTCATGTGTAGCTTGTGAAATCAACATAATTCAAAGAGTAATTCCAGCAACCTGGGTTAAACGACTTCTCCTACGCAATACGGCCAACAGCAATATTATTGTTTCTAGCATACAAATATATATTTTTATACCTAGAATAATCTACCATTAAGAGGATATTCGTATTCACATTATCGCTGATTTATAAACGATTATTAAATTGCTTTTTGATCACACTTCTCGAGACGAGCGAAAGTTAATTACCCAGATTAAGCCCCTAGGCTGGAGAGAGTGATGTCTGCCCTTGCGCCCTGTCGCTGAGGCAAAATAGTTCCGCTTTGTGCAAGTAGTTCCGTTGGGAGTAAACACATTTTATTTATTTTAATCGTGATTTTAAATATTATTGATTCCGGCGAAATTCTTCAACGACATCACGACAAACATCACTCTCAACCCGTCGGTACCACACAAAGATCTAATATCGTCAACCTCGCCCCGTCTTCCGAAGTCAAGTCGGCCACCAGTTGAGAGTCGAAACGCCGGCTGAAATCAGATGGATGTGAGTGTCCGTGAGAATGTTGAATCCTGAGCCAACACGCACCAAAATCAACGGATCTGACTGGTAAACCTGTATGCCGGTGATTGAATTGTCCGCGCGGCAGATGGTCAAAGATGCCGATGCAGTGTCGAGACGTCAAAGATGGCGGCGCCGTGTCTCCGTATTGGCGTCTATCCGCTGTTGCAATTCCTTCAGCGAGCGTGCGTTGTGAGCGAAGGCCGTCACATTACGAGTGACATGGACGCGTGCGACGGGCGGCCGACGGTCGCACTGAAGCAAGTAATGGTTTAATGAATGCCATTTCTGCGGCCAGACGGCTGAAGGAACAGCGCTTTGTCCACGTAATGCAGGCCGATTGGCAAGCGACTCGCTTTAAAACGCACGGAGTGCTCGCGAAGATCATAACTAATCGAATCTGGCGATGCCAGTCAAGTTGTGGGTGGCGAGAGAAGATTTCAAATGTAGTCACCGAACATCTGACTGTAAAGCCGACGACACGACAGTCTGGGTTAACAAAGGTGGAGTGTGTCGTCTTCTCTGTGAGAGGCCTGTTGCTAACAAAACGAACTCTTTAATAATACAAGTAATAGTTAATAATTCTGTTTAAGAGCTTCATAATGGATATCTTGACAACCTTACGCCGTTGTCTCATTTCAGAGATCTTACTAAGTAAAACGAAATGTAATCATCTAGCCGTCAACTAATGATTTTACTTACTACCAACAGTGTTTAAAAATAGTATTAACGTTCCCATCATGTTTGTATAAACACGCAATTGTAATTATTTTGTGCCGAATGGTTTGCCATAGGTTTTATATAACATCTGCCATTCGTATTACATTTTAATTCGCTGACCAATCTCTTTCGTTCATGCTGGACTACGTATTAGTTGCGCAGTTCGTATGCGCATGCCGGTGACGTACTTCCGGTTGCCCTAAGAGCGGTTGTCCTGCCAATTAGTGGCGGAAGACGACGCCAGCTGAACGAGAACTCAATTAGGCGACGGCACGATCGACAGGCTTAAAATCGATGTTCGCTAAAGCATCTTAATTCCTCAAGTTGCCGGTGGAGGGTGCCAAATCTAGGAAAAGTTCATCATTCATAAAATATGTCGATATGGATGCGAGCGAATGTCGTCAGCGGACGGACGGACGGACGCAATGAAAAACTGACAATAGCCCGATGGATTGGTGGCGTAATTAGGACGAACTATAAATAGCTTATAGTCGGATCGCCAGCGACTGGTCTCGTTAATACGTCTAAGCCACATACCTCTAGAAACCTGGCTATAGACAGTGGTGGATTTGTGTACGAGCAGCATTTGCGCATTAAATGTAGCGTATGGCTGGATGATTCCCAGAGACGCCGAGATGGTGTCTGAGTGAACAGGTCTGTCAGGGAAGTAAAGTGTAAAGCGCTTTGAACGGTCCTGAGGACTGGATACTGCGCTATACAAGAACTTGCCTTTTATAAACATAATAGCAGCATAGCTAATTGTTGGTTCAATGATGACAATTCACAGATTTAATGTCGTTGTATAGTCGATATGTTTACATTTATCACAACAACTAATTTTGCATGCATATCGGTTGGCTATGGATGGTTTTAGAATATTATGATTTATTCAAACAAGATATTTAAAACACTGTTTACTTTCAATGTGACGCTTTGAAAATGTTGCGTAAACATAAACCTAGAGGTGTAAATACGACTGGTTTTTGGCGATTTAAATTCACCGAATTCACCTGCTAGATTCCCCTCTCGGATGGACATGGATTTTTCGCAATGATTTATCCCACCGTCTCACACGGAGTATCGATATGTAATTAAGTATCGCGATATATGCGTTGTATAGATTAATGTAAATGGAAGAAATCGAACTAGTTGAGCAAAATGTCATGCACAAGGGTAACGTTCTGCTGTAATGGGGCAGTTGAAGATTAACGATAGATATCGATCGACTAATAATCCTACAAGTGAAATTATCTTCAGTCGTGTGCCTACATAAGAAGTATATTAATGTAAAGTCATCTTTACCAACTAATCACATGTGCAACGTTGATATGATATGTGTGAAACTAAGATTTGAAAGATGCCTAATTAAAATACAGCATTAATTGATTAGTAGTAGCAGAAGCAACAGCAGTAGCAACAGCAGTAGCAACAACAACAGTAGTAGCAGCAGCAACAACAGCAGCGGCACCAGTAGTAGCAGTATTAGCAGCAGTAGTAGTGATAGCAGCAGAGGTTTAGCAGCAGCAGAAGCAGCAGTAGTAGCAGTAGTAGTAGTAGTAGTAGTAGTAGTAGTAGTAGTAGTAGTAGTAGTAGTAGTAGTAGTAGTAGTAGTAGTAGTAGTAGTAGTAGGAGTAGTAGTAGTAGTAGTAATAGTAGTAGTAGTAGTAGTAGTAGTAGTAGTAGTAGTAGTAGTAGGAGTAGTAGTAGTAGTAGTAGTAGTAGTAGTAGTAGTAGTAGTAGTAGTAGGAGTAGGAGTAGTAGTAGTAGTAGTAGTAGTAGTAGTAGTAGTAGTAGTAGTAGTAGTAGTAGTAGGAGTAGTAGTAGTAGTAGTAGTAGTAGTAGTAGTAGTAGTAGTAGGAGTAGTAGTAGTAGTAGTAGTAGTAGTAGTAGTAGTAGTAGTAGTAATAGTAGTAGTAGCAGTAGCAGTAGCAGTAGCAGTAGCAGTAGCAGTAGCAGTACCAGTAGCATTAGCATTACTGATGATGATGTTCAGGGGGGTCTGGATTAATAACTAGAGCAAATGTATTTCTAGCACGCTCGTTCAGTTTAATAACGGCTCAAATTAAACTACAATGTTTAATCAAAAGGTTCTTAATACAGCGTCATGGGAAAGTATTTCTTAATAGCCAGCTGTACGAGATGGTTTGTACGTGCACGATCGGTAGACGGTAAAAGGAATGCCGAGTTATACACGGTTGGGTGGTCAACAGTAATTAGACCATTGCTTCTACAATGTTTTTAAGGCATTAACACGCGATGACACGCGATCACGCGAACCACGTGATCGGTGAATTGTTAATGAGCAGTATTAGGACCTTGCAGTGGTCGTTAAGGAGCGGTATTCGGACCGTGTCGTGGCCAGTAAAAGGCAGAGCCTTCAGTTTTTGACGTGACGGATATAGATATTTAATGCCGTGTTTTGTACGAAGTTGATCAAATCCTGACATGTACTGTAATTAACTTCGTAGCCCTTTTAAAGGAAATACTCAAACGTATCTGCAAGCGACGTTGTGAATATATAGTAGTGGTTGGTTAATCCATATTTGAATGCTTTGGTGTTTTAATTATTATAATTAGCTCTGGTGTAAATGTCAAATAACGTCATAATGTGTCAACTACAGTTTCACTTACAGATACACAAGTCAAATACAACGATGAAGTTTCGTGAGAAACAATATATTATTTTATATAAGCCTGTGAATTGAAGTTCGATGTTTTGCACGTTTTGAAATGAAGGCTTTCATACTACAGTAAATATGTTGAATGTTTATGTCGTTCGCAAAACTGCGGTTAATAAAGTCAAAACAATATTCTCCAGTTAACCTGTATACCCGTGACACATAGATTGTACATAAACGATTATGACTGTTAGCAGCGGCTGTTTGAACTTATTGCTTCAGTACATTTGAAATTAGCACGTTCTAATTCTTCGGACAGCTAAGTGTGACCGACTTATAAGTGTAACAATTACTGGGCCAGTTAAAGTTTTGCTAATAATTGTCACCCCAGGCTGATTCCGGTGTAACAAGCCCATAATGGTGCCGGTTAAGGACGTGGGCCAAGCCACGGGCTTAGGAGCTCTGTGTTAGTAATACATTTAAGTGTGATATTTTGCATTATCAAATACAAATAAAACCAACTATTTTGTATTATATGAAAAAGATATTATGGCAGCACATTTAATTATATACAATCAGGTTGAATTTCAAACGAGCATGTGTGAGTTTTTGCGCTGTACCCAAATATAATCTCTTGACACAGGGATACCGTGGGCACGTGAAACCAGACAACGGAACACACCGAATCGTGTTAATGTTCGTCCTATATTTGTTCCCAGCTGGACGCCGCGTTGACCATGGACGCCGTGTCTGTGATTGTGAAGGGGTTGAACCGGCTACTGCGAGAAAACAAGAGTCGCTTCCGGTCAACCTTCCGTCAAGGTCAAATGTACAACAATAATAGCCGCGGGATCCCGTGCAAGGACAAGAAAGGACGTAAACGCCCTGTCCCGTTTGACCACGGACCGGACCTCATAAAAGCTTTCCGATCAGTGAGTTTGGTTTACGTCTCACTTTCTCGTTGCAATTTGGGCACTGCTTCTGTCGAAAGGACTTGGTCTTAATCATATTTCTACGGGTGCACATCTTCATCGTTGTACTTTTGGTCATTATTTTGGTTTAGTTCTTACTCTTGTTGTTGTATAGTTCCTATTCATGTTCGCGTTCGCGTTCGCGTTCGCGTTCGCGTTCGCGTTCGCGTTCGCGTTCGCGTTCGCGTTCCCGTTCGCGTTCGCGTTCCCGTTCGCGTTCGCGTTCGCGTTCGCGTTCGCGTTCGCGTTCGCGTTCGCGTTCGCGTTCGCGTTCGCGTTCGCGTTCCTACTCATGTACTTGTTATCGTCCCTACTCCCTGTCTTGTATTCACTCGTTCTCCAGTCGTAGTGTTGATGGCGTGCACCTGTTCATACTCGGGTTATTGTTTTACACGTTCTCTTCTTTCTCAACCTCAGCGTCCCAGTCTTTCTTCTGTTCGCGCTCATAATCTTGTTTCCCTACTCATGGTCTCCTTCCTAATCCTACCTACGATCGTAATGGTACTCTTGTTCCTACTCGTGCCCTTGTTCCTAATGGTTCTTATGTTGCTAGTCATACTCATGTTCCTAATCGTAGTTATGTTCATAGTTATTCTTCTGTTTTTACTCGTGCTGTTGTTCTTCATCCTACTTGTACCCACTCGTGTTCTTGCCATTGCTACTGCATTAGCCTAAGATAATATGTGATAACAAATTAACGGGCTAGGCATACCTACGTAAGCAGACCCACCGTGCGTGAAGCAGAGTTCCTGTAAAGCTCTGACATTGCAGGTGCGGTTCCCCGGCATGACGGGGCAAGTGGCCTTCGACGAGCGGGGACAACGCACAGAGTACTCCCTCGACGTGCTCGAGCTGAACCTCGACCGAGAGCCGAGGAGGGTGGGTAGTGTGTGTGTATGTGTGTGTGTGTGTGTGTGTGTGTGTGTGTGTGTGTGCGTGTGCGTGCGTGCGTGCGCGTGCGCGTGTTTGCGTGTGTGTGTGTGTGTGTGTATGTGCGTGCGAGTGCGAGTGCGAGTGCGAGTGCGAGTGCGAGTGCGAGTGCGAGTGCGAGTGCGAGTGCGAGTGCGAGTGCGAGTGCGAGTGCGTGCGCGTGCGCGTGCGCGTGCGCGTGCGCGTGCGCGTGCGCGTGCGCGTGCGCGTGCGCGTGCGCGTGTGTGTGCATGCGTGCATGCATGCGTGCATGCGTGCATGCGTGCGTGCGTGCGTGCATGCATGCGTGCGTGCGTGCGTGCGTGCGTGCGTGCGTGCGTGCGTGCGTGCGTGCGTGCGTGCGTGCGTGCGTGCGTGCGTGCATGCGTGCGTGCGCCTGTATTCCCTTGTACCTATGATGTTATTTTATTTGCAAATAAACCACTCTATTTATTTTCATAAATATTCCAACCACGCCGTAATTTAGCATGTTTCAACCGTAAGAATCAAGTTGCTGTTCGTCGACCGTGTTTGGCACAGATCGGCACGTGGAACTTATTGGAGGGACTCACCGTGGAGAGGGAACGACGCATACAGCAGGCAACGAAGGAGAAACCTGGAAACAAGACCCGTATTGTCACAAGCATACTGGTCAGTAGCGTCCGGCAGAGGTCGCTCTTTGCGCTTGGCTCCGTCTGTGTACTATCGGTATTAGTTCACACACAGTGTATGTGAATACGTTCAGATTTGAGAACATGTAGACAATTACAATACAGTTATCAATTTGTTTGAATAACTGTGTAATTGGTTTACGTTGAACCTTGTGAATTTAAAATCATACGTCAACAGTGCCTGACCATAAAACTTACGTCTGCATTTACTGACCGTCATATAGCTGCAATAGGTATTGCGTGAATACCAATAGGACAAGATTAAGGGTTCTGGTGTGACGTAATTCCCGTTTCGCCGTCAGTCATGCTACCGTACACGAAGCAGGGGTAGGCTGTTAATATTTCATAAAAATAAAAATTACGTTATTACATTTATGTTTACACTATGTAAGGCAACACCTAAAAGGTTAAACCTAACAGTAGCGCTAGCGCAAAGTTCCCAACGCAAAGCATTCCGGAACGGTGCTAGTGGAGACCCACTTCTGGTACCATGCGACATCTGAGCGACTATACGCGCGGATCGTGTTTCAGTCTTCGCCGTACCTGATGCTGAAGCGAGAGCCCGAGGACGGAATACCTCTCATGGGCAACGACCGCTACGAGGGATACTGCGCCGAGCTCGCCTCTGAGATAGCAAAGATCGTCGGCTTCGACTACATCATTCGCCTCGTGAAGGACAACAAATACGGGTCGAAGCTCGACGATGGAAACTGGAACGGAATGGTTGGGGAGTTAAGTCGAGGGGTAAGTGTTATGGTTAGGAAACTTACTAGAACGGAATGGCTGTGAGGGTAAATGGAGGGGTAAATGTTATGGTAAGGAAACTAGAACGGAATGGTTGGCGAGGTAAGTCAAGGTGTGTGGCTAGGCGCACTGATGTATAAATCATATTTGATCAAATAGTCAATTGTTTTACAGAAAGAGTGGATCATTATGTCCACAGTTAGCGAGACAGAATCAAACAGTAAACTATACCACACGGTCAGTCAACTTCAAACGTACTTCCGGTTTAGAGAATGTCCTTTCTGTTTGAGAATATGTACATCCGGTATTTTTCGAAACTAATTTCATATTACTTTTGTTTTATATGTAGAATATATTACAACAAGTGCAGCATGGTGGCTTAATCCCAGGCCATTAGGTGGTGTCGCAGTCTTTGTCGATTGCACAAGTTGAATCAGAATGTCGACTTTTTGAAGATCATATTATGGCTGGCGTCAACACGAGTTACGTTGCAGTTAAACGAGAATTGGTATATCTCTTATACCTTACGATTTTCGCGTAAATTGTATACGATTTGGGTACTTACGAAAGTGCCTATAGTTGGAAATACAAAACAGTCTGACTTGCAGTTGATTTCTCTGTTTCATTGGTTTATTGCTTTCCTGTGACACTAATTACATCTTATGAGGTCTCATTGAAATAGTTAGTTTTTTTCAGAACATTTATTCCAGGATGTTCTTTAGGATTCTTTGTATTTTACCTTCAGTTTAACTTTAGTTTCGGTCTTGACGACCTTGACGTTGACTTTCACCAGACGTTCACCGTGAGGTTGACTCTGAGTGCGGCGCTGGTTTCGACCTTGACCTTGACCTAGTCGTCGTCCTTGACCTTGCAGGAGGCCGACCTTGCCGTCGCGCCGCTGACGACGACGTCGACGCGCGAGCGACTGATCGACTTCTCGAAGCCGTTCATGAGCCTCGGCATCAGCATCATGATCAAGAAGCCGGAGAAACAAAAGCCAGGCGTCTTCTCGTTCATGGACCCGCTCTCGTACGAGATCTGGCTGTACGTGATCCTCGCCTACGTCGGCGTCAGCGTCGTCCTGTTCGTCGTCAGCCGCTTCAGCCCGTACGAGTGGCAGATCGAGGACAGCGTCAACGGGCCGACCTTCACGAACGACTTTACGATCCTCAATAGCCTCTGGTTTGCCCTCGGTGCTATAATGCAGCAAGGATGTGATATTTCCCCAAGGTTGGTGTGGACGGCGGGCGCACTGCTGCCGGCGGTTAACGTCGTCCGTCCGGCCGACCACGTCCGTGCGGGGCGCCGCGCGGTGGTACCGGCGGGCGGTGGTCACTCGCGGTGGTCACTCGCGCGCGGACCCAGCTCGGACGGGCCGCGCCGACGGGCGCAGACCGCGACGGCACGCAGGCATTAACGCGCGAGCGAGCTGTACGCATTTTAAGTCATCCGCATGCCAAACCCTCCAACCGCCCTCTTTACACTCCCACTAACCCTTCCCTCTCTCCCAACCCCTTCCCGCGATCCTCCGCGCACCGGTAATTTCCCGTTAAGTTAGAATCCCGCCGCTTTCTATAGCTGCACGTGTCGCGACTAGAGCAATGCACGATGAACGATGAACGATATCCACGCCACGGATCGTTCGTTTTATACCGTAACCCACCCCGGCTGTCTGTACGTAGACTAGCAGACGCGTTTGCAAATTATATATATATATATTTTTAATATGTTCTATAGTCAAAACCCACTATGTTGTAATCATCTTTCAGTTAAAATTCGCGAATGTGTTACTGAACAAAAATGCACTATGAAAATACAAAAAATTGTGGGATGAACGTATATAAGATAACTATGCACACATTCAGCCCTCTCCACTGCACCGGACATGCCACTGTTTTCCCCCTCCCGTACGTGCACTGCACAAACCTGCCTTTGTCTTCCAACACGATCTCCCCATCTCTTCCTCCGATGTGATCTACTGCACTTGGCGGTCGACTCAAAATGCGTACGTTGCACGATTTGACGCACACAATTTTGCAGAAGTATCAATTCTTGGTACGTTTAGCATCGCCACGACGCGACCAGGATACCACGACCCCACACGCTGCCGCTAGGTGGCGCAGTAGTGCTTCGCGGGACAAATGACACGCCGACTGCTATTGTTGGATAAGTTATACTCATTTGGAACATAAATATAAACGTAACAATACAGTAACAGTTAGTGTAAACCAAATATTATTACAATTATTATTATCACAGTCTATCATATTATTCACAGTTCGGTGAATTTTAAATAATTCGATATAACACTGCTCGCTTATATCAGAACGGGGAATGAAATAATGTCAGGGATCTTACAAGAGCTAGTGATAATATTTACGTCCGAAGAACACACACACACACACACACAGTTACCTGGGTCTACCAGTTATAATAGTGATCAATTAACAGTATAAACGATGTACTATGTGACGATTTAAACAGGACAGGTAACTTTCAAACAGAGACATAATGCATCCCCAAATTTAGCTATATTGCTTAAGAGTTTGTATTATTTGATAGAGGAATGACATCTCTGCAATTTCAGTTAGCATCTTACGAAAGCGGCTTTTGTAAAACAGATATAGATATTCGATCTTCAACAACAAAGTCAAACAGCGCTACATTCGTACTTTAGTCTAGACTGCATTTTGCAACCCATAAAAGGAAAGCTATGCAAGATATAAAACATATATGAAAATCAAACAGAAAACGAAACAATTCTAAGAGATTCTGTTCGTCAACATGAAAACACAAATAACAATTACCGATAAACAACCAATGCAGTTTTCATGTCCGTTGAGAGATGATTGAGACTGGGTGCCTAGTTTAATTTATAATTAAGCGCGTTTTCGTTGCTTCCGCTTTGTGATTATTTAAGACCACCCACAATCACTGGATGAAGCGGCCCTGCAGCTGATTCGCTATTTATTTAAAAAATGAGTTCATAACGGTAGTTTTCACGCGTTGTTTCCGTTGACAATGTTGAAAATGTAGCGGACTGTTTGGTAAGTATTCATTTCTGCGCTCGATCTTTTCGCTTTTTGCCGTTTTCTCTGTATTGGAACCGGGTTGTATGTAATAAGTTACACAAGCGTAATGCTGTATGACACGTATTGTTTTACTTGCTGTGTCGTCCAGTCAACTAATCCTACACATCCGAAATGTGTCGTTGTACACACTCACTCAATCCTGTCCTGTGCCTTCCATTATGTGTGTGTGTGTATGTGTGTGTGTGTGTGTGTGTGTGTGTGTGTGTGTGTATGTGTGTGTGTGTGTGTGTGTGTGTGTGCGTGCGTGCGTGTGTGTGTGTATGCGTTTGCGTTTGCGTGTGCGTGTGCGTGTGCGTGTGCGTGTGCGTGTGTGTGTTGGTTTCTATATGAACGCATTTATGTTATTTAGCACACACGCCCTTGCACACATGCACATACGCACGCACACCCGCACACACATACCCGTTCACACACGCACGTATCCTTTCTCACATGCACGCACACAAACACACACCTCTCTCACCCCATCTACATACTCATACGCACACATGTACATAAGGACGCGTACACACATGTATACACACATGCACACACACACACACACACACACACACACACACACACACACACACACACACACACACACACAATTACACTCTCACACACAAAACAAATACGCACTCACATAAACACAAGACACATATCTCTCTGTGCCACACACTTTCCCTGCGTCCATACATTCTCTTTCTTTCCCACGCTCTCGTCCTCTGTCTTCCCCCTCTATTTCCCTCTTGTTCTCTTCCTTAATCTACGTACGGTGCCGAGACCAGGGATCTTTGAGACTTATCTTTATTCCTTCTGCATACACTCGTCTATACCATGTCGTTGTGGCCATTTCTCTCTCACTTGTTGGCTCAAGTTATCCAAATATCGCGTTCTTATTTTATCACTTGTCACTCACGAATCATACAATGTCTTTGGCTAATGCATGTTTATTTACCTATCCTCCTCCTACCATATACCCTATTCTATCAATATGTAATATTTAACTTACTATCTGTCTCTCGAAGCCGCTCTCACCAAACAATCAACATTATGTACACTCCTACGCACGAAATCGCGCTTATCACACGCACACGCACACGCACACGCACACGCACACGCACACGCACACGCACACGCACACGCACACGCACACGCACACGCACACGCACACGCACACGCACACGCACACGCACACGCGCACGCGCACGCGCACGCGCACGCACACGCACACGCACACGCACACGCGCACGCGCACACACACACACACGCACGCACACACACATGCACGCACATTTATAGGTAAATTATATACTCAATGCAGCGCAATAATATTTTACAATTTGAGAATATTCCTACACGTTTGAGACGTCAGTGTATATGTGTACTGCACTGCCTTGCATGTTAACTAATTAATACCATAACCGTACTAACTACGCAAACGTTGCGATATAACCCAGCGACGTCATACGTAGTTAGTTGGCGCACTACGGCTTCGAGATGAACTGTTCAAGCGAGCGTTGGTTCTAGGTCCATTTCTGGACGTATCGTTGGCGGAGTCTGGTGGTTCTGTACTCTCATCCTCATCTCGTCCTACACGGCCAATCTGGCTGCCTTTCTCACGGTAGAGCGCATGTTGACGCCGATAGAGTCGGCTGACGATCTCGCCAAGCAGACGGTCATCCAGTATGGCACGCTCAGCTCTGGGTCGACGCAGAACTTCTTCAAGGTACGTCGTTGGAATAGCGCAGAAATTGAGAGGCAGTGGATTTGGCTTGGCGGCAGACATATTACTATGGTTTTGCATCACTGTCAATCTGAAAAAGAACTTTTTGTCCAAAACAACCGCACCCCTTGTATTGCAATGTCTGTAGTCATTAAGCGAGGCTAACAAAGCCGATACAATGTTGAAGCAGAAATAAAAGCGGCATGGCTCATCAAAATTAGCCCTGTAGCCCTACAGTTGGAGACAATAAAAACGTGGCATCCACTGTCCAATTAAATTATCGTTAAGAAATAAAATAATTCTATTTTTATCTATCTTATAATGTTGTCATATTGTTTTAGTATATTTATTCCACTATTTGATCATTTATTTGTTGCTGCTGGAATGGCTGTATACGATTATATTTGATTAATATACCTATATAACTAACAGTCACTGTCTATATAATTAATTTGATTATGTGCATACATTACTAAGTGACTTAAATATTATATTGTATACAAAGATCCGTGCAAAGAGTATATCAATTTTATGGATCGACAATAAAGTTATTATTATTATATTATTATGTAACAACATTAAAAAGCACTATTAATTTGAGTCACATTTACGCCGTTTATGCTACAGTATGACGTGTTGTCGTAGATCAGTGATGGTCGTGTGTTGTTTATGCTACAGTATGACGTGTTGTCGTAGATCAGTGATGGTCGTGTGTTGGTTATGCTACAGTATGACGTGTTGTCGTAGATCAGAGTTGGTCGTGTGTTATTTATGCTACAGTATGACGTGTTGTCGTAGATCAGTGCTGGTCGTGTGTTGTTTATGTTACAGTATGACGTGTTGTCGTAGATCAGCGTTGGTCGTGTGTTGTTTATGCTACAGTATGACGTGTTGTCGTAGATCAGAGTTGGTCGTGTGTTATTTATGCTACAGTATGACGTGTTGTCGTAGATCAGAGTTGGTCGTGTGTTGTTCGTGCTACAATATGACGTGTTGTCGTAGATCAGTGCTGGTCGTGTGTTGTTTATGCTACAGTATGACGTGTTGTCATAGATCAGAGCTGGTCGTGTGTTGTTTACGCTACAGTATGACATGTTGTCGTAGATCAGAGTTGGTCGTGTATTGTTCATGCTACAGTATGACGTGTTGTCGTAGATCAGTGTTGGTCGTGTGTTGTAGAAATCAGAGATCCCCGTGTACCAGCGGATGTGGACCTACATGCAGTCCGCGCAGCCGAGCGTCTTCGTCCCCAAGACCAACGAGGGCGTGCAGCGAGTGCGAGACTCGAAGGGCAAGTACGCCTTCCTGCTCGAGTCGACCATGAACGACTACCACAACCAGCTGAAGCCGTGCAATACGATGAAGGTGGGAGGGAACCTCGACTCGAAGGGCTACGGCATCGCGACGCCTATCGGTTCCAGTCTCAGGTGCGTCGAGTCGGGAACACTCACTGGCGGCCATCTTGAATATGGCAGCCATGTTCGATTTCCAGTTTACCCAGTTTACCACGTTATTTGAACTAGCATCTACACACGTTATCGTCTATGTACTTGTTGGGTAATGGATCAGGTTTCTCTATGATATGGCCATACTAACAACATTTGATTGGTTTGAGTGGCCATTTGGTTTTTATGGAAATTACAAATGTATCTCTTCCTAGATGTGCTTAGACGTTTCATATGCTATTCGATCACTTATTTGGCGTTGCTTACTGTAAATGTTATTTCTGTATCAATATTACTATGGTTAAGTGCCTAATATTACTTAGCATTAGCCACCGTAGCATAGAGAGATTGTTGGTTTCGGCAGGGAACCCATCAGTGTCGCAGTGCTTCAACTTCGGGAGTCGGGGCAACTGCAAAAGCTGCACAAGAAATGGTGGTACGACAAAGGGGAATGCGGCGGGGAGAACGACGCGAAAGTAAGTGCATCTTCACATTTACGCCGCTGTCAAAACAAAAAATGGGGTTACCCACTTTCGGTCGCCTGATAGGGCTTTCATTGTTGAATAAGTTCAGATATGATATTTAGATGAGTAACATGCAGAGAGCGAGAGAGAGAGAGAGAGAGAGAGAGAGAGAGAGGCAGAGACAGATAGAAGAGGCATACTTCAAGCGTCTTAACACATATATGGCTGTCATCTTACTTACATAACAAACAACCGTAAATGCTCTCTCTGTTGAACTATGTATCGTGAACTTAAAACGAAACGATAATTCAAAGATGTGTTTAATTTACAACGCTTATTAAAACATATGTTTTGGTCATTACATGGAATAAGGAAGAGTTAATTACATTGCGAAAAAATACCGTGGTATGGCTACTTACTTGTTATTGCATGTTCTTCAGAGTTCCAAGCAAAGCGCTCTCACACTTAGCAATGTCGCCGGCGTCTTCTACATTCTCATCGGCGGTCTGGCTCTGTCGATGATCACGTCCGTATTAGAGTTTGTCTATAAATCTAGAGTGGAGACGAAAAGGCAGAAGGTTGGTTTCATCTGTCATTGTCAGTGCATCGCATTACTCCGTTACATTCCATACGAATGCAGATGTGTATGTTGATGATATTGAAGCATGTTACCTTAGTGTGTGGTGTTTTTCGAATGAGTCGTTTCTGATGTTTACCTCCTTGTTCCATATTGTGCAAGGGCGAAGGTCAAGTCCACAACCGACATGGGTGTTTTAATGGAATAACGACTTACATAATATTGTAAAATAGTGTTTATTGTAACATCTTTAACATTCCTATGTTAAATTATCTTAGATTGTGTAAACCCATATGAAATCATGTTAAATGTTGTCAATTACTGCTAGATCGTGATAAATCTTTAACATGTTTAACTATGACCAGTCGTGCGAAATCACGTTAAATCGCATATAAATCATGTTTAATCATATCAAACCATCTTAAATGTAATAATACGTTGACCCTGTTTAAATCTGGCTAAACCAACGTGATCTTATTGTCTGGCTGATATCCAGAAGACATTCTCCACGTCTGCCGTACGCACGAAGGCTCACATGGCTAACCGCAACTCCCAGGACGGAGAAAATGGCGGCGTCGCCTCGCAAAGCATGCCGGTCCACGTCTCAACCTCGACGGTGCCCATAGCGCGATCTAGCGCCGTCAGTCTCGTCTGACGACACGGCGGTGTCGGCGTCAGGTAGGACGTCCTAAATAATAGATGGTCCGCCATACTGACATTATAAGTTATACAACTGGTCCGTCCGGATGTCAGCAGCTTGATTGAACATAGGCCTGGAATATTAATAGGACGGCTGATCGTGTGGAATATATACATATCGTTATATATATATATATATATATATATATATATATATATATATATATATATATATATATATATATATATATCATGTATATAAAATAGTATAATATAATATAATATAATAATGTTATAATATATACGTGTATGTCTGTGTATATATGTGTATATATATATATATATATATATATATATATATATATATATATATATATATATGTATATATATTTGTGTAATTATATATATATGTATATATATATACAAATATATATATATATATATATATATATATATGTATAATTATATATAATTATATATATATATATATAATTATATTTATATACACGTGTGTATGTACATTATAATAACATATGTATTTTTATTTTTGTTTATACTTTTGTATTGAAAATATATTCAATGATAATAAACACAATACAAGCATGTGTAATTAAACGTAATCTGAATATTAATATATTTCTTATGGGTGCTTACGGCGAAGATTACCATCAATATAATAATTGTCATAATACTAGTAATTATCAATATCATCGTCATACTACTTTTATCTAAGCACTTCGTAAATATATAACTTCTTGACAACCTAAATGGTCTTATGGTGGTCACCGCGTCATAACAGTTGATTTTATCGTTGCAGAGCAAGCGACGGATATTCAAACTCAACGCTGTCAATGGACGTCGATTCTGCAGTTGGTGTCGTAACACAGCAACTCGTAACACTATACTCCTTGGGGAAGGACCTATTGCAAGCGACGGTTTCTTGAACGTGTTTTGTTACGTTTCATTCTGCCAGCGAAAGAACGTATCAGGAAGCTCGAAATGTTCTGTAAACACGGACACACACACACACCTGCATACAGAAACACAACTTAGAGGTTGAACGGAGAGATGAACCATCATAGTAGATCAGACAGGAATGATTCGATGTCAATCCCTCGACACGGCAGACTGCGGCAAGTACCAGTCAAGAATGTACTCGTGCAAACGTGATTCAAGATGAATATAGGGCATTTATATAACGATTTATACTTTTGACGTATGTAATGCATAACGTATTTCCTGAATAATGGCAGCGACACATTGAAAACCGCCATTCAGTGAATCACTACGGTGTCAACGACATTGTCTGTTCGACAGACCAGACCGGAAGTCAACTGAAATCAGCGTACGATTCAGAAACAAAACTTGGGATGCACTCCGATTGTGTACGACTTACACACAAGCTTAACCAATTGGATATGCTCGCATGTGTAACACTCTCCCTGCGCATGAGAGAAGATATTTTAACTTAATGCGCAAAATGTTTATTTTCCCTTGGCGTATTCTCTCAGGTAGAAGCGACATCGCTTTTAGTGACCCATCCGAAGACATGTTTCCACATTCCTTCTCACGTATTTCCGGGTGAGCTGAGCATGCGCACTCCGTATGAAATCGCCGTTTGTCATCGGACACGTCACATCATGGGGACATGCGCAGTGTCGTCGGATAGTGTTCGTCGCAAATGCAATGGTACAGACACTAATGTGGCAGACTTTGTGCAACACGGCACACGCTTGCGAAGTCGTTCTTTGCATGTCTACACTGTGATTCACGTAATACTTGTTTTCTAACGCACCACCGAGAATTCGTGTGTATATAGTCTTGCATGTATGTGACAGAACACAACTCGCGATCCCGCTATGGTATCAACCGGAGTTGCCGTTGTCGTCGATATAATTTCGTTTTATTTCTGGGTTAGACGTTTTGATGGTTAGCTAACTTGTCGTCATGTGCTGGGTTTAACCTGTGTACGATTGGTCTTAATGCTCATGCGGTAGTATGCCATGTAGGACACAGCAGGCTGATTATGAACTATCTACTGCTATATTTCGCTAATTTGCTTACCGAGACAACGAGATGCGTGCGCACCCTGCTCTATGTGTTCAGCTAAAGTTTGCTTTGTAAATACCAAGTACATGTGAACATTAACCATTTTAAATATACGTATAAACTAGATACTCCATGAATGCACTATATAACATATTATGGTACGACGCATTTATATTACAAACGCATAAATACGCATAAATACATTGTCGTATAACACTGAGTTTCACTTGATAGAATATCGAATATTGACATATCGGACATATATTCGTTCAACGGCTTCAAACAGAACACCCAATAGAACAATGTGCTGCTTAAAACTGTGTGTGATTTTTTACAGTTGCCTTAAGTACAACTCGTGTTAGTGGCGTTGCACTTTAGGTAAGCTATCCTTGCTATAAACACGTTTGTATTACTTTTTTCGATTTGCTTTATTACATTCTTACTAAATCGCTGAATCCGTTCGGTTACGCAGTAAATCATCGACACATTCCGTAATGATGGTGGTTACTATGCTGCAATGATACAGTCAGTTAAATAGTGTTTTTACATTTACTACACATAACTCTAATAGATTGCTAAATTGCTCACAAAATTGTCATGAATTATTTAATAGTTCAATTTATTTCGTCCGAGTATACAATGTTTTGTTAAATGGGATGGACATTTTATAGGCTATTTACCGGGCATGCAAATATTTTGTTTTTACAGAAAAACATGATGGGAGACTGTTTTATAACGAATACGGCAAAGATTTTTTATTGGTGCAATCCTTATGGAATTCGAGCGGAGCAAACAGTTATTAGCTACATAATGCCACCTGGTATACATTTTAACACACATAAAATATTGGCTGGAACGTATATTTTGCTATCAGCTTGTTACGTTTGGAACGCTTAGCAATTTAATACAATTGTTCATGAATTTAAAAAGTCAGAAATTATCATTCTGTTTCCAAGAAAAACATTTTTGCATTTACGCATAAATATGTTTGTTCCCGTTCCGCAATGATGGTAATGGTGTTTGTCAGGGTTTGGCACATTTTCATACAGGCTTTTAAGAATAATGCAATATAATGTTTTTAAACATTACTTAGATCAGATGCGGTAACTCGGACGCGACAATACAGCTACCGTTGCAACTTTGATCCGATGTTGCGTAATTAGCTAACTGCGTGTACTTTGATACAATACCGTCAGTTCAGTAATTGTTCACAATAATTGGTGACACGAGTTTTGTCAATGCACCGTTCCCAGTTAAGACCTTGACTGTTTGCGCTAATGATTGGCTACATTAATGAACTACAAACGAGAAGTATGACACCACCTTTGTACATACGTTAGAAATAAAATTTGCTCAATTCACTATGACAAATTGCGTTCATGTTGTCCTTTTCTTTGTTTATAAATAAAATAGATCAGTTTGTCATTTATTTGTAAACTGCTTAAGTTAGATCAACATTTATAATATGCTTTTGTCTGCGTCTGCGTCTGCGTCTGCGTCTGCGTCTGCGTCTGCGTCTGCGTCTGCGTCTGCGTCTGCGTCTGCGTCTGCGTCTGCGTCTGCGTCTGCGTCTGCGTCTGCGTCTGCGTCTGCGTCTGCGTCTGCGTCTGCGTCTGCGTCTGCGTCTGCGTCTGCGTCTGCGTCTGCGTCTGCGTCTGCGTCTGCGTCTGCGTCTGCGTCTGCGTCTGCGTCTGCGTCTGCGTCTGCGTCTGCGTCTGCGTCTGCGTCTGCGTCTGCGTCTGCGTCTGCGTCTGCGTCTGCGTCTGCGTCTGCGTCTGCGTCTGCGTCTGCGTCTGCGTCTGCGTCTGCGTCTGCGTCTGCGTCTGCGTCTGCGTCTGCGTCTGCGTCTGCGTCTGCGTCTGCGTCTGCGTCTGCGTCTGCGTCTGCGTCTGCGTCTGCGTCTGCGTCTGCGTCTGCGTCTGCGTCTGCGTCTGCGTCTGCGTCTGCGTCTGCGTCTGCGTCTGCGTCTGCGTCTGCGTCTGCGTCTGCGTCTGCGTCTGCGTCTGCGTCTGCGTCTGCGTCTGCGTCTGCGTCTGCGTCTGCGTCTGCGTCTGCGTCTGCGTCTGCGTCTGCGTCTGCGTCTGCGTCTGCGTCTGCGTCTGCGTCTGCGACGGCGTCTGCGTCTGCGTCTGCGTCTGCGTCTGCGTCTGCGTCTGCGTCTGCGTCTGCGTCTGCGTCTGCGTCTGCGTCTGCGTCTGCGTCTGCGTATGCGTATGCGTATGCGTATGCGTATGCGTATGCGTATGCGTATGCGTAAGTTTATGTGTATATATTTATGTATGTATGTATGTAGGTGTCTATTTATGCATGTATGTGTATGTATGTAAGTATATATATATATATATATATATATATATATATATATATATATATATATATATATATATATATATATGTATGTATGTACGTACGAATGGACATGTATATATACTTGTACATTCGTACATACATACATACATACATACATAAATACATACATACATACATACATACATAAATACATACATACATGCATAAATACATACATACATACATATACATACATACATACGTACGTACTACACACAACTACATACATATATATGTATACATGCATGTATACATACCTGTGTATATATATATATATATATATATACATATATATATATATATATATATATATATATATATATATATATATGCATACATACATACATACATACATACATACATACATCCCATAATTCTTTCCAACGGTTTTTTTTTAATTGATATTATCAGCAAACACATATAGGACGTGTGTGCAATCCAGCGCAATGCCCTGTCTCTGGACGTCCACGGGAATACTAGAGCAAAGAAGATTATCTTTCCCAAAGTCATCTGTACGCGATGAACTAGATAAGAGTATTTATACGGCTGTGCTGGTTTAACTTTTTTGGTACCACTGATCTGTATCCGTAGGTTTATACCGTCGATACATCTTCTTTATCTAATCGCTCGTTTAAACGACCTAGTTTGAGCGACGAACATTCGCCGCTCGCAGTTTCCTTCCTGTCGGGAAGCGTTGCGGAAGGATCGTTAGCCTTCTCGTCAGTATCTCTCGTGGCGCAAATAAATCTACCAAGCGGTGCCTTATTGAAGGACTGCCTCAATTGTGATCGGATTGCTGCTTTTATGTGCCGTTAAATTACAGGCCACTAATATCGCAAAGATTTTACAGCACCGATAAAGTTATTTTCAAACAGGGAATACAAAATGCCGTTATTTTGTTATATAGGGTACGCAAAATGCTGTTATTTTCAAATAGGGACTAGAAATGCAATGTCGATTGTAAATCCAGATGACCGCGCGCCATAATGTACTTATGTTAATACAAAAGACAAGGAGTAAGTCCGTTTTGAGTTGCATACATCCCAAATAGATGTATACGTGGTTTTACATTTGTCCACATCAATACACATAAAATATATGTTATTAAAATATCGAACGCCCAATTCAGTTCTCAATTAATTTCGATGGAAAAGCAGATTTCGACTTCAAGTGTAGGATATATATATCTTATATTGACTGTGACTATTAACTGTTGAGAATGTATCCATAAATCAATGATACGGCGACCGATTTATTCTTTTATCTAATTAATCACTCATCCGATCACTTATTTACTCAATTAAGCTCTCATTTATCGTCGTATTCAGGTCTCACTTCCTCTTTCAACGCCGCCATCAGTCACACGCTAACTCAAGCACTGTCTCAACACGACAAAGAATCGATGCCGTTAAAAACTGATAATCCAACACTGCTTCTCTCCGTCGCTCTGTCGCTCTGTCGCTCTGTCGCTCTGTCGCTCTGTCGCTCTGTCTCTCTGTCTCTCTGTCTCTCTGTCCCTGTCCCTGTCCCTGTCCCTGTCCCTGTCCCTGTCCCTGTCCCTGTCCCTGTCCCTGTCCCTGTCCCTGTCCCTGTCCCTGTCCCTGTCCCTGTCCCTGTCCCTGTCCCTGTCCCTGTCCCTGTCCCTGTCCCTGTCCCTGTCCCTGTCCCTGTCCCTGTCCCTGTCCCTGTCCCTGTCCCTGTCCCTGTCCCTGTCCCTGTCCCTGTCCCTGTCCCTGTCCCTGTCCCTGTCCCTGTCCCTGTCCCTGTCCCTGTCCCTGTCCCTGTCCCTGTCCCTGTCCCTGTCCCTGTCCCTGTCCCTGTCCCTGTCCCTGTCCCTGTCCCTGTCCCTGTCCCTGTCCCTGTCCCTGTCCCTGTCCCTGTCCCTGTCCCTGTCCCTGTCCCTGTCCCTGTCCCTGTCCCTGTCCCTGTCCCTGTCCCTGTCCCTGTCCCTGTCCCTGTCCCTGTCCCTGTCCCTGTCCCTGTCCCTGTCCCTGTCCCTGTCCCTGTCCCTGTCCCTGTCCCTGTCCCTGTCCCTGTCCCTGTCCCTGTCCCTGTCCCTGTCCCTGTCCCTGTCCCTGTCCCTGTCCCTGTCCCTGTCCCTGTCCCTGTCCCTGTCCCTGTCCCTGTCCCTGTCCCTGTCCCTGTCCCTGTCCCTGTCCCTGTCCCTGTCCCTGTCCCTGTCCCTGTCCCTGTCCCTGTCCCTGTCCCTGTCCCTGTCCCTGTCCCTGTCCCTGTCCCTGTCCCTGTCCCTGTCCCTGTCCCTGTCCCTGTCCCTGTCCCTGTCCCTGTCCCTGTCCCTGTCCCTGTCCCTGTCCCTGTCCCTGTCCCTGTCCCTGTCCCTGTCCCTGTCCCTGTCCCTGTCCCTGTCCCTGTCCCTGTCCCTGTCCCTGTCCCTGTCCCTGTCCCTGTCCCTGTCCCTGTCCCTGTCCCTGTCCCTGTCCCTGTCCCTGTCCCTGTCCCTGTCCCTGTCCCTGTCCCTGTCCCTGTCCCTGTCCCTGTCCCTGTCCCTGTCCCTGTCCCTGTCCCTGTCCCTGTCCCTGTCCCTGTCCCTGTCCCTGTCCCTGTCCCTGTCCCTGTCCCTGTCCCTGTCCCTGTCCCTGTCTCTGTCTCTGCACATCAGCATAGTCCGGCCTTGCGACAATCGATTTCAGCAATCGCTGGAGCAACAGCAGCTACGAGACAGTGCGCCGACCACGTACAAGTCAGACTTGCAATATCAATTGTATGTATATAAATATAGTGTGTGTGTCTCTCTTTGTGTTGTATATATATATATATATATATATATATATATATTATATATATATATATATATATATATATATATATATATATATATATATATATATATATATATATATATATATATATATATACAACACAAAGAGAGACACCCACACTATATTTATATACATACAATTGTCTTCCTCAAACCCTACCTTCCCCCCTCACCCACTTCTCACATCATCCCTTTCTCCCTCTGTCCCTCCTACCTCTCTCCTCTCCTCATCCCCACCACCCATCTTCCTCCCATATACTGTCCTTCATCTCGCTCTCTCCTTCTTTCCTCTTCATCCTGCTCTTCTCTCTCTCTCTCTCTCTCTCTCTCTCTGTCTGTCTGTCTGTCTGTCTGTATGTCTGTCTGTCTGTCTGTCTGTCTCTCTCTCTCTCTCTCTCTCTCTCTCTCTCTCTCTCTCTGTCTATCTCGTCACAACATCACCTCTATTTCTCCCCTCTCCCTCTCCACCTCCTTCTCCCCATCCCCGTCCCTCTTTCCGGTTAGTGCATCATCTGCGGTGTCCCTCACGGCTAGCCGTGCATCGGTCCCGTCTCCTCAACCGGCCCGACTTGATTGAGCGCGACTCCCCGTCGACGGCCGCCCGGCATCGGCCTCTGGCGACGGGAGTGTCGGGTTAATATTTGATGACACGAGAGACGGGCCCGTGTGCAAAGTCCCCCGTGCGCCCGCCCGGCGACTTTCACATTACCCACAGGCTACGGTATCGCTCAGTGTTGAAACATCCAGACGTCATTAAATGATCGACGAATTCACCTACTGATGCGAGTGCGAACATTTACTGCATCCTCAGAGTGCTTCCTCGACGCCGACGAACAAAACCCATTAATAATAGGCCAGATATATTCTTCTTTGACGCCGATAATACAGACAGACAGACGCGAGCTGACACACTCGTATATACGTAGTCGATGGACATATGGACAGGCCTCATCGTAATAACGCGATAATCCCTGTGGTACTCAACATTTATAAGTGCATATAACATTTACTCCGAGTTCGAGTACGGAGAATATTATATTAACATATAAATAACGATCTTATTGTGATTCCGGCTATGACGAATGCAGTACGTGTTGCAATAACGAACAACAACGTCATCAACAATGTGACGGGCACGGCATTTGTACCATTAGATAAAAAAAACACCGAAGAAAAGACGCGAATAAAGAAAAACATCAGTAAGGTGATAGCAAAGATTTTTTTAACTTGAAGATTACGCAAGCAATTCCAATTTGTTTCAATAGATGACAGACAAAACCACCAAGCATATAACAGCAACGACAACAACATTATCAGCATATATGATAAGGAACAATTTCAAGTATAATACTCTGTTTTCATATCATGATAATAGGGACAATGGTATCAACATAACACAAGACAAAGAACAAGAACAATGATATCGCAGCTACCGCATTTATACCAATAATATTACAAAGAGCAACACCAATAACGTGACAGCAATAGCAATGTTGCAAATGCGTTACAAAGAACAAAATCAAGACCACGATAGCAACAGCAATGCTGCCAACACACCACAAAGAACAACATAAAGAACATGTCAGCAAAGTGCGACAAGCACATCAGCACAGTCCGGCCTTGCGACAATCGATTTCAGCAATCGCTGGAGCAACAGCAGCTACGAGACAGTGCGCCGACCACGAACAAGTCAGACTTGCAATATCAGCGCTGCTCCTGCAGTGGCTGTCGTCCGTTGCAGGGCGAGCGATACATCGATAGAACTTCGACCTGACGCCGGCTACGCGCGCGGCGATTGCACGGACGAGCGGCGCGCGCTTATCTCGTCTCATGACAAATTTGGCGCGATCATGTCAGCGTGGCGCGATTGATTTCTCGAGCTGTGCGACAGCCTTGTGGCATGGCTCGTTCGCTTGCCGTTCAGATCTATGGTTAACCGCTGTGACTTGACGATGTGTACATACTGACTAGTTGGGGCATGCCTGTTTTGTTGTTCAGTTATCATTGGCAGTTGGTATTTCTAATGGCGCAGATGTACTGATAGCTGTTAAATATTGCAAACAACCATTATGCGTATTAATATCCGAGCCTAAGAGTATTTAAAGACAGATCATGAGTTAAATTGACACCTTCCCAGTCTCTCCCTTTCCCACTCTTTCTCCCTCTATCCCTCCCTCACCCCAACTATCCCCCTTCATTGTGTCTTTCTTTCCTTTCTTCCTTCCTTCCTATCTTCAATCCCGCCCTCCATCTTTCCATCACTCTCCTCCCTCCCGTCATCCCTTCCTTCATCTCTCCCTCCCATCTCATGCCTCCCCTTTTCCCCTCCGTCCCTTCCTTCGCCTCACCCGTCTCCCAGACCTCTTTAGATTACCATTTATCCCCGATTAATTTCCCATTCTCAGTGCGCCTCGTTATATTTTCCGCTAACGAACCACTTACCAACGGTGGCTGGCTGGTTCAGTGTTTTCGCCAATATTCCTTGGGCCTTGCCTATACTCAATCATAATGAAACGACGAGAGCTTCACTCATTTATCTCACTCATTTCCACATCACGCGTTCTCTTCGTCGTACCAACAATCCCGCGATATGAAATATGTATCTCGAATCACCGGCACACAACAACATCACTACACTGTTATTATTTATGCCGTGCCTTATCTAAAACTATTATCTATTGCCTTACGTTTGGTGATATGACAGAAAATCGACACAAGAAACACCACCGTCAAATGCGTCCTTAGTAACAACATGAAAGAAACAGCAACACTGAATACTGAGAATTAACAAAGGCGACAGCAACAACTATGACCATGATTGACAGTAAATGTACGTGTAAGTGGTGCTCAAATGTTGATTACAACACTGTATTAAACTGGTTTGATGGTCGTTAGTACGCGTTTCGTTTAGGCGACGTGTTCAATCGAACGCTGTCTGGACTTCTCATGAATGAATTCAACCATGCAGCAATTAATGCGCGTAGACAATTCAAGCACTAATAGCCATTACTATCTATAACCAGGCACTGATTCATAGCCGAGAGAACGGAAGCAACAGTAAATCAACTTGTTAAAAATCGACAAGACAACATACAATTAGAACACGGATTCCTCACGATTGAGAGCGCGATGCTCTATCCACTGCGCCACTGTGTCCCATATATTGACGGGGAATTGTAAAATAATATCCCACAACAAAGGCCAGCCTGCGAAACAGGTTGTTAACTGACAGAAGGGAAATAGTCTTGTTTCTTCGTCAAGCGATAATACACAGGATTAAGTAAATATGCCGCGTGTTATCTCAGAGAACTTGAGATGGTGTTTAATAACCGTTTGTTCTGATAGTTATACTAATAGTTTATATTATATCATCTGATTATTTTATTCGATTCTTTGCTAACTGATTTAGTCACAAATGTGCAACAACTGTCCGTTATATTTGACCGTTTGACTACCGGTATTATGCAAGATGTCTTTATTCTAATAATTATCCCGCGTACAAACCCGCGTCACGTGTGCTGAGGAATGAACGCGGATCTGCACCTTACAAGACACACTGAACTCCGACGAGAAGCTGCTGTTTCCATCACATCCGTTGTCCACTCGCTCGAGAGGGCGTATGTTTTACGTAAGCGTTCGTGCGCCGAATTACAAACGACTAATTCCCCCGCCTGAGACCGGTCGCTCTGCCTAGGCGCAAAGCAATTTGCATAATAACGTTACTCGGCTCGCGCACGTTGCCTCTGCCTGGACACAAACCGCCAGGGATAAGTTATTCGAAACGATTGTCTCCGCGCGAACCGGCCCCGTTCTTCCTTCCCGAAGTGTTCAAAATCAATAGTTTCTCACAATTTCTGCAGCGTCCTCATTTTAGATTATTGCAGAATGTGTATGTAACATTCGCGAGTGTGCGTGCGTGTGTATTGTTTGTGTCCTGGGCGTTTCGTCAGCGCTGTTGCGTTAGCATAACAAATGTCCCACCTCGGCTGTCGCTGTCAATTTTGCCATCGGTCATGCGCAGTAAGCCGGTCTGCTGACAACGCGGCTCGGCGGAGAGAGAGAGCATTGAAGGAGGCCGCGGGTAGGATGCTGCACGCACGGCCAGCTACGGCGGTGTAGGATGGCCGCTCCTGCAAGACAACGTTTGTAGGTTGCTCCTAGACATCCACGTAGATATGGCGGCCATTCCGACATGGATGCTCGTCTTTATCTTCATCCTCCTCCGGTTGGAATCTGGACACGCGAAAGGATTTACCCATCCACTAACTATCGGTAAGTCGGTCGCGCCTAGGGTCAGTACAAGCGTGCTGTTTTACATTATTGTTTCTGTCGTGCAAATAGAAATTGTGAAACAGTGAACAATGGCAGCCGTCTGTCGTGCAATGCCTTGCGTGAACGCTGTCGTGCAAATGAGCTCTGATGAAAACGACGATGGCAATGTCGCTAGCGTTGTCATTGACTGCGGTAAACTGCAAAATTATTACTCATGGTATATGCAGATATACGAGAACATTGGCATCAGCATAATATTTCCGAGCCGCTGTTGCGGGCGTTTGTAAGTGCAATGGTTTGAATAATTTGCATAGCGCATAAAGAAAGAACGAGAATGTATGTCCGCCATTACACTATCCCATTATGCTAATGTGCAACCAGGCGCAGTGTTTATTTCAGAGACGTCTCTTACTCTATAGCTCTCAAAGTATAGCTCTCAAAGTCCGAGTGAGACAAATGTATATGCGTTGACGTAACTCCTGACCTGACGAATGCATCTACAACTTAATGCCGTCGGAAATCTTTTATTCAGTAAAAAATTACGTGTTTGACGTTCCCATAAATGAATGTTGTTGTTGTCAACGCAATTTTAGCTAGTGTCAATACACATTGTTGTCGCTGTTGACATATATGTAGTAAATTGTCACAAAGACGAGCAAATCGTAGCTCTAATACGAAACGGAATCAGCGTTCGAAACCTTTAAACTATTATGATTCCGAGACGCGTTTTTTGGTGTCAGTGCAAACCAACGACACGTGTATCTGTAATTATATTCAAACATAATATTGGTGACATAGTTTCGCGAATATTTCATGAAAGCGAAGCGATACTGTCAAGGATATCGTTTGAACCGAAAATAGGTTACACGAAAAACTATCAGGAGTGGGGCTTTCAAAACATGATCCTTCATTGTATTCTCCGTGTTCTGTATCAACAGGTGTGTGGGCACATCTTGCTATTATGAAGAACATCATGAAATCATTCAGCATACCGGTGCACATGAACCGTCCACTTATAATAACGAAGACAGGAAACCTTCCTAGCAATGTATTTTTACTCATACACTGTAACAGTCGTTGCGCCAATATCACAAACAATGGAATACAATAACAATCCTATTATGACAATTGGCATGGGGTAGTATTCATGTTATGTAATTACATAAATATATTACTATGACAAATTTGTCATACGACAGACAAACCATGTGCGTAATAATTACGCTGCCAAAACGGTGCACGTGAACGAGTGGAAAACATAACTTGGTGTCGCCCCCTAGCGAATGGGTTTGCATTTGTTCTAGAATGTCGTGGTGATCGGTGTTTGTTATTTCTTAAAATTATGAATACTAGCTGAGTCACAAATAGAAAAGAAACAACTCGTTAAGAAATATGTTAACTGTTTAATTAAAAGACATATACAGACACGTGATAACGGCACAGTAGATACAATCGTACTCGTAATCGTAATTGCAGGCATGAAAGTGGTTGTTGTTGTGGTGGTGGTGGTGGTGGTGGTGATTGCGTGTGTGTGTGTGTGTGTGTGTGTGTGTGTGTGTGTGTATGTGTGTACGTGCGTGCGTGCGTGCGTGCGTATGTAATATATGCTACAGGTACTCATTATAATATATATATATATATATATATATATATATATATATATGTATATATATATATATATATATATATATATATATATATATATATATTATAATGAGTACCTGTAGCATATATTACACACGCACGCACGCACGCACGCACGCACACGCACACACACACACACGCAATCACCACCACCACCACCACCACAACAACAACAACCACTTTCATGCGTGTGCGTGTGCGTGTGCGTGTGCGTGTGCGTGTGCGTGTGCGTGTGCGTGTGCGTGTGCGTGTGCGTGTGCGTGTGCGTGTGCGTGTGCGTGTGCGTGTGCGTGTGCGTGTGCGTGTGCGTGTGCGTGTGCGTGTGCGTGTGCGTGTGCGTGTGCGTGTGCGTGTGCGTGTGCGTGTGCGTGTGCGTGTGCGTGTGCGTGTGCGTGTGCGTGTGCGTGTGCGTGTGCGTGTGCGTGTGCGTGTGCGTGTGCGTGTGCGTGTGCGTGTGCGTGTGCGTGTGCGTGTGCGTGTGCGTGTGCGTGTGCGTGTGCGTGTGCGTGTGCGTGTGCGTGTGCGTGTGCGTGTGCGTGTGCGTGTGCGTGTGCGTGTGCGTGTGCGTGTGCGTGTGCGTGTGCGTGTGCGTGTGCGTGTGCGTGTGCGTGTGCGTGTGCGTGTGCGTGTGCGTGTGCGTGTGCGTGTGCGTGTGCGTGTGCGTGTGCGTGTGCGTGTGCGTGTGCGTGTGCGTGTGCGTGTGCGTGTGCGTGTGCGTGTGCGTGTGCGTGTGCGTGTGCGTGTGCGTGTGCGTGTGCGTGTGCGTGTGCGTGTGCGTGTGCGTGTGCGTGTGCGTGTGCGTGTGCGTGTGCGTGTGCGTGTGCGTGTGCGTGTGCGTGTGCGTGTGCGTGTGCGTGTGCGTGTGCGTGTGCGTGTGCGTGTGCGTGTGCGTGTGCGTGTGCGTGTGCGTGTGCGTGTGCGTGTGCGTGTGCGTGTGCGTGTGCGTGTGCGTGTGCGTGTGCGTGTGCGTGTGCGTGTGCGTGTGCGTGTGCGTGTGCGTGTGCGTGTGCGTGTGCGTGTGCGTGTGCGTGTGCGTGTGCGTGTGCGTGTGCGTGTGCGTGTGCGTGTGCGTGTGCGTGTGCGTGTGCGTGTGCGTGTGCGTGTGCGTGTGCGTGTGCGTGTGCGTGTGCGTGTGCGTGTGCGTGTGCGTGTGCGTGTGCGTGTGCGTGTGCGTGTGCGTGTGCGTGTGCGTGTGCGTGTGCGTGTGCGTGTGCGTGTGCGTGTGCGTGTGCGTGTGCGTGTGCGTGTGCGTGTGCGTGTGCGTGTGCGTGTGCGTGTGCGTGTGCGTGTGCGTGTGCGTGTGCGTGTGCGTGTGCGTGTGCGTGTGCGTGTGCGTGTGCGTGTGCGTGTGCGTGTGCGTGTGCGCGTGCGCGTGCGCGTGCGCGTGCGCGTGCGCGTGCGCGTGCGCGTGCGCGTGCGCGTGCGCGTGCGTGCGTGCGTGTGTGTGTGTGTATGTGTTGGTTTCAGTGTATGCGTGCATGCGTGTGTATACGCGCATGCGTGCGTGCGTGCGTGCGTGCGTGTGTGTGTGTCTCTCTCTCTATGACGGAGTGTCCCCTGTAGGCGCCATGTTTGACCACACGTCGATCGAGACGAGCACGGCCCTCAGCTACAAACTGATGTTGTTCAACAAAGACCAGTCTCGACTCAAGTTGACTGCGGATCTCGTCCATATCGTCATGAACGACAGCTACTCAGTAACGACGAACAGTGAGTACAGCAACAACTAATCATTGCTCGAAACACAACAACTACGTCTAATGTCTAATTCTCCATGTATTTTTCCAATGTACCTTTCAAGTGCACGTATTTTCCCAATACCCCCGGTTCGACTGGACGAGGTTTGGATCGTGTCTTGCTGCGCTAATTTCTCCGCCAGTTTACTTATACATTCTGTCTAATATCGAAAAATAAAAATATTAAATTGTCCCTTCTCAGCTGTGGTCTTCTCCAGTTTCCGTGGCCTTCTCAGGATTGCATCGTCCGGTCTTGTTCAATCATCCCTTCAACCTACAGTGCTGAATTATATATATCTTCCATCGAATACGTAATTCTTTATATATCCACCCTATTTTGTTATGCTTCACTGACTCCCTCACACAATTATGTTCGCTAAGTTGCCGCGTCTGAGGAATGATGTATTGCGTCGGAACGTAGCATATATATATATATATATATATATATATATATATATATATATATATATATATATATATATATATATATATATATATATATATATATATATATATATATATGTATATATATATATATGTATGTGTATGTATATGTGTGTACATATATAATTTGACCTGAGGCGCACCAAAATCCGTCCATTACAAATAACATTGCAGTTTACAACAAACTCCAAAGCATCCAATTTGAAGCGCACAAAACACCTCCAATACACCTCGTTGCATAAATACAGCGGATAAGCCTAAATAATCCCACCCTCTCCAGAAACATACATACCATGTTCCGCCGTCTCTCTGCAGTCTGCAGTTTCATGTCTCGCGGTATCGTCGCGCTGTTCGGCACGCACCGGGCGAGCAGCATCAACGCCATCAAGTCGTACACGAGCACCTTCAGGATGCCGTTCATCACGCCGAGCATGGCCATCAACAAGACGGGACAACACCACGACTACGAGCTCTACATGAGCCCGCTGTACGCAGGCGCACTCGTCAGCATCATCAGGAAATACGAGTGGCGCAAGATCTACTACTTGTATGGCGACGATGAGGGTATGTTGTATATACGTTGTATGTGTCGTGGTTGAGGCGAGAGTGTCTGTTCTGTTATCAAGAATCGTCCCGGCATGCCATGTGTAGAGCGCAGTGGGTCATGGGTAGAGCTTCGGATTATCGACTAAGAGGACCCGAGTTCGAATCCGGTGCTGCGGTGTTAAAACCTTGGACAGGTTTTTCACTATATGTTGCTCCAGTTCACTCAGCGGTATAAATGAGTACCTGGCTATAGACAGTGGTGGATATGTGTACGAGCAGCCTTAGGGCATTCATTTGTAGCATATGGCTGGATGCTTCCCAGAGAAGTTCAGACAGTGTCTGATTGAACAGGTCTGCCAGGGAAGTAAAGTGTAAAACGCTTTGAGCAATGCTGAGGATTCGAGTTACTGTCACCTCTGGCCCGAGTAAGTTACCAGTACTTGTAGTGTATTCGTTTGTAACTATCACCTTTTTAGTGTTGGTCTGTCGACAGGTCTCTACGAGTAACCATCACCTCTTATGTGTTAGTCTGTCCACATGTCTTTATGAGTAACTATCACCTCTTGCATGTCCATCTGTCCCGAAAAGCAACCATCATCTCCAAATCAAATTTTTGGTCCGCAAATTATGTGATTGTACAACATAGAAATGACAGTACATTCCCACGTGTAAACACTCCCACGTGACACCCGTTTGGTCCTCCCATGTGACACGTGTCTGGTCCTCCCACGCGACACCCGTCTGATCCTCCCACGTGACAACCGTCTGGTCCTCCCACGTAACACCCGTCTGGTCCTCCCACGTGACACCCGTCTGGTCCTCCCGCGTGACACCCGTCTGGTCGACCCACGTGACACCCGTCTGATCCTCCCGCGTGACGCCCGTCTGGTCGTCCCACGTGACACCCGTCTGGTCCTCCCACGTGACACCCGTCTGGTCCTCCCACGTGACACCCGTCTGGTCCTCTCACGTGACGCCCGTCTGGTCCTCCCACGTGACACCCGTCTGGTCCTCCCACGTGACACCCGTCTGATCCTCCCACGTGACACCCGTCTGGTCCTCCCACGTGACGCCCGTCTGGTCCTCCCACGTGACACCCGTCTGATCCTCCCATGTGACACCCGTCTGGTCCTCCCACGTGACGCCCGTCTGGTCCTCCCACGTGACACCCGTCTGGTCCTCCCACGTGACACCCGTCTGATCCTCCCACGTGACGTCCGTCTGGTCCTCCCACGTGACACCCGTCTGGTCGTCCCACGTGACACCCGTCTGGTCCTCCCACGCGACACCCGTCTGATCCTCCCACGTGACAACCGTCTGGTCCTCCCACGTAACACCCGTCTGGTCCTCCCACGTGACACCCGTCTGGTCCTCCCGCGTGACACCCGTCTGGTCGACCCACGTGACACCCGTCTGATCCTCCCGCGTGACGCCCGTCTGGTCGTCCCACGTGACACCCGTCTGGTCCTCCCACGTGACACCCGTCTGGTCCTCCCACGTGACACCCGTCTGGTCCTCTCACGTGACGCCCGTCTGGTCCTCCCACGTGACACCCGTCTGGTCCTCCCACGTGACACCCGTCTGATCCTCCCACGTGACACCCGTCTGGTCCTCCCACGTGACGCCCGTCTGGTCCTCCCACGTGACACCCGTCTGATCCTCCCATGTGACACCCGTCTGGTCCTCCCACGTGACGCCCGTCTGGTCCTCCCACGTGACACCCGTCTGGTCCTCCCACGTGACACCCGTCTGATCCTCCCACGTGACGTCCGTCTGGTCCTCCCACGTGACACCCGTCTGGTCGTCCCACGTGACACCCGTCTGGTCCTCCCACGTGACACCAGTCTGGTCCTCCCACGTGACGCTCGTCTGGTCCTCCCACGTGACACCCGTCTGGTCCTCTCACGTGACACTAGTCTGGTCCACACACAGGCCTCCTGCGGATGCAGCAGCTGTTCGACGCGCTGGCCGAGGCGGGGTACATCGTCGAGGTGGACATGAAGCTGGTGACCGACGCTGACGACGCACTGGACACCCTCGACATGTTTGACCGGCTCCTGCAGGGCAACAAGCGGGTCGTGCTGGACCTGCCGACCGCCGTCTGTGACGACCTGCTCCGGCGCCTCGTGAGTGGCTTGTTTTATATATTAGCTACGACCTCCTTAAAACTGCATGCTCATGCCGATTGTTTTGCTCCTCGCGTTTCATGCTAATTTCGCGAAAGAGCAAACCTGTGACATACTGGTTCGCTTTTGCACATGTTTTTGGCTAAAACCTAAAAACTGTTTTACGGCAGACCGGTTGATATATAGTCTTTTTCATATTGAAGAGTTCTACGTACTGGTTTTATATGGTAGACTATCTTCGCCTTAATCACGTGATAACACGCAGTTTCAATGCGTGGTCGCCCATAAAAATATGCCACCGAGAAATATTAAGTGAGCCTATGTTATAAAAATAGTTACCACAATATATACTAATGTATTAAAAATAGTTAACAAAATATATACTTATGTATTAAAAATAGTTAATACAATATATACTAATGTATTAAAAATAGTTAGCACAATATAAGTTAATACTAATACTAATGTATTAAAAATAGTTAACACAATATATACAAATGTATTAAAAATAGATAACACAGTATGTATTATAACTAACGTATTACGTCGTTGTTTGTTTATTATTAAGATGGAAAAACTTATGAAATGTTACCTAAGCGGATGGCTGCTACGTTGAACGCGCAACGAAAGTTGAACTCACTATATGTTTCGTTAACTCATTATAATATTATTACTCGATATTTAAATATATAATACATAGATCAGTGTTTTAAATTTTCACTGGATTTCATTAAATTGGGTAATACCGGATAATAGCCACGCTTAGGTGACAATCCACTTTATTTAAAGATTGATGGCGATGGCAACATTTTAAATGAAATATTAGAATCATCACAACACGTAGTTATCAAAAGTTATGTAGTTAAAAGCAACATCAACAAGTTTGATTGGCTTTAATTTGTCCGTGATATTTTCACTTTCACTTTCAGAACGGCGACATGAGACGAGTGCAGTACCACTTCCTTCTTGGTGGACTTGTGAGTATTCAAATGAAAAAGACTGACCTATACAGGCCGTCCGGCCCTGCCTACTGTAAACTTAATTTAACACACCCTGTCTCGTAATATTAATTTGTTACTAAACGTTCACTATGTAATTGGACACAATTTCTTCATTTCCAGGCTTTATCGAAATTCGGCCCAAACATGTAGCCCTCTTTATTTGTCTGATTTGAAGAAAGGTAAATGTTATTAAATTATGGCAATTGATTGCTGAATATGCACTGAACATTATCGTGAATGTGTCGTATCCTTTCCCTGGTTATATGTATAAAGTTACTTTAAATTGCTGAAACGAACGATAAACTGCATGGACATATATACATAC